>CP097504.1:25781703-26981703 GCA_023547065.1 Musa troglodytarum
TCACGTCAGACAGCGATCCCGTAGTCCTAATAGTGTATCTGATCCTTAGACTTGAGACACCATGGATGTCCTATATGAGTACTCCACTCTTTGATACCGGACTTATAGGTTTGGAAAGTTCCAGATCTAGTACAACCGGTCATTGGGAGTGGTAGCCAACCTTACGATGGCTATTGAGTGTCAATAGAGAATCATCTGCTCTCGGTATCATGAGAGGAATATCCCATGTGTTCTTGCTCGAACAAATCCTTGGCCAAGATTATTCAGATTGAGAGAGAAAGAGTTCTCCAGGAGAATTCGACAAGAGCAAGACTCGAGGAGAGACTGTATGGGCCTGACAGCACCATGCTCGGGATAGGGTCTCTGGGATATTAGATGGATGAGGGACTATAGATATATGGTAACTGAGGATAGATAAGTCCAAAGGATTGGATTCTCCTGTATCGTCTGGGGGCCACGGCGTAGTGGCCTGGTACGTCCGTAGTCGATGAGTTGGGTGAATTATTATAGAGATAATAATTCATTAAGTCATAAGGAGTTTTTGCAAGTATGACTCACGGTCAACTCGATATTGGGCCTAGAGGGTCATACACATATGGTAGGTGTTGCGACGAGTAGAGGTTCGAATATGAGATATCCGCTGAACCCCCTATCTTATTGGATATCCATTAAGCCCATGAATTATTGGATCCTGAGATGAGATTTAATAATTGCTAATAAGAGATTATTAGGTAGAGACCCACTAATCCAAGAGGCTTGGGTAATTGGATGGAGATCCAATACCCAATAGGGCAAAAGATCCATTAGGGTTTTTAGGGGAGGCCTCTATAAATAGGAGGGAACCAAAGCTCTATAGGCTGAGGATTTCTTTTGGTAGCCACCTCCTGTTCTCCTCTCCCTAGAGAGAGAGGTGCATCGTTGCAATCCCTACCATGTGGATACCACTAGAGAGGAGGACGCTTGACCTCCTTTATCCTCTCTCACAGATATGTAGGAATTCAGGGATATACGATCTCCCTAGGTATCTTCTTTTACACGTGCAGTTTTACGGATTTATTTTTGACGTACCGATCTTCACATGGCGATGGAAACTTTCTACGGGGAATCTGGGGTTTTTTGTTTTCTGTTCTTCCGCTGCGCATGTGATGTCGCTCCCCTTAAGGATTTCTCAACAGTGGTATCAGAGCCAGATTGTTCGTGCGAAGATCGGATCTTAAACTGCGTGTGTTGTATATTAGATCTGCTTTTGACACCAAAATTATTGGCACGAAGAGCGAGAAAGGGCAGCAACTATTGCTGCCCGCTCGTGCAGCAACCACAAGGCTGCTTACAGCCTTGTTGCCTGCACAGGTAGGAACCGGTGACCTGTGTGCGCCCGTAGGGGTGTCGGTGGGCTGCCAATAGGGCAACGCTTGCGGGCACTACGCCTACGGGGCAGCGGCACCAGGGCAGTGCCCCAAGGGCGCCGACGGGCGCTCCGCCCAAGGGGTAGTGCCTGCGGGGCAACGGCGGCGTCGCCACCCTGCCCGCGCACAGGGACCGCCACCGGCGAGCGGCGGCCGTAGGCACAACATAGTGCAGCAAAGGGGGTTAGGGTTTTTAGGGCAAAAGATGGTTTTGCCTCTCGGAATTTCAGAAATTTCATGTTGTCTCACGTTGACAAAATTACCAAAATATCCCTCGAAATTTAAAAAATTTCAAAATTTGTCCTTTTAGTCGAATGACTAAAATACTCCTAAGAATTTAAAAAATTCCCTCTATGTCCCTGAATTTAGAAAATTAAATATATTAATTAAATAGTTTAATTAACTATTATTATTTTTTATCTAGTATTCCTATAAAGTAACATATACATGTGATGTATGATGTGGATAAATGATCATGGACCTGTGATGTGATGTGTGTACATGTGATTATTATTATTGGGGCCTGCGAGCCTCTATTTTTCTCGTTTATTGTCGGGCTTGCATGCCTATAATTATGTTGTAATTACATGAGGAGGCATAGCGGTAGCGGGACCCACGAGGTCGAGACGGACGATCCAACGCATGGAGATGTGTTGAGATGCCGACGGATCCGACAAAGCGAGATAGACGATCACAGGGCATGGAGATACGTCGAAGCATACATAGATCTTGATGTGAGTGATTGGACCTACTAGCTCAGGCCTGATCACATTAGGATGTGGTCCATGATCATCTGGTGTGATTGCTCATATGATGTATGATTAGTTATACACCTACTATATATATATATATATTTGCATACGATGTAGATATATATATTAAATACGTATGTGTGTGACACATTATATTAGGAGACCAAATAAAAAATCTTCTCTATAAATAATATTAAGTTAGTAAACGTGAGGCAATTAGATTGACCCACGTGGCCTTCCATCGTTATAGGTAGGAACCGATTCCAGGTGTAGGTTGAGTTGGTCGAGTCCCTCGAGACTCACCTATATCACGTTTCGCTATCTTATTTATGACATAGAGATGTCACCGGTGACCTGAGGACATGGTATGCTTGATCGAGTCCTTCGAGAGTATATCACCGAATCAGACTCATCTTATAACGATGGTGATGACTTAACCGAACATCATGGTTGGTCGAGTCCCTCGAGGCCATGGTGGTTCGGAGGCTGAACAGGACGGGAATCATAAGGAGTTATGATTGGCAAGAGTTGCCTACCTTTACGGGCTTAACGTGATTGGTCGAGTCTCTCGAGGTTATGTTAAGATGCCGATTAAATCCTGATCCCCATTAGAGGTCCGTCGGGGGTCTCCGATTCACATACCAGAGGGTGTTGTGTGTCTCGTGAAAAATTAATGGGAATGCATTAAGATAGAAGTCCTTATCTTAATTGTTTAATTTTTGCAAAGTCTGCATGTTATTTATTTCTACTACATCTTTAATTTCAGAAAAATATCGCTTTCAAATCCTTTACGTGGCATACTTGATGCCAACCGCCTCACTGGTCCAAATTATACGGATTGGCTTCGCAATCTGAGAATCATTCTCACGGCGGAGAAAATCGCGTATGTCCTTGATATAGTGATCCCTACGCCCGACGAAGGGGCAAGCGAGGATGAGATCGCTCGTTATGTGAAGTACTTAGATGATTCCACTCTTGCTCAGTGTTATATGTTGGCCTCTATGACTACTGAGTTACAGAGACAGCATGAAAATATGGATGCTAATTCCATACTCCTGCATCTCCACAAACTGTTTGAGGAACAGGGAAGAACTCAGCGATATGAGATATCAAAGAGTCTTTTCCATGCCAGGATGACTGAGGGGACACCGGTTCAGAACCATGTCTTTAAGATGATTGAGTGGATCGAGAAACTCACAGGTTTAGGAATGGTCCTAGAGGATAACCTGTGTGTGGATCTTGTGCTTCAGTCCCTACCAGATTCCTTTTCTCAGTTCATAATAAATTTTAATATGAACAAACTTGAGATGACCCTCCCAGACCTCCTCAATATGTTGAGAGAAGCAGAGAGCACCATCAAGAAAGAGAAGTTGGTTCTCTATACTAGTGAGACTAGAAAGAAAAGAAAGGCTGAGAAAACCCTTAAGAAGGGCAAGGGCAAGGGCAAAATGGGTAAGGCAAAGGTTGCCAAGAAAGACCCAACAAAGGACAAAAGTCAGTGCTTCCACTATAGTAAAGATGGGCACTGGAAGAGGAACTGCAAAGAGTACCTTGTAGAGAGGGCGAAACAGAAACTTGCAGAAGCTTCAGGTATATTCATGATCAGTCTCCATTTGTCAGAATCTTATGATAACACATGGGTATTGGATATCGGGAGTGCTTATCATATTTGTAATTCATTGCAGGTTTTGGCAGGACCTAGGAGATTGAACAGAGGCGAGATGGACCTTAAGATGGGCAATGGAGCAAAGGTTGCTACATTGGCTATTGGCAAGGTCACCTTACATCTGCCTAGTAGATCTATTATTGCATTAGATGCATGTTATTATCTTCCTTCTATTATCAAAAATATTATTTCCATCTCATGTTTGATAGTTATTAGATATAAATTAGTTTTTGAGAACAATAGTTGTTCAATAATATTAGATGATCAGATCATCACGAGAGGAATATTACATAATGGTTTATTTATGCTAAATACAGCTCCACATATCATGAGTGTAAGTGAGTCTAAGAGGAAATGAGAAGAGGTGAATAATGCATATCTTTGGCATTGTAGGCTAGGTCATATCTACGAGGGAAGGATCCAAAAGTTACTAAAGAATGGATATCTAGATCTATTTGACTATAAGTCATATGCGACATGTGAATCTTGCCTTCGGGGAAAGATGACCAACTCTCCATTTAGTGGAACTGGAGAGAGAGCCACTGAGTTACTAGAACTCATACATAGTGATGTATGCGATCCCATGTCGACTCATGCCATAGGTGGTTATTCCTACTTCATTACTTTCACTGATGATTTCTCAAGGTACGGACATGTATACTTGATGAAGTATAAGTCTGAGGCTTTTGAGAAATTCAGGGAATATAAAAATGAAGTGAAGAACCAAACAAGAAAGAGTATTAAAACCCTTCGATCAGATCGAGGTGGTGAGTACTTGAGTACAGAGTTCACCAAGTTCCTCAAAGACTATGAAATTTTATCCCAATGGACACCTCCTTATATACCACAGCTTAATGGTATATCAGAAAGGAGGAATCTCACACTATTAGACATGGTGCGTTCCATGATGTGTTTCGCTGACCTACCCATTTCATTCTGGGGATATGCCCTAGAAACCGCAGCTTACCTTCTGAACAGAATTCCAACTAAGTTAATGATGTCTACTCCATATGAGATATGGAATGGGAAGAAGCCCGATCTTAAGATTGTTAAGATTTGGGACTGTCGTACCCACGTTAAGAGACACAACCCTGACAAGTTGGAATCTAGGATGAAACGGTAAAAATTCGTGGGATACCCTAAGGAAACTTATGGGTATTATTTCTATCACCCTCAAGACCAAAAGGTCTTTGTAGCCAAGAGAGCAGTGTTCCTTGAGAAGGAACACATTTTTGGTAAAGACAGTGGGAGCATGATAGAGTTGAGCAAGGTTGGAGAACCTAGCTCAAGCACCATTTCAGAATCTGTTCAAATACCTAACACACAAGTTTTAACTTTACGTAGGTTCGATAGAGTAACTCATCCTCCTGAGAGATTTGTGGGAAATATCAGAGGAGAGGATGTTAAGGATATTGATCCTCAGACCTACGATGAGGCTATTATGAGCATAGACTCCGGGAAATGGCAAGAAGCCATGAATTCAGAAATAGATTCCATATACTCCAACAAGTTTTGAAACCTAGTTGATGCACCCGAGGGTATTGCACCCATTGGTTGCAAGTGGATCTTCAAAAAGAAGATTGGAGTAGATGAAAAAGTAGAGACCTATAAAGCAAGGCTAGTGGCTAAGGGGTATCGTCAAAGGTAAGGTGTTGACTATGATAAAACTTTCTCACCTATAGCCATGCTAAAATCCATTCGAATTCTATTGGCTATTGCAGCACATTATGATTATGAGATCTAGTAAATGGATGTCAAAACTGCATTCCTCAATGGCAACCTCGAGAAGTAGGTGTATATGATACAGCTTGAAGGATTCGTGGCTAGGGATAACCTAGATAAGGTGTGCAGGTTGCTTAGGTCCATTTATGGATTGAAGCAAGCTTCCTGAAGTTGGAACATAAGATTTGATGAGGCGATCAGATCTTATGACTTCATTAAGAACGAAGATGAACCTTATGTGTATAGAAAATTAAGTAGGAGCACTATCACCTTTTTGGTATTATATATGGATGACATCCTGATCATTGGGAATGATGTAGAAATTCTCTCCACAGTAAAGACTTGGTTATCTAGGCACTTCTCCATGAAGGACTTAGGGGAAGCATCTTGCATATTGGGGATACGGATCTATAGAGATAGATCCAAGAGGATGCTTGGCTTATCCTAGTCCAGGTATATAGACACCATTGTCAAAAGGTTTGGCATGAAAAATTCCAAGAGAGGTCTCATACCAATGAGACATGGAATATCACTTTCTAGGAGTATGTCCCCAAAGACTCCTGAAGAAAGGGCACACATGGATATGATACCATATGCCTCAGCGATAGGATTTATCATGTATACTATGCTATGTACCAAGCCTAATATAGCGCATGCTTTGAATGTCATGAGCAGGTATCAGGCAGATCCAGGCTTGGAGCACTGAAAAATAGTAAAATGTATCCTTAAGTACTTGAGAAGGACTAAGGATCTTTTACTGATATATGGAGGCAATAGCCTCAAGGTTGAGGGCTGCATGGACTCGAGCTTCTAGTCCGATGTCGATGAGCAGATATCAGGCAGATCCAGGCTTGGAGTATTGGAAAGCAGTAAAATGTATCCTTAAGTACTTGAGAAGGACTACGGATCTTTTACTGATATATAAAGGTAGTAGCCTCAGGGTTGAGGGCTACATAGACTCGAGGTTTTAGTCTGATGTCGATGATAGCAAGTCTATTTCAGGGTATGGAGTATTGGAAAGCAAGAAATGTATCCTTAAGTACTCGAGAGGGACTACGGATCTTGGATGAAGAAGTTCATCACAGATCTAGGAGTCATCCCGAGCAGTGAGGAGCCGATTTCCTTATATTGCGATAACAACGTGGCAATTGCTCAAGCGAAGGAACCTAGGTCTCATCAGAAGTCAAAACACATTCTGAGGAGGTTCCACTTGATAAGAGAGATTGTTGCTAGAAAAGATGTAGTAATGGAAAGAGTTCCATCCGAAGATAACATTGCAGATCCACTAATAAAGCCATTGACTCAAATTATCTTTGAGCATCACAGAGGTCTGATGGGGATCAGACATGTTGATGATTGGCTTTAGGTCAAGTGGGAGATTGCTAGTCATATGTGCCCTGCAAGCCAATCACATAAGTGATGGCACTTGTGACTTAATATGCACTTTATCTCTTTACTTATTATTAGGTATTTTATCACTTTATCTGACGTGTTGCATATACTGTGAGGTCCTTGGATCTATGTAATGGGAATCGGATCGTGATGAGGTCACGATAATGAGACCGATTCACCTTTAAACATAGACCCTATATTATCCTGGTCATAGGTTACTCGAGAAGGACGTCGAGATAACCAGATAGGCTGGTGTGCTATATACCCGTTCATATGATGGAGGTAGCTGGTCTTATAGCTACTCATATGGGAACACTAAGGTTACAATGCAGGTGCTCATTGGAAAATGAGTTCACTGATTGATCTGCCTATGGAATGCTGGATGGTTATTGATACCTATGTCAGACAGCGATTTCGTAGTCCTAGTAGTGTATCTGGTCCTTAGACTTAAGACACTAAGGATGTCCTGTATGAGTACTCCACTCTTTGATACCGGACTTATAGGTTTGGAAAGTTCCAGATCTAGTACAGTCGGTCATTAGGAGTGGTAGCCAACCTTACGAGGGCTATTGAGTGTCAATAGAGGATCATCCGCTCTTAGTATCATGAGAGGAATATCCCATGTATTTTTGCTCGAACAAATCCTTGGCTAAGGTTATTCAGATTGAGAGAGAAAGAGTTCTCCGGGAGAATCTGACAAGAGCAAGACTCGAGGAGAGACCGTATAGGCCTGACAGCACCATGCCCAGTATAGGATCTCTGGAATATTAGATGGATGAGGGATTATAGATACATGGTAACTGAGGACAGATAGGTCCAAAGGATTGGATTCCCCTGTATCATCTAGGGGCCGCGGCGTAGTGGCCTGGTACGTCCGCAATCGATGAGTTAGGTGAATTATTTTAGAGATAATATTTCACTAAGTCAGAAGGAGTTCTAACAAGTATGACTTACGACCAGCTCGATATTAGGCCTAGAGGGTCACACATATATGGTAGGTGTTGCGACGAGTAGAGGTTCGAATATGAGATATCCGCTGAACCCCCTATCTTATTGGATATCCATTAAGCCCCTGAATTATTGGATCCTGAGATGAGATCTAATAATTGCTAATAAGAGATTATTGGATAGAGACCCACTAATCTAAGAGGCTTGGGTAATTGGATGGAGATCCAATACCCAATAGGACAAAAGATCCATTAGGGTTTTTAGGGGGGGCCTCTATAAATAGGAGGGAACCAAAGCTCTATAGGTTGTGGGTTTCTTTTGGTAGCCACCTCCTGTTCTCCTCTCCCTAGAGAGAGAGGTGCATCGTTGCAATCTCTGTCATGTGGATACCGCTAGAGAGGAGGACGCTTGACCTCCTTCATCCTCTCCCACAGATCTGCAAGAATTCAAGGATATACGATCTCCCTAGGTATCTTCTTTTACATGTGTAGTTTTGCGGATTTGTTTTTAACGCACCAATCTTCACACGACGATAGAAACTTTCTATAGGAAATCTGGGGTTTTTTGTTTTCTATTCTTCCGCTGCGCATGTGATGTCGCTCCCCTTAAGGATTTCCCAACACCTTTGGGGTACCTTACCCTAGGGTGCCCTATGCGGCCAAGCAACCCTAGCCACCAAGGTTACCATCGCGATTAGGAATCCTTGACTGTAGGACTACCTTGGGTGACCAGGGATCCCTAGCCCCCAAGGTTGACTTTGTAGCTAGGAAACCCTAGTTGTAGGGTGTGCATGGGCAGCCAAGAAGCCCTGGTTGCCAAGCTGCCCCACGTAGCAAGGACTCCTGGCCACTAGGGCAACCCCTGCGGCCAGGAAACCCTGGCTACTAGGGGTGCCCCTTGTAGGAAGGAAACCTAACTGCAATGGCTGGCATCCTGCAGGTTGAGAGCACTCTTGTGACTCTTGACTTTGTTGCTTTTGGCTTGGCCGAGAGCAGCAAGTTGTGCTCTCGACCATGGCTACAAGCAACCTTTGGCTAAATTGCAGGGTAGTAACTGTTGTTGCCCTTTTTCTCTCTATTTTGCAATGATAATTTTGAGAGAAAACAACAATCTAAAGCTCCTTTTAATAGAGAGAAGACATGTAGTTTAGGTTTGAAAACTACAACAAAAATTGTAGAATCATGCAAAAATAATTCTACGTGATTCGATACAACATACATAGTTTAAAAACTAATTTTTCGCATGAACAACCTAGCTATAATTGTTGAATCTTGGATTTTGATGATGAAACCAATTGATAAGTTATTTTGATCTAATTTATATGTTGAGAAAAGTGTGCAGGATTAACTATGATAGCGATGAAGACATAAAACAAAATTAAGTGCCAAAGTCAAGTATGATCGAATCATTGGGAGTTCAAGACTTCATCAGAAATTTGAAAAATTCATCGGGTATGCTATTGGTATTAGCTGAGAATGACTCAGGAGCTTGACAAAGGGTTCATAGAAAATTCACCGGAAAGACTCGTCAGAAGTTCGCGAAGCTCGTCGAGAAAAGATCAGAGCTTGCTAAAGAAGCTCGTCGAAACTCACCAAGATCGTCGTGAAGTCCAAGAGCCTATTGGGAGTCCATCAGAAGATGTCCAAGTATTCATCGAAAGTCTATCGGAAGTTTACTGGAAGTTCGTTGGAAGTTCGCTGGAAGCTCGCCAAAGGAAGCCTTGACATGTCGAATTTTTTTTTGTTAAGGAAATATCTTTAATTTTTGTAGTTAGCATGTAATTAGGGTTAAGATTAGGCCCGTAAGTGGACTAGATTGGGTCGGATTCAAGGCCCATCCCGGTTGTTGGACCTTGTCTGGTGGTGGCACCGTTAGACTAGGGCAATGGAACCGCCCAGAGACCAATTTCCTAAGAGCCTGGATGGTGGTATCGCCTAGGTCAAACGGTGGTATCGTCGATAGTTATTAACTGCTAGGCGGTGGTACCGCCCCACCACAGAACCCGAGGATCTACTCTGGTGGTAGTACCATAAGACTGGGTGGTGGTACCACCAGACTAGACGGTGGTACCGCCTAGTGTCTGTTGAATCTCGGATTTTGATGATGAAGTCAATTGGTGAAATATTTGTTCTAATCTACTTTGTCGAGATAAGTGTGCAGGAATAACTACGATAGGAAGAAAACATAAAGTGATTTACCGAGGTCAAGTCCTTCGGGGGTTCAAGAGTTCAACGGAGGTCCGAGAGATTTTCGGAAGTGTTGCCGGAACCATCCAAGATCGAATCAGGGACTTGCCGAAGTTTTCGGAAGTTCATCTCAAAGATCGTCGAAGGTTCGCGGAACTTACCGGGAAGATTCGGAAGCTAGCCGAAGACTCGTTTGAGCTCGCCATACAATCCGGAGTATGCTGGGAGTCCACTGGAAGCAATCCGAGGGAAGCATCGGAAGCCTGCCGGAATCTCACCGTAAAGCTCGCCGGAAGTTGACTTGAAGAGTGTCGGATCAAATCACGTTGAGTTATGTTTTTAAGTTCGTAGTTTGCACATGAGTAGAGCAAGGATTTAGGAAAAGAAAATCCTGCCTAAATTTAGTGGGGGCCAACCGGGCCTAAACTGGGCCAAGTTGGGGCTTAAAGCGGGGCCCATTCGGCTTTGGTGAATGGGCGAGCGGTTCAAACCGCCCGGCTGAAGCGATGCATGCCACAGGCGGTGGCACCGCTGTGGGCGGTGCACTGCCTGTACCGAGCGGTTCCAGCTGCGCGTAACAACGCCCACATACCGCAGGTGAGCGTGGAACGCTTGGTGGGGCGATAAGATAACGCAACCACGACACACGGTGGCGCACGTGGCACCGCCATTTGATTTCAAATTTGGAGCTCAATTTTGAATCCACTTTGGATCTATAAATACATCCTCTTTCTCAGCTGAAAGGGCACCCTTTTGAGAGTTAGAATCTTAGTCTTGAGCTTTTGAAAAGTCTTGAAAAGTCTTGTTCTTGCTAAGTGTTCACCTTCTTCTTCTTGAGAAATCTTGTACAAGTGTGAACTTCTTGTAAAGGGTTGTAAAAAGGGTATTTGGTCCTTCCCTTCAAAGGATTTGCTAGTGGAAGAGCGGAGCCTCAACGTAAAGGCTTCAAGAGTGGATGTAGGTCATTTGACCGAACCACTATACATCATTGTGTCCATAAATGTGTGAGTGTTTACATTCTTGAATCATTTCATTACTTGGCTGCAAGTTGTTTAGTTCATAGTTATTTCCTTTACGTAAGCAATTACTTTCAAGTTCTCTTTCGCCAAATCAAAATTTTCCTACGAACTTGTGTTTTTGCAAAATTAGTTTCAAAAGTACGATTTTAATCTGCTGCACTAATTCGCCCCCCCCCCTCTTAGTGCCTTTTAGATCCTTTCAATTGGTATCAGAGCAAGGTTTGCTCTCATATTAGTTTAAAACCCAAGAGAGATGGCCTACTCCGGTATGCAAGAGGGTCACTCCATTACTCGTCCACCTATGTTTAATGGGTCGGATTATACGTATTGGAAGACTCGTATGAGGATTTTTCTCATTTCCATGGACTTTGAACTTTGGAACATTGTTGAAAATGGCTTTGCAAAATCTTCTCTTTCGATGAGTGAGTGGAATGAGTCAAAGAGGAAGATTTTTGCTCTCAATGCAAAGGCTATGAATGCCTTATTTTGTGCGCTTGATAAGAATGAGTTTAATCGGGTTTCTATTTGTGAATCGGCATTTGATATTTGGCGCACTCTTGAAATCACTCATGAAGGCACTAGCCGAGTGAAAGAGTCCAAAATCAACATTCTTGTGCATTCCTATGAACTTTTGGATGAAACCAAATGAGTCCATTGGAGACATGTATACCGCTTTACGGATGTCATCAATGGACTTAAAGCTCTTGGTAAAGGTTTTTCTAATTTTGAATTGGTAACTAAAATTTTAAGATCCCTTCCAAAGAGTTGGGATCCAAAGGTCACGGCCATTCAAGAGGCCAAGGATCTTAAAGTATTTCTGCTTGAAGAACTTATTGGATCTCTAATGACCTACGAGATGACGTGCCATGCTCATGAAGTGCTTGAGAACCCCCTTCCAAAGAACAGGAAGGATATGACACTTAGAACACAAGGAGACCACTTGAAAGGAACATCAAGTGATGAGGATAGTGACAATGACATTGCACTTCTAACTCGAAAGTTTAAGAAATTTATAAGAAAGAACAAATTTAAAAATGACACAAAAAGCAAATTTGAACACAAAAAGGACCAAGTTATTTGCTACGAATGCAAGAAGCCGGGATACTTCAAGAATGAATGCCCTCAAGCCAAGAAGAAGCAATTCAAGAATAGAAAAGCCTTGAAGGCCACGTGGGATGATTCAAGTGACTCTGAGGTTGAAGAAGCTAGCAACAAAGAGGAGGCAAACTTCGCACTAATAGCATTAGGAGAAGAGGTTAGTGAGTTACTTAATGAAGAATTGTCTTTCGATGAACTTTCTATGGCTTTTCATGAGTTATTTGATGAATGTAGAACTATTAGTAAGAAGTTCAATTTGCTTAAGAAAGAGCATGCTTTATTACAAAGTAAGTTCAATAGTCTTCAAAACCCTTCTCTACCCCATGCTCTAAGTGTGAAGACTTAGATGCAACAAGAGGGAGAACTTGCTACTCAAAGAGACCCTAAACAAGTTTAAGGTCGGTAGCAAGGGCTTGGACATGATTCTTGCTAACAAAGGTCACGTCGGAAATAGAAGTGGAATCGAATTTGTGAGAGGTTCTCACCAAAATCCCACCACCTTCGTTAAAGGGTCTACATTGCATGTTTCATCCCATTTGAAATGTAATTTTTGTGGCAAAACGGGACATGTTGCTTACAAATGTCCATTCAAGAAAATTAATCCACAAAAATTGATATGGGTTCCTAAAGGAACCATAAACAATTCAATGATAAATTACAAAGTAAGTAGATCAATTTGTAAGGCACCCAAAATCAAATGGGTACCTAAAAACTATCCTCTTTTGTAGACAAACTCACAAGCTAGGAGCAAGAAATGGTATCTTGATAGTGGATGCTCAAGGCATATGACCGGAGATCCATCTCATTTCTCTATGCTCACTAGCAAAGAAGAAGGATATGTCACCTTCGGAGACAACAACAAGGGAAAAATCATTGGCAAGGGAACCATAGGTAACAAATCGAGTTTTTCAATTGATGATGTGTTACTAGTTGATGGTTTAAAACATAATCTTTTAAGTATTAGTCAATTATGTAACAAAGGTTATGTTGTTAGATTTGAATCTAATGTTTGCATTATTGAAAAACCCAACAATAACATATCCATGATTGCTTTAAAACAAAACAATGTCTACACCATAAATATTGATAAATTAAGTAATGAAATGTGCTTTTCGATTTTGAATGATGATGCTTGGCTTTGGCATAGGAGATTAGGCCATGCAAGCATGAAACTAATCTCTAAGATTTCATCTAGAGAATTAGTAAGAGATATCCCAAACACGAAATTTGTTAAGGATAAGGTATGTGATGCATGTCAACTAGGAAAACAAATAAAGACTAGTTTCAAATCAAAAATCAAATTAGCACCACTAGACCATTGCAATTGATCCATTTGGACTTATTTGGACCAATTGACATAACAAGCCTAGGAGGTAGCAAATATGCCTTTGTAATTGTGGATGACTATAGTAGATACACTTGGACCTATTTCTTGGCTCATAAAAGTGATTGTTTCAAATGTTTCTCTAAATTTTGTAAACTCACTCAAAATGAAAAAGGTTTTATGATTTCATCAATTAGAACTGATCATGGAGGTGAATTTCAAAATCATGACTTCCAAAATTTTTGTGAAATAAACGGATACAATCATAACTTCTCTACTCCAAGAAATCCACAACAAAATGGAGTAGTGGAAAGGAAAAATAGAAGTTTGCAAGAAATGACTAGAACCATGTTAAATGAATATAATTTACCAAAATATTTTTGGGCCGAAGCCGTGAATACGGCTTGCTATGTTATGAATAGAGTTCTAGTGAAACCATCCCTATCTAAAACTCCATATGAATTATGGAATGATAAAAAAACCCAATGTTTCTTATTTTAAAGTTTTTGGTTGTAAATGCTTTATTTTAAATGAAAAGGATGCCTTAGGAAAATTCGATGCAAAATCTAATGAAGGCATATTTCTTGGTTATTCTTCGGTTTCTAAGGCTTTTCGTGTTTTCAACAAAAGAACCTTACTTATAGAAGAATCTATTCATGTGGTTTTTAATGAAATTTCCGAATTTAAGAAGAAAGATTTTGATGATGATTTTGGTCTTGATAATTTGAATTTGAATGAACCCTCTCATCAAAATGACAACTTGGATGCATCTTCTTCCCAAACTTCCTTACCCAAGGAATGGAAGTATATAGATGCTCATCCCAAGGAATTAATTATAGGAGATGCATCGAAAGGGGTACAAACTCGCTCTTCTTTCAAAGATTTTTGTGCCCATGCCGCTTTTCTTTCTCAAGTTGAACCGAAATGCATTGTTGATGCCCTGAAAGATGATTCTTGGGTTATCGCAATGCAAGAAGAATTGAATCAATTTAAGAGGAATGAGGTATGGAAGCTTGTTTCTAGACCTAATGACCACTTAGTTATTGGTACTAAGTGGGTCTTTAGAAACAAGCAAGATGAATACGGTATCGTGGTTAGAAACAAGGCTAGACTAGTGGCCAAAGGTTTCAACCAAGAAGAAGGTATCGATTCTGAAGAGACCTTCGCTCGGTGGCAAGATTGGAAGCCATTAGGATGCTCCTTGCCTATGCTAGTAGTAAAGATTTCAAATTATTTCAAATGGATGTCAAAAGTGCATTCTTAAATGGTTTTATTTCGAAGAAGTGTATGTCGAACAACCACCGGTTGAAAACTCTCTATTTCCTAACCACGTGTTTAAGCTAACTAAGGCTCTATATGGTCTAAAACAAGCCCCTAGGGCTTGGTATGAGAGCTTAGTTCTTTTTTAATTTCAAATGATTTCACTAAAGGCAAGGTTGATACTACATTGTTTATTAAACATTTTGAAAACAATTTTCTTATTGTTCAAATTTATGTTGATGATATTATTTTTGGGTCTTGTAATAAATCACTATGTGAATTATTTGCTAAGGATATGAGTGATGAATTTGAGATGAGCCTAATGGGAGAACTAAATTTCTTTTAGGACTACAAATCAAGCAACTAAGTGATGGTATATTTCTAAATCAATCAAAATACACATTGGAATTGTAAAGCGATTTAACATGGATGGATCAAAGATATTAGCACTCCTATGAGCACCTCAGCTAAATTAGATATGGATGAAAATGGAGAAAGTTTTGATCAAAAACTTATAGGGGCATGATAGGTAGCACCTTTATCTCACTACAACGGACGACATCATGTTCAATGTAGGGCTATGTGCAAGATTCCAAGCTAATCCTAAGCTATCTCACTTGAAAGCTGTCAGAGGATTCTTAGATATCTTAAAGGGACCCTAATCTTGGATTATGGTATCCAAAATCGATAACTTTGATTTGAAAGCTTATGCAGATCTGGATTTTGGTGGATGTAAAATAGATAGAAAAAGCACATCCATGCCAATTTCTAGGACATGCACTTGTTTCTTGGACTTCCAAGAAACAAAATTCGATTGCACTATCTCTGGTAGAAGCTGAATATATAGCTGCAAGTGCATCTTGTGCATAGGTTATCTGGATGAAAAATACACTAGAAGACTATGGAATCTACTTAAAAATATTCCTATAAAATGTGATAACACGAGTGCTATTTGTCTAACTAAAAATCCGATTCAACACTCTCGAACTAAGCACATTGACATTGGGCATCATTTATACGTGATCATGTAAGTAGTAGAGATGTCACCCTTGAATTTGTTGATACAAATCATCAATTAGCGACATTTTACGAAACCTTTAAATGAGGAACAATTTGATTTTATTAGATAGGAATTAGGCATGTTAAACTATCCAAATAAGTAAGCTCTATTTGATGATATCTTTCCTTGAAATTATGGTTTTCATCGATTTGATTCCATACATTTTGATTTTTCTTCTTGGATTTATTTTCATCAAATTCTTTTTCATCCCATCTCTAAGACCAATTTTTTTAAATAAAAAAATTAATGAAATCTGGATTTTTGTGCTCAGCGTGTAGCAGATCTGGCGGTGGAGCCACTTTGAGTGATAATCTGAACACCCCTATTATAAGGGGTGAGTTAGGGCAGTGTAGAACCGCCCCTAACCTGAGAGACTCTTCCTCACCTCTCTACACTCCTCTAAACCCTCCCAAGCATCATTTCTTCCCTCTAGAAGCCTAAGAAGGAGATCTTACTTTGATTCAAGCTCCCTACATCTCAAAGGAACAATCTAAGGTAAAAATCGAATTATTTCTCTTTCCTTTTCTTGTTTAATTCCTTTCTTCAATTGATTATTGATCTATCCTAAATAGAAATGGCTCCTAAAAGAACATCAAGAGATAAAGGAAAAAGGATGGAGGTAGATTCATTTGACCAATCCTTGTTTAAATCACAAGAAGCTTCCCTTAGATTTTCTGAACTTGGTTTTAGACCCATTCATAAAGGAAAATATGTTGATTTGAATCAATTAGGGAGCCTAGAACCTATCATGTGGTTTGCAGACTTAGAGGCCTTAGCCATTTTACAAATTGTTGAACTGTTTATCACGCTTAGTTAAATTATTCTATGCTAATTTAAGCGTGAATGATGATGGCTTGTCAACTTATCTTCTAGGTAATGAGATCGAAATATGTGATAATACTATATGCTCATTAATTGAATTGTTGAAAAGAGTTAGGGTGTTATTTTAGAGGAAAATGGGATATGGACACAGATTGGTGCCACCTACTCAAGCTTTAGAAAGCGTGTTTGCAAACCCAAATTTAGGTATAATCCCCAAGAGTTGTGAACATTTACTACCTTTTAACTCTAAAATTTTGCATCACATTCTTGTAAGCATTGTCATTCCTAAACAGTTTCATCATGATGAGATCAATTTCACTAAGTTAAGTACCTTATATTGGATCATGACCAGACAACATTTTTGTTTTGGATACCTAATCCGGCAGCACATGATAGAGGTCCTTTCTAAAGGATCAATATTACCATATGGAGGTTTAATAACTAAACTATTGCATGCCCATAATATTTGCATTCCACCAAATGAAGAAGCAATACAAGTGGACAGATTTAATATCATTGACGTTAAACTACTTATTAGGTGTACATTCGAGCATGGAATAGGTGTTAGACAACCTAGGAGATGTGATATACCTCCCCCACCAGTAGACCATCCTGAAACACCAGTCTTTAGGGGAAATGAATCTCCTCCTCCTGATCCTTTTGTTGCAGCTACATTAGTGCCATTTTCTGCTCCATCTTCTGACGATCCGATCATGAGAGAGTTAAATGAAGTAAAATTACAGCAAATTGAAATTTTGAAGGAAATGCGGAAGATGAACCAAAAGATCGATCACATGTATAGGCATCTTGGCATTCCTCCTGAGGAGTAGCTTGTTGTATTTTCTTTTTGAACATTGTAAACTTGTGTTGTATGTTGACATATATGTTGTATTATCTTCATTACATCTTGACATATATGTTGTATTATCTTCATTACATCTTCTTAGCCACTGTGAAATGATTTTCAACTTTCTGATTGATTTCCTTTTCCACATTTGTGATATTTTTCGGCCATCCTTTATTGTTACTTATGAATCCCTCGTTTCCTTTTTGTTGATGACAAAGGGGGAGAAATAATATGTGTATTGCCATATGTTGTGATTATATGCATTTTCCATGCTTTACAAGTTATTGCAAATTAAAATGCTTATTTAGGTTCTTGATATCATGTTTTTAATTATTTATACTTCATTGATATCTTTGATACCTATTTGACATCTTAATGTCCAACATCGACTTTGTCATCATTAAGTACATCATGAAGTTAAATTTATTGTGTTGAATTCAAAAATTGAATTCAAGCAATTTTTTTTTATGGCATATAGATAGGGGGAGTTAAGAGTAACTCCATCACCAATTGATTGTCATCATCAAAAAGGGGGAGATTATTGAATCTCAGATTTTGATGATGAAGTCAATTGGTGAAATATTTGTTCTAATCTACTTTATTGAGATAAGTGTGCAGGAATAACTACGATGGGAAGAAAACATAAAGTGATTTACCGAGGTCAAGTCATCGGGGTTCAAGAGTTCATCGGAAGTCAGAGATTTTCGGAAGTGTTGCCAGAACCATCCAAGATCGAATCAGGGACTTGCCGAAGTTTTCGGAAGTTCATCTCAAAGATCATCGAAGGTTCGCGGAACTTACCGGGAAGATTCGGAAGCTAGCCGAAGACTCGTTTGAGCTCGCCATACAATCCGGAGTATGCTGGGAGTCCACTGGAAGTAATCTGAGGGAAGCATCGGAAGCTTTGCGAATCTCACCGTAAAGCTGCGGAAGTTGACTTGAAGAGTGTCGGATCAAATCACGCTGAGTTATGTTTTTAAGTTGCGTAGTTTGGCTACCAGGGTAGCGCAAGATTTGGGGAAAAGAAAATCCTGCCCTAAATTGGTAGGGGCAATAATTCCGTTTCATCTTTGACTGGTTAGAAGCTATAAAGAGGCCCGTTCGGCTTTGGTTTGACGGGCCGATGATTGAAACCTTGACTTTGAGCAAAGGGTAACGCTTGTTCGAGCCAGAGCACCTTGCCAGACACGCATGCGCGGTGGAATCGTCAGTTCGAGCCGTGAGCACCGCCTCGCATACGCTATGCAGGCGTGGAACTGTTGCTCAAGCACAGTGACCACCACTACTGCATCGAGCAGAGTACCGCTCGCCGCGGTATCATTCGCACGCTGGGCCACCGATCGACACAAGCGCGGGCACCGCCCACCACAAGAATCAACCTATGGCGACTTCAGCGGTGCCATACTTCATTCTAAGAGCACAGGAACTCCAAATTTGATTTCAAATTTGGAGCCCAATTTTGAATCCACTTTGGATCTATAAATACCCCCCCTTTCTCAGCTGAAAGGGCACCCTTTTGAGAGTTAGAATCTTAGTCTTGAGCTTTTGAAAAGTCTTGTTCTTGCTAAGTGTTCACCTTCTTCTTCTTCTTGAGAAATCTTGTACAAGTGTGAACTTCTTGTAAAGGGTTGTAAAAGGAGTATTTGGTCCTTCCCCTTCAAAGGATTTGCTAGTGGAAGAGCGGAGCCTCATCGTAAAGGCTTCAAGAGTGGATGTAGGTCATTTGACCGAACCACTATACATCATTGTGTCCATAAATGTGTGAGTGTTTACATTCTTGAATCATTTCATTACTTGGCTGCAAGTTGTTTAGTTCATAGTTATTTCCTTTACGTAAGCAATTACTTTCAAGTTCTCTTTCGCCAAATCGAAATCTTCCTACGAACTTGTGTTTTTGCAAAATTAGTTTCAAAAGTACGATTTTAATCCGCTGCACTAATTCATCCCCCCCCCCCTCTTAGTGCCTTTTAGATCCTTTTAGTGTCAGGGTCAATTGGAGGTGGTACCGTCAGTACCTGAAAATCCAGGATTGGACCTTTTTGGCTCCATTTTTAAAGCCAATTGAGGCTATAAATACCCCTTACTTCTCAGCTAGCTAAGCACATTAAGAAGTGATATGAATTGAAGGCTAAGCATATTGAGAAGTGATAAGAACTGAATTGAAACTATAGTATAATAGCTTTCAAAAGTCTAGAGTTCACCTCCACTTTGGTCTAAGTATAAAAAGTCTATAAAAGGAGAGTGAGCCACTGTAAAGTTCTGTAAAAAGGGGTGATTGATCTGTCTCCTTCAAGAAAGATCGATAGTGGAAGCCAGTGACCTCATCGGAGGAGTTATTAGGATCGAACCACTATAAAATTGCTACGTTCTTCTCTTGGTGCGTAAATTTTATTTGCTACATTTAATTCTTTACTTCACTGTAATCATTCAATCTCTCCTTCTCTACTCTCTTACATATTCACTCGAATCAATCTCTTTACTGAAATCATTTTCATCGAATGAAATTTTCTTAACGTATAAAGTTTTCTAAAATTGCTTTAAGTCGTCGATTTTTATCTGCTACACTAATTCACCCCCCCCTCTTAGTATCACTCTTGATCATAATAGTTGGTATCATAGCAATGTCACTCTTATTTTGGTTTAAAACCCAAAAGAGATGACATTTGTCGACATGCAAGAGGGTCACTCAATCACACCATTCATCTATGTTCAATGGGTCGGATTACACCTATTAAAAAACTCGCATAAGAATTTTTCTTATTTCTATGGATTTTAAATTATGGAATATTATCAAAAATAGCTTTCAAAAGTCTTTTCTTCCGATGAACGATTAGAATGAGTTAGAGAAGAAGACTTTTGCTCTTAATGCCAAGGCTTTGAATGCCTTATTTTATGCCTTAGACAAAAATAAATTTAATCGAGTTTCAATTTACGAAATGGATTTTGATATTTGGCATACTTTGAAGGTACTAGTTGAGTGAAAGAGTCCAAAATCAATCTTTTGGTTCATTCTTATGAGTTGTTTCGGATGAAACCAAGTGAGTCCATTGGAGACATGTACACCCAGTTTACGGATATCGTCAATGGACTAAAAGCACTAAGGAAAATTTTTTCTAATTTCGAAATTGTAACAAAAATTTTAAGATCCCTTCCAAAGAGTTGGGATCCCTTCCAAAGAGTTGGACTTAAAGAACTTCTCTCTCGAAGAACTAATTGGGTCATTAATTATCTATGAGATGACTTGCAATGCTCATGATGAGCTTGAGAACTCCCTTTCAAAGAACAAGAAGGATATGGTATTGAGAATACAAGAAGACCACTTGAAAGAAACTTCAAGTGATGAGGACTATGATAACGAACTAGCACTCTTGACATGAAAATTCAAAAATTTTATAAGAAAAAATAAAGCTAAAAATGACTCTAAAAATAAACTTGAACTCAAAAAGAAATAAGTAATATGCTATAAATGTAAGAAGCCAGAGTATTTCAAAAGCGAATGCCCCCAAGCAAAGAAGAAGCAATCGAAGAAGAAGAAGAAGAAGGCGCTAAAGGCAACATGAGATGATTCAAGCGGCTTTGAAGATGAAGAACAAAGCAACAAGGAGGTCACTAACTACACTCTAATAGCCATCGGAGAAGAGGTAAGTAATTTATTAGATGAAAATTTAATTTTCGATGAGCTTTCAAATGCCTTTCATGATTTGTTTGATGAGTGTAGAGTAATTAGTAAAAAGTTTAATTTGTTAAAAAAAGAGTATGCTCTCTTAGTTAATAAATTTAAAAATCTTAAACATAACACTCATTTGTCTCCATGCTCTAAGTGTAAACACTTAGAGGCACTTGAGAAGGAGAACTTGCTACTCAAAGAAACCTTAGATAAATTTAAGGTTAGTAGCAAGTCTTTGAATATGATCCTTGCTAATAAGGGTCACATTCATAAGAGAAGTGAAAATGAATTTATGAGTGGCTCTCACTGAAATCTAACCACTTTCGTTAACAGACCGACATTGCATATATAACCTCACACAAAATGTAACTTTTGTTACAAACCTAGACATGTTGCTTACAAATGTCCATTTAAGAAACTTAGTCCACATAAGTTGATATGGGTTCCTAAAGGGACCATAAGGAATTCAATGCAAAATGACAAAATAAGTAGATCAATTTTTGAGGCACCTAAGTTTAAGTGGGTACCTAAAAACCATCTTCTTTTGTAGACATACTCATATTCACAAGCTAGGAGCAAGAGATGGTACCTTGATAGTGGATGCTCAAGGCACATGACCAAAGATCTATCTTAATTCTCTAAGCTCTCTAGCCAAGACGAAGGGTATGTCACCTTCAGAGACAACAACAAGGGTAAAATCATTGGCAAGGGAACCGTAGGTAACAAATCAAACTTTTTAATTGATGATATATTGTTAGTAGATGGCATAAAGTATAATCTTTTGAGCATTAGTCAATTATGTGATAAATGATACATCATAAGATTTGATTCTAATACTTGCATTATTGAAAAATCGCACAACAACACATCTATGATTGCTCTAAAATAAAATAATGTCTACACTATTAACATTGATGAACTTAATAATGAAATATATTTTTCGATTTTGAATGATGATGCTTAACTTCGGTATAGGAGATTAGGTCATGCAAGCATGAAACTAATCTCTCAAATCACATCTAGAGAACTAGTAAGAGGCATTCCTTCCTAACATTAAGTTTATCAAAGATAAAGTGTGTGATGTTTGTCAACTAGGAAAACAAATAAAAAGTAGTTTCAAATCAAAGAATCAAATAAGCACATCTAGACCATTGCAATTGATCCATATTGACTTATTCGGACCAATTAATACAACAAGCCTAGGAGGTAGCAAATATGCTATTGTAATCATAGATGACTATAGTAGATATACTTGGACATACTTCTTGGCATACAAAAGTGATTGTTTTAAGTATTTTTCAAAGTTTTGTAAACTTGTTCAAAATGAAAAAGGTTTTATAATTTCATCGATTCAGAGTGATCATGGTGGTGAATTTCAAAACCATGATTTCCAAAATTTTTATGAATCAAATGGATACAACCATAATTTCTCTACTACAAGAAATCCTCAACAAAATAGAGTAGTAGAAAGAAAGAATAAGAGTTTACAAGAAATGTTAAGAATCATGTTGAATGAACATAGCCTACCCAAATATTTTTGGGCCGAAGCCATTAATACGACATGCTATCATGAATAGGGTTCTAGTAAGATCATCTCTCTCCAAAACGCCTTATGAATTGTGGAATAACAAAAAACCAAATATTTTATATTTTAAAGTTTTTGATTGTAAATGTTTTATATTGAATGAAAAAGATGCCTTAGGAAAGTTTGATACAAAATTCGATGAAGACATTTTTCTTGGTTATTCTTCTATCTCTAAAGACTTTCGTATCTTTAATAAAAGAACTTTGATTATAGAAGAATCCATTCATGTTGTCTTTAATAAAGTTTTCAAATTTAAGAAAACTAATTTTGATGATGATTTTAAGTTTGATGCATTAAATTTGAATGAAACTGTAATCAAATCAAATATTTTATTTAAGAATTAAATATTATTTCCTTACATGCTAGTATAATTTAGGGAAGGATAATCCTATTTCCTTGTTTGCTATTACGAATTAGGAAATACTTATTAAGCATTCTGTTAGGGATCGAGCGGCACTAAGAGGGGGGGGGGGGTGAATTAGTGCAGCGGTAAGGAACGAGAAATTTTCAGTGATTTGAACAAGTTTGGAAACTTCGTACGAATGAATGCAATATTTCGTTTGAACCTAGAAAGATTATATTTTAACATTTTAACTTTAAATCATACGTAATAAGATGAAGATGAAGTTGAGTAAATAAGGCAGCAAGTGGAAAGGGTTTGCAGCAAAGTAAATAGCAAGAATGTAAATGCAAACTAAATTTTTATAGTGGTTCGGTCATCTGACCTACGTCCACTCCCGATTCCTCTTGCTTGAGGCCACCGGCTTTCCACTAGCTATTCTCTTTCCAACGGGCGAGGATGAACTCCCTCACAGCACTTCTCCTTTTGATAGGCTTAGGAGATAACCCTTACAAAGCACTCTTACCCCTCTCTTGGACTAGAACACTCTTAAGACTTAGAGGGAAGATTTGACACACTTTCAAGAGAGTTTCCCCTTTTTTTATCGGTTCTAGACTCTCCCTAAACTCTGAATGAGTGGGGTATTTATAGGCCTCAAAGTGATTCAAATTTGGGCTCCAAATTTGAATTTTTTTGAGTTTCCCGGTGTCGGGCAGTGCTACCGCCTGTCAGAGGCGGTTCTACCGCCTGTCAATCTGGCAGACTGACACAGCAGGTGCTGGGCGGTGCTACCGCCTAACTGGGGCGGTTCCACCACCCAGGTCTCGGCCTCTGGGCGGTGCCACCGCCCAGGTCATTTCAAGATGGTTTGGTTTCAGAAACTCACCAAAACGATCCAAATAAAATAATTTGGTTTATAGGATTAACACCTAATCCTAAACCAAATTATATGCTAACTACAAATTTTAAAGATATTTTTTAAGCTATTTCAAAGACCATAAGACAAGACTTCTTTCAGTGAGCTTTCGGCGAACTTCCGGCGGTCTTCCAACGAACCCTCGGAAACCATTCTATGGACTCTCAGCAAGCTCCTGGACTTCACGATGATCTTGACGAGTTCCAACGAGCTTCATTGGCAAGCTCCAATCTTTCTTGGCAAGCTCCGTGAACTTCCGACGAACCTTCCAACGAATTTCCGGAAACCTTTCGGCGAGCTCCCTACTCGTTCTCGGTCGGTTCCGGCAGCTACTCCCAATGAATCTTCAGACTTCCATCGAACTCCCAATGATCCATCCCACTTATCTTCCGGCACTCTGTTTCGCTTTACGTCTTCATCGTCATCGTAGTTAATCCTGCACACAAACAAATAAACACTGTACTTCGATCTAGACAGTTATTACAATACGAATTGACATTCAGTTGCCCGACATGTCATTGGTCGGCGCTTCGTTCGATCCTTCGGCACATCATCCTCTTTTGCGGTCCGTTGCCCAATCGGCAGATGACCTCCACAACCCCGATATCCTTGGCGCAACATGCATCTTGGCCCGATGCCCGACGTACGAAGCCTTCAACCGATTGTCAATCGAACCTCCGGCTCGACATCCAATATCCAAATGTGATCACCCGGCGCAATGTCAATTCCTCTAGTGTCAACTGTCTAATCCTGATCGATAGTAGACCTGCGTAACTCAAAATTCAATTAAACAATAAACCACAATCAATTAGTTTTATCATCAAAATTTGAGATTCAACAATCTCCCCCTTTTGATGATGACAACTAATTGATGACTAACGGAGTTAACCATAACTCCCCGGAGTTTAACCAAACTCCCCCTATCAATATGCCATTGATAGAACACTTGGATTATCCTAAATCCAAGCAACATTCATCACAATTAAGAAAATAAATCAAACCATCATGTAAATATATAAATATGCCAATCAATGCATGAAGTCATCAATCTACTTCTCCCCCTATGTCATCAACAAAAAGGAGAAGTTGCATCATAGCTAGTTTTCAAAGATATGCAAATATTACAATCATACTAGCTATTAATCTAGATATACATCATACAATATTTAAGCATAGCTTTGCAATACAACATCCAATCACACCATTCAATCATAGCAAGTTTTTAAGGATGGACAATGATGGTAATTTTTTCACTTGCTTCTTGAGATGTGCAAGTTGTACTTTCTTTGCTTCCTTTGCATGTTCTAGCTAGCAAAATTTTTCTTTGCGATACATAAGCTAGCAATTAATCTTCTCCCCCTTTGTTTTTGTTAAAAAAAAATGGAGTACAAATAGTCAATGCTTTGATCATGACAAAATAGCAAATTTACAACATGAATTTTCAGCATATTAAGTCATGAATTCAAGGGAGGCAAAAATTGTGATATGTGAGAAAAAGATGATAAGCAAGCAAACAATAATGATAAGCAAGCTAACATACTTTACGACATGCAAGTTAGCTTCTTTTCAATTCTTCTCTTTTGTAACTAAGTTTCACCTTTGCATGCTATCAACTTTTTGTTTGCAATGAGCTAGTAATTATATATAATCACTTTAAACATATATGCTAACTTTTCATTAAAACATACAAACATAAAGGCATGGCAAGTGTAACATTTCAAAATTTTGAAGTTTTACATTTTGCTTCTTTTAAGATAGTCAAAATAACAATATTTGCATCCTTTGATATAGCAATCCTTAACTTCTTGTGAATTTGCAAGGTAGCAATTTTTCTCCCCCTTTGTCTTTGTCAAAAAGAAGGGAGGACTAAATGGCTAAAAATTTTAATCATTATACAAGCCATTTTTCATATCAATTATAAATTTGCATCAATAAAAATATACATCAATTGTTCAATCATCACATGATGCAAATAAGACAACAATGTAAAGAAATCATGTCATGAAGGATATCAATATATAATTCAACAAGGATCAAAACCAAAAGATATCATTCATGATTCATAACTTTCTTTTTAGCAAGATCAAAATTCATATTTATCAATTTTTAATTCAAGATAAATGTCATATAACCAAGAATCATGATATATAAAAGCATATCAATATCAAGGATTAAATCATGATTACAAGTTCTAACATATTTTCTTTTCATTCATTTTCAAGCCATGATAAAAGAATAAATTAATGATTCAATCATTAAGCACAATTCTTTTACATCAATTTTGAATCGTATAAGGCTTACATGGCAAATATCAATTCATGATAAAGGGTATACTATCTTGAATCATGATACATAAAAACATATCATTCTTATAGATCAAGTTATGATTCATTGATTCATCATAAGACAAATTTCTTTTCAATTATTTATTTTTCAATTGCCACATAAGACATACAAGCCAAAGAATTTTTGTCATTTCTATATTATGAAATATATGATAATAAGACTCATGATTCATTTAAAAAGATATAGCACAAACAACAACTTGATTCATGCATAAGAAATTCCAAGTATCAAATATTAAGATATCAAGAGTTTGATTGTGATAAAGCTCATTCAAGTTCAAATCATCAAAATCATTAACATAGTTTATGAGATTCACAAATGACATAAACTTGAATTGTTCTCCTCTTTGGTAAATAATAAAAAGAAGCAATCATAGAGGAAAATATTTTGATTCGCAAAAATATCTAAAGTCAAGAATTCAAAGTCATGATTTCAAGTGATCAAGAGAGGAGTCATAAAATTATTCAAACTCATTTTGTCAATTCGAAACTCCTAATCAAATTATCATTTTTAACATTCATAACATGAATAAAGTCATTACCGTATCATCAAAATCTCATTCATAAGTCAAGTGATTTACAAAATATCATAAATAAATTTATCACTTATCTTTTATTTGGAAAATCGAAAGATTTCAAGAAACATGCATTTCCATTGTATGATTTATTTCATATGAGCATGCCTTTGTTTTTTGATGTCAAATAAAATAGAAATATCAACATTCAACATTGAAAGACAAACTTCATCATAAAATTCATCAAGATAAAAATATAACACATTATGAGATTCAATTTATCATGATAATATGTTTCATTTTGTTTCAAACAAATGTGCTCATGTTTCAAATGATGATTGTCAAATTTAAGATCAAAACATGAGTTTGTCATCAAAATATGATATCACAAAGTCATTAAGCATAATAACAAACTTTTAATATTTTCATTTCAATGATGATTTCATATTGTATGTTCAAATATTTATATGGAACCTATCATTGTATAAATTCAAAATACAAGTTTGTCATTAAACCCATTAAGATCAAATGCATCAAAATCTTTCATTCGAAAATTTTAATAAGAGCAACATAAATTGATTACATGTGAGCATGTATCAACTTTTCAAAGCAAGACGTAAGTTTCATCATAAAGATCGTTAAGACCAAACACATCAAAAATAAAACATTATGATAGTGCATTTTCTTATTTTTAAGAGTTTCAATTTACGTGATTTGATCTTTCATAAGAATGATCAATGTCAAGCATCATATTTAAACATGAGAGCATCATCATATTTAGAAATGAATTCATCATTAAAATCATTTCACTTCTTTCTTTCATTTGTTATAACAAGATGATCAATGCTCAAACTTTTGCTAAAATCATACATCATTTTAAAAATCTGAAAAATAACTTTCGTATGAAACCCATTAAGTCCAAATATAACACAAGGCAACATCAAAGCCATATTTCTTTCATTTTGAAAATTTGTGGGTTGGGTCTTTATAATTGATTTCATGAAGACATGTATCAATAAAAATTTCATCATAAAAAGGATTAAAACCCACTAAGCCAAGATGGAAGTTTTTAAATTATAATCAAGATACATACATCTATCATCAAAAGATTTTCAAGAAATTCATATATAGATATGTATCATGTTTAAGATTGAAAACCGATATGGAAAGTATACATGAAATTTCATCATCTCAAAATGTCATCTTAATTTGTCATGAAAACAATTAGACCAAGAATACGTTAATCCACAACATAGAGTCAAATCAACATTACTTCAAAAACTAATGCATGTTACAAAATCATCAAGCATCATGTTTAGAAATGAAATATCAAGATACACATGCATGGATTAATTCTAGGCAATATCACAAATCATGCAAATATCATTCATAATTTTTACTTTTCAAAAATACTAGGAAGGAAAAAGCATAAACAAAAAATCCTACCAACTATTTCAAGCAACTCATGAAAGGATCATGTAATTTCAAAGTAAGGTATGAACAACTTGGGTGAGTTTCTTACCTCATTGTCGAAAACCGTCAAAGC
Organism: Musa troglodytarum; assembly: GCA_023547065.1. NCBI lineage: Eukaryota > Viridiplantae > Streptophyta > Magnoliopsida > Zingiberales > Musaceae > Musa > Musa troglodytarum. The sequence continues at coordinate 25,810,120 of CP097504.1, forward strand.
CCATTTCGCCTCTTCTTTACTTGATTCTTCTTTGGCCTCATCCTCCGTTCAAGTTCATTGTTCATTTTAGATTTTTGTTTAATGAACTTATTAAGATTCATTAAAAGTTTAATGTCCTCTTCATTATCCTCATCACTTGAGTCATCACTCAAGTGGCATTTCATAGTTCGGAGTTCCAAAACCTTCTTATTCTTTAGAAGGTGGTTCATATGTTCATCATGTTCAAGATGTTCTAGGAGGCTCATTTCATATGTCATTAGTGAGCCAATTAGTTCTTCAATTGGAAGGTCATTTAGATTTCTAGCTTCTTATATTGCGGTTACTTTAGGATCCCACCCTTTTGGAAGGGATCTTAAGATCTTGCTTACGAGTTCAAAATCCGAAAAAGATTTACCAAGACTTTTCAAGCTATTGACGACATCCGTGAAGCGGGTGTACATATCGCCGATAGTTTCGCTTGGTGTCATTCGGAAGAGCTCAAAATCATGCAATAAGAGGTTTACTTTCGAGTCTTTAACTCTACTAGTTCCCTCATGTGTGATTTCAAGTGTTCGCCAAATATCAAAAGCCGTTTCGCACATTGAAATCTGATTGAACTCGTTCTTATCTAAAGCGCAAAATAAGGCATTCATAGCCTTTGCATTCAAGGAAAAAGATTTTCTCTCTAAGTCTGACCATTCGTTCGTTGGTTTAGAGGGAAGTTGAAAATCGTTTTCAATAATGTTCCACAAATCTAAGTCCGTTGAAAGTATAAAAACTCTCATTCGAGTTTTCCAATAAGTGTAGTCCGATCCGTTAAAGAACGGTGGACGAAAAATCGAAAAGCCCTCTTGAAAACCATTTAGAGCTATTTCTCACGGGTGTAAATCTGAAAGAGAAAGAACGTGGCTTTGATACCAATTGTTAGGGATCGAGCGGCACTAAGAGGGGGGAGGTGAATTAGTGCAGCAGTAAGGAATGAGAAATTTTCAGCGATTTGAACAACTTCGGAAACTTCGTACGAATGAATGCAACGTTTCGTTTGAACCCGGAAAGATTACATTTTAACTTTAAAGCATACGTAATAAGATGAAGATGAAGTTGAGTAAATAAGGCAGCAAGTGGAAAGGGTTTGCAGCAAAGTAAATAGCAAGAATGTAAATGCAAACCAGATTTTTATAGTGGTTCGGTCATCCGACCTACGTCCACTCCCGATTCCTCTTACTTGAGGCCACCGGCTTTCCACTAGCTATTCTCTTTCCAACGGGCGAGGATGAACTCGCTCACAGCACCTCTCCTTTTGACAGGCTTAGGAGATAACCCTTACAAAGCACTCTTACCCCTCTCTTGGACTAGAACTCTCTTAAGACTTAGAGGGAAGATTTGACACACTTTCAAGAGAGTTTCCCCTTTTTTTATCGGTTCTAGACTCTCCCTAAACTCTGAATGAGTGGGGTATTTATAGGCCTCAAAGTGATTCAAATTTGGGCTCCAAATTTAAATTTTTTTGAGTTTCCCGATGTCGGGCGGTGCTATCGCCTGTCAAAGGCGGTTCTACCGCTTGTCAGTCTGGCAGACTGACACAGTAGGTGCTGGGCGGTGCGACCACCTATCTGGGGTGGTTCCACCACCCAGGTCTCGGCCTCTGGGCGGTGCCACCGCCCAGGTCATTTTTTTTAGCACAGTGGTTTCGATCGAAAACTCGACCGAAACCAGTCCAAACGAAGTTTGAATTGGCTCAAATTTGGTTTATAGGATTAACACCTAATCCTAAATCAAATTATATGCTAACTACAAATTTTAAAGACATTTTTAAGCTATTTCAAAGTCCATAAGACAAGACTTCTTTCGGTGAGCTTTCGGTGAACTTCCGGCGGTCTTCCAATAAACCCTCGGAAACCATTCTGTGGACTCCCGGCAAGCTCCCGGACTTCACGATGATCTTGACGAGTTCCAACGAGCTTCATTGGCAAGCTCCAATCTTTCTTGGCAAGCTCCGTGAACTTCCGACGAACCTTCCGACGAACTTCCGAAAACCCTTCAGCAAGCTCCCTACTCGTTCTCGGTCGGTTCCGGCAACTACTCCCAACGAATCTTCGGACTTCCATCAAACTCTCAAACTCCCAATGATCCATCCCACTTGTCTTCCAGCACTTTGTTTCGCTTTACGTCTTCATCGTTATTGTAGTTAATCCTACACAAACAAACAAGCACTGTACTTCGATCTAGACAGTTATTAGAACACGAATTGACATTCAGTTGCTCGACACATCATTGGTCGGCGCTTCATCTGATCCTTCGGCACATTGTCCTTTTTTGTGGTCCGTTACCCAATTGGCGGATGACCTTCGCAACCCCGATATCCTTGGCGCAACATGCATCTTGGCCCGATGCCCGACGTACGAAGCCTTTAGCCGATTGTCAATCGAACCTCCGGCTTGATATCCAATATCCAGACGTGATCACCTGGCGTAATGTCAATTCCTCTAGCGTCAACTGTCTAATCCTGATCGATAGTAGACCTGGGTAACTCAAAACGCAATTAAACAATAAACCACAATCAATTAGTTTCATCATCAAAATCCAAGATTCAACACATTCCAAATAAGATGAGATCATATTTGTTAGTATATTAAATAAAAATAATTTATATTAAATAAATATAAAAATTTAGAAAATTTTTCTTTAATGGAGGCTCACCTCCTCCTATTTAAGGGGAGAGATTTCTTTACTTCGTTCTCACCAAGCAGAACTCAATAATGGGAGGAACGAGGAGTTTCATCCTACTAAGAAGAGGTAGGTTTTCTCTACTTTTCTTGAAATTAAAAGTTTTTTGTTTAGATTCCATGTTAAAATTTTTGATTGATATTAGCTTGAATTAAAATACTTTATCCTTTGATACCCTTTAAAAAATTTTATTTTTAAACATTCTGAAATTGTATATGTTTTATGATACCAGTTTTTTTAAGAATGTTATTTCATTTTATTGCAGTTACCTTCTAATCTTATTTAGATTTAAATATAACATGAGTAGTTCAAAAAAAAGAAGAAATTATTAATCCTTTAGATGTTAAAATTTTTATTAGAATATATTATTTAAAATTTTTATCCTTTTGAAATTTAAAATGTTTGATCATATTGAAATTATTCATATGATTTCTAGTTCTTATTGAATTAAAAATATTATTTTCTCATGTTGAAACTTATCTTATCATTTATTTAATCTGTTGTTATGTTTTGATATATTATTATCAATAGTGAATATATGTTGTTGTAATTTGAAATTATGAAATTAGATAGGATTGGATTAAAATAGCCCGCAGGCTAGGCCCTACCCATGGGTTGGGCCCTAGCCCACATGTTAACCCAGCCCAGCCTAATGTGGGCAGTCATGGGCCAAGGTTGGCCCAACCTGGTGTGATGCATGTACAGTCATGTACAGTGCACATGATCGGTATTTGGGTCGGCTCAACCTAGTCCAATATTATGTAATTGTTGGATTTGAGCCCAAATATTGATTCAACTAAATCAGACTTGATTAGTCTAGATTAATTCAGGGTGGTTCTGAATTGGTTTAACTTTTCAAGTCAGTTTAACCTAAATTAAACCTAATCTAGTCTAAATTATACTAGTCTAGGGTGGTTTCAGACCAGTTAAATGAGGATTAGAGATCGGTCCAGTTAGGTTCTAGTGAATTGAGTTTGATTAGACCGATTTAACTAGGGTTCAAGTTAATTGAGGGCTATTTGGTATTATTGATATTGATGATGTTAGAAAGAGATGTTTTGAATGTGTTGTTTCATCCCGAATAGACATGATTAGTATGAGATTATATTATTTCCTTGCCAAGAGTAGGAAGGGTGATTCCCTTCGGGGATTAGCGTATCGTCAGACGTGACGGTTGGACAGTTCCTCCATCTACTGTTGGGAGGAACGTATCCCCACTTTGGCGGGTGAGGGACACCACTCCATCCGCTGTTGGGAGTGTGATATAAGTTTGTCTCCATCCGCTGTTAGGAGAACACAAACACATCCCGTAGGATAAAGCCTCTCCATCCGTTATTAGGAGAGTGCTCCTTCGGGTATTTGATATACGCCAATGGGATGATGGATTTTTGATTATGCATTTATTTTGAGTTGACTTTTGGGGTTCCTACTCAATGTTGTTGAATTTTCTTTATTTTTGATTTTCAGAGCAGCTTTCCACTAGCAATGAATCAGATTCCAGTGGAGAGCGAACCTTCCTTTATCGCTAGGTAGAGCGACTTGAATGATGCCTTGAATTAACATCACTATGTTTACTTTTCTACCCATGATTTGATGAAATAAATTGTTTGTAATAAATGTTTATGATGATGAATAAAGTAACATTTAATTATTTGGCTCTGTATGTATGGAAAGATATAATCCTGGAAAAAAAAAATCCAGGATGTGATATCTTTTTATGGTATCAGAGCATGGTTTAGGGTTTGTGGGTATTTAAGTCTTTTGATTGACTTTGACCATTGATTGTCTTGACCTGTTATAGGAGTGATGGAGCCAATTAAAGAAAATAGTGGCCCTATCACCTATGGCGCTCGTGGTCGTAATGCTATTGGCCTTCGCCTTGGAAGGGGTGTTCGAGTAAACAATAACTTGGACGTTCCAAGCATCGCGGAGCAAACCCAATCCTCACATACACCTGTCGCTGATTATATGCTAGCTTCTCCGACACCACAAAATATACCTCATGCGCCAGCACCTATTAATGCTCAAGATGATGTACACGGAGTCCTCAATGCCATTAGAGGATACTTTGAGCGATAAGAGGAGCGTGATAAAGCTCCACGGGGTGGAAGTAATACATTGGATCACTTTAAGAGATTGGGACCACTTATTTTTAAGGGCAAACCAGATCCAATCCTTGCTAAACATTGGATTCGTCAAGTGGAGAAGACATTCGAAGCTATCGAATATCGAAAAAATTAAAAGGTGCCTTTTGCTTCTTTCATTTTGGAAGGGAAGGCAGACATTTGGTGGACCTCAAAAAGGAGGATGTTAGAAGCCAGAGGCGATGTGGTGACTTGGGAACAGTTTAAGGATGCATTTTATGAGCAGTTCTTTTCTGATTCAGTTCACTTTGAGAAACAACAAGAATTCCTTACAATCCACCAGGGAAGTAGAATAGTAATGGAATATGATCATTATTTCACTGAACTAGCTCAGTTTTCTCCACATATTACCTTAATAAAAATCAAAGAGCTCGTCATTTTGAGAGGGGACTTCGATCATCAATTAGAAAGTCTATTGTAGTATTGATTTTACCAACCTATGCTGAAGTATTAAATTGAGCTCTAGTGGTGGAGAAATTGGATAATGAACTACAACAAGAAAAGGGTCAAAAGCGACCTTTTAATGCTGCACCATCTGTGTATGGGGGATCTCATTCTAGACCTTCAAAGAAAGGCAAGGGCAAACAGCTTGGGCATCAATAGGCAGGAGCCCCTAGTAATCAAATCATTATAAGGTGCTACTTTTGTAGAAAGATAGATCATGTTTCCACCTCATGCCCCATGGGACAACGTGTATGCTTTTATTGTCAACAACTGGGTCACATGTCAAAAGACTGCCCTCGAAAGCAACAACGCCGAGCTCCACCCCAAATAGTTGGACAACAACAGCTAGGACCTAGAGAGGGAGGTCAAGCGAGGGTCTATGCATTGACCCATCAAGATGCTGAAGCCTCTGGATCTATTATTAAAGGTATCATCACACTTTGTGGTACACCTGTATCTGTGCTTATCGATTCAGGTTCTACGTATTCTTTTATATCACCATATTTTGCTAGGAAGCTACATAAGAATCCTGAAACAATGCATAATATGTTAATGGTAGCAACACCAGTTGAAAACTCCTTGATAGCTGATCAGATATATAGAAATTGTATTATTACTATTGAAAGTCACGATCTACTTATTCTACTAGAATTTCAAGATTTCGATGCTATCTTAGGTATGGACTGGCTTTCAGCATACCATACAAGTGTCGATTGTTTTCAGAAGACTATTACTTTTTCACCTCTAGATCAGCCATCTTTTAAGTTCATTGGGATTCAGGAAAAGCTCCCTCCTATCATATCAGCCTTGAGTGCTACCCAACTGTTATTGAAGGGATGTCAGGGGTACTTGGCCTTCATTTCTAGAGAAGAATCTAAGAAGCCAGTATTAGAGGACATCCCCATTGTACAGGATTTTTTAGATGTTTTTCCTGACGATCTACTTGTATTGCCACCAAATAGGCAGATTGAATTTACAATTGATCTTCTACCTGGCACCGCACCAATTGAGTTGGAGGAGTTAAAGAAACAAATCCAGGAGCTCTTAGATAAGGATTTTATTCGACTAAGTGTATCACCTTAGGGTGCCCCTATCCTATTTGTGAAGAAGAAAGATGGATCCATGCGATTGTGTATTGATTATAGGCAACTCAATCAAGTGACCATAAAGAATAAGTATCCCCTTCCTTGAATTGATGACCTATTTGATCAACTTCAAGATACTCAAGTATATTCAAAAATTGATTTGAGATTTGGGTATCATCAACTAAAGATAAGAGAAGGAGATATATAGAAAACAGCTTTCAGAACAAGATACGGTCATTATGAATTCTTAGTAATGTCCTTCGGACACACAAATGCACCGATCGCCTTTATGGATCTCATGAATAGGGTGTTCCACCCTTATCTTAATAAATTTATAATTGTATTTATTGATGATATCTTGATCTACTCCAAAAGTAGGGCAGAACATAAATACCATCTTAAAATAGTTCTAGAAGTCCTAAGACAAGAGAAACTATATGCCAAATTAAACAAATGCAATTTCTAGCTTAATGAAATTATGTTTCTCGGCCATGTAATTTCGAGTACTGGTATATCTGTTGACCCTCACAAGATTGAAGCTGTGATAAAATGGAAATAGCTTTTTAATGTTTCAGAAATTAGAAATTTCTTGGGTTTAGCTAGATACTATAGAAGATTCATAGAAGGTTTCTCAAAAATAGCAACTCCTCAGACCAAGTTAACATAAAAGAATATAAAATTCATATGGGATGACAAATGTCAATGAAGTTTTTAAGAATTGAAGAAAAGATTAACCAGTGCTCCTATCTTGGTGATTCCTTTAGAGGGAGAAGGTTTTGTAGTATATAGTGATACCTCACTACAAGGACTTGGTTGTGTTCTAATGCAAAATGAGAGGGTAGTTGCTTATGCGTCTAGGAAATTGAAACCTCATGAGAAAAACTATCCTACTCATGATTTAGAGCTAGCAGCTATCATTTTTGCATTAAAAATTTGGAGACACTATCTCTATGGACAAAATTTTGAAATCTTTACAGATCATAAGAGTCTCAAGTATATTTTTACACAGAATGATTTAAATATAAGACAAAGAAGATGGTTGGATTTTCTAAAGGATTATGATTTTAATATCAACTATCATCCTAAGAAGGCTAATGTAGTTGCTGATGCCTTAAGCAGAAATATTTCTAGTCTTGTAGCCTATATGAATATTTAAAGGAATTCTATGATGATAGTTAGTAGACTTAAAACTTAGACTTTTATCAAAGACAAATAAAGGTTTTCTTGCATGTCTTATGGCACTATCATATTTAATAGAAAGGATTAAAGAATGTCAGAAGGAAGATCCATATCTCCAAATGATAGTTAAGGAAATAGCTCAAGGAGCTAGACCTAAATTCCTCCAAATCAAAGATGGTTCTATTACATTCCACAATCGTCTATGTGTTCCTGAAAGTCATCTAGTAAAGATGCAATTATTAGAGGAGGCACACAGATCAAAATTTAATATCCATCCCGGAACTACCAAGATGTACCGAGATTTACGCCAAAATTACTGGTGGCGTGGTATGAAGAGAGATATAGTAGAGTTTGTTTCTAAATATCTTATATGTCAACAGGTGAAGGTAGAACATCGAGTACCTGTCGAAAAATTACAAAGGATTTTAATTCCTAAATGGAAGTGGGAGCAAGTTACTATGGATTTCATAATAGGATTACCCAAGACTGTGAAAGGATATGATAGAATTTGGGTAGTAGTAGATAGACTTACTAAATCTGCTAACTTCCTCCTTGTTAACAAGAAATATTCATTGGATAAATTAGCATGTTTATATATTAAAGAGATTATTCGATATCATGGGGTGTCAGTTAGTATTATCTTAGATAGAGATCCAAGGTTCACCTCTAAGTTTTGGGGAAGTCTACAAAAATCTTTGGGTATGCAGTTAAAGTTTAGTACAGCATTTCACCCCTAAACTGATGGCCAATCTGAAAGGACAATACAAACTCTTAAAGACCTCTTAATAGCATGTACTTTAGACTTTGGTGGAAGTTAGGATATGCACTTACACCTAATTGAGTTTTCTTACAATAATAGTTACCACTCTAGTATACAGATGGTCCCATTTGAAGCTCTTTATGGGAGAAAGTGTAGATCACCTGTATATTGGGATGAGGTAGGAGAACAAAAACTTTTGGGACCTCAATTGATTTAAAAAAATGCTGATAATATTTGAATTATATGCCAAAGATTATTAATAGCTCAAAGTCGCTAGAAAAGTTATGCAGATCGAAGACGAAGAGATCTAGAGTTTAAAGTTGACGAACACGTCTTCTTAAAAGTGTCCCCAACCAAGGGAGTTATAAGGTTTGGTTAAAAGGGGAAGTTATCCCCTAGATTCATAGGCCCATTTGAGATCTTACAAAAGGTCGGGCCTGTGACGTACAGATTGGCATTGCCTCCAGTTTTGGCTAGCATCCATGATGTATTCCACGTGTCTATGCTTCGGAGATACATTAGGGATCCATCACATGTCATATCTTACCAACCTTTATAGTTGAGAAACGATGCCACTTTTGTAGAACAACCAATCCAGATCTTGGAAAAGAAAGAACGTGTTCTAAGGAATAAAGTTATACCCTTGATAAAGATTTGTTAGCAACACCATTCAGACCAAGAGGCAACGTGGGAAAGAAAAGAAGATATGCAAGAGCAGTATTCTCATCTATTCTCTTAAGGTAAGTAAAATTTGGGGACCAAATTTCTTATAGGTGGAGAGAAATATAATCAAATCAAATATTTGATTTAAGAATTAAATATTATTTCCTTATATGCTAGTATAATTTAGGGAAGGATAATCCTATTTCCTTGTTTGCCATTATGAATTAGAAAATACTTCTTAAGCATTCCAAATAAGATAAGATCATATTTGTTAGTATATTAAATAAAATAATTTATATTAAATAAATACAAAAATTTAGAAAACTTTTCTTTAATGGAGGCTCACCCCCTCCTATTTAAGGGGAGGGATTTCTCTCCTTCATTCCTCGCCGAGCAAAACTTAACAAAGGGAGGAACGAGGAGTTTTATCCTACTAACAAGAGGTAGGTTTTCCTTATTTTTCTTGAAATTAAAAGTTTTTGTTTAGATTCCATGTTGAAATTTTTTGATTGTTATTAGCTTGAATTAAAATACTTTACCCTTTAAAAATTTTTATTTTTAAACATTCTAAAATTGTATATGTTTTATGATATCAGATTTTTTTAAGAATGTTATTTCATTTTATTGTAGTTACCTTCTAATCTTATTTAGATTTAAATATAACATGAGTAGTTAAAAAAAAAGAAATTATTAATCCTTTAGATGTTAAAATTTTTATTAGAATATGTTATTTAAAATTTTTATCCTTTTGAAATTTAAAATGTTTGATCATGTTAAAATTATTCATATGATTTCTAGTTCTTATTGAATTACAAATATTGTTTCCTCAAGTTGAAGCTTATCTTATCATTTATTTAATCTATTGTTATGTTTTGATATATTATTACTAGTAGTGAATATATGTTGTTATAATTCGAAATTATGAAATTGGATAGGATTGGGTTAAAATAGCCCGCAAGCCAGGCCCTACCCATGGGTTGGGCCCTAACCCACAGGTTAACCCAGCCCAACCTAATGTGGGTAGTCATGGGCTACGGTTGGCCCAACCTGGTGTGATGCATGTACAGTCATGTACAATGCACATGACCGGTATTTGGGTCGGCTCAACCTAGTCCAATATTATATAATTATTGGATTTGAGCCCAAATATTGATTCAACTAAATCAGACTTGATTAGTCTAGATTAATTCAGGATGGTTCCGAATTGGTTTAACTTTTTAAGTCAGTTTAACCTAAATTGACCCTAATCTAGTCCAAATTATACTAGTCTAGGGTGGTTCCAGACCAGTTAAATGAGGATTGGAGATCGATCCAGTTAGATTCTAGTGAATCGAGTTTGATTAGACCGATTTAACTAGGGTTCAAGTCAATTGAGGGCTATTTGATATTATTGATATTGATGATGTTGGAAAGAGATGTTTTGAATGTGTTGTTTCATCCCGAATAGACATGATTAGTATGAGATTATATTATTTCCTTGTCAAGAGCAGGAAGGGCGATTCCCTTCGGGGATTAGTGTGTTGTCATACGTGACGGCTGGATGGTTCCTCCATCTGCTGTTGGGAGGAACGTCTCTCCACTTTGGCGGGTAAGGGACGCCACTCCATCCGCTATTGGGAGTGTGATATGAGTTTATCTCTATCCGCTGTTGGGAGAACATAAACTCATCCCGTAGGATAAAACCTCTCCATCCGCTATTGGGAGAGTGCTCCTTCGGGTATTTGATATACGCCAATGGGATGATGGATTTTTGATTATGCATTTATTTTGAGTTGACTTTTGGGGTTCCTACTCAGTTGAATTTTCTTTGTTTTTGATTTTCAGAGCAGCCTTCCACTAGCACTGAATCAGATTCCAGTGGAGAGCGAACCTTCCTCTACCGCTAGGTAAAGCCACTTGAATGATGCTCCGAATTAACATCACTATGTTTACTTTTCTACTTATGATTTGATGAAATAAATAGATTGTAATAAATGTTTATGATGATGAATAAAGTAATGTTTAATTATTTGGCTCTGTATGTGTGGAAAGATATAATCCTGAAAAAAAAATAATCTAGGATGTGATAGAAACCTTTTCTCCAAATAGCAACTTGGATGCATCTTCTTCCGAAACTTTCTTACCTAAGGAATGAAAGTATATAGATGCTTATCCTAAGGAGCTAATTATAGGAGACACATCAAAAGGAGTTCAAATTCATTCTTCTTTTAAAATTTTTTATACGAATGTCACTTTTCTTTCTCAAATTGAATCTAAATGCATTGACGAAGCCTTGAAAGATGATTCTTGAGTTATCATAACGTAAGAGGAATTGAACTAATTTAAGAGGAATGAGGTGTGGAAACTTATTCCTAGACCTAGTGACCATTTAGTTATAGGTACTAAATGGGTCTTTAGAAATAAGCAAGATGAATTTGGTATCATGGTTAGAAATAAGGCTAGATTAGTGGCCAAAGGTTTCAACCAAGAAGAAGATATCGATTACGAAGAAATCTCTACTCCTGTGGCAAGATTAGAAGCCATAAAGATGCTCCATGTCTATATTAGTAGTAATAATTTTAAGCTATTTCAAATGGATGTTACAAGTGCTTTCTTAAATGGTTTTATTTCCGAAGAAGTATATGTTGAACAACCACCCAGATTTGAGAACTCTATTTTTCTTAATCATGTATTTAAGTTGACTAAGGCTTTTTATAGATTAAAACAAGCCCCAAGGGCTTAGTATGAGAGACTTAGGTCTTTTCTTATTCAAAATAATTTCTCTAAAGACAAGGTCGATATTACATTATTTATTAAAAATTTTAAAAATAATTTTCTTATTATTTAAATTTATGTTGACGATATTATTTTTGGTTCTACTAATGAGTCTTTATGCGAATCATTTACCAAGAGTATGAGCCAAGATTTTAAAATAAGTCTAATGGGTGAACTAACCTTCTTTTTAGGATTACAAATTAAAAAATTTAGTAATTATATATTTCTTAGTCAAACCAAATATGCATTAGAATTATTAAAACAGTTTAATATGGATGGTTCAAAAGCCATCAATACTCCTATGAGTACCTCCACTAAGTTAGACATGGATGAAAGTGGAGAAAACTTTGATAAAAAAACTTATAGGGTTATGATAGGTAGTTTACTATACCTCACTGAAACTAGACCAGATATCATGTTTAACATAGGACTTTGTACTAGATTTCAAGCTAATCCTAAGTTATCTTATCTTAAAGTACTTAAAAAAATTCTTGGATATCTTAAAAGAACCCCTAACCTTAGATTATGGTATCCAAAATTTGAAAACTTTGATTTAATTATTTATGCGGATGTCGACTTTGTCAGATATAGAATAGATAGAAAAAACACATCCGGAACATGTCAATTCTTAGGACATGTACTTGTTTCTTGGTCTTCTAAGAAATAAAACTCGATTACATTATCTATGCTCGAAGCCGAATACATAGCCGTAAGTGCATGTTGTGCACAAGTTGTATGGATGAAAAATATATTAGATGATTATGGAATTCATCTAAAGAATATTCTCATAAAGTATGATAACACAAGTGCTATATGTTTAACTAAAAATCCTATTCAACACTCTACAACTAAACGTATTATATCAATAATACGTTTATATGAGATTATATCAATAATAATGATGTAACACTAGAATTTATTGATACAAAACATAAATTAGCTGATATCTTTACAAAACCCTTAAATGAAGAATAATTTAATTTCATTAGAAGGGAATTAGGGATGTTAAATTATTCTAATGCATGTGTTTGTTGTATGTCTTTTTTTGAAATTTTTCGATTTCGTATTATCATCTTTTTGATTCCATAAATGGAGTTTTCATGAACTTATCTTTCTCCTCTCTCGGATTGATACTCTTGCTTTATGAATTTTTGAAATTGTATCAAACTCGATTCTATTGTTTGATGAATTTTTGAATTGGTATTATGCACATTTGATGACTTCTTGAATCGGACTTGATGACTTTCCTCCCCTCATTCACAATATTTTTTGTATAACTCTCAGATTTCATGCAAGCTTTAGTAACATTTTTGAAAAGAGTAAAAACAGCATTCATGAATCTTAATTGATAAAGGTATCATTTATCATTTACTGATTTCAATGATACTTGATTTTTGTAATGATAACGAATTTTACAAAAGCGACATTCACGGATTATATATATATATATATATCTTGATGAACTCAATTGCGTTCATGATTCACCTTTCACATTTCTATGAGATTTTGATGAAAAATAGAAGTTAGATATATTCTTGATAAATTGAATGACTTGCTTTCATGACTCTCAGTCTTCTTCTTTATACAGATTTTATGTCATGATTTCTATATGAAAAGAAGAAGCTCTTATAAATTTTTAATAGCTTGAATGCTCTCTTGAATTCAATTCGGATTTCATTCACTTCTCTAAATGCGAATTTAATGATTTCTGAACTCTTACATGAATTTTTACATCATGAGTTCTTATGAATTTTTGATAACTTGAATGGTTCATTCCTCTTCTACTTCATGAATTTTATTTGATTGAAATATGTGCCATGAGCTTTTATGAATTTTTCATAACTTGAAGAATTTTTACTTCATGAATTTTTCATGAAAATGCCGAGTTAGCTGCGAATCTCTTTCTATGGCATGAATTTTCGATCATTCAAACAAATTGTTTCTTGTATTTTTCATTCTTCTTGTTGGCTTCATGAACTTTTTCTTCTCTGTTTCAAGAAGAATCCTATCGTAACAATTGGTATCGTAAAATTTGGTATCAATGTCAAAATTTTGCTTACCTAAAACATGGCCCGTGTCCTTTTTGTTGATGACAAAGAGGGAGAAATATGACAAATTGATGATATGCTTTGTATCATAAAAATAAAATTGATGACTTGCATTGTATCATAAAATAATTGCCATGCTTTGTATCATTAAATGCTTGCTATCATTAAAAGTATTACAATGTATCACAATTATATGAAATGTATCATATGCATCACAAATGATTGAAGCGTATTGCAATGTATCATAAATGTATCAAATGTATCGCATGCATCGCAAATGATTGAAGCATATTGTAATGTATCGCAAATGTATAAAATGTTTCATATGCATTGTAAATGATTGAAATGAATCATGAATGATAATTTTTCTATGCTTGTTATCGTATCATGCGTAATTATCCTACTTAAAATTGGTATCATGTCTCGATACGATAAAGTTATCATTTGGTTTCATTTTTTATGTTTGTATTGTTATCGTTTGATATCATGCCTTAAATTTATGAATTATTATTTGATATCATTTGAATCTTGCAATATTTCAAAATTGAAGTTGGTATCAAATGTTAAAATGATGACTATCTATCATCATTCAACATTGGAATTAAATTTAGATGTCATGCCTTGATATCATTTTCATATTATAAAAAATACATAGTATTGTATTTTGGATAAAAAATCATGCTTGTTGAGCATGTCGATAAGTTCGAATGTATGTAACTTATCGGTATGAGCTTGAATTCAAAGGGTTTGAATTCAAGTGTTTCTTTTCTCAAAGATGTCATATAGATAGGGGGAGTTAAGGTTAACTCCATCATCAATTGATTATCATCATAAAAAAGGGGGAGATTGTTGAATCTTAGATTTTGATGATGAAGTCAATTGATAAGTTATTTTGACCTAATCTATATATTAAGAAAAGTATGTAGGATTAACTACGATAATGATGAAGACATAAAGCAAAATGAAGTGCCAGAGTCAAGTATGATTGAATCGTTGGGAGTTCGACACTTCGTCAAGAGTCTGAAAGATTCATCGGGTATGCTACCGAAATTGGCCGAGAATGAGTCAAAAGCTTAACGAAAGGTTTGTTGGAAGTTCACTAGAAAGACTCGTTGGAAGTTCGCGAAGCTCATCGAGAAAAGATTTTAGCTTGCTAAAGAAGCTCGTTGGAACTCGTTAAGATCGTCATAAAGTCCAAGAGCCTGTTGGGAGTCCGTCGGAAGATGTTCGAATGTTTGTCAGAAGTCCGCCGGAAGTTCGTCAGAAGCTCGCCGAAAGAAGTCTTGACATGCCAAATTTTATTTTGTTAAGTAAATATCTTTAATTTTTATAGTTAGCATGTAAGTAGGGTTAAGATTGAGAGATAAATCCCATTAACCCTAGTAGGGGCTATTGGGCCCATAAGTGACTGGATTGGGCCAGATTCAAGGCCCATCCAGGTTGTTGGAACCTATTTGGTGGTGGCATCACTAGACTGGGGCGGTAGAACCACCCAAGGACCAGTTTCCCAAGAGCCTGGGTGGTGGTACCACCCAACTGGTAGTTATTAACTGCTAAGCAGTGGTACCACCTATCAGGCGATGGTACTGCCCGACCACAGAACCTGAGGTTCTACTCTAGTGGTAGTATCACCAGACTAGGCGGTGGTACCACCCAGTGTCATAGTCAATTGGCGGTGGTACCACCAATGATAAGTGGTGGTACCGTTAGTACCTAAAAAACTAAGATGAGACCTTTTCTGGCTCCATTTTTGAAGCTAATTGAGACTATAAATATCCCTTACTTCTCAGTTAGCTAAGCACATTGAGAAGTGATAAGAACTTAATCAAAACTATAGTGAAATAGCTTTCAAAAGTCTAGAGTTCACCTCTACTTTGGTCTAAGTGTAAAAAGTCTGTAAAAGGAGAGTAAGCCACTATAAAGTTCTATAAAATGGGGTAATTGATCTTTCTCCTTTAAGAAAGATCGATAGTGGAAGTCGGGAACCTTATCGGAGGAGGTATCGAGAGTGGACATAGGTCATTTGACCGAACCACTATAAAATTACTGCGTTCTTCTCTTGTTGTGTAAATTTTATTCGCTGCATTCAATTTTTTACTTCACTACAATCATTCAATCTCCCCTTCTCTACTCTCTTATGTATTCACTCAAATCAATCTCTTTATTGAAATCATTTTCATCGAATGAAATTTTCTCAATGCATAAAGTTTTTTGAAATCGATTTAAGTCGTCGATTTTTATCTGCTGAACTAATTCAGCCCCCCCCCCCCCCCCCTTAGTGCCGCTCTTAATCCTAATACTAATACCATTGTTGGGAAACCTAGGGTGATAACAGAAAACAAAATCCTAGAATTTCCCACAAAAAAGAAGGTTTCATCATCATGCAAAGATTGGTGCGCAAAAACCTATAAAATCAAAAAACTACGCGTATAAGAAAAATATGTTACTTAGGGAGATCGTATATCCCTAAAAACCTATAGATTTATGGAAGAGGATGAAGGAGGTCAACTGTCCTCCTTTTTTGTAGTGATCCACATATTAGGGGTTGCGAAAACACTTCTTAAATCGCTACATAAATCTTCTCTTCACACGTACCATAAGATCAGGAAGGGATTGACCCTTCTTGCTAGCTGAGGAGGAGAAGGGAAGATGAGAATAGGAGGTGGCAGCCAAAAGGGTCTAGCCTATGGCTCTTTAGTTCTCTCCTATTTATAGATGTCCCCTATCAACTTAACCATAATGGATCATATCATATTGGGTACTGGATCTCCATCCAACTACCAAAGTCTCTTAGATTAGTGGATTTTTATCCAATAATCTCTCATTGGTTCTTATTGGATCTCATCTATAGGATCCAATAATTCAGGGGCTTACTGGATATCCAATAAGATAGAAGCTCTAGAAGATATCTCATATCTGAACCTCTACTCATCATAACACTTACCATATGTGTGTGACTCTCTAGGCTCAATATCGAGTTAGTTGTGAGTCATTCATATTAGAACTCCTTCTGGCTCAGTGAATTATTATCTCTATAACAATTTACTCGACTATCAACTACGGATGTACTAGGCCACTACGCCATAGTCCCCAAACGATATAAGGGAATCTAATCTATTAGACCTATCTATCCTCAATTACCATATATCTATAATCCCTCATCCATCTAATATCCCAGAGATCATATACTGGGCATAGTGCTGTCAGGCCCATATGGTTTTTTCTCGAGTCTCGCTCTAATCGGATTCTCCTTGAGAACCCTTTCTCTCTCAATCTCAATGACCCTAGCTAAGGATTTGCCTAAATAAGAACTTATGAGATATTCCTCTAATGCACTGAGAGCGGATGATCCTCTATCGACACTCAATTGCCCTTGTAAGGTTGGTTGTCACTTCTAATGACTGGCTATGCTAGATTTATGACTTCTAGACCTGTAAGTTCGATATCAAATACTGAAGTACTCATACAGGACATCCTTGATGTCTCAAGTCTAATGATCAAATACACCACTAGGATGATGGAATCACTATCAACAATAAGGTATCATCAACCATCCAGCATTCCACAAGCGAATCAATTAGTGAACTTATTCTCCAATGAGCACCTACATTGTATCCCTAGTGTCTCTATATGAGTGGCTATGAAACCAGTTACCTCCATCATATGGATGAGTATACAATACTCCAGTTTGTCTAGTTATCTCGATGTCCCTCTCAAGTAACATATGATCGAGATTATTTAGGATCTGTGCTTAAAGACGAATCGATCTCATTATCGTGATCTCATTACGATTCGATTCCAATTACATAGATACATGGGTATTACAATATATACAATAGGTAATGAGAAAAATATCAAATAAATAATAAACAAAAAGTGTATATATCTTGTTACACAGGTCATCACTTACGTGATTGTCTTATAAGGCACCTATGACTGGCAGATCTAGTATTCAATAAGGTAGGATCCATTAGAGTTAAGTTGACAAGGTACCTCTATAAATAAGAGGGAACCGAAGGGCTATAGGCTAGACCCTTTTTAGTTGCCACCTCCTATACTCCTCTCTCTCTCTCTTCCTTAGTTGACAACCCTTGTCAGGGGCATGTGGATAGCAAGAAGGGCTAGCCCCTTCTTGATCGCATGGTGCATATAGAAAGAAGGATTATGTAGTGATTTGAGGAGCATCTTCGCAGCCCCTGCCATGTGGATCATTGCTAGAGATGAGGATAGTTGATCTTCTTCATCCTCTCCTATAGATCTATAGAATTTTAGTGATATACAATCTCCCTAGGTAACACACATCCCTTAACAAGTATGGTTTTTTGGTTTTGTGGGTTTTTGTGTACCAATCTTCGTACAATAATGAGAAACCTTTTTCTATAAAAATATAATATTTTTATTTTTTGTTCTATTACATATGTGATGCTGCCCTAGGTTTCCCAACACCTGATACAAGTAGTATGTGTTGATCTATCAATAGATTGGTATGCTAACCACCCATTTGTGGGTTGTACAAAGTTTTTAGCCCTATTTTAAGTGATACAGGGTAGGAGATAACGATTAAAATTTTGATTATTACCGACCTATACCAAGCCGTACATGTTGATTTCATAACATGACCAACAACATGTTGTAAATATGAACAATCTTAAAAAGGAAAGGTTAGATTTGATATTTTGACTAAGAAAACTACTTGAAGACCAACCAAACAACTCTATCCAGTTCAGCAA
This sequence comes from Musa troglodytarum, assembly GCA_023547065.1. Lineage (NCBI taxonomy): Eukaryota > Viridiplantae > Streptophyta > Magnoliopsida > Zingiberales > Musaceae > Musa > Musa troglodytarum. Next base: position 25,828,633 of record CP097504.1, read on the forward strand.
GAAATTAAAATGCAAGGTAGCTATAAGCCCTAATTTGTATGATCCCCTCAGAAACCTGCTTCCCTGAATGCCTAAAATTAAAATTGGAGAGACATAAGTATGTCTTCTTATATATATATATATATATATATATATATATATATATATATATATATATATATATATATATATATATATATATATATATATATATATATATATATATATATATATATATATATATATATATATATATAGCACTGCTTTTGTCCCCATATTAGTAATCTTGATCAAATAAATCAGAACTCCAACTAAAAAAAATACAAAAAAAGAAAAACCTTAGTTCGAGCTAGAAATGAAATCAAAAGCCAAGCTATTTATTCAAGAGAAACAAAGACAAGAATAATTTCAAGCACAATCAAGGGTTTAGAGAGCTATTTATGTTTCAAAACAAGGAGATGGACCTTAAGAGCAAGGGGGGGAGGCGAGTAGGGGGTAGAGGGGCGGTCCCTAAATGAAGCATGCAACAACAATGGTTTCGTTAGTATGCATAAGTGAGGTTTTGAGAAGGCGATAGGTGTGGTAGAGTGGGGAGGGTTGATTAGATGATTACTTATGGACAAAAAATACGAATCACACCACATGAACTCATTAGACTATGCACATCCATAAGTAGTCATGTTACAAAATATATTTGTGGTACGCCCTGATATATTGCTCGGTATGTTGGTACCGTACCATACCGAGCAAAGCTTTGTAAACCAGTATGATACAAGAATAAAAATCTTGCTTCTAATGTCATAATTTCAGACTTTCGAACTATACCACCGTCATAATTTTTTGAATTTTGAGTGGTACCACTATCACCCTAGGCGGTAGTACTACCTACATAGGCGGTATCACCACCGATAGTACTAACAAGCACTATGCTTGTCAGTTGACTCAAGTGGTACCATCGCTTGGGCTTGATGGTACCACCACCCAGGCCAACTCAAGACTATTGTTTTGGCCTTCTAATAGGCCCAATTCGACCCGGGTCCTAGCCCATTGTCTTTCTCAATAAGTTGACATAGTTTCGACCTAATACAAATACAATTTGACCTAAAAAGGCTTTAATCAAGACTTTAACGATCCAACCACATATCTAGCACAATTACGAAGCTTTCAGTATGTTGTATGCCATCCCAACATGTTATCCAATCTTTCGGTACTTCATCCGAATCTTCGGCACTTCGTTCTTTCCTTTGACATATCATTTGATCTATCAACATGTCAACATTCCCATGACATTTAATTTTTTAGCATAATATTTGATCCTTTTGGCATGATACTTGAACTTATAGCATAAAGTCTAATCTTTAGTATATTGACCAATCCTTCGACTTAACATCCAATTTTTGTCATGATACTTTTCTCAACACAATATTTGATTCTCTTGCTTTGATAATTCATCTTTGATGGTTCAAGTTCTTGATCGATATATTTCCTACATCACTTATCTCAAAAGTATATTAGTCTATAAACTTGCCAATTGATTTTATTATCAAAATATAAAATTCAACAATCTCCCCTTTTTAATGATGACAACCAATTGATGATAAAGTTTTAACCAGATTTCTCCTGTTTATATGTCATTTTAAAAGGTTATGATAAACTTGAATTAAAATGATCATATATCATTTTAAAAGCTTATACTGAATTCAAGTTAAAAATAATTCAATCATAAATCCTACCATTTTTAATAATAATTATTTCAAAAATTATATGCATAATTTTAGTTAAGACATCAAAATTTTTTCTATTTAATATCAATAATAATAATTACATAAATCATATGCATAATTTTATTAAAAATAATCATTGCATAAAATATATGCATAATTTTAATTAAAATATCACAATGATCATTGCATAAATCATATGTATAATTTAAATTAAAATATTAAAGAACATCATCATCATCACAAGTTAAAACATCATAATTTTTCACATCATCAAAAAGTTAAAAACTATTTCTCCCCCTTTGTCATTAATAAAAAGGAGAAATTTAAAAGCTACTCAGGTGATAGTAATCCAAAATACCTAAATAAAGTACAAAAGTGTGTCTCAAAGGTATCAAGACGATAATGAATATGCTACATTTAAGTCAAAATCTAGTCTTGATGAAGCTCAAGACAATCCAATGGGGCTACCATGGAATCAGAAGATGAAGAGGGTACTAGATCCATTGGAGTTCTCACCTCAAAGGGATTAGTAGAAGGAGGACCACCCATATATATAAGTGTTTCTAGTTGAGGCTTAGGTGGAGAAGGATCAATTCTTATAGGTAATTTGGTCCATATTCCATTAATTATAGTGCTCAACAATCTTCTTAATAGATTTCTATTAATGATGTTGAATCTATCTAGTTTCATGATTTCTTCATTTAGTAGGATGACTATGTCGTGTACATGTAGTAGTCTAGTAATCAGGCCATCATATGGAAATATCATATCCTTCTAATATATATCAATCATGCTTTGACATATCAAATATTCTAGATAACAATCATGTCCCATCTTAATCCAATACATAGTGCCTATTTCTAGAGTATTAACTACATCAAGATGGTATTATTTAGGAAGTAGACTACTAATCATGATATGATGAAGTAATTTTATATTAAATAGTAAAAAATACTCACAACTCTTTAGAATAATAAATAAGTTAAGATATTAAAAAATAATACCAATTGCTTTAGAAAATTTGACCCTAACTAACCTGATGTCTTATTATCCTCTAAAATAACAACCTTGTCTTTTTTTTAATAATTTCTATAATATCATAAATTATGTCATCAGTGATAGGTATATGATGCCACAGAAGATAAGTAGATACCCTATCATTTTCATCCACATACAAATTATTATAGAATAATCTAACTAATCTAGGGTAGATAGGTTCACTAATTTGAAGAATAGGTATGACATCTAAATTTCATTTTAGGCTTATCAAAATTTATTCATTTATGTTTAACATGCATAATTATCTTCTACTAAAGTTCAATTATTTCTCACTCAGTACATTAGTAATGATATCTACTAGCTGATGTTTTGTATCAATAAAATCCAAGGATATGTCATGATTACCCATATGATTCTTAATAAAATGATATTTAATGTCAATATACTTGGTTCATGAATGTTGAATAGTTTTGTCATACTTTATAGGAATGTTCTTTGACAAGCAAATTGTACTAGTTTTTTCATACTTTATAGGGATGTTTTTAAGTAAAATCCATAATCTTCTAATGTATTTTTTATCCAAATTACCTGCACACAACATGCACCTGTTGCAATATGTTCAACTTCGGTTGTAGATAATGTGATAGAGTTTTGCTTCTTAGAAGACCAAGAAATAAGTACATGATCTAAGAATTAATAGGTTCTATAGGTACTTTTTCTATCTAGTCTACATCCTATAAAGTTAGCATTAGCATAAATAATCAAATTAAAATTTTTAGATTTAAGATACTATAATCTCATATTAGGAGTTTCTTTAAGTATCCAAAAATTCTTTTAACTGCTTTATAATGAGATTGTTTAGGATTAGACTAAAATTTAACATAAAGCCTAATACTAAACATTATTATATCTGGTCTAGTTATAGTAAAGTGTAATAAACAAACTACCTATCATACCTCTATAAGTCTTTTGATTAAAACATTCTTCTTCATTATCCATATCTAATTTAGTAAAAATACCCATTAGTGTATTAATATCCTTAGCACTATTCATATGAAATCGTTTTAATAGATTCAAAGTATACTTGGTTTGACTAATGAAAATTTTATCATTTTGTTACTTAATTTATAATCCTTAGAAAAATATTAATTTAACCATCAAACTCATTCAAAATTCTTGGCTTGTACTTTTGACAAACGATTCATATAAAGATTCATTTGTAGAACAACAAATAACATCATCATTATAAATTTAAATAATAAAAAAATAATTTTAGAATATTTAATAAATAGTGTGATGCTGACCTTGTCTTTTGAAAAATTATTTTCAATAAGAAAGAAACTAAGCCTCTCATACCAAGCCCTAGGGGCTTGCTTTAACTTATGAGAGGTTTAGGTAATTTATATATATGGTTTAGAAAAAGATTATTTTAAAATTTGAGTGATTGCTCAACAAAAACTTCTTTGAAAATAAAACTATTAAGAAAAGTACTTTTGACATTTATTTAAAAAAAATTTAAAATTTTAAAATAAGTATAGGCAAGAAGAATCCTTATGACTTTAAGTCTAACTACAAGAGTAAATATTTCTTCATAATCTACACCTTCTCGGTTGAAACTTTTGGCCACTAATATAATCTTGTTTCAAACCACAACACCTTATTTATCTTACTTATTCTTAAAGACTTAATTAGTGTCAATCATGAGATGATCACTAGGTCTAGGAATAATTATCCAAACTTTATTTCTTTCAAATTGATTTAATTCTTCATGCATTACCGAGACCCATGAGTCTTCCTTGAGAGCATCATTAATACAGTTGGGCTCAATTTAGATAAAAAGGTAACATTTGCACAAATAGTTTTTAATAAAGAATGAGTTTGAATACATTTTGATATATCTCAAATAATTAGCTCTTTAGGATGTGTATCTATATACTTCCATTTCTTGGGTAAGGTTTCTTTGGAAGCAGATATATTTAAGTTGCTTTAGTGAGAAGAATTCTCATACAAATTTAATTTATCAAATTAAAATTATCATCAAAATTATTTTTCTTAACTTCGAGAGATTCATTAAAAATAACATGAATAGATTCTTTAATAACTAAGGACCTCTTCTTGAAAACTTGATAAGCTTTAAAAATAGAGAAATATCTAAGAAAAATACCTTTATCAGATTTTACATCAAATTTTCCTAAGATATCCTTTTTATTTAAAATAAAATATTTACATAAAAAACTCTGAAATATGAAATATTGAGTCTTTTATTATTTTATAATTCATAGAAAGTTTTAAATAGTTTAGATCTCATAAAAACATATTTATGACATAACATGCCGTGTTAATAGTTTCGACCTAAAAGTACTTATATAAATTATGTTCATTAAGCATGATCCTTACCATCTCTTGTAAAATCATATTCTTTCTTTCAACAACTCTATTTTGTTGTGAATTTCTTAGAGTAAAGAAATTATAGTCATACCATTCAAATCATAAAATTCTTGAAAATCATAATTTTTAAACTGATCACCATGATCACTATGAATAGAAGGAATTATAAAACTTTTTTTATTTTAAACTTGTTTATAAATTTGATAAAATATGTGCCAAGAAGTATATCTACTGTAATCATCAATAATCACAAAAGCATATTTGTTACCTCTTAGACTTGTGATATCAACAAGTCCAAATAAATTCATATAAATTAGTTGTAATAGTCTAGACGTACTCACTTGGTTTTTAGGTTTGAAGCTATTCTTTATATGTTTTCCTAATTGGCACGTATCACAAATTTTACCTTTGATAAATTTAATTTTAGGCATTCATTTTATAAGCTCTTTAGTTCTAATTTATGAGATTAATTTCATACTTGCATGCTTTAGTCTCCTATGCCAAAGTCATGCATCATTATTCAAAATTAAAAAGCAAGTTTTATCATAAAAATAATCAAGATCAATAGTATAAACATTATCACTTCTTAAAGTAGTAGATTTATTCTTATTTGATATTTCTATGATGCAAGAATAAGATTCAAATTTAATATTATATCCTTATTACGAAGTTGACTAATGTTTATTAAGTTATGTTTCAAACAATCTACTAAAAGCATATCTTCAATCAATAGATTTGATTTGTTACCAATATTTCCAATGCCAATGATTTTTCTTTTATTGTTATCTCCGAAGGTAACATATCCATCATCTTGGTTAGTGAGCTTTGAGAAGTATGTTGGATCTCTGATCATGTATCTTGAGCATCCATTACAAAGATATCATATTTTGCTCCTAGCTCTTGTTTGGAAACATACCTACAAGAAAAAGAGGTTTGCCTTAAGTACCCATTTAACTTTGTGTCCTTCATAGTTAGTTGGCGGGGTGGGGGTGTTTGTGGTGGGTGAATTAGTGCAGCGAATAGAATTAGTGCAGCGAATAAAGCGAATGATTTAAACGATTTTGGAAAACTTCGTACGATAAAATTTTTTTATTTAACGAAAACTATTTCAAAAAGATGTTGATTCAAGTGAGTTTGTAAGAGAGTAAAGAAGAGGAGATTGACAGTTGCAATGAAGTATAAATTGAACGCAACAAAAGTAAATTACACACTAAGAGAAGAATGTGCCAATTTTATAGTGGTTCAGTCGTCCGACCTACATACACTTCTGATATCTCCTCCGATAAGGTCACCGGCTTCCACTATCAATCTTTACAAGTGGCTCACTCTTCTTTTATAAACTTTTATACTTAAAGAATGGTGTAGGTGAACACTCAACTTTTGAAAGCTATTTCACTATAGTTTTGATTCAGTTCTTATCACTTCTCTATACTCAACCAGCTAAGAAGTAAGGGATATTTATAGGCCTCAATTAGCTTCAAAAATAGAGTTAAGAAAGGTCTCATCCCAGATTTTTAAGGTATTGACGGTACCACCACCTGACCCTGGCGGTAATACCTACAATTGACCCTACATTGGGTGGTACCACCACCTAGTTTGGTGGTACTACCGTCAGATAGAGTCTCGGATACTGACTTGGGGCAGTACCATCACCTGGCAATTATTAACTACCGACGGTATCACCACTCAATCTCCTGGGAGATTGAGCCCTAGGCAGTTCCACCGCCCCAGTCTGGTGGTACCATTGCTAGACAAGGTTCAGCAACCCGGTTGGGCCTTAAATCTGACCCAAACTAGTCCAAATACGGGGCCCAATTGGCCCCTAACAGGGTTAATGAGATCACCTCCCAAATCTAACCCTAATTATGTACTAACTAAAAAATTTAAAACATATATGAAACAAAACAAAATTTGATAAGTCAAGGCTTCTTTTAGTGAGCTTTCGACGACCTTCTAGCGGACTTCCGATGATCTCTCGGTAACCTTCTAGTGAACTCTCGGCAAGCTCCTAGACTTCACGACGATCTTGGCGAGTTCCAATTGCTAGTTATATGTGCCCTACAAGCCAATCACATAAGTCATAGTACCTGTAACACGATGCGTCAATCTCTTTGCTTATGATTATTGGCGTTATCTCACATTATCTAGATATATATTGTGATGTCCTTGGATCTGTGCAATGGGAATTGAATTGTGATGAGATTACGATAATGAGACTGATTCACCTTTAAACACAGACCCTAAATTATCCTGGTCATAGGTTACTCGAGAAAGACATCGAGATAACCGGATAGACTGGTGTACTGTATACTCGTTCATATGATGGAGGTAGCTGGTCTCATAGCTACTCGTGTGGGGACACTAAGGGGACAGTGCAGGTGCTCATTGGAGAATGAGTTCACTGATTGATCTGCTTACGGAATGCTGGATTGTTATTGATACCTCACGTCAGACAACGATTCCGTAATCCCAGTAGTGTATCTGGTCCTTAGACTTGAGACACCAAGGATGTCCTATATGAGTGCTCCACTCTTTGATACCAGACTTATAGGTTTAGAAAGTTCCATATCTAGTACAGCCGGTCATTGGGAGTGGTAGCCAACCTTACGAGGGCTATTGAGTATCAATAGAGGATCATCCGCTCTCGGTATCATGAGAGGAATATCTCATGTGTTTTTGCTCGAACAAATCCTTGGCCAAGGTTATTCGGATTGAGAGAGAAAGAGTTCTCCGGGAGAATCCGACAAGAGCAAGACTCGAGGAGAGACCGTATGGGCCTGACAGTACCATGCCCGGTATAGGGTCTCTGGGATATTGGATGGATGAGGGACTATAGATACATGGTAACTTAGGACAGATAGGTCCAAAGGATTAGATTCTCTTGTATCGTTTGGGGGCCGTGGCATAGTAGCCTGGTACGTCCGTAGTCGATGAGTTGGGTGAATTATTATAGAGATAATAATTCACTAAGGCAAAAGGAGTTCTGACAAGTATGACTCACGGCCAGCTCGATATTGGGCCTAGAGGGTCACACACATATGGTAGGTGTTACAACAAGTAGAGGTTCGGATATGAGATATCTATTGAACCCCCTATCTTATTGGATATCTATTAAGCCCCTGAATTATTGGATCATGAGATAAGATCCAATAATTGCTAATAAGAGATTATTGGGTAGAAACCCACTAATCCAAGAGGCTTGGGTGATTGGATGGAGATCCAATACCCAATAGGGCAAAAAGATCCATTAGGGTTTTAAGGGGGCCTCTATAAATAGGAGGGAATCAAAGCTTTGTAGGCTGAGGGTTTTTGGTAGCCACCTCTTATTCTCCTCTCCCCAGAGAGAGAGGTGCATCGTCGCAATCCCTGTCATGTGGATACCGCTAGAGAGGAGGACGCTTGACCTCCTTCATCCTTTCCAATAGATCTACAGGAATTCAGGGATATACAATCTCCCTATGTATCTTCTTTTACACGTGTAATTTTGCGAATTTATTTTTGACGCACCGATCTTCACACGATGATAGAAACTTTCTATGGAAAATCTGGGGTTTTATTGTTTTGTTCTTCCACTGTGCATGTCATGTCGCTCCCCTTGTGGATTTCCCAACAGTGGTATCAGAGCCAGGTTGTTCGTGTGAAGATCAGATCTTAAACTGCGTGTGTTGTGTTTTGATCTACTTTTGATGCCAAAATTATTGGCGCAAAGAGCGAGAAAGGGCAGCAACTGTTGTTGCCCGCTCATGCAGCAACCACAAGGCTGCTTACACAGGCAACAACCGACGGGCTGCCTGCAGGGCAGCGCCAGTGCTGCACCGGCGGGCTGCTAGTAGGGCAGCGCCTACGGGCGCTGCGCTCGCCGAGCAGCGGCACTAGGGCAGCGCCCTAGGGGTGCTAGTGCTGGGCGCCCGTGCCCGCAGCGCGCAGAGGCGCGGGGCGGGTGCTACGCCACGGCAACGGCGCGCCGCCTCCCTGCAAGGGGTAGTGTCGCCATGACAGACCGCCGGCGCGCGCGTTGCGCGCGAGCAGCGGCGACGCCGCCGCGATGGGGGTGGCGGCGGTCGCAACTTTGCAGAAGGGAAAGGTATTAGGGTTTTGGGCAAAAGATGATTTTGCCCCTCAGAATTTCAGAAATTCTAGATTATGTCCCTTTTGACACAATTACCAAAATACCCTTTTGGCCAAATTATCGAAATACCCCTGGGAATTCAAAATTTTCCTTTATCCCTGATTTTAGAAAATTAAATATGTTAATTAAATAGTTTAATTAACTATTATTTTTTTTCTAGTAGTCTTATAAAATAATATATACATGCGATGTATGATGTGGATACATGATCATAGCCTATGATGTGATGTGTGTACATGTGATTATTATTATTGGGGCCTGCGAGCCTCTATTCTTTTCTTTATTATTATCGGGTCTACGTGCCTGTAATTATGTTGTAATTACATGATGAGGCGCAGCGGTAGCATTACTCACGAGGCCGAGACGGACGATCCGACGCATGGAGATGCGTTGAGATGCCGACGGATCCGACGAAGCGAGATGGACGATCACAGAACATAGAGATGCGTCGAAGTACACATAGATCTTGATGTGAGTAATTGGGCCCACTGGCTCGAGCCTGATCATATTAGGATATGGTCCATGATCATCTGGTGTGATTGCTTATGTGATGTGTGATTAGTTGTACACCTATTAGATATATATATATATATATATTTGCATACGATGTAGATATATATATTAAATACGTATGTGTGTGACACATTATGTTAGGAGACCAAATCAAAAATCCTCTCCATTAATAATTTGAAGTCGGTAAATGTTGTTGAATCTCGGATTTTGATGATGAAGTCAATTGATGGTTATTTGATCTAATCCATTTTTGAGATAAGTGTGCAGGATTAACTATGATAGACATAAAGCAAATTACTAGAGTCAAGTTGACTGAAAGTTCAAGAGTCCATCGAAAGTCTGAAGGATCATCGAAAGTGCTGTCGGAACTAACCGAGATGAAATATGGGACTTGCCAAATGTTTCGGAAGTCGCCGGAAAGATCGTCGGAGGTTCACGGAGATCACCGAGAAGGTTCGGAAGGGTGCTAAAGACTTGTTGAACACGCCATAGAATCCGGGAGCCAGCTAAGAGTCCGTCGGAAGGAATCCGAGGGAGTGTCGAAAGTCCGTCGGAAGATCGTCGAGAAGCTCTTCGGAAGATAACTTGACTGTGTCAGTTTAATTTGCTTTCAAGATTCGTAGTTAGCACTTGATTTGGGTATAGACTAGGTGTTAATCCTGTCTAGACCTGTGTTGGGCCAATTGGGCCTTTATTGGGCTGAAGGTTAGGCCCATACAGTTTCTAGCAAGGGCCGGCGATGGTACCGCCTGACAGGTGGTTGCAACCACCTGTGTCAGGTGGTAGCACCGCCCTAGGCAGGCGGTGGTACCGCTTGACAGGTGGTTGCAACCACCTGTGTCAAGTGGTAGTACCACTAGTGCCAGGAGGTAGTACTGCCAGCACACCGACACACGCAAAGGTGTGTCAAGTGGTAGTACCGCCAGTGCGAAGCGATAGTACCGCCTGTAGTTCGAAATTTCGGATAAGACCCTTTTGAGCGAGATTTTTGAATCCCAAAAGCTCTATAAATACCCCTTTACTTCTAGTTGGTTAGAGGATCTTTGCAGTGTTAGAATTGAGTCTAAGCTATAGTAAATTTCTGCTTTCATTTACTCAAGTGTTCTCCTCTTTTCTTCTCCTTGTAAAAATCTTGTAAAGAGAGGGAACCTCTTGTAAAAGGCTGTAAAGGGGTATTTAGTCCTTCCCCTTCAAGAGACTTGGTAGTGGAAGTTGGGAGCCTCATTGGAGGAGGCTTCAAGAGTGGACGTAGGTCATTTGACCGAACCACTATACATCGCTGCGTTTACTTGCTATGTGAGTACTTAAAATTCTGCAATGTAAATTTCTTAAGCTGCAAACTAATCAGATTTCTTCTCCCTACTTCCAATTTCATTTACCTGAATATTTTGAACTTAAAGTCTCTTTCGCTGAATCAAGTTCTTAAGAAAATCTCCGGAATCGGTTTTCAAGGTTTATTCTTTTTAATCCGCTGCACTAATTCACCCCCCCCTCTTAGTGCCACTCTGAACCTAACAATTGGTATCAGAGCCAAGTTCACTCTCATATTTGATTTAAAACCCAAGAGAGATAGCCTATTCCGATATGCAAGAGGGTCACTCCATTACTCGTTTGCCTATGTTCAATGGGTCGGATTATACGTATTGGAAAACTCGTTTGAGGATCTTTCTTATTTTTATGGATTTTGAGCTTTGGAATATCGTTGAAAATGGTTTTCAAAAATCTTCTCTTCCGATGAGCAAATGGAATGAGTCGGAGAAGAAGGTTTTTTGCTTTAAATGCAAAGGCTATGAATGCCTTGTTTTGTGCACTAGACAAAAACGAATTTAATCACGTATCGATTTGTGAATCGGCTTTTGATATTTGGCGTACTCTAGAGATCACTCATGAAGGCACTAGTTGAGTGAAAGAATCCAAAATCAACATTCTTGTGCATTCTTACGAGCTTTTTCGAATGAAACCAGGTGAGTCCATTGGAGACATGTACACTTGCTTTACAGATGTCATCAATGGACTTAAGGCACTTGCTAAAGATTTTTCTAATTTTGAATTAGTAACAAAAATTTTAAGATCCCTTCTGAAATATTGGGATCCAAAGGTTACGGCTATTCAAGAGGCCAAGGACCTTAAAACTTTTCCTATCGAAGAACTCATAGGGTCTTTAATGACCTATGAAATGACATGCTATGCTCATGATGAGCTGGAGAATCCCCTTCCAAAGAACAGGAATGATATGGCATTAAGAACTCAAGAAGACCACTTGAAAGGAACATCAAGTGATGAGGACTTTGACAAGGACATTGCACTCTTAACTAGAAAATTTAAAAAATTCATTAAGAAAGGTAAATTTAAAAATGAATTCAAAAACAAACTTGAACTAAAAAAGGACCAAGTCATATGTTATGAATGCAAGAAGCCGGGGCACTTCAAAAATGAATGCCCCCAAGCCAAGAAGAAGCAACTCATGAAAAAGAAGGCATTAAAGGTTGTATGGGATGACTCGAGTGATTCCAAGGATGAAGAAGCAAGCATCAAAGAGGAGGCTAACTTTGCTCTAATGGCATTGGGAGAAGAGGTAAGTGATTTACTTAATGAAGATTTATCTTTCGATGAGCTTTTAATTGCCTTCCATGAATTATTTGATGAATGTAGAACTGTTACAAAAAGCTTCAATTCTTTAAAAAAGGAACATGCTTTATTGCTAGATAAGTTTAAGAGTCTTGAGTATGATTCTCTCCCTCTACTCCCATGCTCTAAGTGTAATCACTTAGAAGCAATCAGAAAGGAGAACTTACTATTCAAAGAGACCTTAAACAAGTTTAAGGTCGGTAGCAAGAGCTTAGACATGATCCTTGCAAACAAGGGTCACATCAAAAATATATGTGGAATTGGATTCATGAGTGGATCTCATCGAACTCAAACCACCTTCATTAAAGGGCCAACATTATATGTATCATCTCATTTGAAATGTAATTTTTGTTACAAATCCGAACATATTATTTACAAATGTCCATATAGAAAACTTAGCCTAAATAAATTAGTATGGGTTCCTAAAGGATCAATTAGGAACTCATTGAATAATAATAAATTTAGTAGAAATGGGTACCTAAAAACCATCCTTTCTTGTAGATAAAAACACCCACACAAGCTAGGAGCAAGAGATGGTACCTTGATAGTGGATGCTCAAGGCACATAACCGGAGATCCATCTCAATTCTCTAAGCTCTCTAGCTAAGACGAAGGGTTTGTCACCTTCGGAGACAACAACAAGGGTAAAATCATTGGCAAGGGTACTATAGGTAACAAATCAACTCTTTCAATTGATAATGTGTTATTAGTAGATGGTTTAAAATATAATCTCTTGAGCATTAGTCAATTATGTGATAATGGTTATATTATAAGATTTGAATCTAATGCTTGTATCGTCGAAAAACCACACAACAACACATTTATAATTGCAATCAAGCAAAATAACATCTACACTATTAATCTTGATGATCTTAGTAGTGAAATATGTTTTTCGGCTTTGAATGATGATGCTTGGCTTTGGCATAGAAGATTAGGTCATGCTAGCATGAAACTAATCTCTCAAATCACATCTAAAAACCTTGTAAGAGGCATTTCTAAGGTTAAGTTCACTAAAGATAAAATATGTGATGCTTGTCAACTAGGGAAACAAATCAAAACTAGCTTCAAGCCAAAAAATTAAATAAGTACCTCTAGACCATTACAATTAATCCATATGGATTTGTTTGGACCAATTGACACAACAAGCTTAGGAGGTAGCAAATATGCCTTTGTGATTGTAGATGACTATAGTAGATTCACGTGGGCCTATTTCTTAGCTCACAAAAGTGATTCTTTTAAATGTTTCTCTAAATTCTGTAAACTTACTCAAAAATGAAAAGGGTTTCATGATTTTATCAATTCAGAGTGATTCACGTGGATCCATATGGGTGGTGAATTCTAAAACCGTGACTTCCAAAATTTTTGTGAATCAAATGGGTATAACCACTTCTTCTCTACTCCAAGAAATCCTCAACAAAATAGAGTAGTAGAAAGAAAGAATAGAAATTTACAAGAAATGACAAGAACCATGTTAAATGAACATAATTTACCCAAATATTTTTGGGCCGAAGCCGTAAATATGGCTTGCTATGTCATGAATAGGGTTCTAGTAAGACCATCTCTATCCAAGACCCCTTATGAATTATGGAATGACAAAAAATCTAATGTTTCTTACTTTAAAATTTTTGATTGCAAATGCTTTATTTTAAATAAAAAGGATGTCTTAGAAAACTTCGATGCTAAATCCGATAAAGGCATCTTTCTTGGCTACTTTTCCGTTTCTAAAGCTTTTCATGTTTTTAACAAAAGAACCTTAGTTATAGAAGAGTCTATTCATGTGGTTTTTAATGAAGTTTCTGAAATTAAGAAAAATGAACTTGATGATGATTTCAGTTTTGATAATTTGAATTTAAATGAACCCTCTCCTCTAAATGACAACTTGGAAGCATTTTCTTCCGAATATTCCTTACCTAAGGAATGGAAGTATGTAGATGCCCATCCTAAGGAGCTAATTATAGGAGATACATCAAAAGGGGTTCAAACTCGCTCCTCTCTTAAAAATTTTTGTGCTCATGTCGCTTTTCTTTCTCAAATTGAACCTAAATGCATTGTCGAAGCCTTGAAAGATAATTCTTGGGTTATCGCAATGCAAGAGGAATTGAACCAATTTGAGAGGAATGAGGTATGGAAGCTTGTTCTTAGACCTAATGACCATTTAGTTATTAGTACTAAATGGGTCTTTAGAAATAAGCAAGATGAATATGGTATCATGGTTAGAAATAAGGCTAGATTAGTGGCCAAAGGTTTCAACCAAGAAGAAGGTATCGATTACGAAGAAACCTTTGCTCCTGTGCTAGATTAGAAGCCATTAGGATACTCCTTTCCTATACTAGTAGTAATAATTTTAAGCTTTTCCAAATGGATGTCAAAAGTGCCTTTTTGAATGGCTTTATTTCCGAAGAAGTGTATGTAGAACAACCACCCAGATTTGAAAACTCTCTTCTTCTCAATCATATTTTTAAACTAACCAAGGCTCTCTATGGATCGAAACAAGCCCCTAGGGCATGGTATGAGAGGCTTAGCTCTTTCTTAATTTCAAATAATTTTACTAAAGACAAGGTTGATACTACATTGTTTATTAAATATTTTGAAAATAATTTTCTTATTATTCAAATTTATATTGATGATATTATTTTTGGTTCTTCGGATGAATCACAATGTGAATCATTTGCTAAGTGTATAAGTCATGAATTTGAAATGAGCCTAATGGGCGAATTAAACTTCTTTTTAGGATTACAAATTAAACAACTCAATGATGATACATTTATTAATCAAACAAAGTATACATTAGAATTATTAAAACGATTTAACATGGATAGTTCTAAAGCTATCAACACTCCAATGAGTACTTCCACCAAGTTAGACTTAGATGAAAATAGAGAAAACTTTGATCAAAAAACATATAGGGGAATGATAGGTAGCTTACTCTATCTCACTGCAACTAGACCTGATATCATGTTTAGTGTAGGTCTATGTGCAAGATTCCAAGCAAATCCTAGGTTATCTCGCCTTAAAACTGTTAAAAGAATCCTTAGGTATCTTAAAGGAACTCATAATCTTGGATTATGATATCCAAAATCTGATAACTTTGATTTAAAAGCTTATGCGGATGTTGATTTTGACGGATGTAGAATAGATAGAAAAAACACATCTGGAATATGTCAATTCTTAGGACATGCACTTATTTCTTGGACTTCCAAGAAATAAAATTCTGTTGCACTATCTACGGCGGAAGTCGAATACATAGCTGCAAGTGCATGTTGTGCACAAGTTGTTTGGATGAAAAACACTTTAGAAGACTATGGAATTAATTTAAAAAATATTCCCATAAAATGTGATAATACAAGTGCTATTTGTCTAACCAAAAATCTCATTCAACACTCAAGAACTAAGCACATTAATATTAGGCATCACTTTATACGAGATCATGTCGCTAATAATGATGTCACTCTAGAATTTATTGATACAAAACACCAATTAGCGGATATTTTCACAAAACCCCTAAATGAAGAATAATTTGACTTCATTAGAAGAGAGTTAGGCATGCTAAAATTGTGCTAATATTTAATAGTGCATGTTTTCCAAAACGGTTAAACTTTGGTTTTGATAGTTTCACCTTTATACTTTCAATGAAGATCATGTCTTTCAATGATGTATGCATAACTTCATACTATCTTCACCTTCTTTTGTGATGACTAAATGGATTATATAAGCTTGACATATGCATAAATTAATGAATTCTGCATAAATTTATTTCAGATTTTATTCATGTGCAAATCAAGTTTTTATGATTTCATATCTTCTTCCTTCATAAAAATGACAAGTTGAATCTCATCATCAATTTTCTTGGATATGTTTGATGATTGGCTTCAATGATGTATCCTTATACATATTTTGGCAAAATAATTTGATGACTTTATGACTCCTCTCACTTATGTCATTTTTTTTAAGTTTTACCCTTTCATCAAGTTTATTCATCTCCTTTTTTTTATGACAAAGGGGGAGAAATATGTCAAATTGATGACTTGTTGAATGTGGCCCTTATGAGCAAAATAATTTCATGACTTGATAAATATCATGCATTGTATGGAAAATTGACTTATATAGTGTAATGAAATGAAAAATGTCATAAGATTTGTAATTGCAATTCAATTGCTCCTGCCATGCTTTGTGTCAAAAACAGGTTGCAATCCTTAAAAAGCATTGCAAAAAACCCATAAGTAATGCAATACATCACATTGCAATTGAATTTTATAGTTGAAAGATTCTTACTATATCATGTTTATCAAATGGCATCTTTCGGTTGATATGATAAGTTTTCATCCCATGATTTATCTAATATGTTGTCACGCTTTTCAATCATGAGATCATTGTTGTAATCTCAAAATTTTTGGTATCTTTTATCGAAATGATAAATGTTTATCATCCTTCGACTTGAAATTAAATGTCATGCTTTTATATTGCTTACAAATGAAACCTCATGCTTGTTAAGCATGGTGATAAGTTCAAAGGATGAAACTTATCGGTTTTTAAGCTTGATTTCAAGACATTGAATTCAAATGTTTTTACTTTCTCATTATATGGCATATAGATAGGGGGAGTTAAGAATAACTCCGTCATTAATTGATTGTCATCATCAAAAAGGGGGAGATTGTTGAATCTCGGATTTTGATGATGAAGTCAATTGATGGTTATTTGATCTAATCCATTTTTGAGATAAGTGTGCAGGATTAACTATGATAGACATAAAGCAAATTACCGGAGTCAAGTTGACTGGAAGTTCAAGAGTCCACCGGAAGTCTGAAGGATCATCGGAAGTGCTGCCGGAGCCAACCGAGATGAAATCAGGGACTTGCCGAAGGTTTCGGAAGTTCGCTGGAAAGATTGTCGGAGGTTCGTGGAGATCACCGAGAAGGTTCGGAAGGGTGCCAAAGACTCGTTGAACACACCATAGAATCCGGGAGCCAGCTAAGAGTCCGCCGGAAGGAATCCGAGGGAGTGTCGGAAGTCTACCGGAAGATCGTCAGGAAGCTCTTCGGAAGATAACTTGACTGTGTCAGTTTAATTTGCTTTCAAGATTCGTAATTAGCACTTGATTTGGGTATAGACTAGGTGTTAATCCTGTCTAGACCTGTGTTGGGCCAATTGGGCCTTTATTCGACTGTATTAGGCCGAAGGTTAGGCCCATACAGTTTCTGGCAAGGGCAGATGGTAGCACCGTCGGACCCAGGTAGCATCGCCAGCGGTGGTACCGCTGACAGTGGTTGCAACCACTGTGCGGCGTAGTACCGCCATGCCGAGAGGTAGTACGCTAGCACACCGACACACGCAGTGTGTCAGCGGTAGTATCACGATGCGAGCGATAGTATCGCTGCGTCAAATTTCGAATAAGACCCTTTTGAGCGGGATTTTTAAATCCCAAAAGCTCTATAAATACCCCTTTACTTCTAGCTAGTTAGAGGATCTTTACAGTGTTAGAATTGAGTCTAAGCTATAGCAAATTTCTCCTTTCATTTGCTCAAGCGTTATCCTCCTTTTTTCTCCTTGTAAAAATCCTATAAAGAGAGGGAACCTCTTGTAAAAGGCTGTAAAGGGGTGTTTGGTCCTTCCCCTTCAAGAGACTTGATAGTGGAAGTTGGGAGCCTCATTGGAGGAGGCTTCAAGAGTGGACATAGGTCATTTGACCGAACCACTATACATCGCTGCGTTTACTTACTGTGTGAGTACTTAAAATTCTGCAACGTAAATTTCTTAAGCTGCAAACTGATCAGATTTCTTCTCCCTACTTCTAATTTCATTTACCTAAATATTTTCAAGTTAAAGTCTCTTTCCCTGAATCAAGTTCTTAAGCAAATCTCTGGAATCGGTTTTCAAGCTTTATTCATTTTAATCCGCTGCACTAATTCACCCCCCCCCTCTCTTAGTGCCACTCTGAACCTAACAAACGTGAGGCAATTAGATTGACCCACGTGGCCTTCCATCGTTATAGCTAGGAGTCGATTCCCGGTATAGGTTGAGTTGGTCGAGTCCCTCAAGACTCACCTATATCGCGTCTCGCCATCTTATCTACGACATAGAGATGTCATTAGTGACCTGAGGACATGGTATGCTTGGTCAAGTCCCTCAAGTGTATATCACCTAATCAGACTCATATGGTAACGATGTTAATGACTTAACTGACCATCATGGTTGATCGAGTCCCTCGAGGCCATGGTGGTTCGGAGGCCAAATAGGACGGGAATCATAATGAGTTGTGATCGGCAAGAGTTGCCTACCTTTATGGGCTTAACGTGATTGGTCAAGTCCCTCGAGGTTACGTTAAGACGCTGATTGGATCCCGATCCCTACTAGAGATCCGTTGGGGGTCTCCGATTCACATACTGGAGAGTGTTGTGTGTCTCGTGAAAAATTAGTGGGAATACATTAAGATAGAAGTCCTTATCTTAATTGTTTAAATTTCTACAAAGCCTACATGTTATTTATTTCTGCTACATCTTTTATTTCAGAAAAATGTCGCTTTCAAATCCTTTACGTGGCATACTTGATGCCAACCACCTCACTGGTCTAAATTATATGGATTGGCTTCGCAATACGAGAATCATTCTCACGGTAGAGAAAATCGCATATGTCCTTGATACAGTGACCCCTACGCCCGACGAAGAGGCAAGCGAGGATGAGATCGCTCGTTATGTGAAGTACTTAGATGATTCCACTCTTACTCAGTGTTATATATTTGTCTCTATGACTACTGAGTTACAGAGACAGCATAAAAATATGAATGCTAATTCCATACTCCTGTATCTCCACAAACTATTTGAGGAACAGGGAAGAACTTAGCGATATGAGATATCAAAGAGTCTTTTTCATGCTAGGATGACTAAGGGGACACCGGTTCAGAACCATGTCCTCAAGATGATTAAGTGGATCAAGAAACTCACAGGTCTAGGAATGGTTCTAGAGGATAACCTGTGTGTGGATCTTGTGCTTCAGTCCCTACCAAATTCATTTTTTTAGTTCATAATAAATTTTAATATGAACAAACTTGAGGTGACCCTCCCAGAGCTCCTCAATATGTTGAGAGACGCAAAGAGCACCATCAAGAAAGAGAAACCAGTTCTCTACACTAGTGAGACCAGAAAGAAAAGGAAGGCTGAGAAGACCCTTAACAAGGGCAAGGGTAAGGGTAAAATAGATAAGGTAAAGGTTGCAAGAAAGACCCAACAAAGGACAAAGGCCAGTGCTTCCACTGCGGCAAAGATGGGCACCGAAAGAGGAACTGCAAAGAGTACCTTGTAGAAAAGGCGAAATAGAAGCTTGGAGAAGCTTCAGGTACATTCATGATCAGTCTTCATTTGTTAGAATCTTATGATAACACATGGGTATTAGATACTAGGAGTGCTTATCATATTTGCAATTTGTTGCAGGTTCTGGCAGGACCTAGGAGATTGAACAAAGGCGAGATGGACCTTAAGATGGGCAATGGAGCAAAGGGTGCTGCACTGGCTATTGGCAAGGTCACCTTACATCTACCTGGTGGAGCTATTATTGCATTAGATGCATGCTATTATATTCCTTCTATTATCAAAAATATTATTTCCATTTCATGTTTGATAGTTATTGGATATAAATTAGTTTTTGAGAACAATGGTTGTTCAATAATATTAGATGATTAGATCATCACGAGAGGAACATTGCATAATGGCTTATATATGTTAGATACAACTTCACATATCATGAGTGTAAGCAAGTCTAAGAGGAAACCAGAAGAGGTGAACAATGCATATCTTTGGCATTGTAGGCTAGGTCACATCCATGAGAGAAGGATTCAAAAGTTGCTGAAGAATGGATATCTAGATCCATTTGACTATAAGTCATATGTGACTTGCGAACCTTGCCTTTGGGGAAAGATGACCAACTCTCTATTTAGTGGAACTGGAGAGAGAGCCATTGAGTTATTGGAACTCATACATAGTGATGTATGTGGTCCCATGTCGACTTATGCCATAAGTGGTTACTGCTACTTTATTACCTTCACTGATGATTTCTCAAGATACGGACATGTGTACTTGATGAAGTACAAGTTTGAGGCTTTTGAGAAATTTAGAGAATATAAAAATGAAGTGGAGAACCAGACTGGAAAGAGTATTAAAACCCTTCGATCAGATCGAGGAGGTGAGTACTTGAGTATAGAGTTCACCCAGTTCCTCAAAGACTGTGAGATATTATCCCAATGGACACCTCCTTATATACCACAGCTTAATGGTGTATTAGAAAGGAGGAATCGCACACTGTTAGACATGGTGCATTCCATGATGTGTTTCGCCGACCTACCCATCTCATTATGGGGATATGCCCTAAAGACCGTAGCTTACCTTCTGAACAGAATTCCAACTAAATCAGTGATGTCTACTCTATATAAGATATGGAATGGGAAGAAGCCCGATCTTAAAATTGTTAAGATTTGGGGCTATCCTGCCCATGTTAAGAGACATAACCCTGATAAGTTGGAATCTAAGACGGAACGGTGCAAGTTCATGGGATACCCCAAAGAAACTTGTGGGTATTATTTCTATCACCCTGAGGACCGAAAGGTCTTTGTAGCCAAGAGAGCAGTGTTCCTTGAGAAGGAACACATTCTTGGTGGAGACAGTGGGAGCATGATAGAGTTGAGTGAGGTTGGAGAACCTAGCTCAAGCACCATTCCACAGCCAGAGTCTGTTCAGATACCTAACACACAAGTTCCAACTTTACGTAGGTCCGATAGAGTATCCCATCCTCCTGAGAGATATGTGGGACATATTAGAAGAGAGGTTGTTGAGGATATTGATCCTCAGACCTACGAGGAGGCTATTATGAGCATAGACTCCAAGAAATGGCAAGAAGCCATGGATTCAGAAATAGATTCCATGTACTCCAATAAGGTTTGGAACCTAGTTGATGCACCTGAGGTTATTGTATCCATTGGTTGCAAGTGGATCTTCAAAAAGAAGATTGGAGTAGATGGACAGGTAGAGACCTATAAAGCAAGGCTAGTGGCTAAGGGGTATTGTCAAAGGCATGGTGTTGACTATGATGAAACTTTCTCACCTGTTGCTATGCTAAAATCCATTCGAATTCTATTGGCTATTGCAGCACACTATGATTTTGAGATCTGGCAAATGGACGTCAAAACCGTATTCCTCAATGGCAACCTCAAGGAGGAAGTGTATATGATACAGCCTGAGAGATTCATGTCCAGGGATAACCTAGATAAGGTGTGCAAGTTGCTTAGGTCTATTTATGGATTGAAGTAAGCTTCCCAAAGTTGGAACATAAGATTTGATGATGCGATCATATCTTATGACTTCGTTAAGAACGAAGATAAGCCTTGTGTGTATAGGAAATTAAGTGGGAGCACTATTATCTTTTTGGTATTATATGTGGATGACATCCTGATCATTGGGAATGATGTAGGAATTGTTAGGATCTAAAAGGCACTAAGAGGGGGGGGGGGGTGAATTAGTGCAGCGGATTAAAATCGTACTTTTGAAACCGATTTTACAAAAACAAAAGTTCGTAGGAAGATTTCGATTTGGCGAAAGAGAACTTGAAAGTAATTGCTTACGTAAAGGAAATAACTATGAACTAAACAACTTGCAGCCAAGTAATGAAATGATTCAAGAATGTAAACACTCACACATTTATGAACACAATGATGTATAGTGGTTCACCAAATGACCTACATCCACTCTTGAAGCCTTTACGATGAGGCTCCGCTCTTCCACTAGCAAATCCTTTGAAGGGGAAGGACCAAATACCCCTTTTACAACCCTTTACAAGAAGTTCACACTTTTACAAGATTTCTCAAGAAGAAGGAGGTGAACACTTAGCAAGAACAAGACTTTTCAAAAGCTCAAGACTAAGATTCTAACTCTCAAAAGGGTGTCCTTTCAGCTGAAAAAGGGGGGGGGGGGGTATTTATAGATCCAAAATAGATTCAAAATTGGGCTCCAAATTTGAAATCAAAGATCTGTTGTGATGACATTGTGGCGACCATCGCCGCGAGCAAGCGGTGCTACCGCTAGTGATCAAGGCGGTGCCACCGCCCTAGACAGGCGGTTCCACCGCCTGTCTATGTATAGGGGTGGTGCTACCGCTCCAGCCAGGCGGTCCCACCGCCTGGCCCATTCAGCCAAAGCCGAATGGGCCTTGTTTAAGCCCCAACTTGGCCCAGTAGAGGCCCGGTTGGCCCCCACTGAATTTAGGCAGAATTTTCTTTTCCTAAATCCTTGCTCTACTCATATGCAAACTACGAACTTAAAAACATAACTCAACGAGATCTGGTCCGCCACTCTCCAAGTCAGCTTCCGCGAGCTTTACGAGATTCCGCAAAGCCCGATGCTTCCCTCGGATTGCTTCCAGTGGACTCCCAGCATACTCCCGGATTGTATGGCGAGCTTAACGAGTCTTCGGCTAGCTTCCGAATCTTCCCGGTAAGTTTCGCGAACCTTCGACGATCTTTGAGATGAACTTCCAAAAACTTCGGCAAGTCCCTGATTCGATCTTGGATGGTTCCGGCAACACTTCCGAAAATCTCTTGGACTTCCGATGAACTCTTGAACCCCCGACGGAGTTGACCTCGGTAAATCACTTTATGTTTTCTTCCCATCGTAGTTGTTCCTACACACTTATCTCGACAAAGTAGATTAGAACAAGTATTTCACCAATTGACTTCATCATCAAAATCCGAGATTCAACAATCTCCCCCTTTTTGATGATGACAATCAATTGGTGATGGAGTTACTCTTAACTCTCCCTATCTATATGCCATAAAAAAATTGCTTGAATTCAATTTTTGAATTCAACACAATAAATTTAACTTCATGATGTACTTAATGATGACAAAGTCGATGTTGGACATTAAGATGTCAAATAGGTATCAAAGATATCAATGAAATATACATAATTAAAAACATGATATCAAGAACCTAAATAAGCATTTTAACTTGCAATAACTTATAAAGCATGGAAATGCATATAATCACAACATATGGCAATACACATATTATTTCTCCCCCTTTGTCATCAACAAAAAGGAAATGAGGGATTCATATATAACAATAAAGGATGACCGAAAAATATCATAAATGTGGAAAAGGAAATCATTCAGAAAGCAAAAAATCATTTCACAGTGGCCAAGAAGATGTAATGAAGATAATACAACATATATGTCTAACTGCATAGATGTAAAAGTTGCACACAAGTTTACAACGTTCAAAAAGAAAATACAACAAGCTACTCCTCAGGAGGAATGCCAAGATGCCTATACATGTGATCTATCTTTTGGTTCATCTTCCGCATTTCCTTCAAAATTTCAATTTGCTGTAATTTTACTTCATTTAACTCTCTCATGATCGGATCGTCGTAAGGTGGAGTAAACTGCAATCGATGTAGCCGCAACAAAAGGATCGGGAGGAGGAGATTCATTTCCCCTAAGGACTGGTGTTTCAGGATGGTCTCGGTGGGGAGGTATATCACTTCCTAGGTTGTCTAACCCCTATTCCATGCTCGAATGTACACCTAAGTCGCCTAAGTAGTTTAACGTCAATGATATTAAATCTGTCCACTTGTATTGCTTCTTCATTTGGTGGAATGCAAATATTATGGGCATGCAATAGTTTAGTTATTAAACCTCCATATGGTAATATTGATCCTTTAGAAAGGACCTCTATCATGTGTTGCCGGATTAGGTATCTAAAATAAAAATGTTCTCTAGTCATGATCCAATATAAGGTACCTAACTCAGTGAAACTGATCTCATCATGATGAAACTGTTTAGGAATGACAATGCTTACAAGAATGTGATGTAAAATTTTAGAGTTAAAAGGTAATAAATGTTCACAACTCTTGGGGATTATACCTAAATTTGGGTTTGCAAACACGGTTTCTAAAGCTTCAGAGTGGGTGGCATCAACTGTGTCCATATCCCATTTTCCTCTAAAATAACACCCTAACTCTTTCTCAACAATTCCAATTAATGAGCATATAGTATTATCACATATTTGGATCTCATTACCTAGAAGATAAGTTGACAAGCCATCATCATTCACGGTTAAATTAGCATAGAATAATTTAACCAAGCGTGGATAAACAGGTTCAACAATTTGCAAAATGGGTAAGGCCTCTAAGTCTGTAAACCACATGATAGGTTCTAGGCTTCCTAATTGATTCAAATCAACATATTTTCCTTTATGAATGGGTCTAGAACCAAGTTCAGAAAATCTAAGGGAAGCTTCTTGTGATTTAAACAAGGATTGGTCAAATGAATCTACCTCCATCCTTTTTCCTTTGTCTCTTGATGTTCTTTTAGGAGCCATTTCTATTTAGGATAGATTAATAATCAATTGAAGAAAGGAATTAAACTAGACAAGAAAAGGAAAGAGAAATAATTGGGTTTTACCTTAGATTGTTCCTTTGAGATGTAGGGAGCTTGAATCAAAGTAAGATCTCCTTCTTAGGCTTCTAGAGGGAAGAAATGATGCTTGGGAGGGTTTAGAGGAGTGTAGAGAGGTGAGGAAGAGAACTCGGGTTAGGGGCGGTTCTACTACCGCCCTAACTCACTCCTTATAAAAGCGGTGTTCGGGCGGTACTACCCAAAGAGGCGGTTCCACCACTGGGCCGACTACTGCGGTGCACGCCAGATCTCATGGTGCATACACTGTAGCACAAAAATCCGCATTTCATTATTATTATTTTTTAAAAAATTTGTTCTTAGAGATGGGATGAAGTCAAAAAGAATTTGATGAAAATAAATCCAAGAGGAAAAATCAAAATGTATGGAATCAAATCAATGAAAACCATAATTTCAAGGAAAGATATCATCAAATAGAGCTTACTTATTTGGACAGTTTAACATGCCTAATTCCTTCTAATAAAATCAAATTGTTCCTCATTTAAAGGTTTCGTAAAAAGTCTGCTAATTGATGATTTGTATCAACAAATTCAAGGGTGACATCTCTACTACTTACATGATCACGTATAAAATGATGCCTAATGTCAATGTGCTTAGTTCGAGAGTGTTGAATTGGATTTTTAGTTAGACAAATAGCACTCGTGTTATCACATTTTATAGGAATGTTTTTAAAGTAAATTCCATAGTCTTCTAGTGTATTTTTCATCCAGATAACCTGTGCACAGCATGCACTTGCAGCTATATATTCAAATTCTCTACCGTAGATAGTGCAACCGAATTTTATTTCTTGGAAGTCCAAGAAACAAGTGCATGTCCTAGAAATTGGCATGTTCCGGATGTGCTCTTTCTATCTATTTTACATCCACCAAAATCCGCATCTGCATAAGCTTTCAAATCAAAGTTATCAGATTTTGGATACCATAATCCGAGATTGGGGGTCCCTTTAAGATATCTAAGAATCCTCTTAACAGCTTTCAAGTGAGATAGCTTAGGATTAGCTTGGAATCTTGCACATAGCCCTACACTGAATATGATGTCAGGTCTGGTTGTAGTGAGATAAAGCAGGCTACCTATCATGCCCCTATAAGTTTTTTGATCAAAACTTTCTCCATTTTCATCCATATCTAATTTAGCGGAGGTGCTCATAGGAGTGCTAATATCTTTTGATCTATCCATGTTAAATCGTTTTAACAATTCCAATGTGTATTTTGATTGATTTAGAAATATACCATCACTTAGTTGCTTGATTTGTAGTCCTGAAAAGAAATTTAGTTCTCCCATTAGGCTCATCTCAAATTCATCACTCATATTCTTAGCAAATAATTCATATAGTGATTTATTACAAGAACCAAAAATAATATCATCAACATAAATTTGAACAATAAGAAAATTATTTTCAAAATGTTTAATAAACAATGTAGTATCAACCTTGCTTTTAGTGAAATCATTTGAAATTAAAAAAGAACTAAGCCTCTCATACCATATAGAGCCTTAGTTAGCTTGTTTTAGACCATATAGAGCCTTAGTTAGCTTAAACACGTGATTAGGAAATAGAGAGTTTTCAAATCCGGGTGGTTGTTCGACATACACTTCTTCAGAAATAAAACCATTTAAGAATGCACTTTTGACATCCATTTGAAATAATTTGAAATCTTTACTACTAGCATAGGCAAGGAGCATCCTAATGGCTTCCAATCTTGCCACTAGAGAGAAGGTCTCTTCATAATCGATACCTTCTTCTTGGTTGAAACCTTTGGCCACTAGTCTAGCCTTGTTTCTAACCATGATACTGATTCATCTTGCTTGTTTCTAAAGACCCACTTAGTACCAATAACTAAGTGGTCATTAGGTCTAGGAACAAGCTTCCATACCTCATTCCTCTCAAATTGATTCAATTCTTCTTGCATTGCGATAACCCAAGAATCATCTTTCAGGGCATCAACAATGCATTTTGGTTCAACTTGAGAAAGAAAAGCGGCATGGGCACAAAAATCTTTGAAAGAAGAGCGAGTTTGAACCCCTTTCGATGCATCTCCTATAATTAACTCCTTGGGATGAGCATGTACATACTTCCATTCCTTGGGTAAGGAAGTTTGGGAAGAAGATGCATCCAAGTTGTCATTTTGAGGAGAGGGTTCATTCAAACTCAAATTATCAAGACCAAAATCATCATCAAAATCTTTCTTCTTAAATTCAGAAATTTCATTAAAAACCATATGAATAGATTCTTCTATAACTAAGGTTCTTTTGTTGAAAACACGAAAAGCCTTAGAAACCGAAGAATAACCAAGAAATATGCCTTCATTGGATTTTGCATCGAATTTTCCTAAGGCATCCTTTTCATTTAAAATAAAGCATTTACAACCAAAAACTTTAAAATAAGAAACATTGGGAGTTTTATCATTCCATAATTCATATGGAGTTTTAGATAGGGATGGTCTCACTAGAACTCTATTCATAACATAGCAAGCTGTATTCACGGCTTCGGCCCAAAAATATTTTGGTAAATTATATTCATTTAACATGGTTCTAGCCATTTCTTGCAAACTTCTATTTTTCCTTTCCACTACTCCATTTTGTTGTGGATTTCTTGGAGTAGAGAAGTTATGATTGTATCCGTTTATTTCATAAAAATTTTGGAAGTCATGATTTTGAAATTCACTTCCATGATCACTTCGAATTGATGAAATCATAAAACCTTTTTCATTTTGAGTGAGTTTACAAAATTTAGAGAAACATTTGAAACAATCACTTTTATGAGCCAAGAAATAGGTCCAAGTGTATCTACTATAGTCATCCACAATTACAAAGGCATATTTGCTACCTCCTAGGCTTGTTATGTCAATTGGTCCAAATAAGTCCAAATGGATCAATTGCAATGGTCTAGTGGTGCTAATTTGATTTTTTGATTTGAAACTAGTCTTTATTTGTTTTCCTAGTTGACATGCATCACATACCTTATCCTTAATAAATTTCATATTTGGGATACCTCTTACTAATTCTCTAGATGAAATCTTAGAGATTAGTTTCATGCTTGCATGGCCTAATCTCCTATGCCAAAGCCAAGCATCATCATTCAAAACCGAAAAGCACATTTCATTACTTAATTTATCAATATTTATGGTGTAGACATTGTTTTGTTTTAAAGCAATCATGGATATGTTGTTGGGTTTTTCAATAATGCAAACATTAAATTCAAATCTAACAACATAACCTTTATCACATAATTGACTAATACTTAAAAGATTATGTTTTAAACCATCAACTAGTAACACATCATCAATTGAAAAACTTGATTTGTTACCTATGGTTCCCTTGCCAATGATTTTACTCTTGTTGTTGTCTCCGAAGGTGACATATCCTTCTTCTTTGCTAGTGAGCATAGAGAAATGAGATGGATCTCCGGTCATGTGCCTTGAGCATCCACTATCAAGATACCATTTCTTGCTCCTAGCTTATGAGTTTGTCTACAAAAGAGGATGGTTTTTAGGTACCCATTTGATTTTGGGTGCCTTACAAATTGATCTACTTACTTTGTAATTTATCATTGAATTGTTTATGGTCCCTTTAGGAACCCATATCAATTTTTGTGGATTAATTTTCTTAAATGAACATTTGTAAGCAACATGTCCCGTTTTGCCACAAAAATTACATTTCAAATAGGGTGATACATGCAATGTAGGCCCTTTAACGAAGG
The DNA here is from genome assembly GCA_023547065.1 of Musa troglodytarum. NCBI lineage: Eukaryota > Viridiplantae > Streptophyta > Magnoliopsida > Zingiberales > Musaceae > Musa > Musa troglodytarum. Next base: position 25,857,140 of record CP097504.1, read on the forward strand.
TGGTGGGATTTTGGTGAGAATCTCTCACAAATCCGATTCCACTTCTATTTCCGACGTGACCTTTGTTAGCAAGAATCATGTCCAAGCCCTTGCTACCGACCTTAAACTTGTTTAGGGTCTCTTTGAGTAGCAAGTTTTCCCTCTTTGTTGCATCTAAGTCTTCACACTTAGAGCATGGGGGTAGAGAAGGGTTTTGAAGACTATTGAACTTACTTTGTAATAAAGCATGCTCTTTCTTAAGCAAATTGAACTTCTTACTAATAGTTCTACATTCATCAAATAACTCATGAAAAGCCATAGAAAGTTCATCGAAAGATAATTCTTTATTAACTCACTAACCTCTTCTCCTAATGCCATTAGTGTGAAGTTTGCCTCCTCTTTGTTGCTAGCTTCTTCAACCTCGGAGTCACTTGAATCATCCCACGTGGCCTTCAAGGCTTTTTTCTTCTTGAATTGCTTCTTGGCTTGAGGGCATTCATTCTTGAAGTGTCCCGGCTTCTTGCATTCGTAGCAAATAACTTGGTCCTTTTTGTGTTCAAATTTGCTTTTTGTGTCATTTTTAAATTTGTTCTTTCTTATAAATTTCTTAAACTTTCGAGTTAGAAGTGCAATGTCATTGTCACTGTCCTCATCACTTGATGTTCCTTTCAAGTGGTCTTCTTGTGTTCTAAGTGCCATATCCTTCTTGTTCTTTGGAAGAGGGGGTTCTCAAGCTCTTCATGAGCATGGCACGTTATCTCGTAGGTCATTAGAGATCCAATAAGTTCTTCAAGCGGAAATACTTTAAGATCCTTGGCCTCTTGAATGGCCGTGACCTTTGGATCCCAACTCTTTGGAAGGGATCTTAAAATTTTAGTTACCAATTCAAAATTAGAAAACCTTTACTAAGAGCTTTAAGTCCATTGATGACATCCGTAAAGCGGGTGTACATGTCTCCAATGGACTCATTTGGTTTTATCCGAAAAAGTTCATAGGAATGCACAAGAATGTTGATTTTGGACTCTTTCACTCGGCTAGTGCCTTCATGAGTGATTTCAAGAGTGCGCCAAATATCAAATGCCGATTCACAAATAGAAACCCGATTAAACTCATTCTTATCAAGCGTACAAAATAAGGCATTCATAGCTTTTGCATTGAGAGCAAAAATCTTCCTCTCCGACTCATTCCACTCACTCATCGGAAGAGAAGATTTTGCAAAGCCATTTTCAACAATGTTCCAAAGTTCGAAGTCCATGGAAATGAGAAAAATCCTTATACAAGTCTTCCAATATGTATAATCCGACCCATTAAACATAGACGGACGAGTAATGGAGTGACCTTCTTGCATACCGGAGTAGGCCATCTCTCTTGGGTTTTAAACCAATATGAGAGCAAACCTTGCTCTGATACCAACTGTTAGGATCTAAAAGGCACTAAGAGGGGGGGGGGGTGAATTACTGCGGCGGATTAAAATCGTACTTTTGAAATCGATTTTGCAAAAGCACAAGTTCGTAAGAAGATTTCGATTTGGCGAAAGAGAACTTGAAAGTAATTGCTTACGTAAAGGAAATAACTATGAACTAAACAACTTGCAGCCAAGTAATGAAATGATTCAAGAATGTAAACACTCACACATTTATGAACACAATGATGTATAGTGGTTCGGTCAAATGACCTACATCCACTCTTGAAGCCTTTACGATGAGGCTCCGCTCTTCCACTAGCAAATCCTTTGAAGGGGAAGGACCAAATACACCTTTTACAACCCTTTATAAGAAGTTCACACTTTTACAAGATTTCTCAAGAAGAAGAAGGAGTTGAATACTTAGCAAGAACAAGACTTTTCAAAAGCTCAAGACTAAGATTCTAACTCTCAAAAGGGTGCCCTTTCAGCTGAAAAAGGGGGGGTATTTATAGATCCAAAATAGATTCAAAATTGGGCTCCAAATTTGAAATCAAATTTGGAGTTCCCAGTTCTGGGTGTCAGAGGCGGTGCCACCGCCTGTCAGAGGTGGTGCCACCGCCTGTGTCAGTCTGCTGACTGACACACAGGGGCGGTACCACCGCCCCAGGCAGGCGGTGCTACCGCTCCAGTCTGGTGACTGGGGCGGTGCCACCGCCTGTCTGTGTACAGGGGCGGTGCTACCGCTCCAGCCAGGCGGTGCCACCGCCCCAGGCTGGGCGGTTCAACCGCCTGGCCCATTCAGCCAAAGCCGAATGGGCCCTATTTAAGCCCCAACTTGGCCCAGTAGAGGCCCGGTTGGCCCCCACTGAATTTAGGCAGGATTTTCTTTTCCTAAATCCTTGCTCTACTCATGTGCAAACTACGAACTTAAAAACATAACTCAACGTGATTTGATCCGACACTCTTCAAGTCAACTTCCGGCAAGCTTTACGGCGAGATTCCGGCAAACTTCTGACACTTCCCTCGGATTGCTTCCAGTGGACTCCCAGCATACTCCCGGATTGTATGGCGAGCTCAACGAGTCTTCGGCTAGCTTCCGAATCTTCCCAGTAAGTTCCGCGAACCTTCGACGATCTTTGAGATGAACTTTCGAAAACTTCGGCAAGTCCCTGATTTGATCTTGGATGGTTCCGGCAACACTTCCAAAAATCTCTCGAACTTCCGATGTGTTGAATCTCAGATTTTGATGATGAAACTAATTGAGTGTGATTTGTTGTTTAACTGCGTTTTGAGTTACGCAGGTCTACTATCGATCAGGATTAGATAGTTGACACTGGAGGAATTGACGTTGTGCCGGAGGTGATCACGTCAGTATATTGGATGTCGAGCCGGAGGTTCGGTCGACTATCGGTAGGAGACTTCGTACGTCGGGCATCAGGCCAAGAAGTACGGAGTTGCGCCATGGATATCGAGGTTGCGAAGGTCAATCGTCGATTGGGCAACAAGCCGCTAGAGAGGGCGATGTGCCGAAGGATCGGACGAAGCACCAACCAATGATGTGTCGGGCAACTGAATGTCAATTCGCGTTGTAATAACTGTCTAGATCGAAGTAGAGTGTTTGGTGTTTGTTTATATAGGAGTAACTACGAAAGGGATGAAGACGTAAAGCGAAATCAAGGGTCAAGCCGGGCGCGATGGATCGTTGGGAGTTCGAGAGTTTGACGGAAGTTCAAAAAGTTCGCTGGGAGGTTCGTCGGAAGTTCGCGGAGCTTGCCAAGAAAGATCGGAGCTTGCCCAAGAAGCTCGGGGGAACTCGCCAAGATCATCGTGGAGTCCGAGAGCTTGCCGGGAGTCCGCAGGATGGTTTTCGAGGGATCGTCGGAAGACCGCCGGAAGTTCGCCGAAAGCTCGACGGAAGAAGACTTGACTTGCGGACTTTGTAATAGCTTAGGAATGTCTTTAATTTCGTAGTTAGCACATTAATTTGGGTTAGGATTAGGGGTTAATCCTTTAACCCGAAGTGGGGGCCAACCGGGCCTCTACTGGGCCAAGTTGGGGCTTAAACAGGGCCCATTCGGCTTTGGCTGAATGGGCCAGGCGGTTGAACCGCCACTGGGCGGTGGTGGCACCGCTTGGAGCGATAGCACCGCTTCGCATACGCACAAGTGGTGGAACTGCTTGTCCGGAGCGTAGCACCGCCAGTGACATAGACAAAGCGGTGGAACCGCTTGGTTGGCGTGGCACACCCCGCCACCGATTGGAGCGATAGCACGCCGCTGGGCGGTGGTACCGCCCAGACGTCGATCAGATTGACACAGGCGGTGGCACCGCCTCTGACACCCAGAACCGGGAACTCCAAATTTGATTTTGAATTTGGAGCCCAATTTTGAATCCACTTTGGATCTATAAATACCCCCCCTTCTCAGCTGAAAGTGAACCCTTTTGAGAGTTAGAATCTTGGTTTTGAGCTTTTGAAAATTATTGAAAAGTCTTGTTTTTGCTAAGTGTTCACCTCCTTCTTCTCCTTGAGAAATCTTGTAAGAGTGTGAACCACTTGTAAAGGGTTGTAAGAGGGGTATTTGGTCCTTCCCCTTCAAAGGATTTGATAGTGGAAGAAGGGAGCCTCATCGGAGAAGGCTTCGGAAGTGGATGTAGGTCATTGTGACCGAATCACTATACATCGCTGCATCTTGATTGTGTGAGTGTTTAAATTTCTGTTTTACTTTGCTGCAAGCCTTTACTTTACTTGCTCTACTTCCTTTTTATCTTTGTACACATGCTTCAAAGTTAGAACGCAAAAATCGGTTTCAAATGAAACATTGCTTTCATCGTACGAAGTTTTCGAAGCTTGTTTTAAAATCGCTAAAAAATCCATTGTTTTATCCATTGCACTAATTCACCCCCCCTCTTAGTGCCGCTCGATCCCTAACAATTGGTATCAGAGCCACATTCTTTCTCTTTCGGATTTACACCCATGAGAAATGGCTCTAAATGGTTTTCAAGAGGGCTTTTCGGTTTTTCGTCCACCGTTTTTTAACGGTTCGGACTACATATATTGGAAAACTCGAATGAGAGTTTTCATGCTTTCAATGAACTTGGATTTGTGGAACATCATTGAAAATGGCTTTCAACCTTCCTCTAAACCGACGAACGAATGGTCGGATTTGGAGAAAAGGTTATTTTCTTTAAACGCAAAGGCTATGAATGCCTTATTTTGCACTTTAGACAAAAATGAGTTCAACCGGATTTCTACATGCGAAATGGCTTTTGACATTTCGCGAACTCTTGAAATCACGCACGAAGGAACGAGTAGAGTCAAAGACTCGAAAGTTAATATTTTGATGCACGATTTTGAGATTTTCCGAATGACACCAAGTGAGACTATCGATGACATGTTCTCCCGTTTCTCGGATGTCATCAATAGTCTAAAAGCTCTTGGTAAATGTTTTTTGGACTTTGAACTCGTAAACAAGACTTTAAGATCTCTTCCAAAAAGATGGGATCCGATAATAACCGTAATATAAGAAACAAAAGATCTAAATAACTATCCTATTAATGAACTTATTGGGTCTTTAAAGACCTATGAAATGAGTTTCTTGGAACGTTTAGAACATCATGAACATGATGAACATTTGAATCACCTTCTAAAGAACAAGAAGGTTTTTGAATATCGGACAAATGGATGCCACTTGAGTGATGACTCAAGTGATGAGGACAATGAGGACATTGAACACATAACAATGAATGTTAACAAGTTCATTAAACAAAAATTAAAAAACACAAATGAACTTGAACGGAGAAAGAGGCCAAAGAAGAAGAAGGCTTGGAAAGAAGAATCAAGAAAAGAAGAAGCAAACTACGCTTTAATGGGCTTCGACAATAAGGTAAGTAACTTAACTTCCTTGAATTATTTTGAAATTACTTGATGATTTCCATGAATGCTTAACTTAGTTAGTAGGAATTTTTTTTATGCTTTTCTTATGTTTTTAGAAATTAAAAAAATTTCGAAATTATACTAGGCATTTTATTATAGTATTTTGGAAAAGTAAACATATGAATGATGCAAGATTTGTGATAATGCTTAGGATTAATCCATGCATGTGTATCTTGATGGTTTACATTGTCTCCAAATATGATGCTTGATGATTTTATATCATGCATGAGCTTTTGAAGTAATAAAGTGTCATATTGTGATGATGAAACATATTTTTCGAATTTATAAATAGATGCATGATTTTGGCAAAAATTTGAACATGGCCTTTTAACATAAAAATTGAAAGTGTGCTATCATTTTTACATATTTGGTCTTGATGATTTTATGACTAAGCTTGTGTTTTATTTTGATACATGTTTTCATAAAAATTTTGAATATGCTCACATCAAATTGCTTAAAATGAAAATGTTTTTTGTTTCTCTCATTCTATTGAGATGAATGAATTCATGTTATGAGTCTTGTGAATCTCATAAAAATAAAAACATGATGAATATTTTAAAAAAATGTGCCTCATGTTTTCGGTCTTAATGATTTCTCTTGAAACATGCTCTTTGGACCTATATGAAAAACATGAGTATACTCATATGAACGTCAAATCACTTGAAATGGAACACATAAAAAAAATGAGAAATTACACTATCATGATGCTTTACGTGTAATGCTTTTGATCTTAATGGGCTAAATGATAACTTGTATTTCAAATTTATACAATGATGGCTTCCGTATAAATATTTGAACATACATTATGAAATCATCATTAAAATGAAAATATTAGAAGTTTGTTATCATGCTTAATGACTTTGTGATATTATATCTTGATGACAAACTCATGTTTCGATTTTAAAATTTGATACTCATCTTTTAAAACATGAAACATATTATCATGATAAATTAAATCTCATGTCTTGGAATAATATGTTGCATTTATGCCTTGACAATTTTTATGATAAAGTTTGATTTTCAATTTTTGATGAAAGACAAGTGATAAATTCATTTATGATATTTTATACATCATTAGAATTATGAATGAGATTTTGATGATACGGTAATGACTTTATTCATGTTATTAATCTCAAAAATAATAATTTAATTATGAGTCTTGAGTTGATAAATTGAGCTTGAATGATTTTTCTTTTAATGATTCTTGAATCTTCTAGAATTATGACTTGTTAAGACATATTTAATGCTTGAATCAAGTTCTAAAAGATTTCATTTTGTTATAAAGAAATTTTATTGAAATCATGATCTTGACAACTATGACTTAAAACTCTTTATAAATCAAGATCTTTTACCATGCTCCTTCCGTCTTATCAAAAGAAAATTCTTTAAATGAAATGTAACTTGTCTTTTGATTTCTTGGAATTTAATACTTGAATTTTTATGAATTCGTGTCGTGATTCTTATGAAATATGATCTTGGTAAAAAATTCTTATGTATGAATCAAGATCTTGTGTTTGATCTCCTAAGACTTCCACTTGTTATTTCCTAAAAAGGAGATTTGTCAAAATGATTTATGACTTTTGGATTCATGACTCAAGATTGAAGATTGAAACATTATATGCTAAAATTGATTTTTTTTTTGTTTTGTTTCAATACTTCCTCAAATGCCTTATGTAATGATTGAAAATTTGATAAAAAAAAATTATGCTTAATATTTGAATCATTGATTTATTCTTTTATCATGGCTTAAAAATGAATGAAAAGAAAATATCTTGGCACTTGTAATCATGATTTGATCCTTAATATTGATATACTTTTATATATCATGATTCTTTGTTGTATGACATTTATCTTGAATTAAAAATTGATAAATATGAATCTAGATCTTGCTAAAATGAAAAGTTATGAATCATGGATGATATCTTTTGGTTTTGATTCTTGTTGAATTTACATATTGATATCCTTCATGACATGATATCTCATGTTTCAATACCGTCTTGTATGCATCATGAAAAAAATTGAAATATTGATTGATGCAAAATTATTGCATTGAAATATTATTCATCCCTTCTTTTTGATAGTGACAAAGGGGGAGTTAGCTTGCTAGCTTATGTATCACAAGTGAAAATGACAAACATAGCTAGCTAGAACTTGCAAAAGGCAAAACTTGCACTTCTCAAAATGAGAAGAAAGAAATTGCAAAGTTGCATTATTTTTTAACTCATGAGTTTGCATGTTTAAAATGTTATAAATTTTACAAAAATTACTAGCTCATTGCAAACAAGAAGTTGATGACTTACAAAAGGGAAACTTAGGTGCAAAAGAGAAAAATTGAAAGGGAGCTAGTTTGCGTATTGCAAAGTATACTAGCTTATCATTATTGCTTGCTTGCTTGTCATAAATTTCCCTTATACCATGATTTGTTTATGACTCCCTTGAATTAATGACTTGATATGTTAAAAATTCATGATGGAAATTTGTTATTTTGTCATGACTATTTGTACTCCATTTTTTTTGACAAAAACAAAGGGGGAGAAGATTTATTGCTAGCTTATGTATCGCAAAGAAAAATTTTGCTAGCTAGAAACATGCAAAAGAAGCAAAAAGTTGCTATCTCAAGAGAGGCAAAAATCTTGCTCAATTTCACTTCTTCAAAATTGCTTACATTTTTTTTGTTACAAATTATTGTTGAATCTCATGCAAGATTAGTTAAAATATTTGATCCTCCCTTTTTTTTTTATGCTAACAAAGGGGGAGAAAGTTTTTAACTCGAACACTGCAAAAATTTGTCATCTTGATTCCTATTTTGCAACTTCATGAGAAGCTAAGAATTGTTATATCAAAGAATGCAAATATTGCTATCATGAGAAACAAGGTGCCTACTTACACATCTCAAAAAACAAGTGAAAATTACCATCATTACCCATGTTTGAAACTTGCTATGATTGAATGGTATTATTTGATGTTGTATTATATGATGTGATAAATAGCTATTATGTTGTAAAGATTTGTATATCTTTTAAACTAGCTATGATGCTACTTCTCCTTTTTGTTGATGACATAGGGGGAGAAGTAGATTGATGACTTCATGCATTGATTGAATATTTTATATATTTACATGATGGTTTGATTTATTCTCATAATATTGTGATGAATGTTGCTTGGATTTGGGATAATCCAAGGGTTCTATCAATTGCATATTGATAGGGGGAGTTTGTGTTAAACTCCGGGGAGTTTTAGTTAACTCCGTTAGTCATCAATTAGTTGTCATCATCAAAAAGGGGGAGATTGTTGAATCTCAGATTTTGATGATGAAACTAATTGAGTGTGATTTGTTGTTTAACTGTGTTTTGAGTTACGCAGGTCTACTATCGATCAGGATTAGACAGTTGATGCTGGAGGAATTGACGTTGCGAGGTGATCACGCCAAGATATTGGATGTCGAGCCGAGGTTCGGCCGACTATCGTAGGAGACTTCGTGACGCCGGGCATCGTGCCAAGAAGTACGGAGTTGCGCCATGGATATTGAGGTTACGGAGGTCAACCGTCGATTGGGCAACAAGCCGCTAGAGAGGGCGATGTGCCGAAGGATCGGACGAAGCGCCAACGAACGATGTGTCAGGCAACTGAATGTCAATTCGCGTTGTAATAACTGTCTAGATCGAAGTAGAGTGTTTGGTGTTTGTTTGTGCAGGAGTAACTAAAGGGATGAAGACGTAGAAATCAAGGGTCGAAGTCGCGATGGATCGTTGGGAGTTCGAGAGTTTGACTGGAAGTCTGAAGATTCATTGGGAGGCCGCCGAATCGCGAGAACGAGTAGGAGCTTGCCAAGGGTTTTCGGAAGTTCACGAGGTTCGGAAGTTCGCGGAGCTTGCCAAAGAAGCTCGGGGAACTTCGCCAAGATCATCGTGAGTCAGGAGCTTTGGGAGTTCGCAGGATGGTTTCCGAGGGATCATCGGAAGACCGCCGGAAGTTCGCCGGAAGCTCGACGGAAGAAGACTTGACTTGCAGACTTTGTAATAGCTTAGGAATGTCTTTAATTTCGTAGTTAGCACATTAATTTGGGTTAGGATTAGGGGTTAATCCTTTAACCCGAAGTGGGGGCCAACCGGGCCTCTATTGGGCCAAGTTGGGGCTTAAGCAGGCCCATTCGGCTTTGGTGAATGGGCGATGAATGAACCACCCGGCCTAGGCGGTGGCACGCTGGAAGCGGTAACCGCCCGCACCAGAGCGAGGTTGTGGAACCGCTTTGTCTAGGCGTGCACCGCCACGTACATAGACAAGCGGTGGAACACTTTGGTGAAGCGGTGGCACCGCCTAGTCACTGAGCGGAAGCGGTGGCACCGCTTCAATCACCGGAACTAGGCGGTGGAACACTTTGGTGAGCGATAACCTTGCCCGATCACGGTGAGCGGTAGCACCGCTGCTGAGGCGGTGGTACACCGCCCTTATCGTCGATCCAACGGGGTGACGCCTCGGCCTGTACGGCGCCTCACGACCTCGACTCCAAATTTGATTTTGAATTTGGAGCCTAATTTTGAATCCACTTTGGATATATAAATACCCCCCCTTCTCAGCTGAAAGTGAACCCTTTTGAGAGTTAGAATCTTGGTTTTGAGCTTTTGAAAAGTCTTGAAAAGTCTTGTTCTTGCGAAGTGTTCACCTCCTTCTTCTCCTTGAGAAATCTTGTAAGAGTATGAACTACTTGTAAAGGGTTGTAAGAGGGGTATTTGGTCCTTCCCCTTCAAAGGATTTGATAGTGGAAGAAGGGAGCCTCATCAGAGAAGGCTTCGGAAGTGGATGTAGGTCACTATGACCGAACCACTATACATCGCTGCATCTTGATTGTGTGAGTGTTTAAATTTCTATTTTACTTTGCTGCAAGCTTTTACTTTACTTGCTCTACTTCCTTTTTATCTTTGTACGCATGCTTCAAAGTTAGAACGCAAAAATTGGTTTCAAATGAAACGTTGCTTTCATCGTACGAAGTTTCCGAAGCTTGTTTTAAATCACTGAAAAATCCATCGTTTTATCCGCTGCACTAATTCACCCCCCCCCCCCTCTTAGTGCCGCTCGATCCCTAACACGATGAACTCTTAAACCCCCGATGGACTTGACCTCGGTAAATCACTTTATGTTTTCTTCCCATCGTAGTTGTTCCTGCACACTTATCTCGACAAAGTAGATTAGAACAAATATTTCACCAATTGACTTCATCATCAAAATTCGAGATTCAACAGGAATGGTCTTCATAGTAAAGACTTGGTTATCTAAGAACTTCTCCATGAAGGACTTAGGGGAAGCATCCTGCATATTGGGGATACAGATCTATAAAGATAGATCCAGGAGGATGCTTGGCTTGTCTCAGTCCAGGTACATAGACACCATTATCAAAAGGTTTGGCATGAAAAATTTCAAGAGAGATGTCATACCAATGAGACATGGAATATCATTTTCTAGGAGTATGTCCCCAAAGACTCCTGAAGAAAGGGCACACATGGATATGATGCCATATGCATCAGTGATAGGATCTATCATGTATGCTATGTACCAGGCCTGATATAGCGTATGCTCTAAGTGTCATGAGCATATATCAGGCAGATCTAGGCTTGGAACATTGGAAAGCAGTAAAATGTATCTTTAAGTACTTGAGAAGGACTAAGGATCTTTTACTGGTATATAGAGGTAGTAGCCTCAAGGTTGAGGGCTACACGGACTCGAGCTTCCAGTCTGATGTCGATGATAACAAGTCTAATTCAGGGTATGTGTTCACTCTGAATAGAGGAGCAGTATGCTGGAAGAGTTCCAAGCAAGACACTACTGTTGACTCAACCACAGAGGTGGAATATATTGTTGTGGTAGAGGTAGCAAAGGAGGGAGTTTGGATGAAGAAGTTCATCACAGATCTTGGAGTCATCCCAAGCAGCGAGGAGCTGATTCCTTTATAATGTGACAACTACGGGGCGATTACTCAAATAAGGGAACTCGGGTATCCTCAGAAGTGTTTTAAAGAAGTTCTAGCTTATTAGAGAGATCGTGGCCCGAAAAGATGTAGTAATGGAAAGAGTTCCATCCGAAGATAACATTGTAGATCCACTGACAAATCCATTGACTCAGATTGTCTTTGAGCGTCATAGAGATCTGATGGGGATCAGACATGTTGGTGATTGGCTTTAGGTGCTCATTGGAGAATGAGTTCACTGATTGATCTGCCTATGGAATGCTGGATGGTTATTGATACCTTACGTCAGACAGCGATTCCATAGTCCCAGTAGTGTATCTAGTCCTTAGACTTGAGACACCAAGGATGTCCTATATGAGTACTCCACTCTTTGATACCAGACTTATAGGCTTGGAAAGTTCCATATCTAGTACAGCCGGTCATTGGGAGTGGTAGCCAACCTTACGAGGGCTCTTGAGTGTCAATAGAGGATCATCCGCTCTCGGTATCATGAGAGGAATATCTCATGTGTTCTTGCTCGAACAAATCCTTGGCCAAGGTTATTCGGATTAAGAGAGAAAGAATTCTCTAAGAGAATCTGACAAGAGCAAGACTCGAGGAGAGACCGTATGGGCCTGATAGCACCATGCCCGATATAGGGTCTCTGGGATATTGGATGGATAAGGAACTATAGATACATGGTAACTGAGGATAGATAGGTCCAAAGGATTGGATTCCCTTGTATCGTCTGGGGGCTACGGCGTAGTAGCCTAGTAAGCTCTCGATGCATTCTCGGCCAATTTCGACAGTATTCCCAATGAACTTTTAGACTCCTAGCGAACTCTCGAACTCCCAATGTATCGATCGATCTTGACTCTAACACATCGTTTTGCTTTATGCCTTTATCATAGTTAATTTTATACACTTTTCTCAATATATAGATTAGATTAAACAATTTACCAATTGATTTTATCATCAAAATATAAGATTCAATAATCTTTTTCTTTTTGATGATGATAATCAATTAATAATGGAGTTAATCTTTACTCCCCCTATTAATATGTCATACTTGAGAAAAGACGCTTGAATTCAAGACTATTGAATTCAAGCCCAAACTGATAAGTTACATACAATTGAACTTATAGACATGCTCAACATGAGGCTAAGCATGATTTTTCATCCCAAAATATGATACCATGTATTTTTCACAATACAAAAATGATGTCAAAGCATGACATCTATTTTCAAGTCCAATGTCAAATGATGATAGACAATCATCATTTCAAAATATGGTACAAATTTCAATTATGAAATCTAGCAAGATTCAAATGATATCAAATGATAATTCATCATTCCGAGACATGATACCAATTAATAATTCATCATTCAATAGCATGATACAAACTTCAAATATGAAACCAATTGATAATGTATCGTATCGAGGCATGATACCAATTTGATGTAGGATAATTAAGCATGATATGATAACGAGCATAAAAAAATATCATTTTAAGCATACATGATTCATTTCAATCATTTGCGATGCATACGATACATTTCATACATTTATGATTCATGCGATATATTTCAATACACTTCAAGTAGTTATGATGATACCAAACATTTTATGATACATACAATACATTTCATACATTTACGATACAAAAGCATATTTTAAACATTCGTAATGCCAAGTTGTCATCAATTTACCACATTTCTCTCCCTTTGTCATCAACAAAAAGAAAATGGGTCATTGTTTTAAGCAAGTGAAATTTGATATTGTTACGATACCAATTGTGATGATAAGGCTTCTTCTTGAAGGGGAAAAAGAAGGAACAATCCATGAATAGTGCATTTATCAAGAAGAATTGAGATATTGAAAGTTTATGAAACATACAAGGAAAACAACTCATTCGAATGATCGAAAATTCATGTCATAGAAGGAAAGAGATTCGCAATAAGAGCTAATTCCATTTTTCCATCAAATAAAATTCATCAAGTGGAAGAAAAAAAGATCATTCAATCTTTCAAAAATTCAAAAGAGCTCATGACATAAAAATTGATACAAGAGTCATGAATGTCCATTCATGAATGATGTAAATGATGTTTCTATACTTAAAAATTCATACATCACTTTTATCAAAGAATTCATGACATTGAAGAAATCTGTATTTAATTCACTTTAAGAGTTAAATCCGTATTTCTATAAAATTCATGAAATAGAGAGTAAATAAATCATTCAAGCTATTAAAGATTCATAAAATTTCTTCTTTTCATAAAGAGCTCATGGCATAAAAATGTGAAAAGAGAGGAAATTCGTGAATCATGAAAATAATCCATTCAAGCTAAGAGAAATTGAGTTCATCAAGAGCCAAGTATGACATAAATGATATTTTTATAGAATCCATGAATGTCACTTTTATAAGATTCGTTGGCATTGCAAAAATCCGTACAAGAATCAAGTATCATTAAAGTCGGTAAACGATAAATGACACTTTTATTAAATAAGATTCATAAGTGCTATTTTTATAAAAATATCATTCAAAAATATTACTAAAACTTGCACAAGCATGAAATCCGAGAGTGATACAAAAAAAAAAATCATGAATAAGGGGAGGAAAGTTATCAAATAATGGAAGTGCATTCGATACCAATTCAAAAAGTCATCAAACTATGTAGCAAGAATATCAAACATTCATAAAGTGAATTTGATGGGAGAAAGATAGAAACAAACCGAAAGCTCTATTTACGAAATAAAAAAGATGACATCAATATAGGAGGAAGATGATACTAAATCAAAAAATTCTAGAAAATGCATACAACAAACTCATGTATTTGAACAATTTAGCATGCCTAATTCCCTTCTAATGAAATCAAATTAATTTTCATTTAAGGGTTTCATAAAAATATCGGCTAATTAGTGTTTTGTATCAATAAATTCTAAGATTACATCATGATTATTTACGTGATCTCGTACAAAGTGATTCCTAATGTCAATATGTTTAGTTTTAGACTGTTGAATGAGATTTTTTGTTAAACATATTACACTTGTGTTATCACATTTTATGAGAATATTCTTTAAGTGAATATCATAATCTTCTAATGTATTTTTCATCCATACAACTTGTGCACAATAAGTACTTGCTACTGTGTATTTGGCTTTGACTGTGGATAATGTAATCGAATTTTGTTTCTTGGAAGTGTTAAGGATCGAGCGGCATTAAGAGGGGGGGGGGGGGTGAATTAGTGCAGTGGATAAAACGATGGATTTTTCAGCGATTTAAAACAAGCTTTGGAAACTTCGTATGATGAAAGCAACGTTTCGTTTGAAACCGATTATTGCATTCTAACTTTAAAGCATGCGTACAAAGATAAAAAGGAAGTGGAGCAAGTAAAGTAAAGGCTTGCAGCAAAGTAAAATAGAAATTTAAACACTCACATAATCAAGTCGCAGCGATGTATAGTGGTTCGGTCAAAGTGACCTACATCCACTTCCAAAGCCTTCTCCGATGAGGCTCCCAACTTCCACTAGCAAATCCTTTTGTAGGGGAAGGACCAAATACCCCTCTTACAACCCTTTACAAGTGGTTCACACTCTTACAAGATTTCACAAGAAGAAGAAAATGAGGTGAACACTTAAGCAAATGAAGAACAAGACTTTCCCAAGACTTATTTTCAAAATCTAGCTCTCAAAGGGTTCCTTTTTAGCTGAGAAAAGGGGGGGTATTTATAGATCCAAAGTGGATTCAAATTTGGGCTCCAAATTTGAAATCAAATGGTGCTAACACATCAGTACCACCGCCCCAGCCAGGCGGTGCTACCGCTGGCTACAGTAGCCGGGCGGTGCTACCGCCCCAGCACACAAGTTGCTGGGCGGTGCCACCGCCCAGCATGCATGCACGTAGCATGCATGCACGTAGCAGCACGCATGCTGCTGGCGGTGCTACCGCCCAGCATGCATGCATGCATGCACACATGCTGCTGGGCACATTGGCTGTTGGGCTCCACCGCCCAGCACAAATCTACATTTGGTTTGGGCCGAAAACTTGGCCCAAACCGGTTCCGAACAAGGGCCAATGGGCCCATACTTGGGTTAAAGGATTAACCCCTAATCCTAACCCAAATTGATGTGCTAACTACGAAATTAAAGACATTCCTAAGCTATTACAAAGTCCGCAAGTCAAGTCTTCTTCCGGCGAGCTTCCGACGAACTTCCGACGGTCTTCCGACGATCCCTTGGAAACCATCCTGCGAACTCCCGGCAACCTCTCGGACTCTACGATAATTTTGGCGAGTTCCCCCGAGCTTCTTTGGCAAGCTCCGATCTTTCTTGGCAAGCTCCATGAACTTCCAATGAATCTTCGGACTTTCGTCAAACTCTTGAACTCCCAATGATCCATTGCACTTGACTTAGGCCCTTGGTTTCGCTTTATGTCTTCATCCCTTTCGTAGTTACTCCTGCACAAACAAACACCAAACACTCTACTTCGATATAGACAGTTATTACAACGCGAATTGACATTCAGTTGCCTGACACATCATTGGTCGCCGCTTCGTCCGATCCTTCGGCACATCGCCCTCTCTAGCGGCTTATTGCCAAATCGGCAGTTGACCTCTGCAACCCCGATATCCATGGTGTAACTCCGCACTTCTTGGCCCGATGCCCGACGTATAAAGCCTCCTGTCGATAGTCGACTGAACCTCCGGCTCGACATCCAATATCCTGACATGATTACTTCCAGCGCAACGTCAATTCCTCCAACATCAACTGTCTAATCCTGATCGATAGTAGACCTGCGTAACTCAACACGCAGTTAAACAACAAAACACACTCAATTAGTTTCATCATCAAAATCCAAGATTCAACAATCTCCCCCTTTTTGATGATGACAACTAATTGATGATTGACAGAGTTATCCATAACTTCTCGGAGTTTAACACAAACTCCCCCTATCAATATGTCATTGATAGAACACTTGGATTATCCTAAATCCAAGCAACATTCATCACAATGTTATGAGAATTTACAAACCATCATGCAAATATATAAAATATTCAAGCATCATTACATTGCATGAAGTCATCAATCTACTTCTCCCCCTATGTCATCAACAAAAAGGAGAAGTAGCATTATAGCTAGTTTTCAAGGATATGTAAATTTGACAACACACTAGCTATTAATCACATTATACAACATTTAGGCATTGCAAGTTTATCATAATAGTCAAGATAGCACTAGTCGTGATGATAGCAAATTTTTCTATGTTCTTTTGAGAAGTACAAGCAAATTGTATTCAAATATGTGCATTTTCTTGACTTCTTTTGCAATATGCATGCAATTTTGTAATTTTTTTCTTCTCTTTTAAGAAGAGCAAGCTTGCAAGTTTTGCTTTCTTTGCATGCTAGGACTTTTGCATTCATTTGTAATATGCAATCTAGCAAAAGCCTTCTCCCCTTTATCAATATCAAAAAGAAAGGGAGGATCAAATACTTCAAATAATCTTGCATGAGATTCAACAATAATTTGTAATAAAAATACAAGCAATTTTGTTGAAAAAGTGAAGTTCAGCAAGATTTTGCCTTTCTTGAGTTAGCAACTTTTTGCTTCTCAATATTCAAGCTAGCAAATTATTCTCTCTTAATGCACAAGCTAGCAATTGCACTCCCCCTTTTATCATTATCGAAAAGAAGGGAGGAACCAATGATCAATTATTAATTTGCATCAATTAATATATCAATCATCATATGATGCATACAAGACAATAATGCAAAGAAGTCATGTCATGAAGGATATCAATATGTAAATTCAACAAGGATTAAAACCAAAAGATATCATTCATAATTCATAACTTTCCTTTTAGCAAGATCAAAATTCATATTTATCAATTTTTAATTCAAGATAAATGTCATACAACCAAGAATCATGATATATAAACGCATATCAATATCAAGGATCAATTCATGATTACAAGTGCTAACATATTTTCTTTTCATTCATTTTCAAGCCATGATAAAAGAATAAATTAATGATTCAATCATTAAGCATATTTCTTTTATATCAATTTCGAATCATATAAGGCTTACATGGCAAATATCAATTCATGATAAATGGTATACAACCAAGAATCATGATGTATAAAAGCATATCAATATCAAGGATCAAATCATGATTCAATGATTCTTCATCATAACGCAAATTTCATTTATCAAATATTCAATTTACCACACAAGGCAAAGAAATCATGTCACTTTTAGGATCATGAAATATATGATATCAAGGCTCATGATTCATTTGAAAAGATATAGCACAAAGAGCAACTTGATTCATGTATAAGAATTTTCATCAAGATCACATTTCATAAGAATCAAGATATTTTCTTTAGCAAAGAATCACATAAGCATTTCATTATTGTATAAGAGATCTCATTGCATCATGATTTATAAATTCTTTCTTTACAACATAAATCATGGGAGGTATAATAGCAATGATAAAAAGAAGCAATTAAGGAAGAAAGTATTTCAATTCACATAAAATATCTCAAGTCAAGAATTTAAAGTCATGATTTCAAGAGATTAAGAGAGGAGTCATAAAATCATTCAAACTCATTTTGTTAACTCAAAACTCGTAATCAAATTTATCAAAATCGTTCTCGAGATTCAAGAACATAATATACATGGATTCATCATTTATCTTTTATCAAAAATTTGATAACTTTAGAGAGACAAATTTCAAAAGTCATGTATTTCCTTTTTATGATTTTTATTATCTAAGTATGTCTTTATATGCCAAATCAAAATAAGTATTCAAAAAATGAAAGACAAACTTCATTATAAAAATCGTCAAGACAAAAATATAACACATTATTTCAAGATATGATATTCAATTTATCATGATAATGTGTTTCATTTTGTTTCAAACAAGTGTGCTCATATTTCAAAAGATGAGTATCAAATTTAACATGAGTTTGTCATCAAGATATGATATCACAAAGTCATTAAGCATGATAACAAACTTTTAATATTTTCATTTCAATGATGATTTCATAATGTATGTTGAAACATTTATATGGAACCCATCATTGTATAAATTCAAAATACAAGTTTGTCATTAAACCCATTAAGATCAAATGCATCAAAATCTTTTATTCAAAAATTTTAATAAGAGCAACATAAATTGATTACATGTGAGCATGTATCAACTTTTCAAAGCAAGACGTAAGTTTTGTCATAAAGACCGTTAAGACCAAACACATCAAAAATAAAACATCATGATTAAAATATTTTTAACTTTTGTATTTTATTTTATGTGGTTGATCTTATATATATGCATATTCAAATTTTCATGTAAAAACGAAATCATCAATATGCTTGCTTCTATCTTTTAATTATATTTGGTGTGCAAGCATTATCTTGAAACATGCTATTAATTTTTGTGTCAAAAATCATGCATCTTGTTTGAAATCAAAAGCAATGTAAAATCATCAAGATTCATGAATTTATCATGATCATACGTATGGAGCATTTTCATTTATCAAGTAAGATTTCACATAAGCAAGCCCAAAAACTTTTTGCATGAAAGATATGTATCAAGTTTAAAGCCAAAAAGTGATATGAAAATCATCAAGATTCATGGATTCATTATGAATATATCATTTCAAAATATGAGATTTCAAGTCATTAAGCATGTTTTCATAATGCATCATCAAAATCATTTTAATTCTTTCTTTCATTTGTAATAACAAGATGACCAATGCTCAAATTTTTACTAAAATCATGCATCATTTTATGAAAATGTGAAAAATAATTTCGTCATGAAAACCATCAAGTCCGAATATACATTATTCCAAAATGTAGGATTTTAATCTTCATCATTTCAATTCCTCATTAAGCATGATACAAAAATTTAAAGATCAAACATCATATTTAGAAACGAAATATAAAACATCAAGATACACATGCATGGATTAATCCTAGGTAATATCATAAATCATACAAGTATCATTCATAATTTTTACTTTTCAAAAATACTAGAAAGAAAAGCATAGTATAATTTTAAAACAATTTAAATTTCCAAAAATACAAGAAAAGCGTGAAAAAAACTTCTACTAACTAAGTTAAGCACTCATGGTAAGCATTATGTAATTTCAAAATAATTCAAGGGAGTTAAGTTACTTACCTCATTGTCGAAAACCGTCAAAGCCCATTTCACCTCATCTTTACTTGATTCTTCTTTGCAAGTCTTCTTCTTCTTCTTTGGCATAATCCTCTGTTCAAGTTTATTGTTCATTTTAGATTGTTGTTTAATGAACTTGTTAACATTCATTGTTATGTGTTCAATATCCTCATTGTCCTCATCACTTGAGTCATCACTCAAGTGGCATTCATTTGTCCGATGTTCAAAAACCTTCTTGTTCTTTAAAAGGTGGTTCAAATGTTCATCATGTTCATGATATTCTAAACATTCCAAGAAACTCATTTCATAGGTCTTTAAAGACCCAATAAGTTCATCAATAGGATAGTTATTTAGATCTTTTGTTTCTTGTATTGCGGTTATTATTGGATCCCATCTTTTTGGAAGAGATCTTAAAATCTTGTTTACGAGTTCAAAATCCAAAAAACATTTGCCAAGAGCTTTTAGACTATTGATGACATCCAAGAAACGGGAGAACATGTCATTGATAGTCTCACTTGGTGCCATTCGGAAAATCTCAAAATCATGCATCAAAATATTAACTTTCGAGTCTTTGACTCTACTCGTTCCTTCGTGCGTGATTTCAAGAGTTCACCAAATATCGAAAGCCGTTTCGCAAATTGAAATCCTATTGAACTCATTCTTATCTAAAGCGCAAAATAAGGCATTCATAGCCTTTGTATTTAAAGAAAAAGGCATTTTCTCCAAATCCGACCATTCGTTCGTCGGTTTAGAGGAAGGTTGAAAGCCATTTTTGATAATGTTCCACAAATCCAAATTCATTGAAAGTATGAAAACTCTCGTTCGAGTTTTCCAATATGTGTAGTCCGAACCGTTAAAGAACGGTGGACGAAAAACCGAAAAGCCCTCCTGAAAACCATTTAGAGCCATTTCTCACGGGTGTAAATCTGAAAGAGAAAGAACGTGGCTCTGATACCAATTGTTAAGGATTGAGCAACACTAAGAGGGGGGGGGGTGAATTAGTGCAGCGGATAAAACGATGGATTTTTTAGTGATTTAAAACAAGCTTTGGAAACTTCGTACGATGAAAGCAACGTTTCGTTTGAAACCAATTTTTGCGTTCTAACTTTAAAGCATGCGTACAAAGATAAAAAGAAAGTGGAGCAAGTAAAGTAAAGGCTTGCAGTAAAGTAAAATAGATATTTAAACACTCACACAATCAAGACGCAGCGATGTATAGTGGTTCGGTCAAAGTGACCTACATCCACTTCCGAAGCCTTCTCCGATGAGGCTCCCAACTTCCACTAGCAAATCCTTTTGTAGGGAAAGGACCAAATACCCCTCTTACAACCCTTTACAAGTGGTTCACACTCTTACAAGATTTCACAAGAAGAAGGAAATGAGGTGAACACTTAAGCAAATGAAGAATAAGACTTTCCCAAGACTTATTTTCAAAATCTAGCTCTCAAAGGGTTCCTTTTCAGCTGAGAAAAGGGGGGGGGGTATTTATAGATCCAAAGTGGATTCAAATTTGGGCTCCAAATTTGAAATCAAATTGGAGTTCCCGGTTCTGGCGGTGTCAGAGGCGGTGCCACCGCCTATGTCAGTCTGCTGACTGACACACAGGGGCGGTACCACCGCCCCAGCCAGGCGGTGCTACCGCTGGCTACAGTAGCCGAGCTACAGTAGCCGGGCGGTGCTACCGCCCCAGCACACAAGTTGCTGGGCGGTGCCACCGCCCAGCATGCATGCACGTAGCATGCATGCACGTAGCAGCACGCATGCTGCTGGCGGTGCTACCGCCCAGCATGCATGCACGTAGCCCAGCATGCATGCATGCATGCACACATGCTGCTGGGCACATTGGCTGCTGGGCTCCACCGCCCAGCACAAATCTACATTTGGTTTGGGCCGAAAACTTGGCCCAAACCGGTTCCGAACAAGGGCCAATGGGCCCATACTTGGGTTAAAGGATTAACCCCTAATCCTAACCCAAATTGATGTGCTAACTACGAAATTAAAGACATTCCTAAGCTATTACAAAGTCCGCAAGTCAAGTCTTCTTCCGGCGAGCTTCCGACGAACTTCCGGCGGTCTTCCAACGATCCCTCGGAAACCATCCTACGGACTCCCGGCATCCTCTCGGACTCCACGATAATTTTGGCGAGTTCCCCCGAGCTTCTTTGGCAAGCTCCGATCTTTTTTGGCAAGCTCCATGAACTTCCAATGAATCTTCGACTTCCGTCAAACTCTCGAACTCCCAACGATCCATTGCACCTGACTTAGGCCCTTGGTTTCGCTTTACGTCTTCATCCCTTTCGTAGTTACTCCTGCACAAACAAACACCAAATACTCTACTTCGATCTAGACAGTTATTACAATGCGAATTGACATTCAGTTGCCCGGCACATCATTGGTCGGCGCTTCGTCCGATCCTTCGGCACATCGCCCTCTCTAGCGGCTTGTTGCCTATTCGGTGGTTGACCTCTGCAACCCCGATATCCATGGCGCAACTCCGCACTTCTTGGCCTGATGCCCGACGTACGAAGCCTGTTGCTGATAGTCGACCGAACTTCCGGCTCGACATCCAATATCCTGACGTGATTACTTCCGACGCAACGTCAATTCCTCCAGCATCAATTGTCTAATCCTGATTGATAGTAGACCTACGTAACTCAACACGTAGTTAAACAACAAAACACACTCAATTCGTTTCATCATCAAAATCTAAGATTCAACAGGAAGACCAAGAGACAAGTGCATGACCCAAAAATTAACATGTTCTAGTTGTACTTTTTCTATTTATTCTACATCTAGTGAAATCAGTATCGACGTAAGCAACTAGTTCAAAATTTTTAGATTTTGGATACCATAAACCTAGATTAGATGTTCCTCTAAGATATCTAAGAATTCTTTTGATAGCTTTAAAATGAGATAGTTTAGGATTAGATTGAAATCTAGTACAAAGTCCTACACTAAACAAGATATCCGGTCTAGTTGCGGTGAGGTATAGTAAACTACCTATTATACCCCTATAAATTTTTTAATCAAAGCTTTCTCTACTTTCGTTCATGTCTAACTTAGTGGAGGTACTCATTATTAGGATCTAGAGCAGCACTAAGGGGGGGGGGGGGGGGGTTGGGGTTGAATTAGTATAGTGGATAAAAATCGTAAATTCAAATCAATTCTGAAAAGAGTTATGCGTTGAGAAGTTTCGGTCCGATGAAAATGATTTCAACAAAGTGAATGTTTTGATTGAATACAAAAGAGAGTTGAGAGAAAGAGATTGAGAGATTGCAGCCAAGTAAAATTGAAATGCAGCAATTTAAAAACTCACACCAAGAGAAGTACACAGCGATTTATAGTAGTTTGGTCAAATGACCTACGTCCACTTCCGAAACCTCCTCCGATGAGGTTCCTGACTTCCGCTATCAATTCTTCTTAAAGGGAAGGACCAAGCACTCCTCTTACAGACTTTTACAAGTGGTTTACACTCTCTTATAGAACTTTTACAAATGAGACTTTGGAAGGTGAACACTCAAACTTTCGAAAGTAATTTTGCTAGAGTTTTGACTCAATTCTTATTACTTAATGTACTTAGCCAGTTGAGAAGTAAGGGATATTTATTAGCTCAATTGGCTTTAGAATTAGAGCAAAAAAGAGTCACATCTCGGATTTTTAGGTACTAGCGATACCATCGCCAATTGACCATACTTTGTCAGTGTACTAGGTAGTACCTACTAGTTATATATGCCCTACAAGCTAATCATGTGAGTGATGGCACCTGTAACACGCTACATCAATCTCTTTGCTTATGATTATTGGCTTGTAATAATTTTGCTAGAGTTTTGACTCAATTCTTATTACTTAATGTACTTAGCTAGTTGAGAAGTAAGGGGTATTTATAGGCACAATTGGCTTCAGAATTAGAGTAAAAAAGAGTCATATCTCGGATTTTTGGGTACTGGTAGTACCACCGCCTAGCATTGACGGTACCATCACCAGTTGACCTTCCTCTGTTAGTGTACTAGGTAGTACCTACTAGTTATAGGTGCCCTACAAGTCAATCATGTGAGTGATGGCACCTATAACACGTTGTTCAATCTCTTTGTTTATGATTATTGGTATTTTCTTACATTATTTGGAAGTATATTATGATGTCCTTGGATCTGTGTAATGGGAATCGGATCATGATGAGATCATGATAATGAGACCGATTCACTTTTAAACATAAACCCTAAATAATCCCGATCATAGGTTACTCAAGAGGGACATCAAGATAATCGGACATACTGGTGTACTGTATACCCGTCCGTATAATGGAGATAGCTGGTCTTATAGCTACTCATGTGAAGACACTAAGGGTACAGTGTAGGTATTCATTTGAGAATGAATTCACCAATTTATTCGCTTATGGAATGCTGGATGGTTATTGATACCACTATTACGAAATCCAAGGGGGCGACATCTCATGCGCAGCGGAAGAATAGAAAACAAAAACTCCTAGATTTCTACAAAAGGTTCGTTGTCATGCGAAGATCGATGCGTCAAAAATAAATTCGCAAATCAGAAAACTACATATGTAAAAAAGGAACGATAGTACCTAGGGAGATTGTATATCCCTAAGATTCCTGCAGATCCGTGGGAAGGATGAAGGAGATCAAGCGTCCTCCTCTCTAGCGGTATCCACACGGCAGGGATTGCAATGATGCTCCTCTCTGGGGAGAGGAGAACAAGAGATGGCCATCAAGAAAACTCCAGCTTATGAGCCTTTGGTTCCCTCCTATTTATAAAGGCCCCCTATCAACCCTAATGGATCCAGCCCTATTGGGTATTGGATCTCCATCCAATTACCCATGCCTCTTAGATTAATGGATCTCTACCCAATAATCTAGCTCTTATTGGATCTCATTCATGAGATCTAATAATACAGGGCTTATTGGATATCCAATAAGATACAAGCTCTGGCGGATATCTCATATTCGAACCTCTACTCGTCGCAACACCTACCATATGTATCACATCCTAGATTTTTTTTTTCTAAGATTATATCTTTCCTCACATATAGAGCCAAATAATTAAACGTCACTTTATTCATCATCATAAACATTTATTATAATCTATTTATTTCATCAAATCATGAGTAGAAAAGTAAACATAGTGATGTTAATTTTGAGAATCATTCAAGTGGCTCTACCCAGCAGTAGAGGAAGGTTCGCTCTCCATTAGAATCTGATTCAGTGCTAGTGGAAGGCTGCTCTAAAAATCAAAAATAAAGAAAATTCAACAACGCTGAGTAGGAACCCCAAAAGTCAACATAAAATAAATGCATAATAAAAAAATCATCATCCCATTGGCGTATATCAAATACCCGAAGGAGCACTCTCCCAACAGCGGATGGAGAGGCTTTATCCTACGGGATGAGTTTGTGTTCTTCCAACAGCGGATAGAGATAAACTCATATCACACTCCCAATAGCGAATGGAGTGGCGTCCCTCACCTACCAAAGTGGGGACACGTTCCTCCCAACAGCGGATGGAGGAATAATCCAGCCGTCATGTCTGACAACACGCTAATCCCCGAAGGGAATCGCCCTTCCTGCTCTTAGCAGTGAAATAATATAATCTCATACTAATCATATCTATTCAGGATGAAACAACACATTCAAAACATCTCTTTCCAATAATATCAATATCAAATAGCCCTCAATTGACTTGAACCATAGTTAAATTGGTCTAATCAAACTCGATTCACTAGAACCTAATTGGACCAATCTCTAATCCTCATTTAACTAGTCTGGAACCACCCTAGACTAGTATAATTTGGAATAGATTAGGTTCAATTTAGGTTAAACTGACTTGAAAAGTTAAACCAATTCGGAACCACCCTGAATTGATCTAGACTAATCAAGTCTGGTTTAGTTTAATCAATATTTGGGCTCAAATCCAACAATTACATAATATTAGACTGGTTGAGCCGACCCAAATACCGGTCATGTGCACTGTACATGACTGTACATGCATCACACCAGGTTGGGCCAACCTTGGCCCATGACTACCCACATTGGGCTGGGCTGGGTAAACTTATGGGCTAGGGCTCGACCTATGGGTTGGGCCTAGCCTGCGGGTTGTTTTAACCCAATCCTATCCAATTTCATAATTTTGAATTACAACAACATATATTCACTGATAATAATACATCAAAACATAACAACTAAGATAAGCTTCAACATGAAGAAACAATATTTTTAATTCAATAAGAATTAGAAATCATATGAATAATTTCAACATGATCAAATAATAACATTTTAAATCTCAAAAGGATAAAAATTTTAAATAACATATTCTAATAAAAATTTTAACATCTAAAGGATTAAATATTTCTTTTTTTTAACTACTCATATTATATTTAAATCTAAATAAGATTAGAAGGTAACTACAATAAAATGAAATAACATTCTTAAAAAAAATTTTGATATCATAAAACATATATAATTTCAGAATGTTTAAAAACAAAAACTTTTAAAGAGTATCAAAGGGGAAAATATTTTAATTCAAACTAATATCAATAAAAAAATTTCAACATGGAATCTAAATAAAAACTTTTAATTTCAAGAAAGGTAGGGAGAACCTACCTCTTCTTAGAAGGATGAAACTTCTCCTTCCTCCCACTGTTGAGTTCTACTCGGCGAGGAACGAAGGAGAGAAATCCCTCCCCTTAAATAGGAGGAGGTGAGCCTCCATTAAAATAAATTTTTTAAAATTTTTGTATTTATTTAATATAAATTATTTTTATTTAATATCTAACAAATATGATCTCATCTTATTTGGAATGCTTAATAAGTATTTCCTAATTCATAATGGCAAACAAGGAAATATGATTATCCTTCCCTAAATTATACTAGCATATAAGGAAATAATATTTAATTCTTAAATCAAATATTTGATTTGATTACAATATGTGTGTGACCCTTTAGGCCCAATATCGAGCTGGCTGTGAGTCATACCTATCAGAACTCCTTCTGACTCAGTGAATTATTATCTCTATAATAATTCACTCGATTGTGAACGTACTAGGCCACTATGCCATAATCCCTAGACGATACAGATAAAAGCTGTTCATACGAAGATTGGATCTTAAACTGCATATGTTGTGATTTAGAATAGCTTTTGTCATCAAAATTATTTACGAAAAGTGATGAGGAAGGGCAGCAACTGTTGTTGCACTTGCTGCACTCGCACAGCGGCCGTAAGGTTGCTTGCAGCCTATAGGCAATAGCCAGTGGCCGACGTCTTGCGTCCTGCGTGCAGGCGGCCGACATCCTGCGTCCTGCGTGCAGGCGGCCAACATCCTACGTCCTATGTGCAGGCGGCAGTTGGCAACCAACGGCCTATGGGTGCAAGGGGCGGGCACTGCGAGCAGTCGGCGCCTGCGATGGCAATGCTACCTGCGGGCGACCTGCTTGTAGGGGTGGGTAAACCCGCATGGAAGCACCACCTGCGGGGGTAGCACTCACCCGCAAGGCCTACGCATGGGGCACTACCCTCACTGCAGGGGCGGCCTACCTGCGTGCGGGCACTATGCCCGCGGGCGTGCGACAGAGTTGCTCGCAGGGGAGGGCGGCACCCGCAACGGCGCTCGCCTACATAGGGGCACCGGGCCGTTGCAAGCATTGCCCTACAAGGGCAGAGCCAACGGGTGAGCGCTTCTGGCCGCAAGTGGTGGCGCCTGCAAGCCCGCGGGCAAGGGCGGCGCTTCCCTGTAGTGACGCCGCCGGCAGGGTGGCGACGGCCAAAGCATATGCAACAAGGGAGGAATTAGCGCTTTCTGGGCAAAAGATAGTTTTGCCCTTGGGAATTTCAGAAATTCCAATTTTGTTCTTTCTGGCCGAATGATCAAAATACTCTTCATAATTCAAAAAATTCCCTACATATGCCTAATTTTAGAAAAAAATATTAGTTAATTAAATGGTTTAATTAACTATTATTATTATTTATCTAGTAGTCCTATATAATAACATATACATATGATGTATGATGTGGACAGATGATCATGAACTGTGTGATGTTATGTGTGTATATGTGATTATTATTATTGGGGCCTATGACCCTCTATTTTTCTCATTTATTATCGGGCCTACGTGTTTATAATTATATTATAATTATACGAGGAGGCACAGCGAGAGCGGGACCCATGAGGTCGAGACGGACGATCCGATGCATGGAGATGCGTTGAGATGCCGATAGAACCGATGAAGCAAAATGGACGATCACAGGGTATGGAGATGCGCCAAGGCACACATAGATCTTGATGTGAGTGTTTGGGCCCACTGTCTCGGGCTTGATCACATTAGGATATGGTCCATGATGATCTGGTGTGATTGCTTATGGGATGTGTAATTAGTTATACACCTACTAAATATATATATATTTGTATGCGATGTAGATATATATTAAATATGTATGTGTGTGACATATTATATTAGGAGACCAAATAAAAAATCTCCTTTCTCGATAATATTAAGTCAGTAAATGTGAGGCAATTAGATTGACCCACGTGGTCTTCCATCATTATAGGTAGGAACCGATTCCCGATATAGGCTGAGTTGGTCAAGTCTCTCGAGACTCACCTATATTGTGATTCGCTATCTTATCTATGACATAGAGATGTCACCGGTGACCTAAGGATATGGAATGCTTGGTCGAGTCCCTCGATGTTATATCATCGAATCAGACTCATCTTGTAACGATGGTGATGACTTAACCGAACATCATGGTTGGTCGAGTCCCTCGAGGCCATAGTCGTTCGAAGGCCGAACAGGACGAGAATCACAAGGAGTTGTGATTAGCAAGAGTTGCTTACCTTTTGGGCTTAGTGTGATTGGTCGAGTCCCTCAAGGTTATACTAAGATACTGATTGGATCTCGATCCATACTAGAAGTCTGCCGGAGACTTCTGTTTCACGTGTTGAGGGTGTCGCGTGACTCGCTAGAAAAATAGTGGGAGTACATTAAGATAGAAGTCCATATATTGATTATTTATATTTCTACAAAATTTGCATGTTATTTATTTATGCTACATCTTTATTTTTTTAAAATATCGCTATTTGACTCTTTATGTGGCATATTGATGCCAACTGCCTCACTGATCAAAACTATATGGATTGGCTCCGCAAGTTGAGAACCGTTCTCATGATGGAGAAAATCACGTACGTCCTTAAAATAGTGATGCCTATGCCTAAGGAAATGGCAAGCAAGGATGAGATTGCTCGCTATGTAAAGTACGTAGATGACTCTACTCTTGCTTAGTGTTATATGTTAGGCTCCATGACTCCCGAGCTATAGAGACAACATAAAAGGATGGATGGCAGATCCATACTCCTACATCTTCACAAATTGTTTGAGGAATAGGGAAGAACGTAATGATATGAGATATCGAAGAGTCTTTCCATGCAAGGATGATTGAGAGGACATTGGTTCAGAACCATGTCCTTAAGATGATTGAGTGGATAGAGACACTCACAGTTCTAGGAATGGTCCTAGAGGATAACCTGTGTGTGGATCTTGTGCTTCAGTCCTTACTCGATTCTTTTTCATAGTTCTCTATGATGGTAAGACCAGAAAGAAAAGGAAGACAAAGAAGTCCCTTGAGAAGGGCAAAGGGCAAGGGCAGATCGGGTAAAGCAAAGGTTGCTAAGAAGACCCGGAAGATGACAAAAGCCAGTGCTTCCACTGTGATAAAGACAAGCATTGGAAGAGGAACTACAAAGAGTATATTGTAGAGAAGGTGAAATAGAAGCTTAGAGAAGCTTCAGATATGCATTTATAATTAGTCTCTATCTGTTAGACTCAAATGATAACACATAAGTATTGGATATCGATAGTGTTTATCATATCTGCAATTTATTGTAGGTTCTAGCAGGACCTAAGAAATTGATGAGAGATAAGATAGACTTCAAGATAGGCAATGAAGCAAGAGTTGCTACTATTGCTATTGGCGAGGTCACCCTACATCTGCCTGGTGGAGCTACTATTGCATTAGACGTATCTTATTTTGTTCTCTTTATTATTAAAAATGTTATTTCCATTTTATGTTTGACATTGAATGGTTATAAAGTAGTTTTTGAGAACAATAGTTGTTCAACTATTGAGGATGATAAGATCATCACGAGAGGAACATTGCATAATGGTTTGATTATGTTAGATACTACTCCACATATCATAAATGTAACTGAGTCCAAGAGGAGACGAGATGAGGTGCACAATGCATACCTATGGTATTGTAAGCTAGGTCATATCCGTGAGGGAAGAATTCAAAAGTTACTGTTAGATAGATACCTAGATCCATTTGACTATGAGTCATATGTGACTTGAAAACTTTGCTTTCGTGGAAAGATGACCAACTCTTTATTTAGTGGAACTGGAGAGAGAGCCACTGAGTTGTTGGTACTTATACATAGTGATGTATGTGGTCCCATGTCAACTCAGGCTATCAGTGGTTATTCCTACTTCATTATTTTCATTGACGATTTCTCTAGGTACAGACATGTGTACTTGATGAAGTACAAGTCTGAAGCCTTCGAGAAATTTAGGAAGTATAAGAATAAAGTAAAGGTTCAGACTAGAAAGAGTATCAAGACTCTTCGATCAAATCGATGAGGTGAGTACTCGAGTACAGAGTTCACCCAGTTCCTCAAGGACCATGAGATTCTGTCCCAATGGACACCTCCTTATATACTCTAGCTCAATGGTATATTCAAAAGGAAAAATCACACATTGTTAAACATGGTATAGTCCATGATGAGTTTCATCAACCTACCCATCTCATTTTGGGGATATACCCTAGAGTTCGCAGCTTACCTTCTGAATAGAGTTCCAACTAAGTCAGTAGTGTCTACACCATATGAGATATGAAAAGGGAAGCTCGATCTTAAGGTTGTTAAGATTTAGGGTTACCTTGCCCATGTTAAGAGACATAACCTCGACAAGTTAGAATCCAAGACGGAATGGTACAAGTTTGTGGGATACCCCAGGAAAACTTATGGGTATTATTTCTATCTTCCCATCTTTGTAGTTAAGAGAGTAGTGTTCCTTGAGAAGGAACACATTCTTGGTCGAGACAGTGGGAGCATGATAGAGTTGAGCTAGGTTGGAGAACCTAGCTCAAGCACTATTCCATAGCCAAAATCTGTTCAGGTACCTAGCATATAAGTTCCAACTTTATGTAGGTCCGGTAGAGTATCTCATCCTCCTAAGAGTATGTGGGACATATCAAAGGAGCGGATGTTGAGGATATTGATCCTCAGACATACGAGGAGCCTATTATGAGTATAGACTCCGGGATGTGGCAAGAAGTCATGAATTCAAAGATGGATTCCATGTACTCCAACTAGGTTTTGAACCTAGTTGATGCACCCGAGGGTATCGTACCCATTGGTTGCAAGTGAATCTTCAAGAAGAAGATCATAGTAAATGGAAAGGTAGAGACCTATAAAGTAAGGCTAGTGGCTAGGGGTTCTCGTCAAAGCCAAGGTATTGACTATGATGAAACATTCTTTCCCGTAGCCATGTTAAAATTTATCTAAATTCTATTAGCTATTGCAGCACACTATGATTATGAGATCTAGCAGATCAACATGATAACCGTATTCTTCAATGGCAACCTCGAGGAGGAGGGTATATGATACAACCTGAGTGATTCATGTCTAAGGATACTCCAGATAAGATGTGCAGGTTGCTTAAGTCTATCTATGGACTGAAGCAAGCTTCTCGAAGTTGGAACATAAGATTTGATGAGGCGATCAGATCTTATGACTTCGTTAAGAATGAAGACAAGCCTTGTGTATACAAGAAGCTAAGTGGGAGCACTATCACTTTTTTGGTGCTGTATGTGGATGACATCCTAATCATTGAGAATGATGTAGGAATGCTTTCCATGCTAAAAGCGTGGCTATCTAGACGCTTCTCCATGAAGGACTTAGGAGAAGCATCCTATATATTGGGGATTCAGATATATAGAGATAGATCCAAGAGGATGCTTAGCTTGTCCTAGTCTAGGTACATAGACACCATTATCAAAAGGTTTGACATGAAAAATTTCAAGAGAGGTCTTATACCGATGAGACATAGGCTATCGCTTTCTAGGAGTATGTCCCCAAAAACTCTTGAAGAAAGGGCAGACATGGATAGGATACTATATGCCTCAGTGATATGATCTATCATGTATGTTATGCTATGTACCAGGTCTGATGTAGTGTATGCTCTGAGTGTCATGAGTAGGTATCAAGCAGATCCAGGCTTGGAGCACTAGAAAGCAGTAAAGTGAATCTTTAAGTACTTGAGAAGGACTAAGGATCTTTTACCAGTATATGGAGAAAGTAGCCTCAGGATTGAGGGCTACATGGGCTCGAGCTTCTAGTCTAATGTTGATAATGACAAGTCTAATTCAGGATATGTATTCACTCTGAATGGAGGAGTAGTATGCTAGAACTATTCCAAACAAGACACTATTGCTGACTCGACCACAGAGGCGAAGTACATTGTTACAGTAGAGCCAATAAAGGAGGGAGTTTGGATGAAGCAATTTATCACAGATTTGGGAGTCTTGCCGAGCAACAAGGAGTTGATTCCCTTATACTGTGACAACTACTGGGCGATTACTCAAATAAGAGAATCAAGGTCTCATCAAAAGTGTTCTGAGGAGGTTCCAACTTATTAGAGAGATCGTGGCCCAAAGAGATATAGTAGTAGAAAAAGTTCCATCCGAAGATAATATTGTAGATCCACTAACAAATCCATTGACTCAGATTGTCTTTGAGTATCATAGAGGTATCTTGCCGAGCAACAAGGAGTTGATTCCCTTATACTGTGACAACTACTGGGCGATTACTCAAATAAGAGAATCAAGGTCTCATCAAAAGTGTTCTGAGGAGGTTCCAACTTATTAGAGAGATCGTGGCCCGAAGAGATATAGTAGTGGAAAAAGTTCCATCCAAAGATAATATTGTAGATCCACTGACAAATCCATTGACTCAGATTGTCTTTGAGTATCATAGAGGTCTAATAGGAATTAGACTCATAGGTGATTGGCTTTAGGTCAAGTGGAAGATTGCTAGTTATAGGTGCCCTACAAGCCAATTATGTGAGTGATGGCACTTGTAACACGCTGTGTCAATCTCTTTGCTTATAATTATTAACATTTTCTCATATTATCTGGAAGTATATTGTGATATCCTTGGATCTATGTAATGGAAATCGGATCATGACGAGATCATGATAATGAGACCGATTCACCTTTAAACATAGACCCTAAATAATCCTGGTCATAGATTACTCGAGAGGGACACCGAGATAACCGGATATACTAGTGTACTATATACCCATCCATATGATGGAGGTGACTGGTCTCATAGCTACTCGTGTGAAGACACTAAGGGTACAATGCAGGTGCTCATTGGAGAATGAGTTCACTGATTGATCCGCTTACGGAATACTAGATGGTTATTGATACCTCATGTCAAACAACAATTCCATAGTCCAAGTAGTATATCTGGTCCTTAGACTTGAGACACCAAGAAAGTCCTATGTAAGTACTCTACTCTTTAATACTGGCTTATAGGTTTGGAAGTTTCAGATCTAGTACAACCGGTTATTGGGTGTGGCAACCAACCTTACGAGAGCTATTGAGTATCAATAGAGGATCATCCACTCTTGGTATCATGAGAGGAATATCCCATGTGTTCTTACTTAGGCAAATCTCTAGCCAGGGTCATTCGGATTGAGAGAGAAAGAGTCCTCCAGGAGAATCCAATTAGAGCGAGACTCAGTGGAAACCATATGGGCCTGACAGTACTATGCCCAATATATAGTCTCTAGGATATTAGATGGATGAGGGACTATAGGTGCATGGTAACTGAGGACAGATAGGTCCAAAGGATTGGATTCCCTTATATCGTCTGGGGACTGCGGCATAGTGGCCTAGTACGTCTGTAATCGATGAGTCAAGTGAATTATTATAGAGATAATAATTCACTGAGTCAGAAGGAGTTCTAATAGATATGACTCACGACCAGCTCGATATTGGGCCTAGAGGGTCACACACATATAAGACATTTATCATTCCATCAAGTCATCAATTCAACTTGTCACATTTTTCTCTCCCTTTGTCATCAACTAAAAAGAAATGGGCATTCTATTGAAAAATTCATGCCATAAATCCATCAAGGAAATGGGCATTCTATTGAAAAATTCATGCCATAAAATCGTAAAGTAGAAGGGATAGAGTATTGAAGCAAAACATTCATAAGAATTTCTAAGAGCTCATGAAATAGCATACAAGAATGTATAATAATTATGTATAATAATTCTTGAATCATTCAAGTCATTAAAAATGACGTACAAGAATCATTTTTACCAAATGAAATTAGTGAGGTAGAAAAGAGATCATTTGAACATAAAATTCATAAAACTCATGATGAGAATTATGAATGTTCATTCAAGAAAGATTGAGATGAAAAGTTCAAGAGGCACTTTGATCAAAAATTCAAGCTATAGAAATAAAATCATAAAGTGGAAAAGATAGATCATTAAAACCAAAATTCATAAAAATATCATCAAGAGCTCATGACATTCATTCAAAAGAAATTCATGAGGAAGAAAAGAGAGATCATTCAAGCTCAAAACTCATGATAGGAGTCATGATGGTGTTTGCATACTTTAAAAATTCATAAAAACCAACTTGGCATTTCCATGAAAAATTTATGAAGTGGAACACATCATCATCAAAAATTTTATAAAGGGCTAACTTGGCATTTTCATTCATTAAGTGGAAAATAACCAATCAAGTTATAAAGGCTCAAGACGTAGAAATTTGCACAAGACTTAAGAATTCATCAAATTCGCATGAATGAAATCCGAAGAGAGTGTTTAAGCTATAGGAATTTTGAGAGCGTCTTCTTTTCATGCAAAGTTTATGACATAAAATTATGTATGGAAGAATAGTTCTGAGTGTTATGATTATCAAACTTCAAATGATACAAAAGTGTAAGGAAAATAAATAATGAAATTCATTCATTCATGCTAATAGAAGTAGAGGGAGGATACAAACGATAGAATCAAATTTACCAAGCTATTAAAAGGGCAGGATATCAATTAAAAATCATCAATCAAGAGTCATGTATATGATGCTAAAATTCTTCAATAGATGAAACAAGAGTATCAACTTAAGATTGGAAGTGAAAGCTTCGTTTGAAATACGATTTTAAAAAGATATCATAAGATCGAAAAAGATAAGATTGTTGAATCTCGGATTTTGATAATGAAGTCAATTGATGGGTTAATTGATCTAATCCATATTATTAAGATAAGTGTGCAGGATTAACTACGATAGCTTGAAGAAATAAAGCAAATTACTAGAGTCAAGTTGTTGGGAGTTCGAGAGTCCACTGGAAGTCTAAAGGATTGTCGGAAGTGTTGCCGGAACCAACTGAGAAAGAATCGGGAACTTACCGAAGGTTTTGAAAGTTCACTAGAAAGATTGTCAGAGGTCGTAGAGATCATCGAAAAGGTTCAGAAGCTTGCCAAAGATTCATCGAACTTGCCACAAGTCCAAGAGCCTATTGGGAGTTCGTCGGAAGAAATCCGAGGGTGTGTCGGAAGTCCACCAGAAGTTCGTCGGAGGCTCGTCGGAAGAAAACTTGAAGCTGTCGGTTTTGTCTTTACTTAGAATTATATTTCAATTTCATAGTTAGCATGTAATTAGGGTAAGGATTATGTAATAATCCTATTTAACCCTTGTAGGGGCCAATTGGGCCTTATTTAGGTTGATTTGGGCCAAAGTTAGGGCCCATTCAGTCTTGCTAAAATAGTCTAGCGGTGGCACTACAGACCCAGGTGGTGGTACCACCCTAGGTCAGCGGTGGTACCACCGACTTTAATACTTGGCAGGCGGTGGTACCGTCCTAGGTCAATAGTAGTACCGCTGGCAGTTATTACCTACCAGTGATGGTATCGCCTGGTAGGCGGTGGTACCGCCAGACCACAGAGCTTGAGGACTCTGTCAGACGGTGGTACCGCCAATGCTAGGTGGTGGTACCGCTAGTACCAGGTGGTGGTACCGCTAGTATCCGGTAAACCTGGGATGTGACTCTTTTTGGCTTTATTTTTGAAAGTCAATTGAGTCTATAAATATCCCTCTTTTCTCAGTTGAGAAAGTACCTTTTAAGAAGTTGAAAACTAAGTCAAAGCTATAGCAAAGTCTTGTTTTAATAGCTTAAGAGTTCACCTCCCTCTTTCTTTGTGAAAAATCTGTAAGAGAGTGAACCACTTGTAAAAGTTTGTAAGAGGGGTATTTGGTCCTTCCCCTTCAAGAGATTTGATAGTGGAAGTTGGGAGCCTCATCGGAGAAGGCTTCGGAAGTGGACGTAGGTCTTTCGACCGAACCACTATACATCGCTGCGTACTTTGGTTATGAGTTTTTAAATATTTTGCATCTTATCTTTACTTAGCTGTAAATCATTTGGTTTTCTTCTCCCTACTCTCAATTGCATTCACTCAAACTATTTTAGCTAAATCCTATTTTCGTCAGATCGAAATTACCATACGAATCAACTATCTCCGAAATTGATTTCCAGTTTACGACTTTAAATCCGCTACACTAATTCACCCCCCCCCTCTTATTACCGCTCAGATCCTAATAATTGGTATCAGAGCAAGATCACTCTCATTTGGTTTAAAACCCAAGAGAGATGGCTTATTCTAGCATGCAAGAGGGTCATTCAATTATACGTCCATCCATGTTCAATGGGTCAGATTATATATATTGGAAGACTCGTATGAGGATCTTTCTTATTTTCATGGACTTCGAACTTTAGAATATCATTGAAAATGGATTTCAAAAATCTTCTCTTCCGATGAGCGAATGGAATGAATTAGAGAAGAAAGTTTTTGCTTTAAATGTAAAGGCTATGAATGCCTTATTTTGTGCACTTGATAAAAATGAGTTTAATCGTGTTTCGATTTATGAATCGACTTTTGATATTTAGCGTACTCTTGAGATCACTCATGAAGGCACTAGCCAAGTGAAAGAGTCCAAAATCAACATTCTTGTGTATTCTTATGAACGTTTTTGAATGAAATGAAGTGAGTCCATCGGAGACATGTACACCCACTTCACGGATGTCATCAATGGACTCAAAGCACTTGGTAAAGGTTTTCTAATTTTGAACATGTAACTAAAATTTTAAGATCTTTTCAAAAGAGTTAGGATCCAAAAGTTACGGCCATTCAAGAGGCCAAGGACCTTAATGTTAGGGATCGAGCGGTAATAAGAGGGGGGGGGGTGAATTAGTGTAGCGGATAAAACGATAGATTTTTCAGCGATTTAAAACAAGCTTCGGAAACTTCGTACGATGAAAGCAACATTTCGTTTGAACCTAGAAAGATTGCGTTTTAACTTTAAAGCATGCGTACGAAGATGAAAAGGAAGTGGAGTACGTAAGTAAAGGCTTGCAGCAAAGTAAAGAGATAAAACAGAAATTTAAACACACACAATCAAGACGCAGCGATGTATAGTGGTTCGGTCAAAGTGACCTACATCCACTTCCGAAGCCTTCTCCGATGAGGCTCCCTTCTTCCACTGCCAAATCCTTTGAAGGGGAAGGATCAAATACCCCTCTTACAACCCTTTACAAGTGGTTCACACTCTTACAAGATTTCACAAGAAGAATGAGATGAACACTTAGCAAGAATGAGACTTTTCAAGACTTAAAACTAAGATTCTAACTTCTCAAAAAGGGTTCACATTTCAACTGAGAAAGATGGGGTATTTATAAGCCTCAAAGTGATTCAAATTTAGAGCCTAAACTTGAAGCCAAAAATTTGAATCTTTTGAATTTTTGGTCTTTGTCGATCTGGCAGATCGACACACCAGGCGGTGCTAGCTTGGTTTTCAAGAACCTACCGCCTGACGAGCGGTGCTATCGCAAGCTACGATGCAGACTCACGATGCAGGTTATAGTACCGGGCTATAGCAGCATATCGTAGCATGCATGCATCTTTGTTGGTCTTCTTTGGGTGGTGCCTACCGACCAACGATTCTTTGGTTACTGTGGCGGTCTGCCACCATGCATGCACATGCATGCACGTAGCAGCATGCATGCACGTAGCATGCATGCACGTAGCCCAGCATACATGCATGCATGCACACATGCTGCTGGGCACATTGGCTGCTAGGCTCCACCACCCAGCACAAATCTACATTTGGTTTGGGCCGAAAACTTGGCCCAAACCGGTTCCGAACAAGGCCCAATGGGCCCATACTTGGGTTAAAGGATTAACCTCTAATCCTAACCCAAATTGATGTGCTAACTACGAAATTAAAGACATTCCTAAGCTATTACAAAGTCCGTAAGTCAAGTCTTCTTTCGGCAAGCTTCCGGTAAGCTTCCGGCGAACTTCCGACAGTCTTCTGACGATCCCTCGGAAACCATCCTGCGGACTCCCGGCAAGCTCTCGGACTCCACGATGATTTTGGCGAGTTCCCCCGAGCTTCTTTGGCAAGCTCCGATCTTTCTTGGCAAGCTCCGTGAACTTCCGACGAACCTCCCGGCGAACTTCCGAAAACCCTTCGGTAAGCTCCCTACTCGTTCTCGGCCGATTCGGCACTCCCAATGAATCTTCAGACTTCCATCGAACACTCGAACTCCCAATGATCCATCGCACTTGACTTCGACCCTTGGTTTCACTTTACGTCTTTATCCCTTTCATAGTTACTCCTGTACAAACAAACACCAAAAACTCTACTTCGATCTAGACAGTTATTAAAACGCGAATTAACATTTAGTTGCCCGACACATCATTGGTCGGTGCTTCATCCGATCCTTCGGCACATCACCCTCTCTAGCGGCTTGTTACCCAATCGACGGTTGACTTCCGCAACCTCGATATCCATGGCGCAACTCCGCACTTCTTGGCCCGATGCCCGACGTACGAAGCCTCCTGCTGATAGTCGACCGAACCTCCAGCTCGACATCCAATATCCTGACGTGATCACCTCTGGTGCAACGTCAATTCCTCTAGCGTCAACTGTCTAATCCTGATCGATAGTAGACCTGCGTAACTCAAAACGCAGTTAGACCATAAATCACACTCAATTAGTTTCATCATCAAAATCTGAGATTCAACAATCTCCCCTTTTTGATGATGATAACTAATTGATGACTGACGGAGTTAACCAAAACTCCCCAGAGTTTAACACAAACTCCCCCTATCAATATGCCATTGATAGAACACTTGGATTATCCCAAATCCAAGCAACATTCATTTATGTAGTGAGAAAACAACAAACCATCATGCAAATATATAAAATATTCAATCAATGCATGAAGTCATCAATCTACTTCTCCCCTTATGTCATCAACAAAAAGGAGAATTTGCATCATAGCTAGTTTAAAAGATATGCAAGTTTTTACAACATACTAGCTATCAATCATATCATACAACATTTTTGCATAGCTTTGCATTACAACATCCAATCATACCATTCAATCATAGCAAGTTTCAAGGATGGGCAATGATGGTAATTTTTACTTACTTCTTGAGATGTGCAAGTTACACTTTCTTTGCTTCCTTTGCATGTTCTAGCTAGCAAAATTTTTCTTTGCAATACATAAGCTAGCAATAATCCTTCTCCCCTTTTGTTTTGTCAAAAAGTGGAGTACAAATAGCCAATGCTTTGATCATGACAAAATAACAAATTTACAATATGAATTTTTAGCATATTAAGTCATGAATTCAAGGGAGTCAAAAATCAAGATATGAGATAAAAAGATGATTAGTAAGCAATCAATAATGATAAGCAAGCTAACATACTTTGCGACACACAAGTTAGCTTCCTTTCAATTCTTCTCTTTTGTAACTAAGTTTCACCTTTGCAAGCTATCAACTTTTGTTTGCAATGAGCTAGCAATTATGTATGATTACTTTAAACATATATGCTAACTTTTCATTTAAACATACAAACATAAAGATATGTAACATTTCAAATTTTTGAAGTTTTGCATTTTGCTTCTTTTGATATAGTCAAGATAGCAATATTTTCATCCTTTCAAATAGCAATCCTTCTTCTTCTTATTAAATTGCAAGGTAGCAATTTTTCTCCCCCTTTGTCTTTGTCAAAAAGAAGGGAGGACTAAATGGCTAAAAATTTCAATCATTATACAAGCCATTTTTCATATCAATTAAAAGTTTGCATCAATAAAAATATACATCAATTGTTCAATCATTACATGATGCAAATAAGACAACAATGCAAAGAAATCATGTCATGACGGATATCAATATATAAATTCAACAAGGATCACAACCAAAAGATATCATTCATGATTCATAATTTTCTTTTAGCAAGATCAAAATTCATATTTATCAATTTTGTAATTCAAGATAAATATCATACAACCAAGAATCATGATATATAAAAGCATATCAATCTCATAGATCAAGTCATGATTCATAATTTATTATAAAGAAAATCAAATATTCAATTTACCACACAAGGCAAAGAAATCATATCACTTCTAGGATCATGAAATATATGACATCAAGACTCATGATCCATTTGAAAAAATATAGCACAAAGAGTAACTAGATTCATGTATAAGAATTCCAAGTATCAAATATCAAAATATCAAGACTTGGATTATAACAAAGCTCATTCAAGTTTGAATCATCAAAATCATTACCATAGTTTGTGAGATTCACAAATGATATAAACTTGAATTATTTTCCTCTTTAGTAAATGATAAAAAAAAGTAATTATTTTCGAGATTCAAAATGCTAGCCATCATGACAAGTGATACGTCAAAAGTCTACATCATTATTTCAATCAACAAGTCATGAAACATACAAAGTAGTATTGAAACATGAGAGAAAAGTTCAAATTATCAAATCATAATCAATTCATCAAAATCACTTATATAATTTATGAGATTCTTAAGATATCATGAAATCATTAATCTCGATAAGATAGTAAATATAATTTATTTATATTTCATATAAGTATGTCTTTTGCCTTTATATGTCAATTCAAAATATTCAAAACCAGAAGACAAACTTCATTATAAAAATTATCAAAACAACATATTGTTTCAAGACATGAGATTTAACTTATCATGATAATGTGTTTCATTTTGTTTCAAACAAGTGTGCTCATATTTCAAAAGATGAGTATCAAATTTAAGACCAAAACATGAGTTTGTCATCAAGATATGATATCACAAAGTCATTAAGCATGATAACAAACTTTTAGTATTTTCATTTCAATGATGATTTCATAATGTATGTTCAAACATTTATATGGAACCCATCATTGTAGAAATTCAAAATATAAGTTTGTCATTAAATCCATCAAGATCATATGCATCAAACATCATGATAATACATTTTCTCATCTTTATGAGTTTCAATTTAAGTGATTTGATCTTTCATAAGAATGTTCAAATTTTTCATATGAAAATGTCATGCATCATATTCAAAAAACGAAAATATCATCAAAATCATTTTAATTCTTTCTTACATTAGTTATAACAAGATGATCGATGCTCAAATTTTTGGTAAAATCATGCATCATTTTATAAATCTAAAAAATAATTTTCGTCATGAAAATCATCAAGTCCAAATGTAATACACGACAACATTAAAATCACATTTCTTTCATTTGGAAAAATTTATGGGTTAGGTCTTTATAATTGATTTCATGAAGATATATATCATTTAAAAATTTCATCATAAAAAAAAGGTTAAGACCCATTAATCCAAGATAGAAGTTTTTAGATCAACATCACTTCAACAACTCATGCATGATATAAAATCATCAAATCATGTTTAGAGACAATGTAAACCATCAAGATACTCAAGCATGGTTTAATCCTAAGCATTATCACAAATCTTACAATCGTCATTCATAGTTTTACTTTTCAAAAATACTATAAAGAAAAGCATAGTATAATTTCGAAATTTTTTAATTTCTAGAAACACAAGAAAAGCATAAAAAAATTCCTACTAACTAAGTTAAGCATTCATGGAAATCATCAAGTAATTTCAAAATAATTCAAGGAAGTTAAGTTACTTACCTCATTGTCGAAGCCCATTAAAGCGTAGTTTGCTTCTTCTTTCCTTGATTCTTCTTTGCAAGCCTTCTTCTTCTTCTTTGGCCTCTTTCTCCATTCAAGTTCATTTGTGTTTTTTAATTTTTGTTTAATGAACTTGTTAACATTCATTGTTATGTGTTCAATGTCTTCATTGTCCTCATCACTTGAGTCATTACTCAAGTAGCATTTCATAGTTCGGAGTTCAAAAACCTTCTTATTCTTTAGAAGGTGGTTCATGTGTTCATCATGTTCATCATATTCATCATGTTCCATTTCATAGGTCTTTAAAGACCCAATGAGTTCATCAATAGAATAATTATTTAGATCCATTGATTCTTGAATCGCCGTTATTTTAGGATCCCACCATTTTGAAAGGGATCTTAAGATCTTGTTAGTGAGTTCAAAATCCGAAAAACTTTTACTAAGACTTTTCAAGCTATTGACAACATCCATGAAGCGGGTGTACATGTCGTCGATAGATTCGCTTGGTGTCATTTGGAAGAGCTCAAAATCATGCAACAAGAGGTTTACTTTCGAGTCTTTAACTCTACTAGTTCCCTCATGCGTGATTTCAAGAGTTCGCCAAATGTCAAAAGCCGTTTCACACATAGAAATCCAATTGAACTCATTCTTGTTCAAAGCGCAAAATAAGGCACTCATAGCCTTTGCGTTTAAAGAAAATGACTTTTTCTCCAAAACCGACCATTCGTTCATCGGTTTAGAGGAAGGTTTAAAACCATTTTTGATGATGTTCCACAAATCCAAATCCATTGAAAGCATGAAAACTCTCATTCGAGTTTTCCAATATGTGTAGTCCGAACCGTTAAAGAACAGTGGACGAAAAACCGAAAGCCCTCTTGAAAACCATTTAGAGCCATTTCTCACGGGTGTAAATCCGAAAGAGAAAGAACATGGCTCTGATACCAATTGTTAGGGATCGAGCGGCACTAAGAGGGGGGGGGTGAATTAGTGCAGCGGATAAAATAATAGATTTTTCAGCGATTTAAAACAAGCTTCAGAAACTTCGTACGATGAAAGCAACATTTCGTTTGAACCCGGAAAGATTGCATTTTAACTTTAAAGCATGCGTACGAAGATGAAAAGGAAGTGGAGTACGTAAAGTAAAGGCTTGCAGTAAAGTAAAGAGATAAAACAGAAATTTAAACACTCACA
The DNA here is from genome assembly GCA_023547065.1 of Musa troglodytarum. Lineage (NCBI taxonomy): Eukaryota > Viridiplantae > Streptophyta > Magnoliopsida > Zingiberales > Musaceae > Musa > Musa troglodytarum. The sequence goes on from CP097504.1 coordinate 25,899,867, forward strand.
CAATCAAGACGCAGGGATGTATAGTGGTTCAGTCAAAGTGACCTACATCCACTTCCGAAGCCTTCTCCGATGAGGCTCCCTTCTTCCACTACCAAATCCTTTGAAGGGGAAGGATCAAATACCCCTCTTACAACCCTTTACAAGTGGTTCACGCTCTTACAAGATTTCACAAGAAGAATGAGGTGAACACTTAGCAAGAATGAGACTTTTCAATACTTAAAACTAAGATTCTAACTTCTCAAAAAGGGTTCACATTTCAGCTGAGAAAGATGGGGTATTTATAAGCCTCAAAGTGATTCAAATTTGGAGCCTATACTTGGAGCCAAAAATTTGAATCTTTTGAATTTTTGTGACCCGGCACACCAGTGTGCTACACCTCGGCGGTGCTACGCCTAGTTTTCCAAGCAGCGGGCGTAGCACGATGCTACCGCCAACCAGGCGGTGCTACCAGCTCGATGCAGACTCGATGCGGGTTCTGATGCGAACTCTGAGCATGTACGTAGCATGCATGCATCTTTTCTTCTTGGCGATTACCTCGGTGCCAGTAGCTGCTTGGCGGTGCTACTATAGTGGTTCACTAGAGCTCACTATGAAGATCATCAGGAGTTTTACTAGAGCTTGCCGAGAAGTTTGTTGGGGGATTGCCAAAAATTTTGTCGAGAGTTCACTAGAGCTTGCTGACAAGTTTGTCAGGAGCTCACGGAGAAGTTCGTTAAAGTTTGTCGAGAAGATCATCAAGAGTCAAGAGCTTGTTGGGAGTCCGTCGAAAGATCGCTGGAAGCTTGCTGAGATTTTACTGGAAGAACATTTGACATACTAGACTTAATTTACTTTGTTGATGTCTTAATTATCATAGTTAGCACTTAGTTTGGGTTAGGATTGAGAGGTAATCCCACTAACTCAATTAGGGGCTAATTGGGCCCGAATCATGGCTAGTTTGGGTTGGACTAATGGTCCAAATAGTAACCTGTATCCTGTCTGACAATGGCACCGCCAGAACTAGGAAGTGGAACTACCCAGGGCTTACCTCCTAAGAGGTCTGGGCAATGGTACCACCGGAAGTTAATGCTGCCAGGTGGTGGTACTGCCCAAGCAAGTGATGGTACCACTTGGGTCTAGTAGCTGAGCCTTTGTTTAATGATAGTATCACCAGACTAGGTAGTGGTACTACCCAATAGGTGGTGGTATCGCCTAGTACAAGCGGTGGTACTTCTAGTACCTCGAAAATCCGGGATGAGACCTTTTTTTGCTCCATTTTTTAAGCCAATCGAGGCCTATAAATACCCCATACTTTTCTACTTATGGAGCACAAAAAGGGTGAACAAAAAATAGAGATCTTTATGAAAATGCTATTGTAATCTTTTGAGAGTTCACCTCCACCGGTTCTAGCTTAGAATTTTACATAACGAGAAGTAAGCAAATTTTAAAAAGGTTAACTCCTAAACCTGTTAAAAGGAGAAAAGATCTATAAAAGTGGTGATTGATCTTTGCCCATTAAAGGAAGATCAATAGTGGAAGCCAGTAATCTCGACGGAAGAGGAATCGGAAGTGGACGTAGATCACAATGACCGAACCACTATAAATTCTGTGTGTTCTTTCCTTACTGCTTACTTTCATTACTTAGCTACTTTCTATATTTACATTTACTTCAAGTCAATATCTTCTCAATACGATTTCATCTATACATTTTTATCAAACTTGAAAAGATTTCAAATTGCAACCGTCTTTAACGTACTCACTAATTCACCGCCCCCCCTCTTAATGCTATCTTGATTCTAACAATTGATATCAAAGCAAGGTTACTCTCAATTTGATTTAAAACCTAAGAGAGATGACTTTTGCCAGTAATCAAGAGGGTCATTCTATCACACGTCCTCCTATGTTCAATGGGATGGATTACATATATTGAAAAACTAGAATGAGGATTTTCTTGATTTCTATGAATATCGAGTTATGGAATATTATTGAAAATGAATTTTAAAAGTCTTCTAATCTAATGAACGAATGAAATGATTTGGAGAAGAAGACTTTCTCTTTGAACGCCAAAGCTATGAATATTTTGTTTTGTGCTTTGGATAAAAATGAATTCATTCAGGTTTTTATTTGTGAAACGACTTATGACATTTGGCACATACTTGAAATCATACACGAAGGCACAAATAGGGTTAACAAGTCAAAAATTAATCTTTTGGTTCATAGCTATGAATTATTTTGTATGAAACAAAGCGAGATCATTGGAGACATGTACACCCGGTTTACGGATGCCGTCAATCATCTAAAAGCACTTAGTAAAAGTTTTTCTAATTTTGAACATATTAACAAGATATTAAGATCTCTTCCAAAAAGTTGAGATCCTAAAGTAACGGCAATTTAAGAAGTCAAGGACTTTAATAACTTTCTGCTTGAAGAACTTATCGGGTCTTTGATGACCTACGAAATGACATACAATGCACATGAAGAACTTGAGAACAACCTTCCAAAAAATATGAAGGATTTGGCACTTAGAACTCAAGAAGACCAGTTTAGAGAAAACTCAAGTGATGATAATGATGATGATGATGACTTAACACTTCTAACAAGAAAGAAAATTTAAAAAATTCATAAAAAAATAAATCTAAACATAACACTAAAAACAAAAATGAACTAAAAAAGACTAAATAATTTGCTACAAATGTAAGAAGCTGGAGCACTTCAATAATGAATGTCCCCAAATGAATAAGAAGCAACCAAAGAAAAAGAAAGCGCTCAAAGCTACTTGGGACGATTCGAGTGCATTCGAATACGAGGAGCCAACCAACAAAGAAGTTGCTAACTACGCATTAATGGTGCTTGGCGATGAGGTAAGTAACTCAATCGAAGCTCATTTATCTTTTGATGAATTATTCAATGTTTTTCATGATTTATTTGATGAATGCAAGTTAGTTAGTAAAAAGTATAAATTGTTAAAAAAAGGTGTATGCTTCTCTTGTTAGTGAATTTGATATATTAAAGATTAAGCATGATAATAAGATATTACCTCCTTGCACTAAATGTGAAGAATTAGAGACACTTAAAAAGAAAAACTTGCTACTACACGAAACCTTAAAAAAATTTAAAATAAAAAGTAAATCTTTAAACATCATCGTTGTTGATAAGGGCCATCTTTATAGAAGGGATAGAATCAGCTTTATAAGTAACACTCATCAAAAGTCAACCATCTTTGTTAAAGGCTCAACTTTGTATAAATCACCCCAAAATAAATATAACTTTTATTATAAATTTAGACACTATGCTCATAAATATCCATTTAAAAGGTATAGTCCACATAAGTTAATTTGGGTTCCTAAAGGTACCATCAATAACTCAATACAAAATGATAAGTTAGGTAGATCGATTACTAAGGACCTAAAGTCAAATGGATACCTAAAAGAAAATCTCATTTCTTATAGATATGTTTACAATCACAAGCTAGGAGCAAGAGATGGTACCTTGATAGTAGATGCCCAAGGCACATGACTGAGGATCCAATTCAATTCTCTAAGCTCACTAGCCAAGATGAAGGGTATGTCACCTTCAAAGATAACAATAAAGGTAAAATTATTGGCAAAGGAACCATAGGTAACAAATCAAACTTCTTGATTAAAGATGTGTTATTAGTAGATGATTTAAAGCATAATCTTCTGAACATTAGTCAATTGTGTGATAAAGGATATATCATAAGATTTGAATCTAATGCTTGCATTGTTGAAATACCACACAAAAATACATATATGATTGCCTTAAAACATAATAATGTATATATTATTAACATTGACAGTCTTTGCAATGAAACATGCTTTTCAGCTTTAAATGATGATGCCTGGCTTTGGCATAGAAGGTTAAGTCATGCTAGCATGGAATTAATCTCTTAAATATAATCTAGAAAACTTGTAAGAAGAATGCCCAATATTAAGTTTGTCAAAGATAAAGTGTATAATGCATATCAACTAGGAAAACAAATAAAAGGTAGTTTTAAATTAAAAAAATCAAATAAGTACCTCGAGACCATTGTAATTGATCCATATGAATTTATTTGGACTAATTGATACAACAAGCCTAGGAGGTAGCAAATACGTTTTTATAATTATTGATTATTACAATAGATACACTTGGACATACTTCTTGGAACACAAAAGTGATTAATTTAGGTATTTTTCAAAATTTTGTAAACTTGTTTAAAATGAAAAAGGTTTTATGATTTCATCTATTCATAGTGATCATGGTGGTGAGTTTCGAAACCATGATTTCTAAAACCTTTATAAATCAAATGGGTACAGCAACAATTTCTCTACTCCAAAAAATCCATAATAAAATGGAGTAGTTGAAAGAAAAAATAGGAGCTTATAAGAAATGGTAAGAACCATGTTAAACGAACATAGCTTACCGAATTATTTTTGGGCCGAAGCCGTTAACATGGAATGTTATGTCATGAATAGGGTTCTAGTAAGACCATTACTTTCCAAAACTCCTTATGAATTATGGAACAATAAAAGACCCAATATTTTATATTTTAAAATTTTTAATTATAATTATTTTATTTTAAATAAAAATGATACCTTGGAAAATTTTGATGCAAAATCCGATAAAGGCATTTTTCTTGGTTATTCTTCTACTTCTAAAGCTTTTCGTGTCTTTAATAGTTATACAAGAATCTATTCATGTTGTTTTTATGAGGTTTCTAAATTTAAGAAAAATGATTTTGATGATGATCTTGATTTTGATGATTTAAATTTGAACGAAACTTCTTCTCCCACTAGCAACTTGGATACATCTTCCTCCAAAGTATCCTTACTTAAGGAATAGAAGTATGCAGATGCTCATCCTAAGGAGCTAATCATAGGAGACACATCAAAAGATGTTCAAACTCGCTCTTCCTTTAAAAATTTTTGTACTAACACTGTCTTTCTATTTCAAATTGAACTAAAATACATTGACGAGACCTTGAAAGATGATTCATAGGTCATCGTAATGCAAGAAAAGTTAAATCAATTTGAGAAAATGAGGTGTGGAAGCTTGTTCCTAGACCTAATGACCAATTAGTGATTGGTACTAAATGGGTCTTTAGAAACAAGCAAGATGAACTTGGTATTGTGGTTAGAAATAAAGATAGATTAGTGGCCAAAGGTTTCAATTAAGAAGAAGGTATCGATTATGATGAAACCTTTGCTCCTGTGGCAAGATTAGAAGCCATAAGGATGCTCCTTATTTATGCTTGTTGTAATAATTTTAAGTTATTTCAAATGAATGTTAAAAGTACTATTTTAAATGGTTTTATTTCCGAAGAAGTTTATGTTGAACAATCACTTGGATTTGAGAATGCTCTTTTTTCTAATCATATATTTAAGTTACCTAAGGCTCTCTATGGATTAAAAAAAGCCCCAAGGGCTTGGTATGAGAGACTTAGTTCATTTTTTTATCCAAAATAATTTCTCAAAAGAAAAGGTCGATACTATATTATTTATTAAAAAATTTAAAAATAATTTTCTTATTATTCAAATTTATGTTGATGACATTGTTTTTGGTTCCATGAATAAGTCTTTATGCGAATCTTTTGCCAAAAGTATAAGCCAAGAGTTCGAAATGAGCTTAATAGGTGAACTAACCTTTTTCTTAGGTTTATAAATCAAGCAACTAAGTGATGAAATTTTTCTTAGTCAAACTAAAAATGCATTAGAATTGCTAAAATGCATTAGAACTAAGTGATAGTTCAAAGGTTATCAATACACGAGCATTTCCACTAAGTTAAATATGGATAATAATGGAGAAAGCTTCGATCAAAATACTTATAAGGGTATGATAGATAGTTTACTATACATCATCGCAACTAGACCAGACATTATGTTTAGTATTAGACTTTGTGCTAGATTTTAATCTAATCCTAAGCTATCTTACTTTAAAGCTATTAAAAGAATTCTTACATATCTGAAAGAAACTTCTAATCTAGGATTATGATATCCAAAATCTAAGACCTTTGAATTAATTACTTATGCTGATGTTGATGCTGATTTTGATAGATATAGAATAGATAGAAATAGTATATTTGGTACATATCAATTCTTATGTCATGCACTTGTCTCTTGGTCTTCCAAGAAACAAAATTTAGTTACACTATCTACAGCCGAAGTCGAATATATAGTAACAAGTGCATGTTGTGCACAAGTTATATGGATGAAAAACACATTAGAAGATTACGGAATTCACTTAAAAAAATATTCCTATAAAATGTGATAACACTAGTGCAATATGTTTAACAAAAAATCGACCATTGCAATTGATCCATTTGGACTTATTTGGACCAATTGACATAACAAGCCTAGGAGGTAGCAAATATGCCTTCGTAATTATAGATGACTATAGTAGATACACTTGGACCTATTTCTTGGCTTACAAAAGTGATTGTTTTAAATGTTTTTCTAAATTTTATAAACTTACTTAAAACAAAAAAGGTTTCATGATTTCATCAATTCTGAGTGATCACGGTGGTAAATTTCAAAACCATGACTTTCAAAATTTTTGTGAAACACTAGTTGAGTGAAAGAGTCCAAAATTAATCTTTTAGTACATTCTTATGAGTTATTTCGGATGAAACCAAGTGAGTCCATTGGAGACATGTACACCTGTTTTACGAATATCATCAATGGACTAAAAATACTTAGGAAAAGTTTTTCTAATTTCAAACTTGTAACTAAAATTTTAAGATCTCTTCCAAAGAGTTAGGATCCTAAAGTAACGATCATTCAAGAGGCCAAGGACTTAATGAACTTTCCTCTTGAAGAACTAATTAGGTCATTAATGACCTATAAGATGACTTACAATACTCATGATGAGCTTGAGAACTCCCTTCTAAAGAACAGGAAGGATATGGTATTGAGAACATACGAACTTGCACTCTTGACTCAAAAATTTTAAAAATTTATAAGAAGAAACAAAACTAAAAATGACTTTAAAAATAAACTTAAACCCAAGAAAAAATAAGTGATATGCTATGAATGCAAGAAGCCAGGGCATTTCAAAAGCGAATGCCCCCAAGCAAAGAAGAAGCAACCGAAGAAGAAGAAGAAGAAGGCATTGAAGGCAATGTGGGATGATTCAAGCGGCTCTGAAAATGAAGAACCAAGCAACAAGGAGTTCACCAACTATGCTCTAATGGCTATCAGAGAAGAGACACATTCACCATCACAAGCTAGGAGCAAGAGACGGTACCATGATAGTGGATGCTAAAGGCATATGACCAGAGATCCATCTCAATTCTCTAAGCTCACTAGCCAAGACGAAAGGTATGTCACCTTCAAAGATAACAACAAGGGTAAAATTATTGACAAGGGATCCATAGGTAACAAATCAAACTTTTTAATTAATGATATGTTGTTAGTAGATAGCTTAAAGCATAATCTTTTGAGCATTAGTCAATTGTGTGATAAAGGATATATAATAAGATTTGAATTTAATACTTGCATTATTTAAAAATTACAAAACAACACATCTATGTTTACCCTAAAATAAAATAATGTCTACACTATTAACATTGATGAACTTAGTAATGAAATATGCTTTTCGATTTTGAATGACGATGCTTGGCTATAGAATAGGAGATTAGGCCATGCAAGCATGAGAACTAGTAAGAGGCATTCCTAATATTAAGTTTTTCAAAGATAAAGTGTATGATGCTTGTCAACTAAAAAAATAAACAAAAAGTAGTTTCAAATCGAAGAATCAAATAAGCATCTTTAGACCATTGCAATTGATCTATATGGACTTATTTGGACCAATTGATACAACAAGCCTAGGAGATAGCAAATACACCTTTATAATCATAGATGACTATATTAGATACACTTGGACATATTTCTTAGCACACAAAAGTTATTGTTTTAGGTGTTTCTCAAAGATTTGCAAACTTGTTCAAAATAAAAAAGGTTTTATGATTTCATTGATTCGGAGTGATCATAGTGGTGAATTTTAAAATCATGATTTTTAAAACTTTTATGAATCTAATGGTTACAACCATAATTTCTCTATTCCAAGGAATCCTCTACAAAAAGGAGTTGTAGAAAGAAAGAATAGGAATTTACAAGAAATGGCAAGAACCACATATTGAATGAACATAGTTTACCGAAATACTTTTGGGCCAAATTCATTAATATGACTTGCTATATCATGAATAGAGTTCTAGTAAGACCATCTCTCTCTAAAATTCCTTATGAATTATGGAATAACAAAAAAACAAAATGTTTCATATTTTAAAGTTTTCGGTTGTAAATGTTTTATATTAAATGAAAAAAATGCTTTAGGAAAATTTGATGTAAAATCTGATGAATATATTTTTCTAGGTTATTCTTCTATTTCTAAGGCCTTTCGTGTTTTTAATAAAAGAACTTTGGTTATAGAAGAATCTATTCATATTGTTTTCAATGAAGTTTCTGAATTTAAGAAAAATAATTTTGATGATGATCTTGATTTTAATGGTTTAAATTTGAATGAAACCTCTCCTCCAAATAGCAACTTAGATGCATCTTCTTCCAAAATTTTCTTAACTAAGAATTGGAAGATTGTAGATGCCCATCCTAAGGAGCTAATTATAGGAGACACATCAAAAGGAGTTCAAACTCGTTCTTCTTTTAAGAATTTTTATGCCAACGCCGCTTTTCTTTTTCAAATTGAACCTAAATGTACTAACGAGGCCTTAAAAGATGATTCATGGGTTATCACAATGCAAGAGGAATTAAATCAATTTGAGAAAAATGAGGTATGGAAGCTTGTTCCTAGACCTAGTGACCATTTAGTTATTGGTACTAAATGAGTCTTTAGAAACAAGCAAGATAAATTTGATATCATGGTTAGAAACAATGCTAGATTAGTGGTCAAAGGTTTCAACCAAGAACAAGATATCAATTATGAAGAAACCTTCACTCCTGTGGTAAGATTAGAAGTCATAAGGATGCTCCTTGCCTATGCTAGTTAGTTATAATTTTAAGCTATTTCAAATGGATGTTAAAAGTACTTTCTTAAATAACTTTATTTTTTAAGAAGTATATGTTAAACAACCATCTATATTCGAGAACTTTATTTTTCCTAATCATGTGTTTAAATTGACTAGGACTCTTTATGGATTAAAACAAGCCCCAAGGACTTGGTATGTGAGACTTAGCTCTTTTCTTATTCAAAATAATTTCTCTAAAAGTAAGTTCGATACTATATTATTTATTAAAAATTTTAAAAATAATTTTCTTATTCTTCAAATTTATGTTGATGATATTATCTTTGGTTCTACAAACGAACCATTATGTGAATCATTTACCAAGAGTATGAGCCAAAAGTTTGAAATGAGTTTAATAGGTAACCTAACATTCTTTTTAGGATTATAAATCAAACAACTTAGTGATGGTATATTTCTTAGTCAAACTAAATGTACATTAGAATTGTTAAGATGGTTTAATATGGATGGTTTAAAGGCCATCAACACTCCTATGAGTACCTTCACTAACTTAGACATGGATGAAAGTGAAAAAAGTTTTGATAAAAAATATATAGGGGAATGATAGGTATTTTACTTTACCTCATCGCAATTAGACTGGATATCATGTTTAGTATAGGACTTTGTGCTAGATTTCAAGCTAATTCTATGTTATCTCATCTTAAAGCTATTAAAAGAATTCTTAAATATCTTAAAGGAATTCCTAACCTAAGATTATGGTATCCAAAATTCGGTAACTTTGATTTAATAGCTTATGCGGATGCGGATTTTGCCAGATATAGAATAGATAGAAAAAGCACATCTCGAACATGTCAATTTTTAGGACATGCACTTGTTTCTTAGTCTTCTAAGAAACAAAACTCGGTTGCACTATCTACGGTTGAAGCCGAATACATGGCCACAAGTGCATGTTGTGCACAAGTTGTATGGATGAAAAATATATTAGAAGATTCCAGAATTTATTTAAAAAATATTCCCATAAAATGTGATAACACAAGTGCTATATGGTTAACTAAAAATCTCATTCAACACTCTAGAACTAAACATATTGACATTAGGCATCATTTTATATGAGATCATGTCAATAACAATGATGTTACTCTAGAATTTATTGATACAAAACACTAGTTGGTGGATATCTTTATAAAACCCTTAAATGAACAATAATTTGATTTTATTAGAAGGGAATTAAGCATGTTGAATTGTCCTATTGCATGAGTTTGTCTCTCTTCCAAAATTTTTCGATTTGTATCATCTTTTCGGTTCTTATGAACTTATTACCTATCTTAGTATCATCTTTTTCAATTTTGTATTATCTTGGTGTCATCTTTTCAATTTTGTAGATGGAGCTTTCATTTTTATCTTCCTCCAATCTCGGATTGATACTCTTGCCTCATCGATTGATGATTGATGTTTAATGATTTTTTTTAATTAGAATCATACCCATTTAATGACACTGAGAATTTGATTCTATCAATTTTATGCTCTCTCAATTTCCATTGATGTGAATGAATGACTTTCATGATTTACTTTTCACATTTTTATATCATGAAATTTGAAGTTTGATAAATTCTTGATAACTCAAACAAATTGCTTTCATGACACACGGAACTATTCTTTTATATATATTTTTATGTCATGAGCTCTATATGAAAAGAAGAAGCTCTCATAAATTTTTTTTAATAGCTTGAATGCTCTCTTGAAATCAATTCGGATTTCATTCATTTATCTAAATGTGAATTTAAAGATTTCTTAACTCTTGTGTCATGAGCTTTTAAGAATTTTTCATGACTTGAATGGTTGTTTTCCACTTCATGAAATTTTCATGGAAATACCGAATGAGCTCTTGATGGAAAGTAAAATTTTTTATGAATTTTTGCTTTGATGACCTATCTTGTCTACTTTACGAATCTCTTTCTATGATAATGAATTTTTAATAGCATGAATGAATTGTTTTTCATTATTCATGAAAATTGAAGTCCTCTTGATGGATTCATCGTTCTCTTTTTGCCACTTTGGTATCATAACTTTTGGTATCAATGGCCCATTTCCTTTTTGTTGATGACAAAGGGGGAGAAATGGGGTAAATTGATGACAACTTGATGGCATGCGCATGATTTGTATCGTAAAATGTAATTTGTAAAATGTGTTATATCATAAAAGCAAATTGATGATATGCTTCGTATCATAAAATAATTGTAATGCTTTGTATCGTAAAATGCTTACTATTATTAAAAGCATCACAATGTATCACGAATATATGAAATGTATCAAAAGCATCGCAAATGATTGAAGCATATTGTAATTAATCGCAATTGTATAGAATGTATCATATGCATCACAAATAACTCATGTATGCTTAAAATGTTAATTTTTCTATGATCATTATCGTATCTATTAGTTATAGATACCCTATAAGCTAATCACGTGAGTGATGACACTTGTAACACGATGTGTTAATATCTTTGCTTATGATTATTAGCATTTTCTCACATTATCTAGATATATATTGTATGTCCTTGGATCTGTACAATGGGAATCGGATCATGATAAGATCATGATAATGAGACCGATTCACCTTTAAATACAAACCATAAATAATCTCGGTCATAGGTTACTCAAGAGAGACATCGAGATAATTAGACAAACTAGTGTGCTGTATACCCGTCCATATGATGGAGGTGGCTAGTCTGATAGCTACTCGTGTAGAGATACTAAGGATATAGTATAGGTACTCATTAGAGAATGAGTTTACTGATTGATCCGCTTATGGAATGCTGGATGGTTATTAATACCTCACGTCAAACAACGATTCCGTAGTCCCAATAGTATATTTGGTCCATAGACTTGAGACACCAAAGATACCTTGTATGAGTACTTCATCCTTTGACATTGGACTTATAGGTTTGAAAAGTTTTAGATCTGGTACAATCGATTCTCGGGAATGATATCCAAACTTACGAAGGCAATTGAGTGTCAATAGAGGATCATCCACTCTTGGTTTCATAAGAGGAATATCTCATATGTTCTTGCTCAAGCAAATCCCTAGCCAGGGTCATTCAAATTGAGAGAGAAAGAATTCTTCGGGAGAATCCAATTAGAGCGAGACTTGATTAGAAACCATATGGACCTGATAGCACCATGCCCAATATATGATCTCTAGGATATTAGATGGATGAGAGGCTATAGATACATAGTAATTGAGGACAGATAGGTCCAAAGGATTGGATTCCTCTGTCTCGTCTAGGGACTATGACATAGTGGCCTAATATATCCATAGTCGATGAGTCAAGTGAATTATTATGGAGATAATAGTTTACTAAGTCAGAAGGAGTTCTAACAAGTATGACTCATTGCCAGCTTAATATTGGGCCTAGAGGGTCACACACATATGGTAGGTGTTACGACAAGTAGAGGTTCGGATGTGAGATATCCGTCGGAGCCCCTGTTTTATTGAATATCTAATAAGCCCCTATATTATTGAATCCCATGAATGAGATCCAATAAGAGCTAGATTATTGGGTACATACCCATTAATCTAAGAGGTTTGGGTAATTGGATAGAGATCTAATACCCAATAGGGCTAAATCCATTAGAATTGACAAGGGGCCTTTATAAATAGGAGGGAATGAAAGGCCCATTGGCTGGGGTTTTTCTCAGTAGCCACCTCCTGTTCTCCTCTCTCCAAAGAGGAGTATCTACCTACCATGTGGATACCGCTATAGAGGAGGACACTGTTAGGACTCTAGCTATAAGAGTCCTAATTTAGTTTCATTGATAAGGGCATTCATGTAAATCCTATCTAGCCGACCCTTATTAAAGAGGTGAAGAGGCCAACTAGGTCAGGGTTAGGTTGCTTCTTAGAAAAGGAGTCCTATTAGAGAGAGACTCCTATTAGAGAAAGAGTCATATTAGAAGTAAGAGTCCTATTAGGGAAAGAGTCCTATTAGAATTAGGAGTCCTACTAGAGAAGGAGTCCTAATTAGAAGTAGGAGTTGACTAAAAGTAGGAGTCTTGAATAAGAGTCCTATTAGGAGTTGGGGTTTAGAAGCTCTATAAATAGCTATGTATTCACCCTCTTTTCATCATGAATAGATCAATCTTTTAGCAGCCTTTGAGCAGCAACTTGGAGGAAGGAACCCCTATAGAGTTCCAAGGAGGCCGATCCCCTATAGAGATCAACCCCAAGCTTAGAATCTACAAGGGTTCTAATACTTGGTATCAGAGCAGCGTTCTTAGCATCTCACTGCCCTTCCACAGCCATCCACCAGCCCTCCACAATTGCCCAAAGCAATTCCCACAATTGCTTAGAAGATCATCGCCGAATTCCGCCGTCATCTCCACCACCGTAAATCATCCTTTGATCTTCCCGTGAATTGCAACAGGTTCTGATTATCTACCTTACTATTGCTGCAATTTAGTTATCCTTATTCAAAAAATCTAAAAAATTCGTTCCTATATTGCTGCATAAACTTTTCATCGCAAAGTTTTCATCTCTACAACGAAAGTTGCACTGTAGAATTTCAGCCGCATAGCACTACCTTTTTTATCTTGCTACTACATTTTTTCTATCCAAATCTCTATAAAATTTTTATGACGGCTTTGACATTTCCTAATAGTGGTTTTTCCTTTAGTTTTGTCAAAAAATTCTCAATATAAACCACTTATCTTTTATGTCCAAACTGCTGCACTTTAGACGTAAAAATCTACTATAGTACCTCTCCTTGATCCTCAATATTGCCAAACCTCTTACTGTCGTTTCTTTCTATGAAATTTTTAATAGAATTACCTCTCCCTTATCAGTATTTGAGTTTTACTTGAATCTCTTTTGAAAATTTTTGGAAAAAATTACATCTTTACTGCTGGAATTTTTCGGCGAAAAATCTGGTGTTGCACCTTTGTCCTTTTTTCTTTTCCGTAACCTACCAAACCCTAGCCACCTTGTTGCCATAAACTAAGATGTCTTTAGGGCATCCCTCTAGCCTTAAGACATAGCCATCATAACCGAGTTTCATAACCCTAATAGCATAAAAAATCGTAGCCCAAAACAATAAACCATTACAATCGAACCCTTCTATCACCGATCTATTGTCCTAACCTTCCACCACCCCATGCCATTAACCCGTTAACAGAAAAAAGACAAGGGCATCTCTGATCTATAGGCATATGCTATGACTTCTCAAGATCCAATTGATGCTAAATTTGAAGCATGAGAATCTCGGATTGAATCACGGCTTGAATCACGGCTTGAATCACGCTTGGAAGACACATTACGCGCTTTGTTTGCAGAAATCAGAATTGGACAACCACTAAGTCCAACCAAATTGCAGCAAGGAGAGAATTCAGAAAGGACACCAAAGAAGGAGGGACAACCTTCGGACATGCTTCAACTACGCATGAGGGTGGACTTCCCACGATGGGAAGAAGGAGACCCGACAGGTGGATTTCGCATGCCAAACGTTACTTTCGCTACTACCGAACATCGGATAATGCTATGGTGGAGATTATTATCATCCAGGAGATGCTATTCAATGATCCAATTGGTTGGAATATAATCATGGGGCTCCGACATGGAATCAATTTAAGAACGCACTACTGAATCGTTTCGAACCTATGGAGTATGAAAATATCGATGACCAACTCGCAAAGATTCGACAAACCTCTACAATTCAAGAGTACCAAATCAGGTTTGAAAAGCTATCCTACCTTGCTCGTGAATGGACTAACCATTAATTGTCAGGAACATTCATTGAAGGACTCAAGCCAAAGATAAAAGGAGAAGTTAAGGTGCGATAGCCCTGTACCGTGATGGCTGCGATTTCTTTTGCCTGGATACAAGAAGAACGGCTTAGCCAAGATGCTCGGAGGATGAGAACCACTCCTAGAACCTCAGCATATAAACCCCCTTCTGCTCCCAGCCATCCTTCGCTACCAAAAAAATTGACAAGAGAAGAACTACGTGACCGATCAGCAAAGGGTCTTTGTTGGCATTACGACGAGCCATGGAACCGCGATCATCGCTGCAAAAGGGGCCACCTCCTATTGATTGATCCACTTGAAGACATGGAGGAGGAGGTCTAGGAGCATAAGGAAATGGTCACGGATGAAGAACAACAGCCAATTGATATTACAATGCATGATCTTGCCAGTTACACGAACCCGTAAATAATGAAAGTGGGAGGATTTCTAAAGCAACAACCGATCACCATTCTTATTGACACCGGGAGCACTAATAATTTTATGAACAGCAAGGTTGCTATCCAGATGGCCTTACCTATTGAGAATTACAGCAGGTTCGATGTTAAGGTCATAGATAGATGAATTTTGAAGTGTGATCGTAGGTGCCCACGGTTGAAACTGTTACTGCAGGACCAAGAGATAATTGTAGATTTTTTCCTCCTCCCTCTCGATGATTATGAGGTCGTGCTTGGCATCGAATGGTTGATGACATTAGGTGATGTTTCTTAGAATTTTTTGAAATTAATTATGAAATTTTACAGTAAAGGGAAACAGGTGATACTGTGCGAGAAACGTGGGGGCGACGTAATAACAATTTGCACACAACGAATGGAGAAAGTTTTGCATAAAGCATGCAGCAGCTTTTTGGTATAACTTGAGCAGCAATCTAAGGGAGAGCCAACCAAATTTGAAGATCTAAACCTACTTCCCTTTCTTGCTGAATTTTCAGATATATTTGACGAACCACACAGCCTACCTCCTAACCACCGGCCTGATCATCGTATACCGATTCTTTCAAGCAAACCTCCAGCAAATAGTCGACCATATCAGTATCCACATCTCCAAAAAGATGAAATAGAAAGGATTGTAAAAGAGATACTTGAAACATGAGTTATTCAGCTAAGTTGCAGCCCCTATTCTTCACCGGTGCTCCTCGTATGAAAGAAAGACGGAACATGACGAATGTGTGTTGATTACCGAGCTCTCAATGGCATAACCGTCAAGGACAAGTACCCTATTCTAGTAGTAGATGAATTTCTTGATAAATTAAAGGGAGCATGAGTCTTCACAAAGCTAGACCTTCGATCCGGGTATCATTAAATACAAGTGTGCGAAGAAGACATACCGAAAACTGCCTTTCGAACGCACAATGGTCACTACGAATTTATGGTAATGCCCTTTGGTCTCACCAATGCTCCCTCCACCTTCTAGAGCCTTATGAATGATATTTTCTAGAGTTATCTTTGAAAGTTTGTGCTAGTTTTCTTCAACAATATCCTTATTTATAGCCCTTCTCTTGAAAGTCATATTCAGTACTTACGAATTGTTTTGACAATTTTATGAGAATATGTTCTTTTTATCAAAAAAATGAAGTGCAGCTTTCTTCAACAAAAGGTGAAATATCTTGGGCATATCATATCAAAGGAAGGGGTGGTAGTAGACCCCTCCAAAATTGAAGCAATGCAGCACTAGCCGACCCCGAGGAACATAAAATCACTACGCGGCTTTCTCGGTTTAATAGGTTACTACCGTAAGTTTGTGAAAAACTATGGAAAGATCAGTGCATCCCTTACTTCCTTGCTGAAAAAAGATGCTTTTTAGTGGTCGGACAAAGCCACCACCACCTTCGACGAACTTAAAGTTGCAATAATAACAACACTAGTACTAGCGTTACCCGACTTCGGTAAGACTTTTATTATTGAAGCTGATGCCTCCGGAGTAGGAATTGGTGCTATACTAATGCAAAACGGCTGCCCCCTCGCTTATACTAGTAAGGCGTTATCTCCTTCTCATCTCAAGATAACTATTTATAACAAGGAGATGCTCGCGATTGTACATGCAGTGTCCAAATGGAGACCGTACTTGATCGGACGATGCTTTCAAATCAAGACCAACCATAAAAGCCTAAAATATTTCTTGGAGAAGAAGATATCTTCCCCTGAGCAGCAAAAATGGGTAACAAAGCTTCTTGGATATGATTATGAAATAACTTACAAAAAGGGGAAAGATAATGTTGTTGCAGATGCACTTTCGCGGCTACCCGAGCAAGCTGAATTTTCGGCTGTTTCACTTCCGACCAACGACTTCCTTAAGGATATTAGGAAGGAATGGTAAGATAATCCGAAAATGAGTAAAATTATAAAAAAATTGGAGGAAGCACCAAGCTCCATAGCTCATTACAGTTGGGACTCAAAGGACTTGTGATATAAAGGACGCATTGTGCTTGTGCCAAATTCTACTTGCATAAAGACCATCCTTCAAGAGTTGCATTCCATACCTACGACTGAACACTTCGAGTTCCTTAGAACCTATAAAAGAATTAAGCAAAATTTAGGACGCATTGTGCTGAATTTGTAGCACAATGTGATGTATGTCAACGACACAAAAGTGAGACAGTGGCAAGTCCCAGAAAGTTGCAACCTCTACCTATCCCAGAATCAATATGGATTGATATATCAATGGATTTCATCGAAGGGCTTCCCTCATCACAAGGAAAAGGTGAAAGGATCTAAAAGGCACTAAGAGGGGGGGGGGGGGTGAATTAGTGCAGCGGATTAAAATCGTACTTTTGAAACCAATTTTGCAAAAACACAAGTTCGTAGGAAGATTTCGATTTGGCGAAAGAGAACTTGAAAGTAATTGCTTACGTAAAGGAAATAACTATGAACTAAACAACTTGCAGCCAAGTAATGAAATGATTCAAGAATGTAAACACTCACATTTATGGACACAATGATGTATAGTGGTTCGGTCAAATGACCTACATCCACTCTTGAAGCCTTTACGATGAGGCTCCGCTCTTCCACTAGCAAATCCTTTGAAGGGGAAGGACCAAATACCCATTTTACAACCCTTTACAAGAAGTTCACAGTTGTACAAGATTTCTCAAGAAGAAGAAGAAGGTGAACACTTAGCAAGAACAAGACTTTTCAAAAGCTCAAGACTAAGATTCTAACTCTCAAAAGGGTGCCCTTTCAGCTGAGAAAGGGGGAGTATTTATAGATCCAAAGTGGATTCAAAATTGGGCTCCAAATTTGAAATCAATTTGGAGTTCCTGTGTTCGTGGTCGAGATAGTGCCACCGCTTTGTGTCGATCTGATCTGGATCGACGATGTGCGGCGTGCCGCTCCTCAGGCGGTGCTACCGCTCCAATCTGGTGACTAGGGCGGTGCCACCGCTGGCCAGTGTGCCACCGGGTCTATGTCAGGCGGTTCACGCTCCATGCCAGCCCCAACCAAGCTGGGCCCCCTCAACCCCCCAGCTGAACCGAATGGGCCTGGCCAAGCAGCCCTCTTGCGGATTTTTCCTAAATCCTTGCTCTACTCATGTGCAAACTATAAACTTAAAAACATAACTCAACGTGATTTGATCCGACACTCTTCAAGTCAACTTCCGAGCTTTACGGGCGAGATTCCGACAAAGCCTGATGCTTCCTCAGATTGCTTCCAGTGGACTCCCAGCATACTCCGGATTGTATGGCGAGCTCAACGAGTCTTCGGCTAGCTTCCGAATCTTCCCGGTAAGTTCCACGAACCTTCGACAATCTTTGAGATGAACTTCCGAAAACTTCAGCAAGTTCCTGATTCGATCTTGGATGGTTTCGGCAACACTTCCGAAAATCTCTCGGACTTCCGATGAACTCTTGAACCCCTGACGGACTTGACCTCGGTAAATCACTTTATGTTTTCTTCCCATCGTAGTTATTCCTGCACACTTATCTCGACAAAGTAGATTAGAACAAATATTTCACCAATTGACTTCATTATCAAAATCCAAGATTCAACAATCTCCCCCTTTTTTATGATGACAATCAATTGGTGATGGAGTTACTCTTAACTCCCCCTATCTATATGCCATAAAAAAAAATTGCTTGAATTCAATTTTTGAATTCAACACAATAAATTTAACTTCATGATGTACTTAAGATGTCAAATAGGTATCAAAGATATCAATGAAGTATACATAATTAAAAACATGATATCAAGAACCTAAATAAGCATTTTAACTTGCAATAACTTGTAAAGCATGAAAAATGCATATAATCAACATATGGCATTACACATATTATTTCTCCCCTTTGTCATCAACAAAAACTAAACGAGGGATTCATATGTAACAATAAAGGATGGAAAAATATCACAAATGTGGAAAAGGAAATCAATCAAAGCCAAAATCATTTCACAAAGGGCCAAGAAGATGTAATGAAGATAATACAACATATATGTCAAGATGTAATGAAGATAATACAATATATATGTCAAGATGTAATGAAGATAATACAACATATATGTCAACATACAACACAAGTTTACATCGTTCAAAAAGAAAATACAGCAAGCTACTCCTCAGGAGAAATGCCAAGATGCCTATACATGTGATCGATCTTTTGGTTCATCTTCCGTATTTCCTTGAAAATTTTAATTTGCTGTAGTTTTACTTCATTTAACTCTCTCATGATCAGATCGTCAGAAGATGGAGCAGAAAATGTCACTGATGTAGCTGCAACAAAAGGATCAGGAGGAGGAGATTCATTTCCCCTAAGGACTGGTGTTTCAGGATGGTCTACTGGTGGCGGAGGTATATCACATCTCCTAGGTTGTCTAACTCCTATTCCATGCTCGAATGTACACCTAAGTCGCCTAAGTAGTTTAACGTCAATGATATTAAATCTGTCCACTTGTATTGCTTCTTCATTTGGTGGAATGCAAATATTATGGGCATGCAATAGTTTAGTTATTAAACCTCCATATGGTAACATTGATCCTTTAGAAAGGACCTCTATCATGTGCCGGATTAGGTATCCAAAATAAAAATGTTATCCGGTCATGATCCAATATAAGGTACCTAACTCGTTGAAACCGATCTCATCATGATGAAACTGTTTAGGAATGACAATGCTTACAAGAATGTGATGTAAAATTTTAGAGTTAAAAGGTAGTAAATATTCACAACTCTTGGGGATTATACCTAAATTTGGGTTTGCAAACACAGTTTCTAAAGCTTCAGAGTGGGTGGCACCAACTATGTCCATATCCCATTTTCCTCTAAAATAACACCCTAGCTCTTTTTCAACAATTTCAATTAATGAGCATATAGTATTATCACATATTTGGATCTCATTACCTAGAAGATAAGTTGACAAGCCATCATCATTCACAGTTAAATTAGCATAGAATAATTTAACAAAGCGTAGATAAATAGGTTCAACAATTTATAAAATGGGTAAGGCCTCTAAGTCTACAAACCACATGATAGGTTCTAGGCTCCCTAATTGATTCAAATCAACATATTTTCCTTTATGAATGAGTCTAGAACCAAGTTCAGAAAATCTAAGGGAAGCTTCTTGTGATTTAAACAAGGATTGGTTAAATGAATCTACCTCCATCCTTTTTTCCTTTGTCTCTTGATGTTCTTTTAGGAGTCATTTCTATTTAGGATTGATCAATAATCAATTGAAGAAAGGAATTAAACTAGACAAGAAAAGGAAAGAGAAATAATTCAGTTTTTACCTTAGATTGTTCCTTTGAGATGTAGGGAGCTTGAATCAAAGTAAGATCTCCTTCTTAGGCTTCTAGAGGGAAGAAATGATGCTTGGGAGGGTTTAGAGGAGTGTAGAGAGGTGAGGAAGAGTCTCTCAGGTTAGGGGGGGCGGTTCTACCGCCGGCCCTAACTCACCCCTTATAAAACTCCACATTTACTGCCCCAGAAAGTGCTCCACCGCTTGGGTCGACCCAGTGCCACCGTCAGATCTTCATGTACACACGCAGAGCACAAAAATCCGTATTTCATTAATTTTTTTTATTTAAAAAAATGGTCTTAGAGATGGGATGAAGTCAAAAAGAATTTGATGAAAATAAATCCAAGAAGAAAAATCAAAATGTATGGAATCAAATTGATGAAAACCATAATTTCAAGGAAAGATATCATCAAATAGAGCTTACTTATTTGGATAGTTTAATATGCCTAATTCCCTTCTAGTAAAATCAAATTGTTCCTCATTTAAAGGTTTCGTAAAAATATCTGCTAATTGATGATTTGTATCAACAAATTCAAGGGTGACATCTCTACTACTTATAAAATGATGCCTAATGTCAATGTGCTTAGTTCGAGAGTGTTGAATCAGATTTTTAGTTAGACAAATAGCACTCGTGTTATCACATTTTATAGGAATGTTTTTTAAGTAGATTCCATAGTCTTCTAGTGTATTTTTCATCCAGATAACCTGTGCACAGCATGCACTTGCAGCTATATATTCAGCTTCTGCCGTAGATAGTGCAACCGAATTTTGTTTCTTGGAAGTCCAAGAAACAAGTGCATGTCCTAGAAATTGGCATGTTCCGGATGTGCTTTTTCTATCTATTTTACATCCACCAAAATCCGCATCTGCATAAGCTTTCAAATCAAAATTATTAGATTTTAGATACCATAATCCAAGATTAGGGGTCCCTTTAAGATATCTAAGAATCCTCTTGACAGCTTTCAAATGAGATAGCCTAGGATTAGCTTGGAATCTTGCACATAGTCCTACACTGAACATGATGTCAGGTCTGGTTGCAGTGAGATATAGCAGGCTACCTATCATGCCCCTATAAGTTTTTTGATCAAAACTTTCTCCATTTTCATCCATATCTAATTTAGCGAAGGTGCTCATAGGAGTGCTAATATCTTTTGATCCATCCATGTTAAATCATTTTAACAATTCCAATGTGTATTTTGATTGATTTAGAAATATACCATCACTTAGTTGCTTGATTTGTAGTCCTAAAAGAAATTTAGTTCTCCCATTAGGCTCATCTCAAATTCATCACTCATATCCTTAGCAAATAATTCACATAGTGATTTATTACAAGACCCAAAAATAATATCATCAACATAAATTTGAACAATAAGAAAATTATTTTCAAAATATTTAATAAACAATGTAGTATCAACCATGCCTTTAGTGAAATCATTTGAAATTAAAAAAGAACTAAGCCTCATACCAAGCCCTAGGGGCTTGTTTTAGACCATATAGAGCCTTAGTTAGCTTAAACACGTGGTTAGGAAATAGAGAGTTTTCAACCGGGTGGTTGTTCGACATACACTTCTTCAGAAATAAAACCATTTAAGAATGCACTTTTGACATCCATTTGAAATAATTTGAAATCTTTACTACTAGCATAGGCAAGGAGCATCCTAATGGCTTCCAATCTTGCCACCGGAGCGAAGGTCTCTTCGTAATCGATACTTTCTTCTTGGTTAAAACCTTTGGCCACTAGTCTAGCCTTGTTTCTAACCACGATACCGTATTCATCTTGCTTGTTTCTAAAGACCCACTTAGTACCAATAACTAAGTGGTCATTAGGTCTAGGAACAAGCTTCCATACCTCATTCCTCTCAAATTGATTCAATTCTTCTTGCATTGCGATAACCCAAGAATCATCTTTCAGGGCATCAACAATGCATTTTGGTTCAACTTGAGAAAGAAAAGCGGCATGGGCATAAAAATCTTTGAAAGAAGAGCGAGTTTGAACCCCTTTCGATGCATCTCCTATAATTAACTCCTTGGGATGAGCATGTACATACTTCCATTCCTTGGGTAAGGAAGTTTGGGAAGAAGATGCATCCAAGTTGTCATTTTGAGGAGAGGGTTCATTCAAACTCAAATTATCAAGATCAAAATCATCATCAAAATCTTTCTTCTTAAATTCAGAAATTTCATTAAAAACCACATGAATAGATTCTTCTATAACTAAGGTTCTTTTGTTGAAAACACGAAAAGCCTTAGAAACCGAAGAATAACCAAGAAATATGCCTTCATTGGATTTTGCATCGAATTTTCCTAAGGCATCCTTTTCATTTAAAATAAAGCATTTACAACCAAAAACTTTAAAATAAGAAACATTGGGTTTTTATCATTCCATAATTCATATGGAGTTTTAGATAGGGATGGTCTCACTAGAACTCTATTCATAACATAGCAAGCCGTATTCACGGCTTCGGCCCAAAAATATTTTGGTAAATTATATTCATTTAACATGGTTCTAGCCATTTCTTACAAACTTCTATTTTTCCTTTCCACTACTCCATTTTGTTGTGGATTTCTTAGAGTAGAGAAGTTATGATTGTATCCGTTTATTTCACAAAAATTTTGGAAGTCATGATTTTGAAATTCACCTCCATGATCACTTCGAATTGATGAAATCATAAAACCTTTTTCATTTTGAGTGAGTTTACAAAATTTAGAGAAACATTTGAAACAATCACTTTTATGAGCCAAGAAATAGGTCCAAGTGTATCTACTATAGTCATCCACAATTACAAAGGCATATTTGCTACCTCCTAGGCTTGTTATGTCAATTGGTCCAAATAAGTCCAAATGGATCAATTGCAATGGTCTAGTGGTGCTAATTTGATTTTCAATTTGAAACTAGTCTTTATTTGTTTTCCTAGTTGACATGCATCACATACCTTATCCTTAACAAATTTCATGTTTGGGATACTCTTACTAAATCTCTAGATGAAATCTTAGAGATTAGTTTCATGCTTGCATGGCCTAATCTCCTATGCCAAAGCCAAGCATCATCATTCAAAACCGAAAAGCACATTTCATTACTTAATTTATCAATATTTATGGTGTAGTCATTGTTTTGTTTTAAAGCAATCATGGATATGTTGTTGTTGGGTTTTTCAATAATGCAAACATTAGATTCAAATCTAACAACATAACCTTTATCACATAATTGACTAATACTTAAAAGATTATGTTTTAAACCATCAACTAGTAACACATCATCAATTGAAAAACTTGATTTGTTACCTATGGTTCCCTTGCTAATGATTTTATCCTTGTTGTTGTCTCCGAAGGTGACATATCCTTCTTCTTTGCTAGTGAGCATAGAGAAATGAGATGGATCTCCGGTCATGTGCCTTGAGCATCCACTATCAAGATACCATTTCTTGCTCCTAGCTTGTGAGTTTGTCTACAAAAGAGGATGATTTTTAGGTACCCATTTGATTTTGGGTGCCTTACAAATTGATCTACTTACTTTGTAATTTATCATTGAATTTTTTATGGTTCCTTTAGGAACCCATATCAATTTTTGTGGATTAATTTTCTTGAATGGACATTTGTAGGCAACATGTCCCATTTTGTCATAAAAATTACATTTCAAATGGGGTGATACATGCAATGTAGGCCCTTTAACAAAGGTGGTGGGATTTTAGTGAGAACCTCTCACAAATCCGATTCCACTTCTATTTCCGACGTGACCTTTGTTAGAAAGAATCATGTCCAAGCCCTTGCTACTGACCTTAAACTTGTTTAGGGTCTCTTTGAGTAGCAAGTTCTCCCTCTTTGTTGCATCTAAGTCTTCACACTTAGAGCATGGGGGTAGAGAAGGGTTTTGAAGACTATTGAACTTACTTTGTAATAAAGCATGCTCTTTCTTAAGCAAATTGAACTTCTTACTAATAGTTCTACATTCATCAAATAACTCATGAAAAGCCATAGAAAGTTCATCGAAAGATAATTCTTCATTAAGTAACTCACTAACTTCTTCTCCTAATGCCATTAGTGCGAAGTTTGCCTCCTCTTTGTTGGTAGCTTTTTCAACCTCGGAGTCACTTGAATCATCCCACGTGGCCTTCAAGGCTTTTTTCTTCTTGGATTGCTTCTTCTTGGCTTGAGGGCATTCATTCTTGAAGTGTCCCGGCTTCTTGTATTCGTAGCAAATAACTTGGTCCTTTTTGTGTTCAAATTTACTTTTTGTGTCATTTAAATTTGTTCTTTCTTATAAATTTCTTAAACTTTCGAGTTAGAAGTGCAATGTCATTGTCACTGTCCTCATCACTTGATGTTCCTTTCAAGTGGTCTTCTTGTGTTCTAAGTGCCATATCCTTCCTGTTCTGTGGAAGGGGGTTCTCAAGCTCTTCATGAGCATGACACGTCATCTCGTAGGTCATTAGAGATCCAATAAGTTCTTCAAGCGGAAATACTTTAAGATCCTTGGCCTCTTGAATGGTCGTGACCTTTGGATCCCAACACTTTGGAAGGGATCTTAAAATTTTAGTTACCAATTCAAAATTAGAAAAACCTTTACCAAGAGCTTTAAGTCCATTGATGACATCCGTAAAGCGGGTGTACATGTCTCCAATGGACTCATTTGGTTTCATCCGAAAAAGTTCATAGGAATGCACAAGAATGTTGATTTTGGACTCTTTCACTCGGCTAGTGCCTTCATGAGTGATTTCAAGAGTGCGCCAAATATCAAATGCTGATTCACAAATAGAAACCCGATTAAACTCATTCTTATCAAGCGCATAAAATAAGGCATTCATAGCCTTTGCATTGAGAGCAAAAATCTTCCTCTCCGACAGAGAAGATTTTGCAAAGCCATTTTCAACAATGTTCCAAAGTTTGAAGTCCATGGAAATGAGAAAAATCCTCATACGAGTCTTCCAATACGTATAATCCGACCCATTAAACATAGGCGGACAAGTAATGGAGTGACCCTCTTGCATACCGGAGTAGGCCATCTCTCTTGGGTTTTAAACCAATATGAGAGCAAACCTGGCTCTGATACCAATTGAAAAGATCTAAAAGGCACTAAGAGGGGGTGAATTAGTGGATTAAAATCATACTTGAAACCGATTTTGCAAAAACACAAGTTCAGAGGGAAGATTTCAATTTGGCGAAAGAGAACTTGAAAGTAATTGCTTACGTAAAGGAAATAACTATGAACTAAACAACTTGCAGCCAAGTAATGAAATGATTCAAGAATGTAAACACTCACACATTTATGGACACAATGATGTATAGTGGTTCGGTCAAATGACCTACATCCACTCTTGAAGCCTTTGCGATGAGGCTCTGCTCTTCCACTAGCAAATCCTTTGAAGGGGAAGGACCAAATACCCCTTTTACAACCCTTTACAAGAAGTTCACACTTGTACAAGATTTCTCAAGAAGAAGAAGAAGGTGAACACTTAGCAAGAACAAGACTTTTCAAAAGCTCAAGACTAAGATTCTAACTCTCAAAAGGGTGCCCTTTCAGCTGAGAAAGGGGGGGTATTTATAGATCCAAAGTGGATTCAAAATTGGGCTCCAAATTTGAAATCAATTTAGAGTTCCCAGGTTCTGGTGGTCAGAGGCGGTGCCACCGCCTATGTCGTTGATCGACGCATGTGGGCGATGCCACCGCTTCTGTAGGCGGTGCTACCGCTCCAGCTCGGATCAAGGTGCCACTGCTCCACTAAGCGGTTCCACCGCTGTCAGGCATGTGGGCGGTATACGCTCCACCAGCGGTGCCATCGCTTCAGCCGGGCGGTTCAACCGCCGCCCCATTCACCAAAGCCGAATGGGCCCCGCTTAAGCCTCAACTTGGCCCAAAGAGAGGCCCGGTTGGCCCCCACTGAATTTAGGCAGGATTTTTTCCTAAATCCTTGCTCTACTCATGTGCAAACTACGAAATTAAAAACATAACTCAACGTGATTTGATCCGACACTCTTCAAGTCAACTTCCGGCGAGCTTTACGGTGAAATTCTGGTAGGCTTTCGATGCTTCCCTCGGATTGCTTCTAGTGGACTCCCAGCATACTCCGGATTGTATGGCGAGCTCAACGAGTCTTTGGCTAGCTTCCGAATCTTCCTAGTAAGTTCCGTGAACCTTCGACGATCTTTGAGATGAACTTTCGAAAACTTCGGCAAGTTCCTGATTCGATCTTGGATGGTTCCGGCAACACTTCTGAAAATCTCTCGGACTTCCGATGAACTCTTGAACCCCCGACGGACTTGACCTCGGTAAATCACTTTATGTTTTCTTCCCATCGTAGTTATTCCTGCACACTTATCTCGACAAAGTAGATTAGAACAAATATTTCACCAATTGACTTCATCATCAAAATCCGAGATTCAACAAAAGGTATAATTTTTGTCGTGGTTGATCGCCTTACAAAGTATGCTCACTTTTGTGCCATCTGTAATCCCTACACTGCTTCTAGTATTGCTCGAATCTTTATGGAAAATATTATAAAATTACATGGGATGCCGAGATCTATTGTAAGTGATCGTGATAAGGTCTTCACGAGCAAATTTTGGATAGAGTTATTCTAGATGCAGGGCACTAAATTAAAGATGAGTACGACATATCACCCACAAACCGATGGCCAAACTGAAATAGTGAACAGGTGTTTGGAGACAAACCTTAGATGCTCCACTAGTGACCGACCAAAAGAATGGACAAAGTGGCTTCCCTGAGCCGAGTGGTGGTATTATACAACTTATCATTCCTCCACAAAATGTACTCCCTATGAGGCCATATATGGCCGACCCCCCCCTGTAATTCTAAAATATGTGTTGGGCACCTCTAAAGTAGAACAAGTAGACAGGAAACTACAAGATAGAGACAAAATGCTAAAAGATAATCTCACTACAGCACAAGCAAGGATGAAACAATAATATGATCAACACAAAGGCGAAAGAGAATTTTCAGTAGGAGATTAGGTCTTCCTACGACTCCAGCCATACAAGCAAACATCAATCCAAACCAGAGCATCTATGAAGCTTTCACCTCGGTTCTATGGACCCTACCAGATTTTGGAGCACATCAGAGCAGTAGCATATAGATTAGACTTACCCGCTAGCTCCCGAATCCATTTAGTCTTCCATGTATCTTATTTGAAGCTCAAGTTGGGACAACATGAGACAGCCCAAAGCCATCTACCAAATATAACTATCCAAGGAGAGCTCCAGACCCAACCAAGTGCCATTATTGATCGACGGATCATGACTCGACGATGACGACCTGCTACTGAAGTATTAATACAATGGGTAAACCTACCAACAGAAGATGCCACTCGGGAGAACTATGACGACATGAAAATCAAATTTCCAGAATTCATGGAACGTCAACCTCGAGGACAAGGCTGATTTGATGAGGGCGGGTCTGTTAGGACTTTAGCTTTGAGAGTCCCAATTTAGTTTCATTGATAAAGGCATTCATGTAAATCCTATCTAGTCGACCCCTATTAAAGAGGTGAAGAGGCCGGCTAGGTTAGGGTTAGGTTGCTTCTTAGAAAAGGAGTCCTATTAGAAATAGGAGTCCTATTAGAAATAGGAGTCCTATTAGAGAAAGAGTCCTATTAGAAGTAGGAGTCCTATTAGAGAGAGACTCCTATTAGAAGTAGGAGTCCTATTAGAGAAAGAGTCCTATTAGAAGTAGGAGTCCTATTAGAGAAAGAGTCCTATTAGAATTAGGAGTCCTACTAGAGAAGGAGTCCTAATTAGAAGTAGGAGTCTTGAGTAAGAGTCCTATTAGGAGTTGGGGTTTAGAAGCCCTATAAATAGTCATGTATTTACCCTCTTTTCATCATGAATAGATCAATCTTTTAGCAGCCTTTGAGCAACAACTTGGAGGAAGGAACCCCTATAGAGTTCCAAGGGAGCTGATCCCCTATAGAGATCAACCCCAAGCTTAGAATCTGCAAGGGTTCTAACAAACACTTAACCTCCATCATCCATCCCACGGATCTATAGGAATTCAGGGATATACGATCTTCCTAGGTATTATCTTTCTTACATATATATTTTTTGAATTTACGAATTTGTTTTGATGCACCGATTTTCGCATGACGATGAAACCTTTCGTGAAAATCTAGGATTTTATTGTCCTTCCGCTACGCATGTGATGTTGCCCCTCAGATTTTCCAATAGTGGTATCAGAGCCAGGTTGTTCGTGCGAATATTAGATTTTAACTATGTGTGTTATGTTTTGGATGTGCTTTTGTAATCAAAATTATTGGCACAAAAATCAAGAAAGGACATCAACTGTTGCTGCCCTTACTGCGCTCACACAATGACTAAAAGGCTATCTATGGCAAAGTATGGCGACTATAGGCAGGCCCGTAGGTAGGCCGCAGCAATAAATGGCCAGAGTCCACTCGCACAAGAGTCTCGCGAGCTGCCTGCCTGCATGGGCAGGGAGTGCCTATAGGCGTTGTGCCTACGGGGAAGCGATGCCACTCGCGGGCGAGCCGCCCATGGGGGCGGTACCCATGGGGGGCAAGGCCACTTGAGGAGGCGGCACCTGCCCACAACAGCACCACTCGTAGGCATGGGCAGCGTGCCACCCGCGAGCGCACCACTCATAGGCATGGGCAGCGCACCCCCACGCGCATGGCTGCCATCGGCAGGGTGGCGGCGGTCGTAGTTGCAACATAGCATGCAGCAAGGGAGGCATTAGGGTTTTTGGCCAAAAGATAATTTTGTCCCTAAGAATTTTTAAAATTCTAATTTTATCCCTTATGGCCGTATGATCGAAATGCCCTTTCCGAATTCATAAGATTTTCTATATGTCCCTCTTTTCAGAAAAATATTAGTTAATTAAAATATTTAATTAACTATAATTATTTATCTAATAGTCCTATGTAATAACATGTATATGATGTGGATAAAAGATCATGGACCGTGTGATGTGATGTATGTATATGATGTGATCATTATTATTATTGGGGTCTGTGAGTCTTTATTTTTCTTATTTATTCTCGGGCCTACATGCTTATAATTATGTTATAATTACACGAGAAGGCGTAGCGGGAGTGTGGAAGCAATAGCGGGACCCACGAGGCTGAGACGGACGATCCGACGCATGAAGATGCGTTGAGATGCGGATGGAATCGATGAAGCGAGATGAATGATCACAGGGCATAGAGATGCGCCATTGCATAGATAGATCTTAATGTGAGTGATCAGGGCCCACTGTCTCAGGCTTGATCACATTAGGATATGGTCCAGAATCATCTGGTGTGATTGCTCATGTGATATATGATTGATTATACACCTACTAGATATGTATATATATTTGCATGCGATGTAGATATATATTATATATGTATGTGTGTGACATGTCATATTAGGAGACCGAATTAAAAAATCCCCTCTCTCGATAATATTAAGTCGGTAAACCTGTGACAATTAGATTGACCTATGTGGCCTTCCATCGTTATAGGTAGGAACCAATTCTCGATATATGTTGAGTTGGTCGAGTCCCTCGAGACTGATCTATATCGCGATTCGCTATCTTATCTACGACATCGAGATGTCACCGGTGACCTGAGGACATGGTATGCTTGGTCGAATCCCTCGAGGGTATATCATCGAATCAGACTCATCTTATAACGATGGTGATGACTTAACCGAACATCATGGTTGGTCGAGTCCCTCAAGGCTATAGTGATTTGGAGGCCGAACAGGATGAGAATCATAAGGAGTTGTGATCGACAAGAGTTGCCTACCTTTTGGGCTTAGTATGATTGGTCAGGTTCCTTATGGTTACACTAAGATACTGATTGGATCTCGATCCCCACTAGAAGTCTACCGGAGACTTTCATTTCACATGCTAAGGGTGTCGCGTTACTCGCTAGAAAAATAGTGGGAGCACATCAAGATAGAAGTTCTTATCTTGATTATTTATATTTTTACAAAATTTATATGTTATTTATTTCTATTGCATCTTTATTTTATTATCATTAGACCCTCTATATGGCATACTTGATGCCAATCACCTCACTGGTCAAAACTATGCGGATTGGCTCCACAACCTGAGAAAATTGTAATAGTTCTCACAGCGAAGAAAATTGCATATGTCCTTGAAATAGTAATCCTTATACCCAAGGAAGGAGCAAGTGAGGATGAGATCACTCGCTACATAAATTACGCAAATGACTCCACTCTTGCTCAGTATTTATATGTTGGGCTCCATGACTCCCGAGTTACAGAGACAACATAAAAAGATGGATGACAAATCCATACTCCTACATCTCCACAAATTGTTTGAGGAACAGGGAAGAACTCAACGATATGATATATTGAAGAGTCTCTTTCGTGCTAGGATGACTGAGAGGACACCGGTTCAGAACCATATCCTTAAGATAATTGAATGGATAGAGAAACTCACAGGTCTAGGAATGGCCCTAGAAGATAACCTGTGTATGGATCTTGTGCTTTAGTCTATTTTAGATTCCTTTTCATAGTTTTCTATGCTGGTAAGACTAGAAAGAAAAGGAAGACAGATAAGTCCCTTAAGAAGGGTAAGGGCAAGGGCAGACCGGGTAAAGCAAAGGTTGCTAAGAAGACTCAAAAAAGGATAAAAGCCAGTGCTTCCACTATAGCAAAGATGGGCATTGGAAGAGGAACTACAAAGAGTACATTGTAGAAAAGGTGAAATAGAAGCTTAGAGAAGCTTCAGATATGCATTCATGATTAGTCTCTATTTGTCATACTCATATGATAACACATGGGTATTGGATACCTATCGTGTTTATCATATCTGCAATTCGTTGTAGGTTCTGGCAAGATCTAGGAGATTGATGAGAGGTAAGATGGACCTTAAGATGGCAATGAAGTAAGAGTTGTTGCTATTGCTATTGGTGAGGTCACCCTACATCTACTTGGTGGAGCTACTATTGCATTAAATGCATATTATTTTGTTCCCTCTATTATCAAAACGTTATTTACATTTCATGTTTGACATTGAATGGTTATAAAGTAGTTTTTGAGAGCAATAGTTGTTTAATTATTAAGGATGATTAGATCATCAAGAGAGGAACATTGCATAATAGTTTAATTATGCTATATACTACTCCACATATCATAAATGTAAGTGAGTCCAGGAGGAAACGAGATGAGGTGAATAGTGCAAACTTATGGCATTGTAGGCTAGGTTATATCTGTGAGGGAAGGATTCAAAAGTTGTTATTACATAGATACCTAGATCTATTTGATTGTGAGTCATATACGACTTACGAACCTTGCCTTCGAAGAAAGATGACCAACTCTCTATTTAGTGAAACTGGAGAGAGAGCCACTAAGTTGTTGGTACTCATACATAGTGATGCATGTGGTCCCATGTCAACTCAAGCCATCAGTGGTTATTCCTACTTCATTATTTTCACTAACGATTTCTCTAGGTACGGACATGTGTACTTAATGAAGTACAAGTCCAAAGCCTTTGAAAAATTCAGGGAGTATGAGAATTAAGTAAAGGTTCAGACTGGAAAGAGTATCAAGACTTTTCAATCAGATCAAGGAGGTGAGTACTTGATACAAAGTTTACCCAGTTCCTCAAGGACCATGAGATTTTATCCCAATGGACACTCTTTATATACCCTAGCTCAATGGTGTATCTGAAAGGAGGAATCGCACACTGT
This sequence comes from Musa troglodytarum, assembly GCA_023547065.1. Classification (NCBI taxonomy): domain Eukaryota; kingdom Viridiplantae; phylum Streptophyta; class Magnoliopsida; order Zingiberales; family Musaceae; genus Musa; species Musa troglodytarum. The sequence continues at coordinate 25,932,004 of CP097504.1, forward strand.
TAGACATAGTGCAGTCCATGATGAGTTTTGCTGACATACCCATCTCATTCTGGGGATATGCCCTAGAGTCCATAGCTTATCTTTTGAATAGAGTTCTATCTAAGTCGGTAGTATCTACATCATATGAGATATGAAAAGGGAAGCATGATCTTAAGGTTATTAAGATTTGGGGCTATCCTACCCACGTTAAAAGACACAAGCCTGATTAGTTGGAATCCAAAATGAAATAGTGCAAGTTCGTGGGATACCCTAAGGAAACTTATGGGTATTATTTCTATCACCCCAAGGACTCAAAGGTCTTTATATCTACGAGTGTAGTGTTCTTTGAGAAGAAACATATTCTTGGTGGAGACAGTGGGAGTGTGATAGAGTTGAGCAAGGTTAAAAAACCTAGCTCAAGCACCATTCCACAGCCAGAGTCTATTCAGATACCTAGCACACAAGTTCTGACTTTACGTAAGTTCGATAGAGTATCTCATCCTCCTGAAAGATATGTGGGATATATTAGAGGAGAGGATGTTGAGGATATTGATCCTCAAACCTATGAGGAGGCTATTATGAGTATAGACTCCGGGAAGTGGCAAGAAGCCATGAATTCAAAGATGGATTCCATGTACTCCAATAAGTTTTAGAACCTAGTTGATGCACCTAAGGGTATCATACCCATTGGTTGCAAGTAGATCTTCATGAAGAAGATCGGAGTAGATGGAAAGATAGAGACCTATAAAGCAAAGCTAATGGCTAAAGCGTATTATCAAAGCCAAGGTATTGACTATGACGAAACCTTCTCACCCGTAGCCATGCTAAAATCTATCTAAATTCTATTAGCTATTGTAGCACACTATGATTATGAGATCTGGCATATGGACATGATAACTGCATTCCTCAATGACAACCTCGAGGAGGAGATGTATATGATACAGCCTAAGGGATTCGTATCCAAGGATAGTCCAGATAAGGTATGCAAGTTGCTTAGGTCTATCTATGGACTGAAGCAAGCTTCCTAAAGTTGAAACATAAGATTTGATAAGGGATCAAATCTTATGACTTCGTTAAGAATGAAGATGAGTCTTGTGTATACAGGAAGGTAAGTGGGAGCACTATCACCTTCTTAGTGTTGTATATAGATGACATCCTAATTATTAGGAATGATGTAGGAATGCTTTCCACAATAAAGGCTTGGCCATCTAGACACTTCTCCATAAAGGACTTAGGGGAAGCATCCTACATATTGGGGATTCAAATCTATAGAGATAGATCCAAGAGGATGCTTGACTTATCCTAGTCCAGGTACATAGACACCATTGTTAAAAGGTTTGACATGAAAAATTCCAAGAGAAGTCTCATACCAATGAGACATAAGCTATTATTTTCTTGGAGTATATCCCCAAAGACTCCTAAAGAAAGGACAGACATGGATAGGATATCCTATACCTCAGTGATAGGGTCTATCATGTATGCTATGCTATGTACTAGGCCTGATATAGTGTATTCTTTGAGTGTCATGAGCAGGTATCAAGCGGATCCAAGCTTGGAGCACTAGAAAGCAGTAAAGTGTATCCTTAAGTACTTGAGAAGGACTAAGGATCTTTTACTGGTATATGGAGAAAGTAGCCTTAGGATTGAGGACTACATAGACTCAAGCTTCTAATCTGATGTCGATGATGGAAAATCCAATTCAGGGCATGTGTTTACCCTGAATGAAGGAGCAATATGCTGGAACAGTTCTAAGCAAGATACTACTATTGACCCGACCATAGAGGCGGAGTGCATTGCTATAGTAGAGGCAGTAAAGGAGGGAGTTTGGATGAAGTAGTTCATCACAGATCTGAGAGTCGTGCCGAGCAGCGAGAAGCTAATTCTCTTATATTATGACAACTACAGGGTGATTACTCAAATGAGGGAACCTAGGTCTCATCAGAAGTGTTCTAAGGAAGTTCTAGCTTATTAGAGAGATCGTGGCCTGAAGAGATATAGGAGTGGAAAGAGTTCCATCCAAAGATAACATTGCAGATCCACTGACAAAACCATTGACTCAGATTGTCTTTGAGCATCACAGAAGTCTGATAGGGATCAGACATGTTGGTAATTGGCTTTAGGTCAAGTGGGAGATTGCTAGTCATATGTGCCCTGCAAGCCAATCACACGAGTGATGGCACTTGTAACATGTTGCGTCAATCTCTTTGCATATGATTATTAGTGATGGGGGTTTTCAACTTTATGTCGTGGCCTCGGAACCAAAGCGGCCTGGTTCAGGTCCGAATGTGCGGGGATCCTTCGGTCCGGGTTTCAAGCCGGTCGGGGCAAAGAGGGGGTAGCGTCCGCCGTTCGAGGAGGAAGGCTTCGGGCCGCTTTCGATGCCAGGGGCTCCACCTTTGTTCCTGCAAAAAAGGTCGGATCGGGGGGAGCTCCGCCCGACCCCTCCGATGATCAAGTTAGATCAGGCTATCTCGAAGGGATCTCCCCTCTTTTCTGAGTGCTCCCCCTCTTCTTACGTTCATCTACATAGGTTTTTATGGCCTAGGCTGCTCCCCCGGCTATAATTGTGATGCTACGTCTTTGATTACGTCTGTCAGCGTGCCGAGGGCCTACCCCCCTATGGGATGGCGACGTGCCTCGATGGCTGTGCAGCTTGTGCGGGACAAGTGGTGTCACTTCTGTCGGTCAACATGGGCTACAGCCGGTTGCGAGGGAGACAGGAGGCGTCATCAGGGTGCAGGCGGCATGGGCTGATGTCACGTCCCATTTATTACCCACATCACTCTCCGCCCCCCCCCCCGAAGGAAGCCCTGCCTTGGGGCTCACTCCGAGGTCCGAGGCTGGTTTCAGTCTGTGGGGATTGCTGGATGAACTCCTGATGGGCATGGAGGATGCTTTTCGGGAGCTGGCGACGGAGGCCTGTCAGTTCATCGTTCAGGGACACGACGAGACTAGAGTGCTCAGCTATAGAGACTGCGGCCGAGGTGAAGCCTTGGGGCCGAGGCGTAGCTCGGGCTTTCTGGCCGAAGCGAGGCTTGGGTTTTGTGGCCGAGGCATTGCTCGGGCTTTCTGGCGGAGGCGTTGCTCGGGCTTTGCGGCCGAGGCGTGGCTCGGGCATTATGGCCGAGGCTCGGGCTTTGTGGCCGAGGCGTTGCTCGGGCTTTCTAGCCGAGGCATTGCTCGGGTTTTGGGGCCGAGGCATCGCTCAGGCTTTATGGCCGAGGCATTGCTCGGGCTTTCTAGCCGAGGCGTTGCTCGGGCTTTGCGGCCGAGGCATGGCTCGAGCATTGTGGCTGAGGCTTGGGCTTTGTGGTCGAGGCATTGCTCAGGCTTTCTAGCTGAGGCGTTGCTCGGGCTTATTTGCACAGCCGAAACACGTGCTTAGGCAGGCAAACCGCTCAGAGAAGTACTCGGGCAGTCGAGGGCCGAGGTACATGCTCAGGTGGGCGGACTGTGCAGAGAAGTACTCGGGCGGTCAAGGGTCGAGGTACATGCTCAGGCGGGTGGTCTGCGCAGAGAAGTACTCGGGCGGTCGGGGGCTGAGGTACATGCTTAGGTGGGCGGTCTGTGTAGAGAAGTACTCAGGCGGTCGGGGGCCAAGGTATATGCTCAGGTGGGCGGACTGCGTAGAGAAGTACTCAGGCGGTCGGGGGCTGAGGTACATGCTCAGGTGGGCGGACTACACAGAGAAGTACTTAGTGGTCGACGGCCGAGGTACGTGCTCAGGCAGGTGGGCCGCGTAGAGAAGTACTCAGGCGGTCGACGGTCGAGGTATGTGCTCAGGCAGGTGGGCCGCGCAGAGAAGTACTCGGGCGATCGACGGCCGAGGTACGTGCTCAGGTAGGGGGACCACACAGAGAAGTACTCGGGCGGTCGACGGTTGAGGTACATGCTCAGGCAGGGGGGCCACGCAGAGAAGTACTCGGGCGGTCGACGATCGAGTGGCTACTTAGCAAGACGTGGGCCCCCTGTTCCAACTCACCTAGTGCAATCAATTGGGAGTTCCTTTGCTTGATGCAGGGGCCCGTGGGCTGATTCATCGGGACCTGTAGATGTCGAAGTCGAAGTGCCTGTATTCTGCCGTCTAGTTCGCCTGCTCCTACGTTGCCACACATGGCCTTCATTTATGAGGGGAAGTCCTTTGGCCTTCCTGACGTGACGTGGGTGGCAGGCGGGTGCGGAAGCGGGACAGTCGCCCATCTTCGGGAGACGGAAGGGCACTACTTCTGGCGGGAGTTTTCCCTTAAATAGCGCATGCCTGGCCTTCTTCTCATTTCTCGCCACGTGAGTCTTTCGTCCTAGGTCTCGCCTTCTCTTCCTTGACGCCAACGTCCACTCCTTCCTTCAAGTCAGCCCTTCCTCCATTCCTTTCCAAGGTCAGTGAGAATGACCTCCTCTTCTTCCTCTTCTGCTTCTCCATCCCCCGACGATGCTAATAAGGGGGTGCCTCCAGCGTCCCCTGGCCAGTCCTCTGACGGGGAGGTGACTAGGGCTCTCGAGACCTTGATGTGGCCGCACGACCTCGACTCCACCGTGAGCGAGTCATCCCTAGGAAACCTTCGGGATTGCTACGGCATCTCAGAGGATTACGACCTCTTACCCCTAAACCGGGGCAATGGGCTTACGACCCGATTCCTAAGGGTTTCGCACTGACCCTAGATGCCCTTGAGGCGGGGCTGCGTCTTCCTCTCCACCCCGTCATCGTAGCCTGCATTTTCTGGTGGTGAATCTCACTGTCACAGGTGGCGCCGAACTCCTGGCGCTACCTGGTGGCTTTCCTAGGGGAATGCCATTACGCCAACATCACCCCGACCCGAAACCTCTTTTTGTCCTGTTTTTGCCTCTCCAAAGGGTCGGGGGGTTACTTCCTTTCCACCCAAGCGGGCTTCCGAGTCGGCGGGGCTCCTTCCAACAACAAAGGATGGAAGGGTCGCTTCTTTTTCGTGACCTGCCAGAAGGATTGGGGTTTTGGGGTCCGATGGTCCGTGAGGGCCATTGATAATACAACCGTAGACCTCAGTGACCAGGAGCACGAGGACCTAGGGAGGCTCAAGGGGATTCTTCCCTCCTCACGAGCTATTCGAAGTATGACCGAGTGATGGCTGGTCGAAGCGGGTCTGAGTCCGTCGTCTCAGGGTACGTCCTAGGTGTTAGGTTCATGGGTATTACAGGTTGTCCCTAATGCTAACCGTCGTTTGATTTTCTGCAGAAATGGTGAAACTCCAATCTCTCCACGGCGGTCTATCACGGACTTAGCTGGTTTTGCCTAAGCCGTGCGGCACCAATGCGTATCACCGCAAAGGTCAGCCTCCCCGAAATCTCCTCCAATCCCTTAGGACCTACGAAAGAGAAGACGGGACAGAGAAAGCGCTTCACACGGGATCCGCAAGCCACTCTTTTAGCAAACACATTATAGCCAATGCAAATTCCAACCATGGATATCACAAGCTCAGAACGGTTGCACAACAAATGTATAACATTGGTCCACTACAGACCGACTTCTAGTACAAGTATTCACTCGATGCAAACTTTATGTACAAGCTTACAATGGCCGCCAAACTCACTCAAAGGGGGCATTTAGCCTTTGGCAAGCCCTTTACAAACTTTACAAGTTATAACCAACCAAAAGGGACATGGACGAGCATAAGCATTACACTGAACAAGCCGTTTACAATTTGTCCATGACATTCTCCCCCACTTATTCCTTTGACATCCTCATCGAAGCCTTTGCTGACGCTGTAACTTCTTTTCTTTGTTGGATCTTCAATCTTCTACTCCTGCTGTGATGCGCCCTTTGGCTCCCATTTGTTCTCCGCTTGTTGTTGTTGAGTCGTCGAACTTTAATCTGCCATGCTGTTTCAACTCGCCAATAACTTTGACTTTGGTGTGGAGTTGGCAGAGTTATGCTGATCCTTGCTGGTTCTTGCGGATTCATCTGATGAAGGATTAAAGACCATCATTGATCTGTGCCAGTATTCAAATTCTTCTTGCCTCTTGAACTGGATAGATACTTATTGGAGCTTTAACGAGCATCACCTCGCAACCTTTAAAGTTTTCCGGTCTTTCCTCCGCAAAATTTGCCCATCGAATCTTCTTCCACTTAGTTGTCTTGCCCAAGTAGGCTCGCATCACTTCCGCTTTCGATTGGCATTCAATTGGGAAATGAAGCGGACAATTTACTCTCAGTAGCACTGATCACCATTGGTGAGGACTTGACAACTATTGTCTTCCATTAGTCTCTTCGAAGGGTCTTCAAATTTGTGCAGAGCTCCTCTGCTAGATAACTAAGAGAGCTGGGGTACTCGGTTTCGCCCATCCTCTTGAGAATTGAGAAGGCAAAGGTTACTTGACTTCGCCCGCCTCCTCGAGGTTGTACTTCGTGCGTCGAGCTGGTTACTAGACTTCGCCTGCTCTTAGCTCACACTTCCGAAGCACTTGAAGTGTTTGCAATCCTTGCACTGAGTCAGCTACTATGATTCGCCTTCTCATTGCTATTGAACTTCTGGAATGCAAGAAGTTATCATCCAACTTGGAGTAAGTCTCCGATAGATCTGGTCACCTTTGGGATTGTACCGCCTTCTCCATCATTTCTGTCGCCGACTCCTCTGAGTAGCAAAGGTATAGCACCGTGTACTGCCAGCTCTGATCCTTGGTCATGCACTCTTGCATCGACCCGAAGTCCTTCACTCATGGCTATCTTGATGGAAAGTCTGTTGACACTGGTCTTACGAAGTTCTCTGGCTTCTGCCCTTCAGCCTTGTCTTAGTACATGGAGTTTGCCAAAGCATTCTCCTACGCCACAGCCCATATCACGACCAAGCGCTCTCCCTCTATGAGAGCAAGGGACCGATGACTCCCCGGAAGTCCCGCCTCTGCGGTACCCTGGCACTGCATTGCCCATGGCACTACTATCCGTTGTCTCACATCTGTGTCCCTTCTTCATGATCGGTAGATCCGCCTCTACAGCACTGCGGCACTCCTCTGAGTCCACCTTCAATCTAACCGATGATTGATCTTTGGTAGCTAAGTCCCTCTGGACTCATCATTGCTTCCTCGCTCTATTTCGACCACCTGCTTCGACACCTCTGTGTTCTCTGAGCAGTTCCACTTGGTCGCTGGAAAGACAGACTGCAACTCCCATGTATGGCCACCGCCATTCATGTTGCAGGGCTTGCACCGCTTCTGTTCTCCTTAGCTTCATTGGTCGCAACGTTCGCTTACTCGGCCTTGTCCTCTGACTTGCCGGGCTCCCTTAAGCGAATAAGAGCTCTGAAGCAGTCCAATTCTTCAACCGCTCCGATCATACCTCTGCATGATCTAGTCCCCCTCCACGGGACTCACTAGTACTTACATATGAACTTCTTCCTCGATAGTGCACAGCTCTCATAAGCTGATATCCAAGGCTTCCATTCAATGCAATATTCGATGCACGCATGGAAGATCCGCCTCTGCGGTACCATGGCATTCACTGCTTGAATCCATAGCCCTTCTTGCCATCATGTTGTTCATCAAAATGGAGCTCCCAATCGCGCTCCCGATCATACCTCTGCATGATCTAGTCCCCCCATGGGACTCACTGTGTGTCGACTTGCCACGAACCATTCCACCACGATCTGCTACATCATGTCGCCTCCTGGTGACATCTCCTTGCATTCTGATCCCTGTGGTATAAACTTGAACTGCGATATCTCCATGTGTGGACTCCGCCAACACATCGTAGGGCCATAGCCACCTTCGATTCTTTTCGCTCCTTTGGCAATCGACCTTCGTCCATCCACTCTTGGGTCACACTCGAACGAAGCCTAGCTCTAGGATAGTCCATCGCCTAGTAGCTCCTCTAAAGTCCCCTGACTTTGCTAAAATTGGTGCACCATTGTCTGGGTCCTGGGACTCTGCCCCTACCAGCACAATCTCCGCTGCGCACCGCTTTCCTCATGGCAACTCGAATAGCAACATTATGGCATATTCTTCAAGAATATCTGCCTCTGCATCCTCTTGCCCCGTGCCAAGGCCTTCTAACATCAACTTCGCCACTGCAAGTTGTATCGCCTTAGTTCCTCTGTCAAATGCTTTACCGAGATGAGGTGCATATGCCTCGAAGTTCCCTTCGTCTTTGGCACCATGCAAGATGAGTTTGCTCCATCAAAATAGAGAATCCATGGAATGACATGATTCTATTTTTGTCTCTACAAGAGTCCATGCCCTTGACCTCTGTCTAAGGAAAGCTTCAAGCCTCCACTCCATGTTCTATCTTCTATGCCAACTCTCTTCATGTGGCTTGGGTACATCACCAAGTTATCCCCCAAGTTGCTCCGCTTCTCAATTTGCATTGCGTTAATGGTAGCCCTCACATCCACCATTTCACGGGTCAGCCCTCTATTGAGCCCAATCTCCATATTGGATCCAAGTGTGCTTTCGCTTTGTGATGCCTTGGGTCACTCCCCCACTTGATCTCGCTATGCGTCCACCAACGCATCACCACTTGCAAAATCATGCGACGAATCCTCGCCGCTTACTCGATCTATCGAGCTTTGTCTTGAGGTACTCCTCAACCGGTGCAATTCATTGCATATGATTCTCCCTCTAGAGAATTGGGACTTATCCCTCCTGGATATCTACCCCGTTGGAGCAACTTCTCTCTTCGCATCCTTCCCTCTGGAAGTCTAGGAGACCACCATCGCCTTGGACTACTCCGCCTTTGCTGAATGAACTGTGCCGAATTTTGCCTCTGTAAATGTACTTGCTAGACTGCGATACTTCGCCAATACAGCTCACACTGCACCCCTCTGAGTCTAGCAACATGCTAAACCTGCTGCACACTTCAGCCTCTTACGAAAGTATCCTACACATGCCGAAGAGAAAGTTTGAATGCTCCATGGCGCCGCCCTTCGGTCGCCTTGGGATGGTCCCGGACATTCTATCGTCCGTATGCAAGGCCTTACATGAGTATCGAATTCCTTAAGTTTGCAACTCCCCTCACCTCTGTGAGCTTTGCACAACTCTTTCGATCGTTGAACAACCCACGTCCCCTTGCACGATCTCATCCTTTGCAAAGCACTCCGCTTGCCTCGAGCACCGTCAAGTTTGGGTGCCAACGTCGAGCCACTGCTCGAACTCAGCCATCCCGACCTTTGTGCGCTACGCAATTCTTCTTAGCTTGTTGTCCTCGTGGTGCCTCGCTAGGTCCCCCACGTTTTCATGCTAAGTGTTTCTAAGTGGGCTTGTCCCACTCTGATACTATCTGTCACGGACTTAGCTGGTTTTGCCTAAGCCGTGCGGCACTAATGCGTATCACCACAAAGGTCAACCTCCCCGAAATCCCACGATCCCTTAGGACCAGCAAGGATCAGCATAACTCTGCCAACCCCACACTAAAGTCAGAGTCATTGGCGAGTTGAAGCAGCATGGCGGATTAAAGTTCAACGACTCAACAACAACAAGCGGAGAACAAATGGGAGCCAAAGGGCGCATCACAGTAGGAGCAGAAGATCGAAGATTCAACAAAGAAAAGAAGTTGCAGCGTCAGCAAAGGCTTCGACGAGGACGTCGAAGGAATAAGTGGGGGAGAATGTCATGGACAAATTATAAACGGCTTGTTCGGTGTAATGCTTATGCTCGTCTGTGTCCCTTTTGGTTGGTTATAACTTGTAAAGCTTGTAAAGGGCTTGCCAATGGCTAAATGCCCCCTTTGAGTGAGTTTGGCGGCCATTGTAGGCTTGTACATAAAGTTTGCATCGAGCGAATACTTGTACTAGAAGTCGGTCTGTAGTGGACCAATGTTATACCTTTGTTATGCAACCGTTCTGAGCTTGTGATATCCATGGTTGGAATTTGTATTGGCTATAATGTGTTTGCTAAAAGAGTGGCTTACGGATCCTGTGTGAAGCGCTTACTCTGTCCCGTTTTCTCTTTCGTAGGTCCTAAGGGATTGGAGGAGCTTTCGGGGAGGCTGACCTTTGTGGTGATATGCATTGGTGCCGCACGGTTTAGGCAAAACTAGCTAAGTCTGTGACAGGACGGTCCTCGATAATTTCCTCCCCACGCCCGGTGGCTGATCCAAGACCCGCTCAAAGGACACCCCACTGGAGGTTGAAGCCGCCCGTCCGTGCAAGAGGCTGAAGTCCCTCGCCTCTAAGGGGTCCGGGGTGACCACGGGCCGCTAGAGGGGAGCGGGCACCGAGCAGGTGGACCGAGCAGGGACGGACCCGCAGCGAGAGGAGGTCAGCCCCAGTCGGGAGGCAAGGGGGAAGGACCTTCAACTTCCGGCAGTGAGAGACTTGTGCCGCCTTTCCCTAGGCAAGGATGAGCCCCTCCTGGTTCGAGCTATGGGAGAGCTTCCGGTGGGGGAAGCGGGGGACTCGCTGGTCGCCCGATGGGGCAGTCTGTCCCGAGGGGACAAAGTATGGGCCGGAGGAGAGTCCTCCGTGGCATTCCTCCGAGGCGCACTTCATCCCGACATAGATCGGGATTTGTACACCCTGCCCTCGGCGGTTCTGCTTGGCAAATCAGCCAAGTCCCTAATGTGGGTAAGTATCACTCTCCTTGCTTATGGTTATTCTTAAATATCATTGATCCTGACCCTGCTTCTGTAGGGCTTCCACTATGCAACAACCCTGATGGATCGGGTCCAAGACGCCGATCGGATCATCGGCGGGTTGATTGACCATAACATCGAGCTACGCCAGCAGTTTAAAGAACTCCGGGCGGGGACAGGACACGAGGCGGTCGCGGTTGCCGAGAAGCGGGCGTCCGATCTAGAGGCGGAAGTGGCTTGCCTCACGTCCGAGCTCCAGGTGGCAGGAGAGACCAATAAAGGACTACAGAAGTTGCTGCTGGTGGACCGGACCGAGATCCATCTATTGAAAACGGAAGCGTCCACCCTAAGCAAAAAAGCTGGAGGAGCAGGAGGTCGTGGCGAAGGCAGCCTGCGAGGCCCTCGCCGAGGAGAGGCATCTTCGTCCTGAGAAGGACAAGGAACTCCTTGAGGCTTACAAGAAGTCCGAGGGGTTCAAACTCAGGCTGACTCAGACGGGGTAGGTATCCTACGAATATGGATACCAGATAGCTCTGGCCCCTTTCCGAGTGCGCCATCCCGGTCTCGAGGTGGAGGAGGCCCCGAAGACCTGAAATAGTCTTGTAGATTTTGTAGTCTTCTCTAGGGGGTCAGTCAGTTTGTAAGTCGGTCGGGTTTTGTAGCCTCGTTCCTACTGAAATAAAGATTTCTTTCCCAATTCTCATTTGCTTTGCCCTCATTATCGTGACGCTTACACAAAATATTTTCTAAGGTTCTGAACGTTCCACGGCCTCGGTAATAGGTGACCTGACATTGTCTCGAGTCGAAACGTTCCCGCTCGGACGACCTCGACGACATAGTAGGGTCCTTCCCACCGGGGAGCGAGTTTACCACGTGCTCGGGTCGGGTTGCTCACCTCAGACTTGCGTAGGACTAAGTCACCTAATCTGATCGGTCGAGGATGGACTTTCCTGTTGTAACTTCTGGCGATAGCCCTTCTATAAGAGAGGGCTTTCAGGTGTGCGTCAGCTCGGCGCTCTTCGAGCAGGTCCAACCCAGCTCATAACCCTTCGGCCGACACTGCTTCCTCAAAGGCTTCTACTCGGGGAGTGAGGACGACCACCTCGGCTGGTAGGATGGCCTCGGTGCCAAACGACAGACTGTATGGAGACTCATCGATTGCCATCTTAGGTCTTGTCCATAAGGACCATAGGATACTCGGTAGCTCATCGACCCAGCTAGATCGGGCCGTGAGGGTCCTCCTCCTGAGTCTGTCCAAGATTGATCGATTAGTTACCTCTGCTAGGCCATTAGTTTGGGGATGAGCCACTGAGCTGAACCTTAGTTGTATCTGGTGGCTCATACAGAACTCCCTGAATTGGGCGCTGGCGAATTGAGTTCCGTTATCAGTAACAATGACCCTGGGCAATCCAAACCGGGTTAGAATGTTTCTCCACACGAATTGCTCCACTTGGAACTCTGTAATCGCCACCAGGGGCTCAGCCTCGACCCATTTGGTGAAGTAATCTATGCCAACAATGATATATCTCCGCTGTCCCGAGGTCGGGGGGGAAAGGCCCGAGGAGGTCCATTCCCCACTGAGCGAAGGGCCACGCGCAATCCATGGGGGTGAGCGGGACCGCCGGGTGTTGAGGAGCTCGTGCGTGTCGCTAACACGCATCGCACCGTCTCGCGTAGGCCCTCGCGTCCTGATACAGGGTGGGCCAGTAATAGCCCTGACGAAGTACCTTGAACGCCAAGGTATGACCACCTATGTGCTCCCCGCAAACCCCCTCATGGACCTCGGCTAGAACTGATCTAGCCTCGTCAGGGTCCAAGCAGCGTAGGAGAGGGCGTGAGAACGACCTCCTATATAGTCGACCGTTGATCTCGCAGTACCAGGCCTAGGTACGGCGTAGACATCGGGCTGCAGCCTCATCAGGAGGGAGCATGCCGTCCCACTTATATTGCAGCATTTCCTGAATCCACATTGTCGGGACACTAGGCTCGACCATTGCAACGGTGGCAATGGCGCAGAAAGGAAGCTCCTCAAGTTCGGCCCTCTCTTCGGGGGTCGATCTTGAGGCCAACTTTACGAGCACATCCGCTCGCTCGTTCTAACCTCTAGGCACTCTGGATAGCGTAAAACGAACAAAGCTGGTGGCAAGGGCTCTTACTTCCGCTAGGTATTTTACCATGGTCGGGTCTCGGACTTCGTATCTGTCGCCAAGCTGCTCAGCGACTAGCTGTGAGTCGGTGAGAATGCGCACTGCGCCCACTTGCATCTCGGTGGCCAATCTGAGACTCGCCAGGAGCGCTTTGTATTCTGCCTCATTGTTGGTGGCCGCAAAGTCGAAGCGGAGGGAGCGTTCAAACATGCGCCCATCGGGGGCTTGCAACACTAGCCCCGCTCCCGCGCCCGTCGAGCCGGATGACCCATCTACCCGTAAGACCCATTCTGCTTCGGTCTATTCGGGACCCTCGTCCTCAGGGCGGGTCAGCTCCGATAGGAAGTCAGCCACAGCCTGTGCTTTGATGGTGGTTCTCGGCTTGTACCATAAGTCGAACTCCGCTAGCTCCACCGACCATTTGATAAGGTGACCTGCGAAGTCAAACTTCGATAAAACTTGTCGAAGGGGTTGGTTAGTGACTACCTCGATTGGGTGGGTCTGAAAATACGGATGCAACTTTCGAGCTACCAACACGAGTGCTAGCGCCAGCCTCTCGATGGGTGGATACCGCTCTTCGAGCCCTTTCAGGATGTGACTTAGATAATAGACTGGTAGTTGTTCTCTGGAGTCCTCCTTGACTAGTACGGAGCTCACCACGTGCTGGGAGGTGGCTAGGTAGATGCTGAGGCACTCTCGGGGGGAGACCGAGGCGAGGCAAGGAAGGGCGGCCAGATGTTGTTTCAAACGCGCGAAGGCTTCCTCACATTTCATCGTACATTCGAAGTTCTTCGGCTTCTTCAGAGCTCGGAAGAAGGAAAGGCATCGGTCGCCTGAGCGGGACAAGAACCGTGACAATGCAGCGAGCCTCCCATTGAGGCACTGGAGGCTCTTGATCGTCCGGGGTGTTTGCATGTCAATGATGCCCGGACCTTCTCGGGGTTCGCATCGATTCCCCTTTCATGCACGATGAACCTGAGAAACTTGCCCGAGCTGACACCGAAGGCGCATTTGGTAGGATTGAGGTGCATGTCGTACTTCCTCAGTGTGGCAAACGTCTCGGCTAGATCCGTCAGATGAGTCGGGCCTATGCGGCTCTTTACGATCATGTCGTCAACATAGATTTCCAAATTTCTCCCTATCTAAGAGGCGAACATCTTATTCACGGTCCTCTAGTAGGTGGCTCCAGCGTTCTTCAATCCGAACGGCATAACCTTATAGAAATAGATCCCCTGGCTGGTGAGGAAAGCCGTGTGTTCCCGATCCTCGGGCGCCATCCGAATCTGGTTGTAGCCAGAGAAGGCATCCATAAACGAGAAACGAGCGTGTTTGGAGGTGGCGTCGACCAACTGGTCGATCCTTGGAAGGGGATAGCAATCCTTTGGACATGCATGGTTGAGATCGGTGTAGTCAACGCACATCCTCCAGCTCCCATTGGATTTCTTAATGAGGACTACATTTGACAACCATCGTGGGTATTTGACCTCCTCGTTGAAGTCTACCACCAGGAGTCGTTCCACCTCCTCTCGAACAGCTAGCTGCCGCTCGGGAGCCAGTCGCCGAGGCCTCTATTTTACTGGTTGGGCATTAGGGGAGATGCACAAGTGGTGCTGGGATACCTTAGGGTCGATGCTCAGCATATCGGCTGGCGACCAGGCGACCAGGCGAAGACGTCGGCATTCTCCTGAAGGAGGTTGATGAGCTGAGTCTGCTCCTGCTCTGGGAGCTACGAGCCGACTTTGATCATTCGATCGGAACGACTTCCTAGCAGGGGTACGTCGATGGTGGGCTTTGTCGACTCGGGATGCTGAGTTGGCCTCTTCGTCTCCCCGAGGTCTACCAGCAGATGGTCAGACCTTCCCCTCTTATGCAGGGAGACCGCCGTCAGGTAACATTGTCTGGAGTCGCGGGGGATTCCCCGGATTTCTCTAACTCCGACGGGGGTCGGGAACTTTATGGTCTGGTGGTAAGTCGAGATGACCACCCTAATTTTATTGAGGGTAGGTCGCCCAAAAATTGTGTTGTAGGCAGTAGGTAGGTCGACTACCAGGAAAGTCGCCATCACTGTCTTCGTCCTCGGTGTGTCCCCGAGGGTCAAGGGCAGTGTGACCGCCCCCAACGGCGAAATCAAATCTCTGGTAAACCCAGTGAGCACCGAATGCATCGGCTTCATGGCGTCCCTGGACAACCCGAGCTTCTGGAAGGCATCCAAGTAGAGTATGTCGACGGAACTTCCCGTGTCGATCATAACCCTCTTCACCTGGGCGTTGGACACCCTAGCGGAAATCACCAACGCGTCGTCGTGCTCGGGTTGCACGGGGCGCTTGGCCGGAAACGTGATTACCGGCTCAGGAGCGCGTCTGAGCTCCTCGGCCGTAGTGGCGCGGGCATATGCCTTTCGCCCGGATGTGCTGACTCCTCCAGACGCCGGGCCACCGATGATCACATCTATGCGTCGCTCGATGGGCCCCTCAGGGCAAGGGGACGACTCTTCATTCGGCCAGAGATACTGGTCCAAGTGTCCCCTACGAATCAGCTCTTCGATCTGTCACTTCAGTTCGCAACATTCCTCGGTGTCATGTCCTTGCTGCCGATGGAATCGACAATACTGAGTCCGATCCGCCAGCTACCGCGGACTTGTCATCGGGGACGGGGGTCTAAGCATCCCCTTCTCCTTTATTTGGATAAATACTTGTGTTCGGGATGTACCTAAGGCGGGGAGCGGAGGGGCTGAGATGGGCGGTTCAGGACGATCCATCCTGCGTCTCAGTTGCACAGGTTGGTGCCCTCGGGGAGGCTCCGGCCGACCCCTCTTGAGCTCCTCCTACCTCCCGGACATCCAGGCTTCCACCGAGATGTACTGGTAGGCCTGCTGAAGCATTTCTGACACCGCATTGGGGGGGAACTTGACGAGAGACCAGAAAAATCTAGAGGGGCGCAATCCCACCATGAATGCCTGCATTAGCAAGGAAGGGTGAGCGTCCGGTAGGCCCCAGATTTCAATAGTGAAATGATTCACAAAGTGGGCTAGAGATTCGCCCTCCTTTTGATTCAGTCCGAGGAGGAGGGCGACAGAGGGCTTTAGCCGAGCGTGCGCCAGGAAGTGGAGCTCAAACTCTCTAGCCAGTTGATCGAAAGAGGCGATTGTCCCGCCTTTCAGAGCGCTATACCAGGCGCGGGCTGGGCCCCTTAAAGTCGTGGGGAACGCCCGGCACATCAGGGCGTCAGCGGTCCCGTATAATGCCATCTAGGCTCGAAAGGCTGCAACGTGGTCTGCCGGATCAGCGATGCCATCGTATGCATCGATAGAGGGGAGTCAAAAGTTCGATGGCACCCGTTGCTCTTGTATTTCCATCACAAACGGGGACCCCCGGCAAGGGTCCTCTCTCTGCTCCTCCTTTGATTTACGAATCTCCCTTTGTACTTCATCCAATCACTGACTGACGAAGCGGAGCTGGGCTCAAAAAGAGTCAACCGAATCCGAGGATACCACCTCGGGTTCGAGTCGACCGTCGGGGATTCCCGCGGCTCGTTCTCTACCTAGAGCCGGTCGGGTCGACGGCGAGGCGGGGAAGACTGAAGGCGTCATGTAAGCTTGAGCGGGGGGCTCGGACTGTTGGTGCTGTTGGACCTCTGGTGAGTTCGCCAGCCGAGAAAGCAGTGGGACGAAGGTCTGCACCATTTTTGCAATGGCTCAGACCTAGTGAGTCAAGTCCTGGAAGGCTTCGGTAGTCACAAGCAGCGGGATGGTCGAGGCGCCGCCGAGTGGAAGCAATCCTGGGTCATTGAACAACCACTAATAACGTTCCGAGGTTGCGGCGGGGTCGTCCACCCTCAGTTCACCGGGGTGGGGACGTTCAAGAGGGACCCCCGCTGGGTAAAACCTCTCGCCGCCGCGCTCGTCTTGATTAGTCTTGTGATCCCCTACCATTCGGGCCCTCCTAGTGCCAAACTAATGGGGGTTTTCAACTTTACGCTGTGGCCTTGGGACCAAAGCGGCCTGGTTCGGGTCCGGATGTGCGGGGATCCTTCGGTCCAGGTTTCAAGTCGGTCGGGGCGAAGAGGGGGTAGCGTCCGCCGTTCAAGGAGGAAGGCTTCGGGCCGCTTTCGATGCCAAGGGCTCCGCCTTTGTTCCTGCAAAAAAGGTCAGGTCGGGGGGAGCTCCGCCCGACCCCTCCGACGATCAAGTTAGATCAGGCTATCTCGAAGGGATCTCCCTTCTTTTTTGAGTGCTCCCCCTCTTCTTACATTCATCTACCTAGGTTTTTATAGGCTAGGTTCCTCACCAGAATCGTGATGTTACGCCTCGACAAGGCGCTGGCCGTGGCCGAGGGCCTCGCCGCGGGATGGCGACGTGCCTCAATGGTTGTGCAGCCTGTGCGGGACAGGTGGCATCACTTCTGTCGGTCAACACAGGCTACAGTCGGTTGCGAGGGAGACAGGAGGCGTCATCAGGGTGCAGGCGGCATGGACTGATGTCACGTCCCATTTATTACCCACATCAATTGGTATTTTCTCACATTATCTAGATGTATATTGTGATATCCTTGGATTTGTGCAATGGGAATCAGATCATGATGAGATCATGATAATGAGACCGATTCACCTTTAAACATAAACTCTAAATAATCCCGGTCATAGGTTACTCGAGAGGAACATTGAGATAACCGGATAGACTGGTGTGCTATATACCCATCTAGATAATGGAGGTGGCTGGTCTAATAGCTACTTATGTGGGGATACTAAGGATACAATATAAGTGCTCATTGGAGAATGAGTTCACTGATTGATCCGCTTACGGAATGTTGGATGATTATTGATACCTCACGTCAAATAGCGATTTCGTAGTCTTAGTAGTATCTCTGGTTCTTAGACTTGAGACACCAAAGCTGTCTTGTATGAGTACTTCATTCTTTGATGCCGGACTTACAGGTTTGAAAAGTTTTAGATTTGGGATAACCGGTTCTCGGGAATGGTAGCCAACTTTATGAAGATAATTAAGTATCAATAGAGGATCATCCACTTACGGTATCATGAGAGGAATATCTCATGTGTTCTTGCTCAAGCAAATCTCTAACTAGTGTCATTCGAATTGAGAGAGAAAAAGTTCTCCAAGAGAATCCGATTAGAGCGAGACTCAATTGGAAACCGTATGGGCTTGACAACACTATGCCCAATATACAGTCTCTGGGATATTAGATGGATAAGGGACTATAGATACATGGTAACTAAGGACAGATAAGTCCAAAGGATTGAATTCCTTTGTATCATTTGGAGATTATGGCATAGTGGCCTAGTACGTCCGTAGTCGATGAGTCGAGTGAATTATTATGGAGATAATAATTTATTAAGTCAAAAGGAGTTCTGACAAATATGACTCACAGCCAACTCGATATTGGGCCTAGAAGGTCACACACATATGGTAAGTATTACGATGAGTAGAGGTTCAAATATGAGATATCCGGTGAAGTCCCTATCTTATTGGATATCTAATAAGCCCTTGTATTATTGGATCCCATGGATGAGATCCAATAAGAGCTAGATTATTGGGTAGAGACCCATTAATCTAAGAGGCTTGGGTAATCGGATAGAGATCCGATACCCAACAGGGCTAAATCCATTAGAGTTGACAAGGGGCCTTTATAAATAAGAGGAACCAAAGGCCCATAGGCTGGGGTTTTTCTCGGAGGCCACCTCCTGTTATCCTCTCTCTAAAGAGGAGCATCGTCATAGGCCTTACCATGTGGATACCGCTAGAGAGGAGGATGCTTGACCTCCTTCATCCACCTCACGGATCTATAGGAATTCAGGGATATACAATCTCCCTAGGTATTATCTTTCTTACATATTTTATGTTTTCAAATTCATGGATTTGTTTTGATGCACCGATCTTCATATGAAAATGGAACTTTTCATAAAAATCTAGGATTTTATTTTATGTTCTTCCACTGTGCATGTGATGTTGCCCCCTAGATATCCCAATAGTATCATGCTTATTTATCTTACTTGAATTTGGTATCATGCCTTGATATAATAATTTGATTTTATTTTTGTATCATTGAATGATGTATCATCAATTGATATCATGCCTTGAATTTGTGAACTATTATTTGATATCATTTGATTCTTACTAAATTTCAAAATTAAAGTCTGTATCATTTGTTGAAATGATGATTGTCTATCATCATTTAACATTGAACTTGAAAATGGATGTCATACGTTGACATCATTTTTGTATTACGAAAAATATGAAGTATCGTATTTTGGGATAAAAATTATGCTTGTTGAGAATATCGATAAGTTTGAATATATGTCACTTATTAGTTTTGGCTTGAATTCAAGGGGTTTGAATTCAAGTATTTCTTTTCTCAAATATGGCATCTATATAGGGGGAGTTAAGATTAACTCCATCATCAATTGATTGTCATCATAAAAAAGGGGGAGATCGTTGAATCACGGATTTTGATGATGAAGTCAATTGATAGATTATTTGATCTAATCCATATTATTGAGAAAAGTGTATAGGATTAACTACGATAGCGATGAAGGCATAGGGCAAAACGAAGTGCTAGAGTCAAGTACAATTGAATCGTTAGGAGTTCAAGAGTTGACCGGAAGTCCGAAGATTCATCATGAATGCTGCAAGAATTGGTTGAGAATGAGTCGGGAACTTTGCCAAAGGGTTTGTCGGAAGCTCGTTGGAAAGTTCATCGGAGGTTCACAGAGCTCACCGAGAAAGATTGGAGCTTGCCAAACAAGACTCATTGAAAATCGCCAAGATCGTCATAAAGTCTAGGAGCTTGCCGGGAGTTCACTAGAAGGTGTCCGAAGGTTCGTTGGAAGACTATCAGATGTTCGCTGGAAGTTCACTAGAAGAAGACTTGACGTGCCAGATATAGTTTACTTAGAGAATATCTTTAATTTCATAGTTAGCATGTAATTAGGGTTAGGATTGGGTGTTAATCCAATTAACCCTGCTAGGGGCCAACTAGGCTCATAAATGAATTACATTGGGCCAGATTCAAGGCTCATCCAGAAGTGCTGAACCTGGTGCCTGGGCAGTGGTGCCACCTAGGTCAATGGAGGTATCATCGGTAGTTATTAACTGCGACTATGCACTTCTCTGGGGAGAAGAGAACAGGAGGTGACTACCAAGAGAACTCTCAGCCTATAGAGGTTTGGTTCCCTCCTATTTATAGAGGCCCCTTGTAAACCCTAATGGATCTTGCCCTATTGGGTATTGGATCTCCATCCAATTACCCAAGCCTCTTGGATTAGTAGGTCTCTACCCAATAATCTATTATTAGCAATTATTGGATCTCATCTTAGGATCCAATAATTTAGGGGCTTAATGGATATCCAATAAGTTAGGTGGTCCAACGGATATCTCATATCCGAACCTCTACTCGTCGCAACACCTACCATATATGTGTGATCCTCTAGGCCCAATATCGAGCTAGCCGTGAGTTATACTTGTCAGAACTCTTTTTGACTTAGTGAATTATTATCTCTATAATAATTCACCCAACTCATTAACTACAGACATACTAGGCCACTACGCCGTAGCCCCCAAACGATACAGGGGAATCCAATCCTTTAGACCTATCTGTCCTCAGTTACCATGTATCTATAGTCCCTCATCCATCTAATATCCCAAAGACCCTATACCAGGCATGGTGCTGTTAGGCCCATACGGTCTCTCCTCGAGTCTTGCTCTTGTTGGATTCTCCCGGAGAACTCTTTTTCTCTCAATCTGAATAACCTTAAACCAAGGATTTTTTGAGCAAGAATACATGGGATATTCCTCTCATGATACTGAGAGTGGATGATCCTCTATTGACACTCAATAGCTCTCGTAAGGTTGGCTACCACTCCCAATAACCGGTTGTACTAGATCTGAAATTTTTCAAACCTATAAGTCTGGTATCAAAGAGTGGAGTACTCATACAGGACATCCTTGGTGTCTCAAGTCTAAGGACCAGATACACTATTGGGACTACAGAATCATTGTCTGACGTGAGGTATCAATAACCATCCAACATTCCGTAGGCGGATCAATCAGTGAACTCATTCCCCAATGAGCACCTGCACTGTACCCTTAGTGTCCCCACATGAATAGCTATGAGACTAGCCACTTCCATCACATGGATGGGTATAGAGCATACTAGTCTATCCGGTTATCTCAATGTCCTTCTCGAGTAACTCATGACCAGGATAATTTAGGGTCTGTGTTTAAAAGTGAATCAGTCTCATTATCGTGATCTCATCACGATTCAATTCTCATTGCACAGATCTAAGAACATCACAATATACATCTAGATAATGTGAGATAATGTCAATAAGCATAAGCAAAGAGATTGACGCTGTATGTTACAGGTGCAATCACTCAAGTGATTGGCTTGTAGGGCACCTATAACTAGCAATCTCCCACTTAATCTAAAGCAAATCACCAACATATTTGATCCCCATCAGACCTCTGTGACGCTCAAAGATAATATGAGTTAATGGCTTTGTTAGTGGATCTGCAATGTTATCTTCAGATGGAACTCTTTCCACTACTACATCTTTTCGGGCCACGATCTCTCTAATAAGTTGGAACCTCCTCAGAACACTTTTTGATAAGACCCGGTTTCCCTTATTTGAGTAATCGCCCCATAGTTGTTGCAATATAAGGAAATCAGCTCTTCGCCGCTCGACATGACTCCCAAATCTGTGATGAACTTCTTCATCCAGACTCCCTCCTTTGTTGCCTCTATCGCAGCAATGTATTCTGCCTTTGTGGTCGAGTCAGCAATAGTGTCTTGCTTGGAACTCTTCTAGTATACTGCTCCTCTATTCAGGGTGAACACATACCCTGAATTAGACTTACTATCATCGACATCGAACTGGAAGCTTGAGTCCATGTAGCCCTCAATCCTGAGGCTACTACCTCCATATACTAGTGAAAGATCCTTAGTCCTTCTCAAGTACTTAAGGATACATTTTATTGCTTTCCAATTCTCCAAGCCTGGATCTGCCTGATATCTACTCGTGACACTCAGAGCATGTGCTATATCAGGCCTGGTACATAGCATAGAATACATGATAGATTCTATTACTGAGGCATATGGTATCATATCCATGTGTGCTCTTTCTTCAGGAGTTTTTGGGGACATACTCCTATAAAGTGATATTCCATGTCTCATTGGTTTGAGACCTCTCTTGGAATTTTTCATGCTAAACTTTTTGACAATGGTGTCTATGTACCTAGACTGGGACAAGCCAAGCATCCTCTTGGATCTATCTCTATAGATCCATATCCCCAACATGCAGGATGCTTCCCCTAAGTCTTTCATGGAGAAGTGCCTAGATAGCTAAGCCTTTACTGTGGAGAGCATTCCTACATCATTCCCAATGATCAGGATGTCATCCACATATAATACCAAAAATGTGATAGTGCTTCCACTTACCTTCCTATACACAAAAGACTCATCTTCATTCTTAACGAAGTTATAAGATCTGATCGCCTCATCAAATCTTATATTCCAACTTCTAAAAGCTTGCTTTAGTCCATAAATGGACATAAGCAACCTGCACACCTTATCTGGGTTATCCCTGGACATGAATCCCTCATGCTGTATCATATACACCTCCTCCTCGAGGTTACCATTAAGGAATGTAGTTTTGATGTCCATCTGCCAGATCTCATAATCATAGTGTGCTGCAATAGCCAATAGAATTCGAATGGATTTCAGCATAGCTACAGGTGAGAAAGTTTTGTCATAGTCAACACCTTATCTCTGACGATACCTCTTAGCCACTAGCCTTGTTTTATAGGTCTCTACCTTTCCATCTACTCCAATCTTCTTTATGAAGATCCACTTGCAGCTAATGGATACAATACCCTCAGGTGCATCAACTAGGTTCCAAACCTTGTTGGAGTACATGGAATCCATTTCTGAATTCATGACTTCTTATCATTTCCTAGAATCTATACTCATAATAGCCTCCTCGTAGGTCTGAGGATCAATATCCTCAATATCCTTTCCTCTGATATGTCTCACATATCTCTCAGGAGGATGAGATACTCTACCGGACCTATGTAAAGTTGGAACTTATATGCTAGGTATCTGAATAGATTCTGGTTGTGGAATGGTGCTTGAGCTAGGTTCTCCAACCTCGCTAAACTCTATCATGCTCCCATTGTCTCTACCAAGAATGTGTTCCTTCTCAAGGATCACTGTTCTCTTGGCTACAAAGACCTTTTGGTCTTCAGGGTGATAGAAATAATACCCACAAGTTTCCTTGGGGTATCCCACGAACTTGCATCGTTCCGTCCCGGATTCTAACTTGTCGGGATTGTGTCTCTTGATGTGGGCAGGGCAGCCCCAAATCTTAACAACCTTAAGATCGGGCTTCTTCCTATTCCTTTTCTTATATGGAGTAGACATCACTGACTTAGTTGAAATTCTGTCCAAAAGGTAAGCTGTGATCTCTAGGGCATATCCCCAGAATGAGATGGGTAGGTCAGCAAAACACATCATGGAACACACTATGTCTAACAGTGTGTGATTCCTCCTTTCTGATACACTATTAAGCTGTGGTGTATAAGGAGGTGTCCATTGGGATAAATTCCCATGGTCTTTGAGGAACTAGGTGAATTCTATACTCAAGTACTCACCTCCTCGATCTGATCGAAGAGTTTTAAATACTCTTTCCTGTTTGGTTCTCCTCTTCTCGTTTCCTCTTAGACTCACTTACACTCATAATATATGGAGCTGTATCTAGCATAAATAAACCATTATGCAATATTCCTCTCATGATCTCATCATCTAATATTATTGAACAACTATTGTTCTCAAAAACTAATTTATATCCACTAACTGTCAAACATGAAATGAAAATAATATTTTTGATAATAGAAGGAACATAATAACATGCATCTAATGCAATAATAGCTCCACCAGGTAGATATAAGGTGACCTTGCCAATAGCCACTACAGCAACCTTTGCTCTATTGTCTATCTTAAGGTCCATCTCACCTCTGTTCAATCTCTTAGGTCCTGCTAGAACCTGCAATGAATTGCAGATATGATAAGCACTCCTGGTATCCAATACCCATATGTTATCATAAGATTCTGACAAATAGAGACTGATCATGAAAGTACTTGAAGCTTCTCCAAGCTTCTGTTTTTCCCTCTCTGCAAGGTACTCTTTGTAGTTCCTCTTATAGTGCCCATCTTTGCCGTAGTGGAAGCACTGACCTTTGTCCTTTGTTGGGTCTTTCTTGGTAACCTTTGCCTTACCCATTTTGCCCTTGCCCTTCTTAAGGGTATTTTCAGCCTTCCTTTTCTTTCTGGTCTCACTAGCATAAAGAATTGGTTTTTCTTTCTTGATGGTGCTCTCTACTTCTCTCAACATATTGAGGAGCTCTGGGAGGGTCACCTCAAGTTTGTTCATATTAAAATTCATTATGAACTGAGAAAAGGAATCTGGTAGGGACTGAAGCACAAGATCCATACATAGGTTATCCTCTAGGACCATTCCTAGACCTATGAGTTTCTCGATCCACTCAATCATCTTAAGGATATGGTTCTGAACCGGTGTCCCCTCAGTCATCCTGGCATGGAAAAGACTCTTTGATATCTCATATCGCTGAGATCTTCCCTGTTCCTCAAACAATTTACGGAGATGCAGGAGTATAGAATTAGCATCCATATTTTCATGTTGCCTCTGTAACTCAGTAGTCATAGAGGCTAACATATAACACTAAGCAAGAGTGGAATCATCTATATACTTCACATAACGAGTGATCTCATCCTCGCTTTCCCCTTCGTCGGGTGTAGGGATCACTGTATCAAGGACGTACGTGATTTTCTCCATCATGAGAATGATTCTCAGATTGCGAAGCCAATCCATATAATTTGGACCAGTGAGGCGGTTGGCATCAAGTATGTCACGTAAAGGATTTGAAAGCAACATTTTCTGAAATTAAAGATGTAACAGAAATAAATAACATGCAGACTTTATAAATATTAAACAATTAAGATAAGGACTTCTATCTTAATGTACTCCCACTAATTTTTCGCGAGACACATAACACCCTCCGTTATGTGAATCGAAGGCCCCCAGCGGATCTCTAGTGGGGATCGGGATCCATTCGGCGTCTTAACGTAACCTCGAGGGACTTGACCAATCACGTTAAGCCCGTAAAGGTAGGCAACTCTTACCAATCACAACTCCTTATGATTCCCGTCCTGTTCGGCCTTCGAACCACCATGGCCTCGAGGGACTTGACCAACCATAATGTTCAGTTAAGTCATCACTATCGTTACAAGATGAGTCTGATTCGGTAATATACTTTCGAGGGACTCGACCAAGCATATGTCTCCGGGAGTCACCGGCTTACATCTTCTACGTCAGAGATAAGATAGCTAAATGATATGTGAGTCTCGAGGGATCACTAACTCAACTTACACCAGAATCGGTTCCTAGCTATAATTCATTATACAATGCACACTCCACTATCTCTACGTTAATGACTTAATATTAAGAATAGAGAGGATTTTAATTTGGATTCTCAATATAATGTGGTTATACATATATATATTTCTAATATATATATATCACATGTATATAGGTATATATATATATATATATATATATATATAATATATATATATATATATATATATATATATATATATATAATATATATATATATATATTATATATATATATATATATATATATATATATATATATATATATATATATATATAGTAGATGTATAACCAACCACACATCACATGAGCAATCACACCAGATGATCATGGGCCACATCCTAATGTGATCAGGCCCGAGCTAGTAGGCCCAATCACTTACATTAAGATCTATGTGTTCTTCGACGCATCTCCATGCCCTGTGATCACCCTTCTCGCTTCGTCGGTTCTGTCGGCATCTCAACATATCTCTATGCGTCATATCGTCCATCTCGACCTCATGGGTTCTACTACTACTGCCCCTCCTCATGTAATTACAACATAATTACAAGTACGCAGGCCTGACAATAAACGAGAAAAATATAGGCTCGTAGGCCCTAATAATAATAATCACATGTACACATATCACATCACAGGTCCATGATCATCCGTCCACATCATACATCACATGTATATGTTATTTTATAGGACTACTAGATAAAAAAATAGTTAATTAAACTATTTAATTAACATATATATTTTTCTGAAATCAAAGACATAGAGAGAATTATCTGAATTCCCAAGGGCATTCTGGTCATTCGACCATAAGGGACAAAATTAGAATTTTAAAATTTTCTAGGGGTATTTTGGTCATTCTATCAATTTCTAAAATTTTGAGGGGCAAAACTGTTTTATTCCCAAAAACCCTAACCCTCTTCCGCAGCGGCCGGTGGGTGCACACTTGCCACAAGTGGGCCGCGAGGCGGCGCGGTCGCAGCGCGGCGCAGGCGCTGAGCTAGCGGCGAAGCGCTTGTTCTGCGAGTGCAATGCCTACCGGGCGCCACTCCTACAGTAGCTCGCGGCCGCAACGCGCAGCTGACGCCGATTCTCGTGGGTAGGCCATCGATGCAAGCGTGCAGTTACCAACCGCGCCCATAGTTATCGGCCGCCATCGCTCGTAGGTAGCAAGGCTGCAAGCAACCTTGCGGTTACTGCACGAGCAAGCAGCAACAATTGCTGCCCTTTCTCGCCTTTCACGCAAATGATTTTGGTATCAAAAGCATATCTAAAATACAACACATGCAGTTTAAGGTCCGATCTTCGCACAAACAACCTGGCTCTGATACCACTATTGAAAAATCCACAAGGGAGCGACATCTCATGCGTAGCGGAAGAACAAAAACAAAACACCCCAGATTTCTCGTAGAAAGTTTCCGTCGTCGTGAGAAGATCGGTGTATCAAAACAAATCCGCAAAAACTACATCTGTTAAAGAAAATACGTAGGGAGATCGTATATCCCTGAATCCTTGCAGATCTGTCGGAAGGATGAAGAAGGTCAAGCGTCCTCCTCTCTAGCGGTATCCACACGGTAGGGACTGCGATGATGCACTTCTTTGGGGAGAAGAGAATAGGAGGTGGCTACTAAGAGAACTCTCAACCTATAGAGGTTTGGTTCCCTCCTATTTACAGAGGCCCCCTATAAACCCTAATGAATCTTGCCCTATTGGGTATTGGATCTCCATCCAATTACCCAAGTCTCTTGGATTAGTGGGTCTCTACCCAATAATCTCTTATTAGCAATTATTGGATCTCATCTTAGGATCCAATAATTCAGGGGCTTAATGGATATCCAATAAGTTAGGGGGTCCAACGGATATCTCATATCCGAACCTTTACTCGTCGCAACACCTACCATATGTGTGTGACCCTCTAGGCCTAATATCAAGCTGGGCGTGAGTCATACCTGTCAGAACTCCTTCGACTCAGTGAATTATTATCTCTATAATAATTCACTTGACTTATCGACTGCGGACGTACTATGATACTACGCCGTAGTCCCTCGACAATATAGAAGAATCCATTCCTTTGGACCTATTTGTCCTTAGTTACTATGTAACTATAGTTTCTCATCCATCTAATATCCCAGAGACTATATATTAGATATGGTACTGTCAAGCCCATATAGTTTCCACTCGAGTCTCGCTTTAAATGGATTCTCCTAGAGAACTCTTTCTCTCTCAATCCAAATAACCCTGACTAAGGATTTGCTTGAGCAAGAACACATGAGATATTCCTCTCATGTTACTGAGAGTGGATGATCCTCTATTGACACTCAATAGCCCTCGTAAGATTGGCTACCACTCCCAATAACCAACTGTATTAGATCTGAAACTTTTCAAACTTATAAGTCCGTATCAAAGAGTGGAGTACTTATATAGGACATCCTTGGTGTCTCAAGTCTAAGGACCAGATACACTATTAGGAATACAGAATCACTGTCTTACCTCAAGTATCATAACCATCCAACATTCCATAAATGGATCAATCAGTGAACTTATTCTCCAATGAGCATCTGTACTGTATCCTTAGTATCCCCACACAAGTAGTTATGAGACCAGCAACCTCCATCATATGGACGGGTATACAGTAC
The DNA here is from genome assembly GCA_023547065.1 of Musa troglodytarum. Classification (NCBI taxonomy): domain Eukaryota; kingdom Viridiplantae; phylum Streptophyta; class Magnoliopsida; order Zingiberales; family Musaceae; genus Musa; species Musa troglodytarum. The sequence continues at coordinate 25,959,776 of CP097504.1, forward strand.
ACCAGTATATCCGATTATCTCGATATAACTCTCGAGTAACCTATGACCGGGATCATTTAGGGTATGTGTTTAAAGGTGAATCGGTCTCATTATCATGATCTTATCACGATCTGATTCCTAGTGTACAGATCTAAAGACCTCACAATATACATCCAAATAATGTGAGAAAATACTAGTAATTATAAGCAAAGAGATTGATGCAGCGTGTTACAGGTGCCATCACTCACGTGATTAGCTTATATGACACCTATAACTAATAGGTTGGCCAAGGGTGATGGACTTTCTACCATCGTTGCCTCTAAAGTCCTGGTTGATGTTAGCTTAGAGGCTATGATGGCCGAGCAAGCTATCATAGTCGATGTCCTTAGCCTCTACCATCAGGAAGTATCACTAGTTGAATAAGGATATATTATCCATGAACCAGGCCATAGTATTCGCTATCCCATTTTATCTTGTTGAGGTCTTATATTAGTCATCGATACTGATAATGATTGAGCTACTAACTATAGTTAAGATGGTGGTATTGACTATTGGGCTAGTTGGGGTAAGAGTATAATAACAATTTACATTTGCTGAGTGAGATTCAAAAACATCCTAATGGGGACAAGTGGCTCAAAGTTGCTTCTAGGGGCAAGAGGCTTAAGTCATTGAATAGATGCCCATATGCATTTAAATCAAGGTGGATGCATCAACACATGGACAGGGTGGTTGTTGCCCCTTTCAATGAAAGTACTATGAGTCAAGGATAGGGCCTCCTTACTCGAGCGTTTATTGAGAGTATTGATAGATAAATATTCTTACGATATCGGGCTCTCCTTCTAACACTAAAATATTAGAAAAAAATAATATTAATATATTATCAGCATAACATGGTCTGAACCCATATGTGTAAAATTGTTCAAAGTACTTTCAAGGTGAAAACCAAGATTGGGAGAGGTTTTCTAATTCGATCTCTTCGACGTTTAAATTAATAATTTAAAATCTCTAAATATGGGTTTAAGTAGTTCAAAAAAAATTCTTTATATTGAGTTTAAGATGTCTTTTTATATCCTAGATATTGAGAAGAGAGTTTATGATTGTCTTCCTCCTCATAATAAATGAGAAAAAAATTTATGATTATTTTATCATAAAAGAATGAGAAAGAAGTTTGTAATTATTTTTATTGATTGAGAATTAAGTTTATGTTTAGTAATATTATCTTCTCTATCAAGATTGGACTTATCAAATTTACAGTCTCTGTGATTCATATATTAACTTTTTATTGGAGATCGACTTATTTCATAAAGAATTTAATATGATGGCTTAGTTGCTTCCAACGAATCAAAGAGTTGAAAAAGCTTTTTCGTAGAATGAACCCAGCCATATGCCTACCATAGACACAGATTGCACATGCTTCACCTAGTATGTCTGTATGTCTTCCTGTTGTGATTAGAAATCAGCGCTCCTGAGGTAGGTCAGGTGCACATTAAGTGCATGTCCACGGAGTCCTGCATGATTTTCGGTAGTTCACGTACTATATCAATCGATCTAGGATATTGTATTGCTTATGATCATGTTAGATCACAAGGAGGAAATTTTTATAAAAGGTATAAATTAGGCCTTAATCATGGCTACAAAGGCTGCAACTTTAAACTTGTGAGCCACTTCCTAATAATATATTGATAATATATTGAAGTGATGAAACCGCGAAGCGCAACAGGCAGAGGATGTGTGGCACTGCTCCCACCACACCCCCAAAACCCTCCACCACCCAAAACCACACTCCCCCCCCCCCCCCCCCCCCATTTTATTTTCTCTGCCCACGCGGACCGTTCAACAACCACCCAAGTACCGCGTTTCTGCGTTCGATTACCCACCGTCATCTCTCACATCTCTGTTCCACTTCCTCAGTTTCCGCGGCCTCGAAATCAGATCGTTTGCCTAAACAAAGTTTGCATTACATCCTCAGCCCTCCGCTTAACCTCCTCTATTTATCCCCTCCTCTCTTTTATCTTCTTGCTTTCTCTCTCTGTTTTCATAACGCCCCCTCCGCATTTCTTCTTCCCCCTCCCTTGAGAGCAGCTGCGTTTGATAACAAGTTCAGCACAGAAGACGTGGAAATGGAGGAGCAAGAATAGGAGGCAGAGGTCCGAAGCAGCGATGAGGGACGAAGGCGCTGGCGGTGGTGGGAACCACAAGGTGCCCTCGGATGCCAAATCCGTCGCCCCCAACAACACCAAGCCCCTTTCCGTGTGGGGCGTTCTCGGCGGCGACGGTCACCACCACCACAATGCGAAGCCCTTGCCGCATTCGTGGGCCTCCAGGGACTGTAAACCATTCTTTATGTTACACCGGCTCGTCTTGCTCCTCATTCTCTCTGTTTTGCTACTCTACTTCCCCTATACCTACAACCTCCTCTTCTCCCCCTTGCCTTCCTGCCCCGTCTCCTCCACCGCCACAGCCTCAATCGCCGATGCCGTCCTCCACCTCTCCTCCGCCAACTTTACCACCAGCATTGGCAACGGTAGCAGCGCCGACGTAGGCAAATCGTCGCCGTCCACGCCGGTGCCGGTAGCCGCCCTGCGTTCTCCCTCCTCTGCTGCTGCCGCCTCCCCCGCCGCTACAGGGTTGCAGCACATTGTCTTCGGCATCGCGGCCTCCGCCAAACTCTGGGAGAAGCGCAAGGCCTACATCAAGGTCTGGTGGCGGCCGCGCCGGATGCGCGGCTTTGTCTGGCTTGATAAGCCCGTCAAGGAGCTGAAGGCTACGGATCCCGGCCTCCCCCTCCTCAAGATCTCCGGCGACACCTCCCGGTTCCCCTACACCCATCGGAAGGGGGATCGCTCGGCCATCCGCATCTCCCGTATCGTCTCCGAGACGTTCCGTTTGGGCCTCCCCAATGTTCGGTGGTTCGTCATGGGGGACGATGACACCGTCTTTTTCCCCGACAACCTCGCTCGCATCCTCTCCCGTTTCGACCACCGTCAACCCTACTACATCGGCTCTCATTCCGAGTCCCACCTCCAGAATATTTACTTCTCCTACAACATGGCCTACGGCGGCGGCGGGTTCGCCATCAGTGGCCCCCTCGCAGCCGCCCTCGCCAGGGTTCAGGACAAGTGCCTCTACCGCTACCCGGCCCTCTACGGCAGCGACGATCGGATCCAGGCCTGCATGGCTGAGCTCGGCGTCCCCCTCACCCGCTACCCCGGCTTCCACCAGTACGACGTCTACGGCGACCTCCTCGGTCTCCTCGCTGCTCATCCCGTCGTCCCTCTCGTCTCCCTCCACCATCTCGATGTCGTTCAGCCACTCTTCCCCGGCGCCGGTTCACGGGCAGCCGCCATCCGCCGCCTCTTCGACGGCCCCGTCCGCCTCGATTCCGGGGGGGTGATGCAGCAATCCATCTGCTACGAGCGGCGGCGGCTCTGGACGGTATCCGTCGCTTGGGGCTTCGCCGTGACTGTGGTGCGCGGGGTGATTTCACCGCGGGAGATGGAGATGCCGGCGCGGACGTTCCTCAACTGGTATCCTCGCGCGGACTACACAGCCTACGCGTTCAACACCCGGCCAGTGGCGCGCAACCAGTGCCAGAAGCCCTTCGTTTACTACCTCGCCTCAGCCCGCTACGACAACGTCCACCAGACCACCGTCACCGAGTACGACCGCCACCGCGAGACTCGTCCACTGTGCAAGTGGCGGATGGCCAACCCCTCGGCGCTCGTGGACCGCATCGTCGTCCACAAGAAGCCCGATCACGGCCTCTGGGACAGAGTATTAATTAGCTTTAAGACCTTGCTCATCTCAAATCACATTCGAAGCATAGCAGACCGCATGACGGTGTCCTAATTATAGTAATCCTTTTGTTTTGGTTTGGCATCAAACTTGGCAGGCTCCGCGAAGGAATTGCTGCAGAGTGCTGTCGTCGCCAAAGGATGCGAAGAAGCGAGAAAGGTCGATGGTGATTGACGTCGGGACGTGCCAAGAAGACGAGATCAGCGGGATAAATTAAGACGAGCGTTCTCTCTCTCTCTCTCTCTCTCTCTCTCTCGCCTACCTGCTGTAGTTATGACCATATGCGAAGCATGCCGAAACAACTCTCTTGGAATTCTTTTTCCTTCGTCTCGTCATTTTGGGGCTCTCTTCGGTGGGGGCGACGATAGGTTTTCATGTGGTCGTAGTGCCGTTGAAACGTTGTGATTTGGGCCCCCGAGAGTGTCTGATGAAACTGGGCTTGCTTCTATAGGTAGGAAAGGTTCTTGTCATCATTATTTTGGTGACCGAAGGGTAGTGTAGGCATGACAAATGGTAAAAGGCAATATAAAGACGATTCCAATTTCCAAGCGTGCGCCTCGTTTGCCTTCTTCGACAGCTGCGACTCTGTTCGCGCGTCAGGTGAAGGTGTCAAGATACTTTGCTAGTGGGTACAGTATAAATTTGACTTACATCTTTTCTTGTTGGCGTCGAACCTCTTTTATGTACTAGTGCTGAGGCTGTTCATTAACAATAGACAATTGTAGACTCGACCGGATCAGGTCAAATTTGATCGGTTTTGACCAGGAAGTGTTGGGTAATGATTTCTGATTACTAATTAAAAGGCGGACCATACGTCCTGCTTCAACCCTGCACAAAAACAGAAAGAAAATATTGATTAAATTATACATAACTAATAAAACGATAGGGTGTATAGTCAAAAATCAATGGTCACATCCGTCCATAAACAAACCTCCATCGATTGGACCGATAGATTTTGCTAGTGTATACAACTGGTACGTTCATTTATGTATGTATATATACATATATATATATATATATATAAAGATTTTTCTTAGTGAAATTAGATTATACAACTGGTACGTTCATTAATTGTATAAATAAAGGAACGTTCAGTAATCTGAGGTAAATCTTGTTAGGAATTATGTGCTACTAACAATCATTTCAGAGAAGATATTAGCTAGTTTAATGGATAAAAATTTTGACTTCACCACTTATCTTTTATAGAAAAATGATTTCAAAATTGAAGGGATAAATTACAAAAGTGATTGCCAAATTAGTAGTGAGGGGCTTCACCATTGTTGCTTGTAGTAATGTGATCGAAATGGGTAACAATAACTTTTGTGATCAAATACACAATGTTCAAAAAGAGAGGTGAGGGTATAGAGTATTATATTTACATTAGAAAGCATAGTTGATGAGGTTTGTGAAGTCTATATGGATCAGAATATATTGTAAATCAAGTGTTTAAGCTTTTATAGCCCATAGAGAATGCCTTATTTATCTTTGGGTACATATCCATATCCTATATCTTGAGATTTAAGTTAAAAAAAAAAGCTCGATCAAATTCTAGAACAAAATTATATGGGGGAGGGCTGATATTCTACTAATAGTTGTATGATATTTTCTCTCATAACTCATGTTAAATTAGTTGAGATTAACACCTTCCTCCAAAGAGATAAAGGTTTATCTTGGAGATTATGAAAGCAAAAGTTCTTGCGATTTAACCAAAATAGTCAAAGGGAAAGTGCAATGATACTTTGAAGTTGAGTAGCTTAGATAAAGGTAGAGGGGTGTATTTCATGTGGCCAAGAGGTTTATTATCGACTATCAAATAGGCTGAAATTTGTTAATTTATGAGTGAAGGATTTTAGAAATATAACTAGAAGTAGGGAGTCTATTGGGCAGGAGCTTCCAAAGGGAAGATTTTGATTTTGGAGTAGATATTTAAACTTTACATCACCCTTCATCTAAGCCAAATTATTTCATATTCATGGTCCTTTCTCAATAAATAATAAGCACTTTTGATAGTAGATTTATCACTTAAAGTAAAGTATTACACTCAAGAGTAATTATCAGGGTGTTCTAAAATTTTTAGATTTTCTTTATCAAGAGGGGGTGGAAAGATTTTTAATGTGCTTAGTAATTATAATATTTTCTGTTAAGAAGATTTGAGACATATTGATTTGTCAAAAGAGCGTCAGGATTGCCTAGGTTAAGCCACTTAGAGATGAGAGTGTTGGAAACCCATGGATCTTCTATTATAATGAATTTCTAGCATTTCTAATGAATTTTCCCAAGCCAGTTTTAATGTTGCAACTGAGTGAGCATATGTTTTTCCAAATGCTTGTGCATATAGTTTCGGATTAGAATTCCACGGGGTTAAGTTTCCACATTTGGTAGTAAGGATATGGACCTAAAAAAATTTTCCTATTTGAGTAGAGGGATAATTCTCTTGGCACAAGTGACATTTTTGTTTTATGGTAAGGAGGTCAAGAATGCCTAACTCTCCACTAGCTTTGGTCGAGACGATCTAGTTCTAACTAATTAGATTCCTCTTTTTGTTTTTGTGAGGGTTTGAATTTAAAACAATTCTCTAGAAATTTTATTTATCTGAATAAGAATTTGATTAGATATTTTCATGTACATAGTGAAGTGAGTCGGTATAGATTGATAACAAAGTCAAAGGATAATTTTACTCGAGTGATCATTCTTTTATACCAATCTTGTACAAAGGGAGTCTTGAAGGCTCATAGGGATTTAAGAGATGGATAAGTAAGCTCCTAAGTATTTCATATGCCAATTGCCAGCCTTGGTGTTGAGAAGATTGGTGATTCTATGTCTAGTTTCAACAAAACATATTTTAGGAAAATAAAGCTCTGATTTTTGTTGATTGACTTGAAGATTAATGAGAGAAGATAGGTGTCATACCCTAAACCTTACTTAGAGAGCTAAACATAAATTTAATATATTTGAGGATTCTATGTAAAATAAACCCTAAACCAGCAAGATCTTTACCAACAAAATTAGTTAACACCTTCAATCTTCGAATTTTGATGACCTAATATATAATATTCAATCATCTCCATCCTATCTGCGGAGAGAAACAAAACTCTAGTGGGATTACATGTCAGTGACCACAAAGACTAGGAAATCAAGATTGCAATTGTAATGATTGATTTAGGTAAACTTCTTATATTCTATCTTGTTCATGAAACATGAGGATCAAATGTTTCTCATGGTTTAATGATTTTTATTTTATTTTAATGAATCAAAGAGTCAAAGAATTTTCTGAATGAACTATATTATTGATGAAATATTTGGAAGTATTGCATTCATGAACCAAGATTAATTTTTTTTATTTTTAACAAGAGTTAATATTTTATTATTACTGAATCATAAGATAAATTACAAGTTATACGATGGGTTTGAGAGATGGGATTGAAAAAAAGAAATAAAAACAATTGCAGAATGCCGAGGTCTTGGATCGCTGGCGGAACTTGACTTGGTAACACCTAATGTCAGGCTCACTGCAAATGGATGTGAGGGAAGAAGAGGACGGAGGAGGAAGTAGTGGCACATGTCACTATGCTACGCATCGTAGAGAAAGAGAAAGGCATAAAGAGAAAAAAAAATTATTACAAAAGGATTGATAGAGAAAGAGAAAGCTATGGAGTTAAAAAAAGGAGAAATTTTATTATAAAATATTTAAAGAATTAATACGAAGGAAATATTAAATTTTAGATTTTTATAATAAATTAATTAGTGAGTTTATAGACTAATAAGCATTTGAGATAAGTGTCACATGAAAAACTTCAATCACAGACTTAAATCATCAAAAGGCAAACCATTAAAACAGGAGAATCAGACAATGGGTCGAAGAGCATCATATCAGAAATTGGACGTTAGGTTGGAGGATTGGTTGATGTGCTAGAGGATGGACTTTATGCCATGAGTTTGGGTATTAAATCGGAAAGATTGGATATTATGCTAAGGAGATCATATGTTGTGAGAAGTCAATATGCCGATAGATCGAGCAATATTGACAACATGCCAAGGAAAAGAGGATGCGTCGGAGGTTCAAACGAAGTGTCGGATGAATAGATAACATACCAGACAATATGCTGAAGGCTTCATGATTGTAATTAGAGTTGTTAACTCTTGATTGAAGTCGTTTATAGTTTGATTGAGTTAGTTTTGGGGTATAATCATGGCAACTTGATTAGGAGCCCATTAGGCTTGAACCACGATTGAATTGGACATGTTGGAAAATCAATTTAGTAACTTGGGATTGGGCCAAATAGTGGCATAGATTATACGTTTTGTATTGCCTTAAAATCGAAAAGCATAGATTGTATGTTTTCGAGAAGTTCGATAGTAGTACTACTCAAGGTGATAGTGGTATCGCTAGTGTTAGATTCTTCGACTCTATTAGGCAGTAGTACCACTCCGTGTCGGTAGTGGTACCACAAATACTACGAAATCTCAGGGATTTAAATTTTTGACCATATTTTGAAGCCATTTAGGTCTATAAATACCCTACTCATGCTTACTTGATGGAGCAAAAATTCTTGAGCATAAAAGTGTTATAAACTCTCTTAAAAAGTATTGAGTCTCTTCCTCCTTGAGTGTAGAGGTTATATTTGTTTGGTCTCGGATTTTGATGATAAAACTAATTAATTATGTTTTGTTTATCTAACTATGTTTTGAGATACGCGGGTCTACTCGATCAGGATTAGATAGTTGACGCAGAAGGAATTGACGTTGCACTGGAGGAACACATCAAGATATTAGATGTCGTACCGGAGGTCCGATCGACAATCGGCAGAAGGCTTCGGACGTCGAGCATCAGGCCAAGAAGAGTGGTGTTGCGCCAAGGATATCGAGGTTATGGAGGTCAACCACCGATTGGGCAACAAGCCACAAGAGAGGGCGATGCGTCGAAGAATCGAACGAAGTGTCGATAGGCCAATGACGTACCGGGCAATAGAATGTCAATTCGCGTTGTAATAATTATCTAGATCGAAGTAGAGTTTTGGTTTGTGTGTAGGATTAACTACGATAATGTTGAAGACATGAAGTGAAACAAAGTGCCGGAGTTAAGTGCGATGGATCATTGAGAGTTCGAGAGTTCGACGGAAGTCTGAAGATTCATCGGAGTGCTACTGGAACTGGCCGAGAACGAGTAGGGAGCTTGCCGAAGGGGTTTTAGAAGTTCGCTGGAAGGTTCGTTGGAAGTTCGCGGAGCTCGCCGAGAAAGATCGGAGCTTGCTGAAGAAGCTCATCGGAACTCACCAAGATCATCGTGAAGTCTAGGAGCTTACCGGGAGTCTATAGAATGGTATCCAAGGGTTCATCGGAAGACCGCCGGAAGTTCATCGGAGAAAAAGACTTGACATAATGGACTTTGTAATAGCTTAGGAAATATATTTAATTTTATAGTTAGCATATAATTAGGGTTATGATTAGGTGTTATCTTTTAACCTTGTTAGGGGCCAACTAGGCCTAGAATTAGATCGGTTTGAGCCAGGTTTAAGGCCCAACCAAGAGTGTTGGATGTTGTCTGGCGGTGGTACCACCCTAGGGCAGAGTGCCCGGGCGGTGGCACCGCTGGTTGGGCAATGGACCCGCCTAGTACACTGACCTTGTCAGTGTGTTGGGCGGTGGTACTGCCTAGTACACTAACAAGGGTAAAAAGCCTAGGCAGTGGTACTGCCAGTACCCTTGAAATCCAGGGTGATTCAAATTTAGACTCCAAATTTGAATCCTCTTGAGGTCTATAAAAATCCCTCCCATCTTTATTTATAATACACAAGCATACACATTTTGAAAGTAAAAAATTGATGTAGAATTCATTCTAGAAATCCCCTCATCTAGACTTTACTTGTATTCAAGATAAAAAAGAGGAGAGAGTGCTTGTAAGGGTTTCCTCCTAAGTCCGTCAAAAGGAGAGTGCTGCAAGGGAGTTGATCCTCGCTCGTTGGAAGGAGGATAGCTAGTGGAAAATCCGGTGGTCTCAAGTGAAGAGAAATCGGGAGTGGACATAGGTTGTATGACCGAACCACTATAAATTAGTTTGCATTTACTTCTTGCAATTTACTTTACTGTAAACCATCTTCACTTTGCTGCTTTTCTTACTTGACTTTCTCTTCATCTTCTTGCATACGCTTTCAACGTAATCGAATCAGTTTTATCGTATGAAGTTTTCGAAAGTTATTTTAAATCATTAAAATTTATCATCTTTATCCGCCCTTTTAGTGTCACTCTCGATCTTAACAATTGGTATCAGAGCCTCGTTATTTTTCTTTCAGATTCACACCCGTGAGAAATGGCTTTTCACGGCTTTCAAGAGGGTTTTTCAATTGTTTATCCTTCGTTCTTTAACGGATTGGACTACACTTATTGGAAAACTCGAATGAGAGTTTTCTTGCAATTTGGATTTATGGAACGTTGTTGAAAATGGATTTCAACTTTCCTCTAAACCGACGAACGAATGGTCGGATTTAAAGAGAAAATATTTTTCTTTAAATGCAAAGGCTATGAATGCCTTATTTTGCGCTTTAGATAAAAAAGAGTTCAATCGGATTTCTTCTTACGAAATGGCTTTTGATATTTGGCGAACACTTGAAATCATGCATGAAGGAATGAGTAGAGTTAAAGACTCGAAAGTTAATATTTTGATGTATGATTTTGAGGATTTTCGAATGGAACCAAGCGAGACTATCGATGACATGTTCTCCCGTTTCTCGGATGTCATCAACAGTTTAAGAGCACTTGGTAAATATTTTTTAAATTTTGAACTCACTAATAAGATTCTAAGATCCCTTCCAAAAAGGTGGGATCCTAAAGTAATGGCGATACAAGAAACTAAAGATTTAAATGATTATCCTATTGAAGAACTCATTGGCACTTTAATAATATATAAAATGAGTCTCTTGAAACATGTTGAATATGATGAACACATGAACTACCTTCCAAAGAATAGGAAGGATTTGAAACTTTGGACAAATGAATGCCACTTAAGTGATGACTCAAGTGATGAGGGTAATGATGAACTTGAACTTCGAACATTAAAACTTAAAAAGTTCATAAAACAAAAATCAAAAATCAAAAAAGAACTTGAACGGAGGAAAAAGTCAAAGAAAAGGAAGACACCCAAGGGTGAATCAAGTAAAGAAGAGGCAAATTGGGCTTTGACAGGTTTCGTCAACAAGGAAAGTACCTCACCCAAAATGCTTTACCTTATTTTGAAATTACTTGATATCTTTTTTATGATTGCTTAATTTAGAAAGTAGGAAATAAAATTTTTTTTTTCAAAAATTATATCATGTTTCTCTTTTTAACGTCTTTGAAAAATTAAAAACTTGATCATAAAAATTATATTGCTAAGGTTTCATGCATGTTATGTTTTGAAATTTTGAATGATGCAACATTATGGATGATAACTACATGATTTGTGATAATGCTTGTACAAGATTAATTCCATGAATGTTTATGATTTCCGTATCAGATTTTGATGCATGGTTTTAACACAAAAGTTAATTAGTATGATTATATTTAATAGGGTTAATCCATGATTGTGTACTTCGATTTTTATGATGAAAATTATTTTTTGAATTTATAAAATAATGCATGACTTTTATCTAAAAATATGAGATCAACCACATAAAATAAAACACATAAAAATTAAAGATGTGATATCATGATGTTTTAGGCATTTGGTCTTAACAGTTTCATGACGAAATTTTTAGATGTCGTGTCCTATTTTTGGTCTTGATGATGAAACTTGTGTTTCGATTTTGAAATTGACACACATCATTTATACAAAAGAATTGAGCATGCTTACATGTAATCAAATCTATGTTGCTTCTCACAAATTTTCCGAATGAAAGATTTTGATGATAATTTAGGATTGATACAATGATGCATGTCTTTATGAAATAAATTGCAAAACTAAAAGACTTAACCCACATTGCTATCAACAAACTTTCTAAATGAAAGAAAAGTGGTCCTAATGATGCTTTCATCTCTAAATGTGATGTTTGATATTCTCGTAAAAATTTGAACATGCTCACCTTAATTGAAACACATAAAAAAGGGGGAAGCAAAATGTATTATCATGATGAATCAAATCTTTTGCTTAATGATTCTCCATATATATATTTAATTATTTTTATGAAAATTTTTTTTTGGATGACATGTCATAATTTTGGTTTTGATGGCAAAATGTGTGTTACGATTTTATACATGATACACGTATATGCATGCTATGAATCTCTTGAATTATGAAAGAAATTTTGATGATGGTTTGAATGTATGAATCAAAAATCTTTGTCCTTTATTTGATACATGAAATTTCTTGATGATTAAATAATTCTTGAATGAGTTAAAAAGATCGATATCCTGAAAATAAAAGAATTATCATTGGAATTAAAATGATGGTATCATGCTTGATGATCTTTTTGATGAAGTTTGCCTCTCGCACTTGAACATTGATATTTGCATTGATTTGGCAAAAATTTGAACATTCCCATATGAGATCAATTGCATGAAATGAAAATACATTTTCTATCCTATTGAAATTAATGAACTCATTTCATGAATCATGTGAATCTCTTGAATCAATTTTGGAAAATGCCGCATACTTAATGAGTTACGATTTCAAGATCTTTATGACAAAATTTGCCTTTCCATCTTGAATGTTGACATTTCTTTTTAAGACAAAGGCATGTTCAAATGAAATTAATCATAAAAAGGGAAATGTATGATTTTTAAAATTTTTGATTTTTTATAAAAGACAAGTGATGAATTCATTTAGTATATTTTATGAATATCCTATGAATAAAATTTTAATGATGGATTGTCGAGTTGACAAATTGATTTGATTGAGATTATTTGTTTCAAGCGAATCATGAATCTTCCTTTGATTTCTTAACAAATTAAGATTTCTTATGCATGAAACAAATTGTTTTCCTTGCTATTTGCTACCAAATGAATCATGATTGACATCATTGCTATTATATCTCCTATGATTCATGTGTAGAAAAAGAATTTATAAATCATTATGCAATAAGATTTCTTATGTAATAATGAAGTGCTTATGTGATTCTTTGCTAAAGAAAATTTGTAAATCATAATCTTGATTTCTCAAACATATAAACTTGAGATTTTCCTTATATGAATCAAGATTTTTCACAAGTATTCTCGTATGATTCTTTCATTCTATTAAAAATATTTGTCAAATGAATCATGTTCTTCTTGACTTTTTCTTGATATCATAAAAATGACATGATTTCTTTGACTTGAATGCATCATGAAATGATTGAAATATTGATTGATGTAATTTTTCATATATATATATATCATTGTATTCCTCTCTTCTTTTCAATGTTGACTAAAGGGGGAGAGAAAATATGCTAGGTTGCAATTTAAGACTTGATTGTTATGATTACTTTTTATCATGTTAGCTTGAATGTTAAATTTATGTAAAGGAAAAAGAATTATACTCTTCCCTTCTTTTTGACAAAAACAAAGGGGGAGGAAGTTTTTGCTAGCTAGAATATGCAAAGGAAGACAAAGGTTGCACTTCTCAAAAGAGAAAGAAAGAAATTACAAACTTACACATTCTTCTTTAACTTGTTAGCTTGCATGTTTAAAGTGATGTAACTTTTGTAAAAATTACTAGCTTATAAAAGAAAACTAGCTTGCACTTCTCAAGAGAGAAGAAATAAAAAATTACATGCATATTGCAAAGGAAGTAAAGAAAGTGCAACTTGCACATCTCAAGAAAAGAATCAAAAAGTGAAGACAGATCTTGCCTATCAAAAGAAGCAAAAAATGCAAAACTTAGAAAATTTACAATCTTAAACATCTCAAGAAGCAAGTGAAAAATTACCATGCTTAAACTTAAAAAACTTGCTATGATTGAATGATTGTAAACTTGATGTTGTAAATCTTACTAGTACATTGTAAAACTTGCATATCCTTTAAACTAGTTAGATGTAACTTCTCCTTTTTGTTGATGACATAGGGGGAGAAGTAGAATTGATGAGTATATACAATGTAATGTTGATTGAGTATTTTAAACATTTGCATGATGTTTTGATGTTTCTCATAACATGATTTTAATGAATGTTACTTGGATTTGAAAAAATCTTAGGTTTCTATCAATGGCATATTGATAAGGGGAGTTTGGTTTAAACTCCGAGGAGTTAAGATTAACTCTGTCAGTCATCAATTGATTGTGTTTTATTTATCGAACTGCGTTTTGAGATATGCAGGTCTACCCGATCAGGATTAGACAGTTGATGTAGGAAGAATTGATGTTGCACCGGAGGAACACGTCAAGATATTGGATGTTGTGTCAGAGGTCCGATTGACAATCAGCGGAAGGCTTCGGATGTCGGGCATCGGGCCAAGAAGAGTGGTGTTGCGCCAAGGATACTGGGGTTGCGGAGGTCAATCACCGATTGGGCAACAAGCCGCAAGAGAGGATGATGCACCGAAGAATCGGACGAAGCCCCAATAAGCCAATGACGTGCTGGGCAACAGAATGTCAATTCGTGTTGTAATAACTATCTAGATCGAAGTAGAGTTTTGGCTTGTGTACAAGATTAACTATGAGAAACATTGAAGACATAAAGTGAAATAAAGTGCCAGAGTCAAGTGCGATGGATCATTGGGAGTTCAAGAGTTTAACGGAAGTCCGAAGATTCATTGGAGTGCTACCGAACTGGCTAAGAACGAGTAAGGAGTTTACTAAAGGGTTTTTAGAAGTTCGCCGAAAGGTTCGTCAGAAGTTCGCGGAGCTCGCCGAGAAAGATCGAAGCTTGCCGAAGAAGCTCATCGGAACTCGCTAAGATCATCGTGAAGTCCAGGAGCTTGTAGGGAGTCCGTAGAATAGTATCAGAGGGTTCATCGGAAGACTATCGGAAGTTCGCCAGAAGCTCGTCGGAGAAAAAGACTTGACGTGATGGACTTTGTAATAACTTAGGAAATGTTTTTAATTTCATAGTTAGCACATAATTAGGGTTAGGATTAGGTGTTAATCCTTTAACCCTGTTAAGGGCTAATTGGGCCCGGAATGGGATCGGTTTGGGTGGAGTTTAAGGCCCAACCAGGAGTGTTGGACATTGTCTGGCAATAGGACCGTCAGACTAGGGTGGTGGCACCGCCCAAGTCTAGCTCCCTAGAACATCTAGGCAGTGGTACCACCCAGACTGGGTAGTGGTACCACCTTGGGGCAGAGTGCCCGAGGGGTGGCACCGCTGGTTGGGCGGTGGTACTACCTAGTATACTAACCGTGTCAGTATGTCAGGCGGTGGTACTGCCCAGTACACTAATAGGGGCAAAAAGCCTAGGCGGTGGTATCACCCAGCACTAGCGGTGATACCACCAGTACCCTTGAAATCCGGGGTGATTCAAATTTGGGCTCCAAATTTGAATCCTCTTGGGGTCTATAAAAACCATTCCCA
The DNA here is from genome assembly GCA_023547065.1 of Musa troglodytarum. Classification (NCBI taxonomy): domain Eukaryota; kingdom Viridiplantae; phylum Streptophyta; class Magnoliopsida; order Zingiberales; family Musaceae; genus Musa; species Musa troglodytarum. The sequence continues at coordinate 25,975,003 of CP097504.1, forward strand.
TCTCTGGTTATAATACACAAAAACATACACTTTGAAAGCAAGAAATTGATGTAGAATTCTTTCTAGAAATCCCCTCCTCTAGACTTCACTTGTATTCAAGGTAAAAGAGAGGAGAGAGTGCTTGTAAGGGTTTCCTCCTAAGCCCGTCAAAAGGAGAGTGCTGTAAGGGAGTTGGTCCTCGCCTGTTGGAAGGAGGATAGCTAGTGGAAAAGCCGATGGCCTCAAGTGAAGAGGAATCGGGAGTGGACGTAGGTTGTATGACTGAACCACTATAAATCAGTTTGCATTTACTTCTTGCAATTTACTTTACTACAAACCATCTTCACTTTGCTGCCTTACTTACTTGACTTCCTCTTCATCTTCTTACATTCGCTTTCAACGCAATCGAATCAGTTTTATCGTATGAAGTTTTCAAAAGTTATTTTAAATCACCGAATTTGTCATCTTTATCCGCTGTACTAATTTCCCCCCTCCCCCCCCCTCTTAGTGCCGCTCTCGATCCCAACAATATTAAGGAGGTGTAAGGTCTTATGTAAAAAAGAGGTATAAAGGTTCTCTCCTAAATTTATTAAAATGAGAAGAAAGGTGTAAAAGTTCTCTCCTAAACTTGTAAAAAAGAAGGATTGTAATAATGGTAGTTGATCTTCGTCCATTAAAAGGAAAATCAATAGTGAAATCCGGTGGCCTTGAGGGAAGAGGAATCGAGAGTGAATGTAGGTTGGGACGATCGAACTATTATAAATCTGATTTGCATTTCCTTTTATACTTTTCCTTGTTATTACTAATTGATTTAGTTGCTCACTATCTTTACTCACATTTTAAGTAAAACATATTTTCGATATGGGTTTTATTAATCAAAATTTTTAAATTGAAACTTTACTTTGAAACCACTAATTCACTCCCCCTCTCTCTTAGTGCCTTTATGATGTTGAATCTCAGATTTTGATGATGAAACTAATTGATTATGTTTTATTTATCTAATTATGTTTTAAGTCATGCATGTCTACTCAATCAGGATTAGACAGTTGATGCAGGAGGAATTAACATTGTGCTAGAGGAACATGTCAAGATATTGGATGTCGTGCCAGAGGTCCGATCGATAATCGGCAGAAGGCTTCGAACGTCGGGCATCGGGCCAAGAAGAGTGGTGTTGTGCTAAGGATATCGGGGTTGCGGAGGTCAATCATCGATTGGGCAACAGGTTGCAAGAGAGGATGATGTATTGAAGAAGCGGACGAAGCGTTGATAGGCCAATAACGTGTCGAGCAACAAAATGTCAATTCATGTTATAATAACTATCTAGATCGAAATAGAGTTTTGGCTTGTGTGCAGGATTAACTATGATAACGATGAAGACATAAAGCAAAACAAGGTGTTGGAGTCAAGTGCGATGGATCTTTGGGAGTTCGAGAGTTCGACGAAAGTCCGAAGATTCATTGGGAGTGCTGCCGAACTGGCCGAGAACGTGTAGGGAGCTTGCTGAAGGGTTTTCGAAAGTTCATTAGAAGGTTCGTTAGAAGTTCATGGAGCTCGTCGAGAAAGATCGGAGCTTGCCAAAGAAGCTCTTCAGAACTCGCCAAGATCAATCGTGAAGTCCAAGAGCTTGCCGAGAGTCCGTAGAATGGTATCCGAGAGTTCATCAGAAGACCATCAGAAATTCATCGGAAGCTCACCGGAGAAAGAAGTCTTGACTTGCAGAATTTGTAATAGCTTAGGAATGTCTTTAATTTCATAATTAGGATTAGGTTTTAATCCTTTAACACTATTAGGGGCCAATTGGGCCTTGTATTGGATCGATTTGGGCCGATTTTTAGGCCCAACAAGGAGTGCTGGATGCTGTCTGGCGGTGGCACCACCCAGGTCCAGCTTCCCAGGTAGTCTGGGGCGGTGGTACCGCCCAGTACACTGACACGGGCAAAAAGCCTGGGTGGTGGTACCGCCCAGCACTAGTGGTGGTATTGCTAATACCCTTGAAATCCGAGGTGATTCAAATTTGAGCTCCAAATTTGAATCCTCTTGGGATCTATAAATACCGCAAATGTTCTTGCTTGGCATAGCAAGAATTGTGCAAGAAACTAAGGGAAAACTCTGTTAGTTTTAGTTAAAATCCTTCCTCTAATGTTTGAAGTTATCTTTAAGGGAGGTTTTGAGGGAAGCCTATTGGTTATAGGTGCCCTACAAGCCAATCATGTGAGTGGTGGCACTTATGACATGTTACGTCGATCTCTTCGCATATTATTATTGGCATTTTCTCACATTATCTGAATGAATATTGTGATGTCCATGGATCAGTGCAATGGGAATCGGATTGTGATGAGATTATGATAATGAGACCGATATACCTTTAAACATAGATCCTAAATCATCCTGGTCATAGGTTACTCAATGAGGACATCGAGATAACTTGATAGAGTGGTGCACTGTATATTTGTCTATATGATGGAGGTGACTAGTCTCATAGTCGCTTGTGTGGGGACACTAGAGGTACAGTACAGGTGCTCATTGGAGAATGAGTTTACCGATTAATTCACTTACAGAATGCTGTATGGTTAATGATACCTAATGTCAAACAGCGATTCGTAGTCCCAGTAGTGTGTTTGGTCCTTAGAGTTAAGGCACCAAAGATGCCTTGTTTCAGTACTCCATTCTTTGATGCCCGACTTACAGGTTTGGAGAGCTCTAGATCTGGTATAGCCGGTTCTCGGGAATGGTAGCCAACCTTACAAAGGCAATTATGTGTCAATAGAAGATCATCCACTCTTGGTATTGTGAGATATATATCCCACGTGTGCTCGCTCAGGCAAAATCCCTGGCCAGGATCCTTCGGATTGAGAGAAGGAGTTCTCCGGGAGAATCCGATTAGAGCGAGACACGAACAGGATTCCATATGGGCCTGACTCTACCATACCCAATATATGGTTTCTGGGATATTAGATGGATGAGGGACTATAGATACATGGTAACTGAGGACAAACAGGTTCAATGGATTATATCCCCCTATACCGCCTGTGGACTATGGCATAGTGGTTTAGTACGTCCATAGTCGATGAGTCAAGTGAATTATTATGGAGATAATAATTCACTATATCAGAAGGTGTTTTGAGTTAGAAGGAGTTCTGATGGGAGCGACTCACGACCAACTCGGTATCAGGCCTAGAGGGTCACACACATAAGGTGGATGTTACGACGAGTAGAGGTGCAGATATGAGATATCTACGAAGCCCCTAGCTTAGATCCTGTAGATGAGATCTAATTGGGTAATTGGATGAGATCCAATTAAATGATTGGATAAGATCAAATTGGATGAGATCAAATTAGATCCTATGGATAAGATCTAATAAGATCCAACTGGATAGAGATCCAGAGTGAACAGGATCTGTTAAGGATAAGCTTCCTCCACATCTATAAATAGGAGGAACCTTCTGGTTCATAGGCTGAGAGCTCTTGGTAGTCATCCTCCTATTCTCCTCAGTCTCCTCTCCTCCTCCTTGGCTCTGGCAACCTTGTGGTGCAAGTGGAGAGAGATCCGCGGTGATCTGAGAAGCATCGTTGCTGCATCCGCTATATGGATTACCGCTAGAGAGGAGTACGCTAGTGCTCCTTCATCCTCTTCATCGGATCTGAAATTTTTGAGGATATACGATCTCCCCAAGTAATGCTTCTGACGTGATACATTTGTATTTTTTAGATTTATGATTTATGCACACCAATCGTCTTACGATGGCCAAGTATGTAACTATGAAAAATCCAATCTTGTTTTTGTTTTTCGCTACACATGAGATGCCGAATCTCCTGATTTCTTAGTAGTGGTATCAGATCTAGGTTCGTCATGTAATGATTGGCTAATAAACTGCATGTGTTGTGATTTAGAACAATTTTCTTGTCAAAATCATTGGCACAAAAGTGGTGAGGAAGGGCAATAACTATTGGTGCCCTTGCTGCGCTCGTAGAACGGCCAAAGGCTGGTTGCAGCTATGGTCATGTGCACAAGGGCCGTCGGGCAGCGCTGTAGGGTCACCGGCGGGAAGCCCGCAGGCGTTGCGCCCGCATGCAGCGGCGGTGCCGCCCGCAGGCACAAGAGGTGCCCCCTTCCCCTACGGTGCCCCGTGCGTATGGCCGCCGCCAATAGGGTGGCGGTGGTCGCAGCCACACAGCTGCCGAGGAGGGAATTAGGGCTTTCAAGGTAAAAGATAGTTTTGCCCCTAGGAATTATAGAAATTTCAGTTATGTCCTTTTGGTCGAATGACCAAAATGCCTTTTAGAATTTAGAAAATTCCCTACATGTCCTTGATTTCAAATTTTAGTTATTTAAAAGGTTTAAGTAACTATTATTATTTATCTAGTATTTCTACATGATATATACATGTGATGTGATATGATGTGAGAAGATGATCATGGACTTTGTGATGTGTGTATATAATTATTGGGGCCTGCGAGCCTTCATTTTTCATTGATTGTCAAGCCTGTGTGCCTGTAATTATATTGTAATTATCCTAGAGGCACGGCAGAAGCCTGAAGGTGGTAGCTGTTGAATCTCAGATTTCGATGATGAAACTAATTGATTGTGTTTTGTGATCTAACTGCATTTTGAGTGACGCAGGTCTACTATCGATCAGGATTAGATAGTTGACGCTGAAGGTATTAACGTTGTGTTGGGTGATCATGCCAGGATATTAGATGTCGAACCGGAGGTTCGGTCGACAATCGGCAGAAGGCTTCGTACATCGGGCATTAGGCCAAGAAGAGCGTGTTGCGCCAAGGATATCGGGGTGAGGTCAACCACCGATTGGGCAACAAAACGCAAGAGAGGACGATGCACCGAAGAATCGGACGAAACACCGATCGATGATGTGCTAGGCAATTGAATGTCAATTCGCATTATAATAACTGTCTAGATCAAAGTAGAGTTTTTGTTTGTGTGTGTGCAGGACTAACTACGATAACGATGAAGACGTAAAGTGAAACAAAGTGCCAAAAGACAAGTGTGATGGATCGTTGGGAGTTTGAGAGTTCGACGGAAGTCTGAAGATTTGTTGGAAGGGCTACCGAAACTGGTCGAGAACGAGTATGGAGCTTGTCGAAGGGGTTTTCGGAAGTTCGCCGAAAGGTTCGTTGGATGTTTGTGGAGCTTGCCAAGAAAGATTGGAGCTTGCCAAAGAAGCTCGTTGGAACTCGCCAAGATCATCGTGAAGTCCAGGAGCTTATCGGGAGTCCGCAGAATGGTTTCCGAGGGTTTGTCAGAAGACCATCAGAAGTTCGTTGGAAGCTCATCGGAAGAAGTCTTGACTTGTCGGACTTTATAATAGCTTAGGAAATGTCTTTAATTTCATAGTTAGCATATTAATTTAGGTAAGGTTTGTGTCGAGTTTAAGGCCCAACCAGTGAGCTGAAAATGCCCGGGCGGTGGCACCGCCCAGGACCCGAAAGCCCAGGCTAGGCGGTGGCACTGCCCAGGACCCAAGAGCTCAGGCTGGGGTGGGGGCACCGCCTAGTGCCCGAGAGCCTAGGTGGTGGCACCGCCCAGTACAATGTCAGTGTCTGACACTGACAAGCGGTGGCACCGCCAGCACCGAAAAACACAAAAGTGATTCAAATTTGAGCTCCAAATATGAATCCTCTTGAGGCCTATAAATACCCCTCTCATTCATGGTTGAAAGGGGGTCTAAAACTAAGAAAGAAAAAGGGAAAACTCTTGTCAAAATCTTCCCTCTAAGCTTTGAGTGTGTTCTAGTCCAAGAGAGGGGTAAGAGGCCTTGTAAGGGTTACCTCCTAAGCCTGTCAAAAGGAGAGGTGTTGTAAGGGAGTTCATCCTCACCTATTGGAAGGAGGATAGCTAGTGGAAAGCCGGTGGCCTCAAGCGAAGAGGAATCGAGAGTGGATGTAGGTCGGATGACCGAACCACTATAAAAACGATTTGCATTTATGTTCATGCATTTATCTTTCTACAAACCTTTACTTTGCTAAGTTCACTGCCCTCATCTTCTTACATACGCTTTCAACGTAATCGAAATGGTTTTAATTGAAACATTATTCTTTTCATACGAAGTTTCTGAAACTTGTTTAAAATCGTCAAAAGTTTATCGTTCTTTACCACTGCACTAATTCACCCCCCCCCCCTCTTAGTGCCGCTCGATCCCTAACAATTGGTATTAGAGCTACGTTATTCTCATTCAGATTTACACCCGTAAGAAATGGCTCTTCATGGCTTTCAAGAGGGCTTTTCGATTGTTCGTCCACCGTTCTTTAATGAATCGGACTACACCTATTGGAAAACTTGAATGAGAGTTTTCTTGCTTTCAATGGATTTGGATTTGTGGAATGTTGTTGAAAACCATTTTCAACTTCCCTCTAAACCGACGAACAAATGGTCGGACTTAGAGAAAAAATCTTTTTCTTTAAATGCAAAGGCTATGAATGCCTTATTTTGTGTTTTAGACAAAAATGAGTTAAATCAGATTTCTACGTGCAAAACGGCTTTTGAAATTTGGCAAACACTTGAAATCATGCACGAGGGAACTAGTAGAGTCAAAGATTCGAAAGTAAATCTCTTATTGTATGATTTTGAGCTTTTTCGAATGAAACCAAGCGAGATTGTAAGTGACATATATACCCATTTCACGGATGTCGTCAATAGTCTAAGAGCTCTTAGTAAATCTTTTTTCGGATTTTGAACTCATAAACAAGATCTTAAGATCCATTCCAAAAATGTGGAATCCTAAAGTAACTGCAATACAAGAGGCTAAAAATTTAAATAATTTTCTATTGGAAGAATTAATCGGGTCATTAATGACCTATGAAATGACACTCTTGGAACATATTGAACATGATGAATATATGAACCACCTTCTAAAGAATAAGAAGGATTTGGAACTCCGAACTATGAAATGTCACTTGAGTGATGACTCAAGTGATGAGGACAATGAAGAGGACATTGAACTTTTAATGAATCTTAATAAGTTTATTAAATAAGAATATAATTAAAAATGAACTTGAACGGAGGAAAAGGCCAAAGATAAAGAAGAAGTGCAAAAAAAAATCAAGTAAAGAAGACACAAACTATGCTTTAACGATTTTCGACAATGAGGTAAAAAACTCACCCAAGTTGTTTTTACCTTATTTTAAAATTACATGATCATTTCATGAGTTGCTTGATATAGTTGGTAGGAATTTTTTTGTTATGCTTTTTCCTTCTAGTAATTTTTGAAAATTAAAACATATAAAAATTGAAAATGTGTATCTTGATGTTTTATATTGCTTTTTGTTTCTAAACATGATGCTTGATGATTTTATAACATGCATTAATTTTTGAAGTAATGTTGATTTGACTCTATGTTTTGGATTAATGTGTTTTTGCTCTAATTGTTTTGATGACGAATTAAGATGACATTTTGAGATGATGAAATTCCATGTATACTTTCCATATCGGTTTTCGATCTTAAACATGATATATATCTATGTATGAATTTCTTGAAAGTCTTTTGATGATAGATGTGTGTATCTTGCTTATATTTTGAAAACTTCTATCTTAGATTAATAGGTCTTAATCATTTTTATGATGAAATTTATAAAATGATTTTAGCAAAATTTGAGCGATCATCTTGTTATAACTAATGAAAGAAAAAATTAAAATGATTTTGATGATGTTTTCATTTTTAAATATGATGCATGACATTTTCATATGAAAAATTTGAATATTCTTATGATAGATCAAATCCCTTAAATTGAAACTCATAAAGATGAGAAAATGCACTATCATAATGTTTGATGCATTTGATCTTGATGACTTTAATGATAAAACTTGTATTTCGAATTTATATGATGATGGTTTTCATGAAAATATTTGAACATATCTCATGAAATCATCATTGATAATGATAAAATGAAAATGTTAAAAGGTTGTTATTATGCTTAATGACTTTATGATAGCATATCTTGATGACGAAACTCATGTGTTGGTTTTAACACATGATACTCATCTTTTAAAACATGAGCACACTCATATAAAACAAACAACTTAAAATGAAACACATTATGCATGATGAGTGAATTTTACATCTTGAACTATTATGCTTTTGGTCTTATCAATTTCTTGACGAAATTTTTTAGATGACATATCATATTTTTAATAATGAAACGAATCCAAGTTTTAAAGTTGATACACATCCCTTATACAAAAAGGACTTGAGCATACTTAAATGAAACATATTATCATGTTGAATCAAATTTTTGTTGAAAGATGCCTTATGTGTAATGTGCTATATTTTTTGCTTGAAAATTGATGTTTAAAATCATGCTTGATGAGTTGTTTTATGAGATTTTGCCTTTTACGTCTTGAACTTTCATGATTATCTCAATTTGACATTAAAAGGTAAAGATATGCTTACATGGTAAATCATAAAAAGAAAATGTATATTTCTTGAAATTTGTCTCTCTAAAGTTCTCGAATTTTCGATAAAAGACATTTGATGAATCCATGTGAATCTCTTAAATCGAATCTTTTAGAAAATGTCATATACTTAATGTGATTTGACTTAATGATCATTATGATGAAATTTGTCTTTCCATCTTGAATGTTGACATTTTATTTTAAGGCAAAGACATGCTTATAAGAAGCAAATCATATGAATAGAAAGTTATAAAAACGAAATGCAATCCTCTATCTTATCGATTCTTCAATAAATCTATGCTTGTCATGTATGAATTTATTGAATGTGATTTTTGAGGATGATTTCAGGTTTGAAAATTGCTAAATTCGTATTTACGACATAAGATACATTTTTCATGCTTCAATCATGTTAAATGCTTCAATCATGTTCTATCTCCCTTAATTTATTTTATTCTCCTATAATTCTTTTTTATTTACTAAAGAGGAAAACCTACCAAATGAATCATGAATTTAAATAAAATAAAATGATACAAATGAATCACTTATCGATATATCTTTTTGAAATATTTTTTTAATGTGATGTTGATAACTTGAGATGTCCTTTGGAATTCATGACATGAGATGATTGAATCCTTGACTTACTCTTTTTATCATGGCTTGAAAATGAATATTTAAAATTATACTTGATAATTTGCTTTATGAGATTTAGCCTTTATGTCTTGAACATTCATGCTTGTTTCTACTTAACATAAAAGAAGACAAAGACATGTTTATACGAAATCAATGCAAATCATAAAAATGCAAAATGTATGATTTTTGAAATTTTTGAGTTTTCATGAAATACAAGTGATGAATTCATTTATGATAGTCTATGAATCACTTGAATTATGAATGAGATTTTGATGATGTGTTAAATAATCAATCTATATGAATCTATAAAAATGATTTTAATGATAAGTATGAAGTAGTCAAATTGAACTTGAATGATTTTTCTTTTAGTGACTCTTAAATCTTTTGGAATTATGACTTGTTAAGATGTATTTAATGCTTGAATCAAGTTCTAAAAGATTTGATTTTGCTATAAAATTTTTTTATTGAAATCATGATCTTAACAATTAGAACTTGAAGTTCTTTATAAATCAAGATTGTTTACCATACTCCTTCAGTTTTATCAAAAGAAAACTCTTTAAATGAAATATATCTTGTTTTTTGATTTCTCGGAACTCAATACTTAAATTTTTATGAATTCATGAACTTATGTAGTATTAACCTTACCTTTAGTAAAATTATTTGAAATTAGAAATGAACTAAGTGTCTCATACCAAGCCCTTAGGGCTTATTTTAACCCATAAAGAGCTTTAGTCAGTTTGAACACATGATTAGGAAAAAGAGAGTTTTTAAAACCGGGTGGTTGTTCAACAAATACTTCTTCGAAAATAAAACTATTTAAGAAAGTACTTTTGACAGCCATTTGAAATAACTTCAAATTATTACTACTAGCATAGGCAAGAAGCATCCTAATGACTTCTAATCTTACCATAGGAGAGGTCTCTTCGTAATCGAGACCTTCTTCTTGGTTGAAACCTTTGGCTGCTAATCTAGCCTTTTTTCTAACCACGATACCAAATTCATCTTGTTTGTTTCTAAATACCCATTTAATACCTATAACTAAATGGTCACTTGGTTTAGGAACAAGCTTCCACACCTTATTCCTCTCAAATTAGTTCAATTCCTCTTGTATTGCGATAACTTAAGAATCATCTTTCGAGGCTTCGTCAATACACTTAGGTTCAATTTGAGAGAGGAAAACGACGTTGGCACAAAAATTCTTAAAAGAGGAATGAGTTTTTGCTGTATCTCATATAATTAGCTCCTTAGGATAGGCATCTACATACTTCCATTCCTTAGGTAAGGAAATTAAAGAAGAAGATGCATCCAAGTTGCTATTTTGAGGAAAGGGTTCATTCAAATTTAAATCATCAAAACCAAGATCATCATCAAAATCATTTTTCTTAACTTTGAAAACTTCATTGCAAACTACATGAATAGACTCTTCTATAACCAAGTTTCTTTTGTTGAAAACATGAAAAACTTTGGAAATAGAAGAGTAACCAAGAAAGATGCCTTCATCGGATTTTGCATCTAATTTTCCTAAGGCATCATTTTCATTCAAGATAAAGCATTTGCAATCGAAAACTTTAAAATCAGAAATGTTTGGATTTTTATTATTCCCTAATTCATAAGGAGTTTTGGATAGAAATGGTCTTATTAGAACCCTATTCATAACATAGCAAGCTGTATTAATGGCTTCGGCCTAAAAGTATTTTGGTAAATTATGTTCATTTAACATGGTTCTTGTCATTTCTTGTAAATTCCTATTCTTTCTTTCTACTACTTCATTTTATTGAGGATTTCTCGAAGTAAAAAAGTTGTGGTTATAACCATTAGATTCTGAAATATTTTGAAAGTCACGGTTTTGAAATTCACTACCGTGATTACTCCGAATTGATGAAATCTTGAAACCCTTTTCGTTTTAAGCAAGTTTACAAAATTTAGAGAAACATTTAAATCAATCACTTTTGTGAGTCAAGAAATAGGTCCAAGTGTATCTACTATAGTCATCTATAATTACAAATGCATATTTGCTACCTCCTAGACTCGTTGTGTTAATTAGTCCAAATAAATCCATATGGATCAATTGTAATGGTCTAGTGGTGCTTATTTGATTCTTTGGTTTGAAACTAGTTTTTATTTATTTTCCTAGTTGACAAGCATCACATACTTTATCTTTAATGAACTTAACATTGGGAATGCCTCTTACAAGTTCTTTAGATGTGTTTGAGAGATTAGTTTCATGCTAGCATGACCTAATCTCCTCTGCCAAAGCCAAGCATCATCATTCAAAACCGAAAAATATATTTCATTGTAAGATCATTAATGTTTATAGTGTAGATATTATTTTATTTTAGTATAATAATAAATGTGTTGTTGTGTGATTTTTTAAAAATGCAAGTATTATATTCAAATTTCACAATATATCTCTTATCACATAGTTGACTAATGCTCAAAAGGTTATGCTTTAAACCATCTCCTAGTAACACATCATCAATTGAAAAACTTGATTTGTTACCTATAGTTCCCTTGCTAATGATTTTACCCTTATTATTGTCTTCGAAGGTGACATACTTTTCGTCTTGGCTAGTGAGCTTAGAGAATTGAGATGGATCTCTGGTCATGTGCCTTGAGCATCCACTATCAAGGTACCATCGCTTGCTCCTAGCTTGTGTGGGTAAATGTGTCTACAAAAGAGGATAGTTTTTAGGTACCCATTTGAACTTGGGTGCCTTAAATATTGATCTACTAAACTTATCATTGTCTATTGAGTTCCTTATTGTTCCTTTAGGAACCCATATTAACCTTTGTGGGCTAAGTTTCTTATACACACATTTGTAGGCAATATGTCCAGATTTGCAACAAAAGTCGCATTTCAAATAGGATGATACATATAGTGTGGGTCTTTTAGTGAAGGTGGTTGGAGTTCGGTGAGATCTACTCACAAATCCAATACCACTTCTTTTTCCGACGTGACCCTTGTTTGCAAGGATCATGTCTAAACCCTTTCTACTAATCTTAAACTTATTTAGGGTCTCTTTAAGTAACAAGTTCTCATTTATTATTGCTTCTAAGTGTTCACACTTAGAGTATGGGGGTAAAGAGGGAGTATCGAGTTCAAGACATTCAAGTTTATCTAGTAAGATAGCATGCTCCTTTTTCAATAAATTAAACTTCTTACTAATAGCTCTACACTCATCAAATAATTCATGAAAGGCAATTGAAAGTTCATCGAATGATAAATCTTCATTAAATAACTCACTTACCTCATCTCCTAAAGCCATCAATGCGAAGTTGGCCTCCTTTTTGTTGATTGCTTCTTCATCTTCGGAGCCACTTGAGTCATCCCATATCACCTTTAGAGCTTTCTTCCTCTTTGGTTGCTTCTTCTTGGCTTGGGAGCATTCACTTTTGAAATGCCCTAGCTTCTTGCATTCGTAACACATAACTTGGTTCTTTTTGGGTTCAAGTTTGTTTTTAGTATCATTTTTAAATTTATTCTTTCTTATAAATTTTTAAAATTTTTGAGTTAAGAGTGTAAGTTCATTATCAATGTCCTCATCACTTGAAGATTTATTCAAGTGGTCTTCTTGTGTTATCAATGTCATATCCTTTCTGTTCTTTAGAAGGAGGTTTTCTAGCTTATCATGTGTATGGTATGTCATTTCGTAGGTCATTAAAGACCCAATGAGTTCTTCGAGAGAAAAATTTTTAAGATCCTTGACCTCTTGAATGACTGTAACTTTTGGATCCCAACTCTTTGGAAGGGATCTTAAAATTTTTGTTACAAGTTCAAAATTAGAAAAATCTTTACTAAGTGCTTTGAGTCCATTGATGACATCCGTGAAACCGGTGTATGTCACCGATGGACTCACTTGGTTTCATCCGAGACAATTCGTAAGAATGTACCAAGAGGTTGATTTTGGACTCGTTCACTCAGCTAGTGCCTTCATGAGTGATTTCAAGAGTATACCAAATATCAAAAGCTAATTCACAAATCGAAACACGATTAAACTTATTTTTATCAAGTGTACAAAATAAGACATTCATAGCCTTTGCATTAAGTGCAAAAACCTTCTTCTTCGATTCATTCCATTCGTTCATCGAAAGAGAAGATTTTTGAAATCCAATTTCAATAGTATTCTAAAGTTCGAAATCCATGAAAATAAGAAAAATCTTTATACAAGTCTTCCAATATGTGTAATTCGACTCATTGAACAAAGGTAGACATGTAATAGAATGACCATCTTGCTTGTCGGAATAAGCCATCTCTCTTGGGTTTCAAACCAAATAAGAGTGACCAAGCTCTGATACCAATTGTTAGGATATGAGCGGTACTAGGGGGGGTGAATTAGTGCAACAAATAAAACCCATAAATTTGAAATCGATTTCAAAAATAGTTGTTTAAAGAGAAATTTTGATCTGACGAAAAATGATTCCAATAGAATGATTCGAGTGAATGCTATCAAAAGTAGAGAGAAGGAGATCGATGGATTTGCAACTAAGTAAAAAATAAGATGCAATAATTAAAACTCACATATTCATATTAGTACGCAGCGAGTGATGTATAGTGGTTCAGTCAAATGACCTAAGTTCACTTTCGAAACCTCATCTGATGAGGCTTCCAACTTCCACTATCAAATCTTCTTGAAGGGGAAGGCACCCCTCTTACAAACTTTTACAAGTGGTTCACACTCTTATAAAATTTTAACAAAGAAAAAGTGGGAGGTGAACACTCAAACTATCGAACATAATTTTTCTATAGATTTGACTTAGTTTTTTTTTCACTTCTCAAAAGGCGCTTTACTAGTTGAGAAGAGAGGGGTATTTAGAGACTCAATTGGCTTCAAAAATAAAGCAAAAAAGAGTCACATCTTGGATTTTTGGGTACTAGCAGTACCACCGCCTGGCACTGGCGGTACCACTGCTAGTTGACCCTGTTCTATCAGTGTACCGGGTGGTACCACCACCTAGTCTAGCAGTACCATCTCCTGACAGGATCCTCGGACTCTATGGATTGATGGTACTACCGCTTATCAGGTGGTACCACCATTGGTAGGTAATAACTGCCAGCGGTACCACTGTTGACCTGGGGTGGTACCATCACCCAGACTATCTGGGGACTTATTCTCGGGGCGTTGCCACCGCTAGACCTGGTCCAGCACTACTAAATGGGCCTTGAATCCAGCCCAAATAAGGTCCAATTAGCCCCTATTAGGGTTAATCAGGATTATTATTTAATTCTGACCCTAATTATATGCTAACTATGAAATTAAAAATATATTCTAAGCAAATTAACAACCGGCAATGTCAAGTCTTCTTCTGGCGAGCTTTCCGGTGAACTTTCGACGGACTTTCGACACACCCTCAGATTTCTTCCGACGGACTCTCAGTAGCCTCCCGGACTTTATGGCGAGTTCGACGATTCTTTGGCAAGCTTCCAAACCTTCTCGATGAGCTCCATGAACCTCCGACGATCTTCTGGCGAACTTCTGAAACCTTCGGCAAGTCCTCGATTCATTTTCGGTTGGTTCCGATAGCACTTCCGACGATCCATCGGACTTCTAGCGGACTCTCGAACTCCCAACGTACTTGATTCTGGCAATTTACTTTATATCTTCTTACTATCGTAGTTAATCCTGCACACTTATCTCAATAATATGGATTAGATCAAATAACCTATCAATTGACTTTTTTCATCAAAATCCGAAATTCAACATTAATGACCTATGAAATAACTTACAAGGCATATGACGAACAAGAGAAAAACCTTTTAAAGAACAAAAAAGATATTGTACTTAGAACCAAAGAAGACCACTTGAGTGAAAGCGCAAGTAATGATGATGATGACTTAGCACTTCTCATAAGAAAATTTAAAAAGTTTATGAAAAGGAACAAAACAAATTCTGTAAGATAAATATATAAGAATAAAAATTAATTTTAAAAAATATAATAATTTGTTATGAAAATAAAAAGTTAGTATAAAAGAATGAGTGTCCACAACTAAAGAAGAAGCTGCTAGTATAAAAGAAGAAAAAAGCAAGACAACTTGGGATGAATCAAGTGCATCAAAAGATAAAAATAGCTTTTGACAATAAGGAATGTGATTCAACTAAAATTTTTTATCTTATAATGAATTACTTGATGCATTTCATGATTTATATGATGAACTTAAAATAATCGATAAGAAATATAAATTACTAAAAAAGGATCATGTATCTCGCTCTAATGAATTTAAGAATTAAAAAATAAGTATGACAATTGCTTGTTAACATCTTGCACTAAATGTAAAGATAGACTCACTCAGAAAGGAAAATATGTTATTACAATAAATATTAAAAAAATTTTAAAATTAAAAATAAATCATTAAATATGATTCTTGCTAACAGAGGTTATATACATAAAAAATGAAGGAATTGGCTTTATAAGTAGCAACACTCAACAAAAGCTAATTACATTTATAAAAAGACTCATATTATATATTTCTCCTAAAGTTAAATGTAATTTTTATGAAAAATATGGTTATTATGGTTATTTATTTAAAAAATATGACTATCATAAATTACTTTAAGTCCCAAAGGAATCATAAATGATTTAATACCAAAAATCAAAAAGGTAGTAAATATGCTTTTATGATTTTTGATGATTATAACAGATATACTTGGATATATTTTTTAGTACATAAAAGTGATTTTTTTAAATATTTTATAAAGTTTTGTAAATATATTCAAAATGAAATTTTTTTTATGATTTCTTCTATTCGTAGTGATCATGATGGTAAATTTAAAAATTATGATTTTTAAGAATTTTATAATTAAATGAGTATGACCATAATTTTTCTACTCCAAGATATCCAAAACAAAATTGAGTTGTTGAGAGAAAAAATAGGAGTTTATAAGAGATGACAAGAATCATGCTTAATAAAGCATAGCATATCTAAATATTTTTTGACGGAAGCCATTAACATGATATGCTGTATCATGAACAGAGTTCTCATAAGACCATTACTATCTAAAACTCCTTATAAATTATGGATCAATAAAAGACCAAACATTTCATATTTTATAGTTTTTTATTATAAATATTTTATTTTAAATAAAAAGGATGTCTTAGAAAAATTTGATGCAAAATCCAATGAAGATATATTTTTTGAATATTCCTATATTTCTAAAGCTTATTAAGTTTTTAATAAAAGAACTTTAGTTATTGAGGAATCTATCTATGTTGTTTTTAATGAGTCTCTCGAATTTAAGAGAAATAATTTTGACAATGATTTTAATTTTAATATATTGAATTTGAATAAGAATTCTTCTCTTCAAAGTAATTTGTATACATCTACTTCTAATGAATCCTTAACCAAGGAATGAAAGTATGTAGATATACATCATAAGGAGCTAATAATTGGAGATTCATCAAAAGATGTTCAAACTCACTCTTCGTTGAAAAATATTTATTCAAATGCATGAATCGAGAACTTTTACTATTTATTTTATATGATTCTTTTTTTTACTAAAGAGAATATTTATCTAAATAAATAATGATCTTCCTCTTAACTTCTTGAGATTCATGACGTAAGATTTATTTTGTATTTTTTATCTTGTGATTCTTTCTTTTTGCTAATAACTAAGGAGATTTATCTAAATGAATCATAATCTTTCACTTGATATTTATGCTAGTCATAGGTACCCTACAAGCCAGTCACGTGAGTGATGACACATGTGACATGATACACGCTCTTTTTGCTTATTATTTATTTGATATTTTTCTCATTTATGTTTCTTGTTGCATGTAAGGTGATGTTCATGGATCTGTACAATAGGAATCAGATCATGATGAGATCATGATAATGAGACCAATTTATCTTTAAACATAAACCATAAATAATCCCGGTCATAGATTACTCGAGAGAGACATCGAGATAATAGGATATATTAGTGTGTTGTATACCTGTCTATATGATGGTGGTAGCTAGTCTTATAGTTACTCTTATGGGGACACTAGAGATATAGTGCAAGTGCTCAATGGAGAATGATTTTATTGATTGATTTATTGATAGAATGCTGGATGGTTAATGAAGTTGAGTCTTGGATTTTGATGATGAAACTAATTGATTGTGTTTTATTGTCTAGTTGCATTTTGAGTGATGTAGGTTTACTATCGATTAGGATTATATAATTGACATAGGATGAATTAGCATTGCGTTGGAGGAAATCACGTCAAGAGATTGGACGTCGAGCCGAAGGTCTGGTCGATAATCGATAGAAGGCTTCAGACAAAGATATCGGGCATTGGGCTAAGAAGAGTGGTGTTGCACCAAAGATATTAGGGTTGCAGAGATCAATTGTCGATTAGGCAATAAACCGTAAGAGAGGACGATGTGCCGAAGAACTGAACGAAGTGCCGACCAATGACATGCTGTGCAACAAAAGGTTAATTAATGAGTAGGATTTTCTACGATAACGATGAAGACTTAAAGTAAAAGAAAGTGTCTGAGTCAAGTGCGATGGAATCATTGGGAGTTCGAGGAAAGTCCGAAGTTCATCCGGAGTGCTATCGAAACTAGTCGAGAAAGAGTAGGGAGTTTGCTGTAGGGTTTTCGAAAGTTCATTGGAAGGTTCGTCGAAAGTTCATGGAGCTCATCGAGAAAGATTGAAGCTTGCCAAAGAAGCTCGTCGAAACTCACCAAGATCGTCGTAAAGTTCAGGAGCTTGTTGGGAGTCCACATAATAATGTCTATGGGTTTATCGGAAGACCGCTGGAAGTTTATCGGAAGTTCACCGAAAGCTCGCCGGAGAAAGACTTGACATGTCGGACTTTGTATTACTTTGTAAATGTCTTTAATTCGTAGTTAGCACGTAATAAGGGTTAGGATTAGGTGTTAATCCTATAACCCTAGTAGGGGCCAACTAGGCCCGATAATGGACTGGTTTGGGCTAGGTTTAAGGCCCAACCAGAAGTACTGGACCCTATCTAGCAGTGGCACCGCCAGATTGAGGTGGTGTCATTGCCCTAGGTCTAACTCCCTAGTGTTAGGGATCGAGCGGCACTAAGAGGGGTGGGGGTGAATTAGTGCAGCGGATAAAACGATAGTTTTTTTTCAGCGATTAAAACAAGTTGAGAAACTTCGTATGAATGAATGCAACGTTTCGTTTGAACCCGAAAAGATTGCGTTTTAACTTTAAAGCAAACGTGATAAGATGAAGATGAAGTTGAGTAAATAAGGCAGCAAATAAAAATGGTTTGCAGCAAAGTAAATAGCAAGAATGTAAATGCAAACCAGATTTTTATAGTGGTTCAGTCATCCGACCTACATCCACTTCCGATTCCTCTTCGCTTGAGGTCACTGGCTTTCAACTAGCTTTCCTCCTTCCAATGGGCGAGGAAGAACTCCCTTACAACACCTCTCCTTTTGATGGGCTTAGGAGATAACCCTTACAAGGCTCTCACCCCTCTCTTGAACAAGAACACACTTAAGAGTAAGAGGGAAGATTTTGACACTATTTGAGCAGAGTTTTCTCTAAAGTTTTTCACTTTTCTTGCAGCACTTTGAACCTGCAAGAGAGGGGAATTTATAGAGCTCAAGAGGATTCATATTTGGGCTCCAAATTTGAATTTTTTTGAGTTTCCCGGTGCCAGGCGGTGCTACCGCCTGCACAGTGTCAGACTGACACAACAGGTGGTGCTACTGTAACATCCCTCGCATTCCTTGTTTCTAAATTTTCGTATAAGAGTTTAATAGCAAAGTTACTATCCATTTTAAATTTGATAGATGAGTTTGAATGAAACTGAAAACCTATTTATAAGATGTGAGGATTTGTTTGTAAAATTCTGAGGACCTATTTGTAAAATTTAGAGGACTTAATTGTAAAAATATGTAACACAAGAACTAAACTGCAAAATACACAAAATAACAAATCCCACCGTTTAAGACCCTCTGCCTTCATTCCTAAGGAAACTGAGAAGGCAGCCTACGTGGAGAAGAAAGGGGGAGAAAGAGAGAAGATAAGGAGAAGAAGAGAAGGAGAATTAGGGATTTAGGATCTTTTGGGCTCAATACTTTTCATTGGGATCAAAATTGATCAAAGGCAAGTGTTCTAATCCCTTCCTACAGTTAGTTTGATCCTTGTTCTCATCTTAATCCTGAAAATTTTAGAGGATTGAAGTTTAATAATGATATTTCTGTAATTTATGCATGATCTGGGTTTCTTTTCCAGATTCTGTCCTTTCTGCCTTATCATGTTTATAACTATCTGTATTGAATTCGTATTTAAACAAAATTAAATCCATCCGAAAGTATACTTGTATATCTTCATTTTGAGACCAAGATGTATGAATTTGGAGTTCAATTGCCTATCTAAACTTCTGTTTGAATTGACCCTATAGAATCTGTAAAATAGAGATTCCGAGTTCTGACCTCTGGGCATTCTATCACTTGTAACTCACTGTGAACAGATTCAATGGTGATAAAATTAACCTTATTGGAAAGTAGACTCATAAAGCTTTCTGTGCATATCTTATTTGAAATATTTGGAGTACAGACACCAACCGAAACGTCTGTTTTAGTCGACCCTATACATTCTGTAAAACAGAGATGATGTTTTCTGACCTGCTGTCACTAAATTACTTGTAACTTCCTGTGGAGACCTCTAATTCATACCAAACTTTGTTAATCCGAATCTAGATTATTATATCTTTCAAATGACACTAATTTAGAGTGAATTGGAGCATATTTGGTTACTCAAACAACTCAGGAATTATACCTTTCGAATTCTGCCAGAACCAGATTTTTGTCAAGTTTGCCTATTCTTGATTGGTCCTTTTTGTTGGAAACTGAATTCAGCTAAAGTCCTTCATTCAGTTGAGCTTTATACCATTGTTTCAAACCCTTGTATACACATGTCATTATGTTCATTTCAAATTTGAATGCATTGTGAAAGAATATGCTTGCATCGTACTATTTCGTAAAGGCACATGTACGTTTTATTGTTCCACATGTGCTTTCGATATGTGTCAAATTATTGTTCATACCTATCCTTTTGTACTCTGGTGTCTGTGGGATTATTTGGACCTTTGCCAGAAATGGTAAAGGGATTATTTGGACCTTTGCCAGAAATGGTAAAGGGTATTTGTGCATAGAGCCTGCGATGCTCTGCCGGCCCCCCTATTCGGCTTCATCCAGACGTGGATGATGACTCTTTCAGACGTGGGAGATATCGTTTGAGATCCCACTGCACCCTCTGTATGTTTTGATATGATATCAAAGCATTGTTTGTGTTTATATGTGCGCTTTGGATGATATGAAAGTGAATGATCAGATTTGACATTTGAACTTACATTTATTTGTTTGTTATTCGATATGTTACGAGAGATCACCCATGCACCATTGATATGTTTCATATTGTCCTATGTGTCATTGGATATGCTCCAACTTACCATTATCATCGTCTGATATGCTCTGATTATTCCTTACTCTATTTGTTATGAATTAAATAAGTTGAATAAGAGGACATTCGTGATTCTGATATGATGATATATTTGATTCCCTGTATTTGGCCTTACATTTTGATATCAAGCTTATTGAAAGCTATTCTCCTTCCCTATGGATATGTTAGTCACTTGCTGAGCTTTGTCATGCTCACCCCGTTGTTATATAATATTTTCAGGTTAGCTTATCAGACTCTGGGATGTTTAAATTGGGCTGAGGAAGGGAAAGCTAGAAGATTTTGGGTTGATCTGTAGTGGTTGAAATGTTTTGTTGTATAAGTACATTTTGTGTTTAGTGAAATGTTGATGGTACCTCTGAACTTATATGTTTTGTATAGGTTGAAGGACCCCTCACATTAGGATTTGTAATGTTAAGTTTAAATGGTATGATGATATGAACCTGTGGTAAATGTTAGTTTTGTAATTATATGGATTCCATCACTCGTGGATTTTATGATGTGGATATTGTTTAGTTTGAGTTAGTTTTGGATTTCATGAATCTTGGAGTGATGTGGTATATGAATTATTAAATTGCACAGGATTTATGAATTATGAGTTGTGGATGTGATTTACAACTTGAATGATCGTTAGTGTCCTCAAATATCGATGTGGATCCTGGGATCGGATTGTCGCTTGAATTTTAATATTATGGATTTTGAGACAGGGTCACACCTCCTGAATGAGTTTAAATTTCAGGGGGGCATGACAACTACCTGCGAACTGGTGATGCTACCGCTGCTATAATCGGGTGTGCTACGATGTCGGGCACGATGTCGGGCACGCTTCTGATGTCAGGCGCGCTACGATGTCGGGCTCTGATAGCATGCACGTAGCCCAGCATGCATGCATGCATGCATGCACACATGCTGTTGGCCATATTGGCTACTGGGCTCCACTGCCCAACACAAATCTACATTTGGTTTGGGTCGGAAACTTAGCTGGCAGGTTCGAACAAGGCCCAATGGGCCCATACTTGGGTTAGAGGATTAACCCCTAATCCTAACCCAAATTAATGTGCTAACTATGAAATTAAAGACATTCCTAAGCTATTACAAAGTCTGCAAGTCAAGTCTTCTTCCCTCGAGCTTCCGGTGAACTTCCGGCGATCTTCTGATGATCCCTCGGAAACCATCCTGCGGACTCCCGGCAAGCTCTCAGACTCCACGATGATTTTGGCGAGTTCCCCCGATATTCTTTGGCAAGCTTCGATCTTTCTTGGCAAGCTCTGCGAACTTCCGACGAACCTCCCGTCGAACTTCCGAAAACCCTTCGGCAAGCTCCCTACTCGTTCTCGGCTAGTTCCGGCAACACTCCCAATGAATCTTCGGACTTTCGTCAAACTCTCGAACTCCCAACGATCCATTGCACTTGACTTCGACCCTTGGTTTCGCTTTACGCCTTCATCGCTTTTGTAGTTACTCCTGCATAAACAAACACCAAACACTCTACTTCGATCTAGACAGTTATTACAACACGATTTGACATTCAGTTGCCCGGCACATCATTGGTCGGCACTTTGTCTGATCCTTCGGCACATCGCCCTCTCTAGCGGCTTGTTGCCCAATCGACGGTTGACCTCCACAACCTCGTTATCTATGACGTAACTCTGCACTTCTTAGCCCGATGCCCGACGTATGAAGCCTCCTGCCGATAGTCGACCGAACCTCCGGCTCGACATCCAATATCTTGACGTGATCACCTCCGGCGCAATGTCAATTCCTCCAGCGTCAACTATCTAATCCTGATCGATAGTAGACCTGCGTAACTCAAAACGCAGTTAGACCACAAATCACACTCAATTAGTTTCATCATCAAAATTCGAGATTCAACAATCTCCCCCTTTTTGATGATGACAACTAATTGATGACTGACAGAGTTAACCATAACTCCCCAGAGTTTAACACAAACTCCCCCTATCAATATGCAATTGATAGAACCCTTGGATTATCCTAAATCCAAGTAGCATTCATCACAATGTTAAGAGAATCCATTTAAACCATTATGTAAATATATAAAATATTCAAGCATCATTACATTGCATGAAGTCATCAATCTACTTCTCCCCCTATGTCATTAACAAAAAGGAGAAGTAGCATTATAGCTAGTTTAAAAGATATGCAGATTTTTACAACAAACTAGCTTGCACTTTGCAAGATATGTAGATTTTTACAACATTTTGCAATACAACATTAAGTTATACCATTCAATCATAGCAAGTTTCAGATGGGCAATGATGGTAATTTTCACTTACTGTTGAGATGTGCAAGTTGCACTTTCTTTGCTTCCTTTGCAGGTTTCTAGCTAGCAAAATTTTTCTTTATGATACACAAGCTAGCAATTAATCTTCTCCCTTTGTTTTGTCAAAAGTGGAGTACAAATAGCAATGCTTTGATCATGACAAAATAACAAATTTACAATATGAATTTTTAGCATATTAAGTCATGAATTCAAGGGAGTCAAAAATCAAGATATGAGATAAAAAGATGATAAGCAAGCAATCAATAATGATAAGCAAGCTAACATATTTTGCGACACGCAAGTTAGCTTCCTTTCAATTCTTCTCTTTTGTAACTAAGTTTCACCTTTGCAAGCTATCAACTTTTGTTTGCAATGAGCTAGCAATTATGTATGATCACTTTAAACATATATGCTAACTTTTCATACAAATATAAAGGCATGGCAAGTGTAACATTCCAAATTTTCGAAGTTTTGCATTTTGCTTCTTTCAAGATAGCAATATTTGTATCCTTTGAAATAACAATCCTTCTTCTTGTGAAATTGCAAGGTAGCAATTTTTCTCTCCCTTTGTCTTTGTCAAAAAGAAGGGAGGACTAAATGGCTAAAAATTTCAATCATTATACAAGCCATTTTTCATATCAATTATAAATTTGCATCAATAAAAATATACATCAATTGTTCAATCATTACATGATGCAAATAAGACAACAATGCAAAGAAATCATGTCATGACGGATATCAATATATAAATTCAACAAGGATCACAACCAAAAGATATCATTCATGATTCATAATTTTCTTTTTAGCAAGATCAAAATTCATATTTATCAAATTTTTTAATTCAAGATAAATATCATACAACTAAGAATCATGATATATAAAAGTATATCAATCTTATAGATCAAGTCATGATTCATAATTTATCATAAAGAAAATTAATTTTCAATCATTGTACAAGGCAAAGAAATCATATCACTTCTAGGATCATGAAATATATGACATCAAGGCTCATGATCCATTTGAAAAGATATAGCATAAAGAGTAACTTGATTCATGTATAAGATTTTTATCAAGATCACATTTCATAAGAATCAAGATATCAAGATCACAAATTCATAAAAATTCAAGTATTGAATTCGAAATCAAAAGACAAGATACAAACGATCTTGATTTATAAAGAACTTCAAGTTATAATTTGCAAGATCATAATTTCACTAAAGTATTTTCATTAGCAAAGAATCACATGAGCACTTGATTGTTGCATAAATAATTTTATTGCATCATGATTTATAAAATTTTACAACGTGAATCATTGGAGGTAAAATAGCAATAATATCAATCATGATTCATTGGATAGCAAATTGCAAAGAGAACAATTTGTTTCATGCATCTTGATTCACACAAGTCAAGTTATGATTCCAAGAGATTAAGAGATGAATCAAGAATCTTTAACAAGTCTTATTCAAATTCATAAAAGATATCAAGAAGAGCAACATTTCTTGTACATCGATATTCAAACCATGACAAGTGATATATCAAACATTTGCATTTATATTTCAATCATCAAGTCATGTGTATTGAAACATAGGAGAAAAATCAAATTGTGCATGTACAATGTTTCAATCATCAAAACATATTTTCTCAAATTGAGTATCAATAAGTTAAGAGAAAATAATTTATATATTTTTTTTTTCAACAACATGGGAGAAAGACTCAAGATCACAATGTAGTTTAAGCTCATTCAAATCAAATTATTAACTTGGAACTCATAATCGAATCATCAAAATTGAGATTCACAAAATATCATGAAATCATTAATCTCGATAAGATAGGAAAAATATCTTCTTTTTAAGTTGTTTGTTTCATACAAGTATGCTCATGTTTCTAAAATAAGTATCAAATTTAAGACCAAAATATGAGTTTGTCATCAAGATATAATGTCTTTAAATACTCATGATATCATAAAATCATTAAGCATGACAACCAACTATCATTATCAATGATGATTACATAAGGTATGTCCAATTATATATATGAAAATCATCATTGTATTACTTTGAAATACAAGTTGTCATGTAGTCCATTAAGCTCAAAAGCATTACACGTAAAGCTTCATGATAGTACAATTTCTCATTTTTGTGTTCCATTTCAAGTGATTTGACGTTCATATGAGTATACTCATGTTTTTCATATAGATCCAAAGAGCAAGTTTCAAGAGAAATCATTAAGACCGAAAACATGAAGCACATTTTTTAAAATATTCATCATGTTTATTTTCATGAGATTCATAAGACTCATAACATGAATTCATTCATCTCAATAGAATAAAAAAGATATTTTTATTTTAAGCAATTTGATGTGAGCATATTCAAAATTTTTATGAAAACATGTATCAAAATAAAACACAAGCTTAGTCATAAAATCGTCAAGACCAAATATGTAAAAATGATAGCACACTTTCAATTTTTATGTTAAAAGGCCATGTTCAAATTTTTGCCAAAATCATGCATCTATTTATAAATTCGAAAAATATGTTTCATCATCACAATATGACACTTTATTACTTCAAAAGCTCATGCATGATATAAAATCATCAAGCATCATATTTGGAGACAATGTAAACCATCAAGATACACATACATGGATTAATCCTAAGCATTATCACAAATCTTGCATCATTCATATGTTTACTTTTCAAAAATACTATAAAGAAAAGCATAATATAATTTCGATTTTTTTTTAATTTCTAAAAACATAAGAAAAGCATTAAAAAAATTCCTACTAACTAAGTTAAGCATTCATGGAAATCATCAAGTAATTTCAAAATAATTCAAGGAAGTTAAGTTACTTACCTCATTGTCGAAGCCCATTAAAGTGTAGTTTGCTTCTTCTTTCCTTGATTCTTTTTGATGAGTCTTCTTCTTCTTCATTGGTCTCTTCCTCCGTTCAAGTTCATTTGTGTTTTTTAATTTTTATTTAATGAACTTGTTAACATTCATTGTTATGTGTTCAATGTCTTCATTGTCCTCATCACTTGAGTCATTACTCAAGTGGCATTTTATAGTTCAGAGTTTAAAAACCTTCTTGTTCTTTAGAAGGTGGTTCATGTGTTCATCATGTTCCATTTCATAGGTCTTTAAAGACCCAATGAGTTCATCAATAGAATAATTATTTAGATCCTTTGATTCTTGAATCTCTGTTATTTTAGGATCCCACCATTTTGAAAGGGATCTTAAGATCTTGTTAGTGAGTTCAAAATCTGAAAAACTTTTACCAAGACTTTTCAAGCTATTGACGACATCCGTGAAGCGGGTATATATGTCGTCGATAGATTCGCTTGGTGTCATTTGGAAGAGCTCAAAATCATGCAACAAGAGGTTTACTTTGAAGTCTTTAACTCTACTAGTTCCCTCATGCGTGATTTCAAGAGTTCGCTAAATGTCAAAAGCCGTTTCGCACATAGAAATCCGATTGAACTCGTTCTTATTCAAAGCGCAAAATAAGGCATTCATAGCCTTTGCGTTTAAAGAAAATGACTTTTTCTCCAAAACCGACCATTCGTTCGTCGGTTTAGAGGAAGGTTGAAAACCATTTTCGATGATGTTCCACAAATCCAAATCCATTGAAAGTATGAAAACTCTCATTCGAGTTTTCCAATATGTGTAGTCTGAACCGTTAAAGAACGGAGGACGAAAAATCGAAAAGCCCTCTTGAAAATCATTTAGATTCATTTCTCACGGGTGTAAATCTGAAAGAGAAAGAACGTGGCTCTGATACCAATTGTTAGGGATCGAGCGGCACTAAGAGGGGGGGGGGGGTGAATTAGTGCAGCGGATAAAATGATAGTTTTTTTTCAGCGATTAAAACAAGTTGAGAAACTTCGTACGAATGAATGTAACATTTCGTTTGAACCCAAAAAGATTGCATTTTAACTTTAAAGCAAACGTGATAAGATGAAGATGAAGTTGAGTAAATAAGGCAGCAAATAAAAATGGTTTGCAGCAAAGTAAATAGCAAGAATGTAAATGCAAACCAGATTTTTATAGTGGTTCCGTCATCCGACCTACATCCACTTTCGATTCCTCTTCGCTTGAGGTCACCGGCTTTCCATTAGCTTTCCTCCTTCCAATGGGCGAGGAAGAACTCCCTTATAACACCTCTCCTTTTGATGGGCTTAGGAGATAATCCTTACAAGGCTCTCACCCCTCTCTTGAACAAGAACACACTTAAGAGTAAGAGGGAAGATTTTGACACTATTTGAGCAGAGTTTTCCCTAAAGTTTTTCACTCTTCTTGTAGCACTTTGAACCTGCAAGAGAGGGGAATTTATAGAGCTCAAGAGGATTCAAATTTGGGCTCCAAATTTAAATTTTTTTGAGTTTCCCGGTGCCAGGCGGTGCTACACTTTGCAGTGTCGATCGACACAGTGGTGCTACCGCCCAGAGGTGCTACCGCTGCTATAGTAACCGCGCGCTCTGATGTCGGGCGTGCTCTGATGTCAGGCGCTTACATGGCAGGCGTGCTACAATAGCCGGGCTATAGTAGCATGCACGTAGCATGCATGTAGCCCAGTATGCATGCATACATGCACACATGCTGTTGGCCACATTGACTGCTAGGCTCCATCGCCCAGCACAAATCTACATTTGGTTTGGGTCGAAAACTTGGCCCAAATCGGTTCTGAACAAGGCCAAATGGGCCCATACTTGGGTTAGAGGGTTAACCCCTAATCTTAACCCAAATTAATGTGCTAACTACGAAATTAAAGACATTCCTAAGCTATTACAAAGTCCGTAAGTCAAGTCTTCTTCCCTCGAGCTTTCGGCGAACTTCCAACGATCTTCCAACGATCCCTCGGAAACCATCCTGCGGACTCCCAGCAAGCTCTCGGACTCCACGATGATTTTGGCGAGTTTCCCCGAGCTTCTTTGGTAAGCTCCGATCTTTCTTGGCAAGCTCTGCGAACTTCCGACGAACCTCCCGGCGAACTTCCGAAAACCCTTCGGCAAGCTCCCTACTCATTCTCGGCTGGTTCCGGCAACACTCCCAATGAATCTTCGGACTTCCGTCAAACTCTCGAACTCCCAACGATCCATCGCACTTGACTTCGGCCCTTGGTTTCGCTTTACGCCTTCTTCCCTTTCGTAGTTACTCCTGCACAAACAAACACCAAACACTCTACTTCGATCTAGACAGTTATTACAATGCGAATTGACATTCAGTTGCCCGGCACATCATTGGCCGGTGCTTCGTCCGATCCTTCGGCACATCGCCCTCTCTAGCGGCTTGTTGCCCAATCGACAGTTGACCTCCGCAACCTCAATATCCATGGCGTAACTCCGCACTTCTTGGCTCGATGCCCAACGTACGAAGCCTCCTGCCGATAGTCGATCGAACCTCCAGCTCGACATCCAATATCCTGACGTGATCACCTCTGGCGCAACGTCAATTCCTCCAGCATCAACTGTCTAATCCTGATCGATAGTAGACCTGCGTAACTCAAAACGCAGTTAGACCACAAATCACACTCAATTAGTTTCATCATCAAAATCCGAGATTCAACACCTAAGTTGTACTAGGCAGTGGTATCGCCCAGTACATTGACCGTGGCAGTGTGTTAGGTGGTAGTACCGCTAGACTAGGTGGTGGTATTGCTTAGTGTTATGGTCAAACTAGCAATGGTACCTCTAGTGATATTGATAGGACCCTAGCAGGGTTAGGTCCTACTCAACCATGTAGCAGCTAATAAAAACCCTGTGAGAATATAATAAACCCCACCTAGTCGCCTCTATCCTATAAAGAAGAGAGGCTAGGTTTATATTTGGGTCTTTGGGCTTCTTAGCCGCCGCCCCCCTTGTTACTGGGCCGGCCCGCTAAGGTTGAGGGCAAATTGGGTAGTTCACTTAGGAAGCAGCCCCTAGGGTTAGGGTTTGGAGCTCTATATAAGCTTGTAGCCTCCACCTCTTTGGAATAAGAAAGATCAATCTACAATTGCAGCCACCAGGCTACTTGGAGGGTGGAACCCCTATAGCGTTCCAAGGGTTGATCCCCCTTAAAGATCAATCTCTATAGAATTCCTCTAGGGTTCTATCATCTGGTATCAGAGCAGCGATCTTGTTGCTTTTGCTGCCATCCCTGCCGCCCACCATTAGCCAAGCAATTCCCACAATTGCTCTTGACGTCGTCGTCTCCACTATCATCTCTTGACGTAGATCAAATCAATCTACAATCGCCACCTCTAATTGCATCAGAGATCTGGTATTTTTCTACCACCAATACCTTTTGCTGCTGCAATTTTTCATCTAAAATATCAAAAAGAAGTTTTTCTATCGATCCCTTACTGCGAATTCCTTGAATCGCAAAAGTTACCATCTTTGCGAACGAAGGATTGCTGTAGAAAATTTTAGCCGTGTGTTGCTGCCTTTAACCGATCTAATTGTTATCCTTTTTGAACGAAATTTTTTGTGCACCTCATAGATCATCTTGGCTCCCATCTGTGATTGATCTATTGTGGAATTCATCACAAAAACAAATTCGTGTGTTGCTGCAATCTCTCGTCACAAACTGCTGAAATTTTTTGACGAGAATTCTGCTATCGCAACTTGCACCGATTTCTTTACTGCTTTGCTGCCGAAATTTCTTAATCCAATTTGTTATCCTTGTTGCTATCTAAACTAAGATTCTACCATCAAACCCCCTCCTCAAACCCCTGAGTTTTCGCTGGAAATTTCGTCAAGAAACCGCTATTTCTTCGATGACAATTCTACTCTTATGAGACAGCGCATATAGGCAGCAACTTCTATTGATTTTTGTCAAATCTTTGTTGCGAGCTACCACAGATCTAAAACCCTCTTCCCTAACCTTCATCCACTACCATCTCAGCCCAAAACTCCATCAAATCGCAGCCCCAAACAACACCCAAAACAGCCACAAAACAAGCCTAAACCGCAGCCTACATTCACCAATCTACCAACCCTTTCAACCACCACTTCTCTCAACCAATACATGCCTTTAACTCAACAGCAAAAAAGAGATCTTAATATTATAGATTTGGAGACATATGCTATGACATCCAAGGAGGCAATTGATGCTAAATTCGAAGCCTTCGAGACACGAATGGAGGAGAAGATTCAGACTCTCTTTGCCGAACTTAGTTTGGGTCAACCACCGAGCCCAAAGAAATCACATCAAGGGGAGAGCACTAATCGAAGAGATGACCTCCAGGAGAGGGGAGGCTCTATGACTAATCCCTACTATCCACGCATGAGGGTGGACTTCCCAAGATGGGAAGAAGGAGACCCGATTGGTTGGATCTCGTCCGCGGAGCGATATTTTCGGTATCACAAAACCGCGGATGCATCTATGGTAGAAATTGCAGCTATACATCTTGAAGGGGATGCCATACAATGGTTTGATTGGTTTGAACATACTCATGGAGTCCTCTCATGGCAACAATTCAAAGAAGGACTGCTGATCCGTTTCAGACCAACCGATTACGAGAACATCGACGGACAACTAGCAAAGATCCGACAAACCTCCACCATCCAGGAGTATCAAACCAGGTTTGAAAGGTTATCTAATCAAACTCGTGATTGGTCTAAAAAATAGTTATTGGGGACATTTATTGAGGGCTTGAAGCCGGAGATCCGGGGAGAAGTTAAAGCGCGACAACCGTACACGCTTATGGTAGCCATCTCTTTCGCACGACTTCAGGAGGAGCGATTGAACCATGAAGCCCGGAGGACTAGGGTCGCTCCCCAACCAAAAATATTGAAGCCCTCAGCCTTACCTACTGTCAACCGAGCTCCTGCACCAAAAAGGTTGACAAGAGAAGAGCTTCGAGACCGATCTGCTAAGGGGTTATGTTGGCATTGTGACGAGCCGTGGAGCCGCGAGCATCGCTGTAAAAAGGGAAGACTTCTTGTGATTGAACCAGTGGAAGAAGAGATCAGTGAACAGCTAGAAGAGAGTCTTGAACATGAGGATGAAGATGTGGAAGAAGAGCCACAATCAATCGACTTTATGGTATATGCACTAGCCGGCTACTCAAATCCGCAAACGATGAAAGTTGGAGGCCTGCTCAAACAACAACCGATCACCGTTCTCATTGATACAGGCAGCACTAATAACTTTCTAAACAGTAAGGTTGCTACTCGGATGGTGCTCCATATTGAAGGTTGCAGCAAGTTCGACGTAAAGGTCGCCGACGGCCGAATCCTAAAATGCGACCAAAGATGCCCGCAGGTGAAACTATTACTACAGGACCAAGAAATTATTGCCAACTTCTTCCTCCTACCAATTGATGATTATGAGGCTGTGTTGGGCATAGAATGGCTGACGACACTAGGTGATGTCTCTTGGAACTTTTCCAAATTGATTATGAAATTCTATTGCAAAGGTAAACAGGTCACCCTACGCGGGAAGCGCGGAAGCAACGTAACCACCATTTCAACCCAACGAATGGAGAAAGTTTTACACAAGATAAATGGTGGCTTTCTTATGCATCTCCAGCAGCAACCAGAGGGGGAGAAAACAGAAATTAAAAATCAAAATATCACCCAACTGCTTGTTGAATTTGATGATGTTTTTGCTGAACCGCGCGGTCTTCCTCCTACTCGGCAACATGACCACCGAATTCCAATCCTTCCGGGCAAACCACCAGCAAACACTCGGCCTTACCACTATCCTCACCTCCAGAAAGATGAAATTGAGAAAATTGTGAAGGAAATGCTCGAAACAGGGGTGATTCGACCAAGCTGCAGCCCCTACTCCTCACCGGTGCTACTTGTGCGCAAGAAAGATGGAACTTGGCGGATGTGCATCGACTACCGAGCTCTAAATGCCATCACCGTCAAGGATAAGTACCCCATACCAGTGGTGGATGAACTTCTTGATGAATTAAAAGGAGCTCGAGTCTTCATGAAGTTGGACCTTCGATCCGATTACCACCAAATTCGGGTATGTGAAGGCGACATCCCAAAAACTGCTTTCCGCATTCATAACGGCCATTATGAATTCTTGGTAATGCCCTTTAGACTCACTAATGCTCCTTCAACCTTCCAAAGTCTCATGAATGATATTTTTCAGAGTTTTCTTCGTAAATTTGTACCGGTATTTTTTGATGATATTCTCATTTACAGCCCTTCTCTTGAGACTCACTTTCAGTACTTGCGAATTATTCTGATGATCCTTTAGGAGAATACTCTTTTTGTTAAGCTATCAAAGTGCAGCTTTCTCCAGCAAAAAGTAGAGTACCTTGGGCATATAATATCAGAAGAAGGAGTGGCCGTAGACCCAACAAAAATCGAAGCAATGCAAGGCTGGCCGAAACCTACAAATGTGAAATTGCTGCGTGGGTTCCTTGGACTAACGGGCTACTACCGAAAATTTGTGAAGGACTATGGGAAGATTAGTGCCCCCCTCACTTCTCTACTAAAAAAAGATGCCTTCCTATGGTTGAACAAAGCCTCCGCTGCCTTCGATAGACTTAAGACAGCCATGACGACAACACCGGTGCTAGCACTACGGTTTCAACCCTTCATCATTGAGGCCGATGCATCTGGAGTTAGAATTGGAGCTGTTCTCATGCAAGATGGTCGACCACTCGCATACACTAGCAAGGCGTTGTCTCCCTCCCATCAAAAAATGTCTATCTATGATAAGGAGATGCTCGCCATTGTGCATGTAGTAACAAAGTGGAGACCCTACCTGATTGGCCGACGATTTCAGATTAAAACCGACCATAGAAGCCTTAAGTACTTTTTGGAGCAGAAGATATCATCCCCGGAGCAACAAAAATGGGTAACCAAACTTCTAGGATTTGATTATGAAATTATTTATAAAAAGGGGAAAGAAAACGTTGTTGCAGATGCACTCTCACGGCTCCCTCAGCAAGCTGAATTTTCAGCTATCTCTCTTCCTACCACCGGCTTCCTCGAGGGCATTAGGGAGGAATGGAAGAAGGATCCAGAAACCAGCAACATCATCAAAAAATTGGAGGAGGATCCAAGCACAATAGCTCACTATACTTGGGATTCGAGGGATCTATGCTATAAAGGTCGTATTGTGCTTATACCAAACTCCCCTTGCATCAAAGTCATTCTGCACGAAATGCACTCCACACCTTCAGCAGGGCACTCTGGATTTCTAAGAACCTACAAAAGAGTGAAGCAAAACTTTTATTGGAAAGGGATGAAAAAAATTATTTCTGAATACGTAGCACAATGTGATGTATGTCAACAGCAAAAAGGTGAAACAGTGGCGAGTCCAGGGAAACTACAACCACTACCTATACCAAACTCGGTGTGAACTGACATCTCCATGGACTTCATCGAAGGGTTGCCACCTTCCAAAGGTAAAAGCACAATCTTTGTGGTGGTTGATTGACTTACGAAATATGCTCATTTTTGTGCTGTGCGAAATCCCTACACTACTGTTAGTATTACTCAGATTTTTATAGAAAATATTGTTAAACTACATGGGATGCCAAGGTCCATCGTAAGTGATCATGATAGGGTCTTCACTAGTAAATTTTGGACCGAGTTATTTCAGTTACAGGGCACCAAACTCAAGATGAGCACTGCATATCATCCACAAACTGACGGCCAAACAGAAGTGGTGAACAGATGTTTAGAGACATACCTTCGGTGTTTCGCTAGTGATCGACCAAAGGAGTGGACAAAATGGCTCCCCTGGGCCGAATGGTGGTATAATACTACATATCATTCATCTATAAAATGTACCCCATATGAAGCATTATATGGTCGGCCGGCTCCTGTGATTCCAAAGTATGTAATTGGCTCAGCTAAGGTAGATCAGGTCGACCAAGATTTAATTGACAGGGACAAACTCCTATAGCTGCTAAAGGATAATCTCTCTATCGCTCAAGCTAGAATGAAGCAGCAAGCTGACACACGAAGAAGTGAAAGAGAATTTTTAGTAGGAGACTGGATTTATCTTCACCTACAACCATACAAGCAACTATCCATCAACACATAAGCCTCCATGAAGTTATCTCCACATTTTTATGGGCCCTATTAGATCATAGAGCGTATTGGAGCTATGGCGTACAGACTTAAATTACCTAAAGATGCCAAAATTCACCCTGTCTTCCACGTGTCATACTTGAAGCCCAAGTTGGGAGAACACGAGACACCCCAGATCCAACTGCCCAACACCACTGATGATGGAAATATTCAAGCCCAACCACAAGCCATCCTCGACTGCAGAGTCATGATGCATCATCGACGTCCCTCTACTGAAGTACTAGTGCATTGGACTAATTTACCACTCGAAGATGCCACATGGGAATCATATAAGGAGCTGAAGTCCCGGTTCCCTAAGTTCATGGAACTGACCTTGAGGACAAAGGCTGATTTGAAGAGCGGGCTTGAAAGGTCCCTGGCAGGGTTAGGTCCTACTCAATCATGTAGCAGCTAATAAAAACCCTATGAGAATGTAATAAACCCCACCTAGCTGCCTCTATCCTATAAAGAAGAGAGGCTAGGGTTTATATTTGGGTCTTTGGGCTTCTTAGCCGCCGCCCCCCTTGTTACTGGGCCGGCCTACTAAGGTTGAGGGCAAATTGGGTAGTTCACCTAGGAAGCAGCCCCTAGGGTTAGGGTTTGGAGCTCTATATAAGCTTGTAGCATCCACCTCTTTAGAATAAGAAAGATCAATCTACAATTGCAGCCACCAGGCTACTTGGAGGGTGGAACCCCTATAGCGTTCCAAGGGTTGATCCCCCTCAAAGATCAATCTCTATAGAATTCCTCTGGGGTTCTATCAAATATGCGGTGGTACCACTAGTACCCGATAAACTCAGGATGGAAAGGTTTTTGGCTCCAAGTTTGAATCAAATTGGAGCCTATAAAAACTCCTCCCATCCCTGGGTTGAATACACAAGTACAAAGATTTTGAAAGGAATAAAATGCTGTAAAAATCCTTCTAAACTTCCCTCCTCTAGTTCTCATTTGTATACCACTATAAGAGAGGAGTGAAGTACTTGTAAGGGTTACCTCCTAAGCTCGTCAAAAGGAGAGAGCATTGTAAGGGAGTTCGTCTTTGCCTGTTGGAAGGAAGACAGCTAGTGGAAAACCGGTGGCCTCAAGAGAAGAGGAATCAGAAGTGGACGTAGGTCATATGATCGAACCACTGTAAAAATCAGATTTGCATTTACTTGTTGTTCTTTATATTTCAGCAAACCTTATTTACTTGCTACTCCACTTTTTCATCTCCTTCTTACGAATCATTTTAAGTCTAAATACAATCGAAACCAGATTTCATCGAAATAAAGTTTTCAATGTACGAGGTTTTTCAAAATCATTTTAAATCACCAAAATTTATAGTACTTAACCACCGCACTAATTCACCCCCCCTCCCTCTTAGTGTCACTCTAGATCCTAACAAATAATACCTCATTATTAGATAGCGATCCCATCATCCTTAGACTTGAGACATCAAGGATGTTCTGAATGAGTACTCCACTTTTTGATATTGGACTTATAGGTCTAGAAGTTCTAGATCTAGTACCGTCAGTTATCGAGAGTGGTAGTCAACCTTATGAGAGCAATTGAGTGTTGATAAAGGATCATCTACTCTCAGTATCGTAAGAGGAATATCTTATGTGTTCTTACTCAAGTAAATCCCTAGCTAGGGTCATTCAGATTGAGAGAAAAAGAGTTCTATGAAAAAATCTAATTAAAGTGAGACTCGAATAGAAACCGTATGGGCCTAATAACACCATGCCCGATATATGGTCTCTAGAATATTAGATGGATGAGGGACAACAAATACATGATAACTAAGGATGGATAGGTCCAATAGATTGAATTCCCCTGTATCGTCTAGAGACTACGACATAGTGGCTTAGTACTGTTAGGATTGTAGTCGACACTAAGAGGGGAGGGGGGAGAGGGTGAATCAGTATAGCGATAAAAACATCGTTGATTTTGAAAAACGTTGTTCGATCAAAACTTTCGACGATAAAGTCTGTATTGAAAATGCTTTAAACTTATGAGAGAAATAAGCAAGTAAGGTGATTTAAACTTATTGGAGTAGTGAGCAAGGAAGGTGATTTATAGTAAAGGTAAACAACAAAGAAAAGCAGCAAATTGATTTATAGTGGTTCGGTCATCCGACCTACGTCCACTACTGATTCTTCATTTGTTGAGGCCATCGATATCCACTAATGATTTTCCTTCAATGGGCGAAGACCAATCACCCTTTTATAAACTCTTTCTTTTACAAGTCTTCTCTTACATACCTCTCTTAGGAACTAACTTTGAAATCTAGGAGGAGAGATTTCTACACTTAGAATTACAAAGTTTTTCCTTTCTTTTCTTGCTCAATTCTTACTGTATAAAGCAAGAATAGCTAGGGTATTTATAGACCCCAAGTGGCTCTAAAAATTAGAGCCAAAATTCAAACACATCGAGATTTTGGGGTACTAGTGGTACCACCACCTAATACACTCTAACACTAAGCGATACCACTGCCTGACATAGTCTTAGAGACTTTCTCAGAGACTGAGCCGTCAGTGGTTCTATCACCTATTCTATTGGTGCAATTGCCTAACCCACCTCTTGGGTTATTGTTTGGGCCTTTCACTTAGCCCAACATAGCCCAAACTTGGGCCTAGTTGGTCTCTAGTTGAGTTGGCCCAATTCCAACCCAATTATACTTTAAATCTACTTTGATCTAGACAATTATTACAAAGCATGAATCAATTTGTTGTCCAGTATGTCATTAGTCCATTGATGCTTCATCTGATTCTCCAACGCATCACCCTCTCTTATGGTTTATTGCCCAATCGGCCAGTTGACCTCCATAAATCTGATCTTCTTAGCGTAATTTTGCTTTTCTTAGCCCGATGCTAGAACTCATCATCCAAAGTCTTTTATCGATTATGTCAACCGATCCTTCGGCTCGATATCCAATCATTTGACATGTTCCACTCCGGCCCAACGTCCGATTCCTTCTGCTTTAATTGCCTCTTCTAAATCAAAGCTAGTCCTGCGTCACTCAAAATGCAAATCAGATCATAAACACTATCAATTGGTTTCATCGTCAAAATATGAGATTCAATAATCTCCCGCTTTCTGATGATAATAACCAATTAATGATGGAGTTAACCTTAACTCACCCTATCAATAATATCATATTGATAGAACTTTTGAATTCATGAAATTATGTAATATTTCACACATAAAAGTACGTCATATCATGCATGATTCAAATCATCATTA
Organism: Musa troglodytarum; assembly: GCA_023547065.1. Taxonomy (NCBI): domain Eukaryota; kingdom Viridiplantae; phylum Streptophyta; class Magnoliopsida; order Zingiberales; family Musaceae; genus Musa; species Musa troglodytarum. The sequence continues at coordinate 26,011,968 of CP097504.1, forward strand.
CTTCTCCCCCTTTGTCATCAATAAAAAGGAGAAGTGCATCTAGCAAGTTTTTAAGATATGCAAGTTTTACAATATACAAGCTAGCAATTTATCTCTCTACAACAAGCAAGCTAGTAAGTTCTTTCTTTTCTTTTGAGAAGTGCAAGCTATTGATAAGCTAGCAAGTTTTTGAGAAGGCGAAGTTTAGCAAGTTCTTTTCTTCTCTTTTGAGAAGTGCAAGCTTAGCAAATTTTGCTTCCTTTGCAGTGATCAAGCTATCAACTTTTCTTTCATTAAAGTGTGCGAGCTAGCAATTCTTGGTCCCTCTTTATCATTGTCAAAAAGAAAGGAAGAATACAATATTGTAATTCTTTTCCCTTTACATCAATTTTCAAATTATGACAAATGAGGTATAAAAAATTTACATCAATATTTCAATCATCAAAATCAAGTTATGAATACCAATTTATCATTCAAGCTAGCATATTTTCTCTCCCCCTTTTGTCATTAAAGGAAAGGAGAAGGGAAAAGTTCAAGAGTGCAAATACTTCAACCATCACATGAACAAATAATGAAAAGAAATCATGAATCGTTTTAACAAATCTCCTTTTTAGCAAATAACGAAAAGAAATCTTAGGAGATCAAGGATCTTGACTCATAAAAAGAAAATCTCAAGTTATAATTCTAAGAATTCAAGATCATGTTATAAAAAAAAACTTCTCTATAGCGAAAAGAGTCATGGTAGAACAAATAAAGGATCTCAATTCATGTATAATATGTCTCAATTTATCATGAATCATAAAAGTGTTGGGAAATCCATAAGGGGAGCGACATCACATGCGTAGCGGAGGAATAGAAAACAAAACCCCAGATTTTCCGTAGAAAGTTTTCGTCATCGTGCAAAGATCGGTGCGTCAAAAACAAATCCACAAAACTACACGTGTAAAAGAAGATACCTAGGGAGATCGTATATCCCTGAATTCCTGCAGATCTGTGGGAGAGGATGAAGGAGGTTAAGCATCCTCCTCTCTAGCAGTATCCATACGGCAGGGATTACAATGATGCACCTCTCTCTCTAAGGAGAGGAGAACAAGAGGTGGCTACCAAAAGAAACCCTCAGCCTATAGAGCTTTGGTTCCCTCCTATTTATAGAGGCCCCTTGAAAACCCTAATGGATCTTTTGCCCTATTGGGTATTGGATCTCCATCCAATTACCCAAGCCTCTTGGATTAGTGGGTTTCTACCAAATATTTTCTTATTAGCAATTATTGGATCTCATCTCAGGATCCAATAATTCAGGGGCTTAATGGATATCCAATAAGATAGGGGGTTCAACGGATATCTCATATCCGAACCTCTACTCGTCATAACACCTACCATATGTGTGTGACCCTCTAGGCCCAATATTGAGCTGGTCGTAAGTCATACTTATCAGAACTCCTTCTAACTTAGTGAATTATTATCTCTATAATAATTTACCCAACTCATCGATTGCGGACGTATCAGGACACTACGTCGTAGCCCCCAAACGATACAGAGGAATCCAATCCTTTGGACCTATCTATCCTCAGTTACCATATATCTATAGTCCCTCATCCATCTAATATCCCAGAGACCCTATACCAGGCATGGTGCTGTCAGGCCCATACGGTCTCTCCTCGAGTCTTGCTCTTGTCAGATTCTCTCGGAGAACCCTTTCTCTCTCAATCCGAATAACCTTGGCCAAGGATTTATTCGAGCAAGAACATATAGGATATTCCTCTTATGATACCGAAAGTGGATGATCCTTTATTGACACTCAATAGCCCTCGTAAGGTTGGCTACCACTCCTAATGACCGGCTGTACTAGATCTGACACTTTCCAAACCTATACGTCCGGTATCAAAGAGTGGAGTACTCATATAGGACATCCTTGGTGTCTCAAGTCTAAGGACCAGATACACTACTGGGATTACAGAATCGCTGTTTGACGTGAGGTATCAATAACCATCTAGCATTCCGTTGGTGGATCAATCAGTGAACTCATTCCCCAATGAGCACCTGCACTGTACTCTTAGTGTCCCCACACGAGTAGCTATGAGACCAGCTACTTCCATCATATGGATGGGTATATAGCACACCAGTCTATCTGGTTATCTCGATGTCCTTCTCGAGTAACCTATAACCAGGATAATTTAGGGTCTATGTTTAAAGGTGAATCGGTCTCATTATCGTGATCTCATCACGATCCGATTCCCATTGCACAGATCCAAGGACATCAAAGTATATGCAATAAGCAAGATAAAGTGATAAAACGTCTAATAATAAGCAAAGAGATAAAGTGCATATCAAGTCACAAGTGCCATCACTTATGTGATTGGCTTGCAGGGCACATATGACTAGCAAAAAGAAGTTATAATTTTTTAAAAAATCATGATTCATTTGAAAAATTCTCCTCTTTAGTAAATGACAAGAAGAAACATAGGAGAACAAACAAAAAATCTTGGTTCATACATAAGAATTCTCAAGTCATCAAGATCATGACTTCATAAAAAAAAATTTCAAGTATATAGTTCCAAGAAATCAAAAGACAAATCATATTTCATTTGGTTAATTCTCTTTTGATGAAATGGAAGAATCATAGTATACGATCTTAATTTATAAAAGATTTCATGTTATAATTCTCAAAAAATTCAAGATCATGATTTCGATACAACTCATTCAAATTTAAATCAAATCATTAAAATCACTTTCTAGAGATTTAAAATGACATAAATGAATTTGGATAAAACTCATCAGCAAATCATCAAAATCACCTTCAAGAGATTCAAAATAACAAAAAATAAATTTATTAATCTTTTATTGAAAAAGACGATAAGATAGAGATAGAAAATGCATTATGTGTTTCAATTTTTATGATATATTTTATATAAGCATGCCTTAGTCTTTTATAAAAACATGTATCAATGTTTAAGACCAAAAAATAAATTTCATCATAAAGATCATCATGACCAAAATTATAACGCATTATTTTAAAACATAAGATTTCATGTCATCATTACTTCAAATCCTCATGCATAATATAAAATCATCAAGCATGATACCATAACTTTTAATATTTTCATTACATCATCAAAATTATCAAGCATGATTTCATAAAGCATCTTCAAAATTATTTTAATTCTAATGATCTTTCTTTTATTGTTGTTAGATGTAACAAGATATTTTTCTTATTAAATGAATTTAACTCTTTATGCTTAGTGTAAGAAATCAATATACAATAGTCATGCTCAAAATTTTTAATTTTCAAAATCACCAGAAAGAAAAGCATGATATATTTTTGTAATTTTTTTATTTCTTACAAACTAAATCAAGTAATTTCATGGTAAGATAAAAATATTTTGGGTGAGTTACTTACCTCATTGTCAAAAGACACCAAAGTATAGTTTGTCAGTTTGTCTTCGGATACACTTGATTCGTCCTTGAGTGCTTTCTTCTTCTTTACTTTTGTATACTTATCTTTAGAGCACCCTAGCTTCTTACGTTCATAACAAGTGGTTGTGTCTGGATTGAGTTCATTTTTATTCTTTAATTCTTGTTTTATGAACTTTTTAAATTTTATTATTAGGAGTTCAAAGTCATCATCACTTGAGCTTTCGCTCGAGTGGTCTTCTATAGTTTGAAGTGTCAAATTCTTCTTATTCTTTGGAAGGTAGTTCTTATATTTGTCATATGTCATAAATGTTATCTCATAGGTCATTAAGGACTCGATGAGTTTTTCAATAGGATAGTAGTTCAAGTCCTTTGTTTCATGAATAGTAGTTACTTTAGGATCTTAATTTTTAGGGAGAGAACATAAAATTTTATTAACAAGTTCAAGATTCGAAAAATTTTTATCAATTGCTTTCAAACCATAAATGACATCCATAAATCAGGTGTATATGTCTCGAATGGTTTCGCTTGGTTTCATATAAAACAATTCAAAATCATTCATCAAATGATTAATTTTTGAATCTTTTACTCTATCAGTGCCTTCATGTGTGATTTCAAGGGTGTCAAATCTCATGCATAGTTTCACAAATAAAAACCTAATTAAATTTATTTTTGTCTAAGGCACAAAACAGAATATTTATAGCTTTGGCATTTAATGAAATGATTTTTTCTCAAGTCATTCCATTCATTCATAGGTTTCGAGGGTGTTTGAAAACTATTTTTAATAATTTTCTATAAATTCAAATCCAACAAAAGTAAAAAAACTCTCATTCAAGTTTTTCAATATGTGTAGTCTGTCCCATTAAACATAGGAGGATGAATGATAGAGTGACTCTCTTGAAAGCCGAAAAGAGTTATTTCTTATAAGTGTTAATCCAAACGAGAAATAATGAAGCTTTAAAACTAACTGTTAGGATCGCAATCAACACTAAGAGGGGGGGGGGGGGTGAATTAGTGCAACGATAAAAACGTCATCAGATTTAGAAAACTTCGTTCGATCAAAACTTTCGATGATTAAGTCCGTATTGGAAATGCTTTAAACTTATAAGAGTAGTAAGCAAGTAAGGTGATTTAAACTTATAAGAGCAGTGAGAAAGGAAGGTGATTTGTAGTAAAGGCAAACAACAAAGAAAGATAGCAAATCGATTTATAGTGGTTCGGTCATCTAACCTACGTTCTATCATGGACTTAGCCAGTTTTGCCTAAATCGTGCGGCAACCTAGCATGTTCGTCCATAATGGTCAGCCTCTCCAAAACCTCCTACGATCCCTTAGGACCTACAAAAGAGAAGATAGGACAGAGAAAGCACTTCACACGGGATCCATAAGCAACCCATTTAGCAAACACTTTATAGCCAATGCAAATTCCAACCATGGACATCACAAGCTCAGAACAGTTGCACAGTAAAAGTATAAAATTAGTTCACTACAGATCGAAATCTGTTACAAATATCCACATGACACAACTGTTGGGAAATCCTTCGGGGGGAGCGACATCTCATACGTAGCAGAAGAACAAAAGTAAAACACCCCAGATTTCCCGTAGAAAGTTTTCGTCATCGTGCGAATATCGGTGCATTAAAATAAATCCGTGAAAACTACATATGTAAAAGAAAGTACCTAGGGAGATCGTATATCCTTGAATCCCTACAGATTTGTAGGAGAGGATGAAGGAGGTCAAGTGTCCTCCTCTCTAGCGGTATCCACACGGCAGGGACTACGATGATGCACCTCTCTAGAGAGAGGATAATAGTGTTAGGATCTAAAAGGCACTAAGAGGGGGGGGGGGTGAATTAGTGCAGCGGATTAAAATCATAATTTTGAAACTGATTTTACAAAAACACAAGTTCGTAGGAAGATTTCGATTTGACGAAAGAGAACTTGAAAGTAATTGCTTGAGTAAAGAAAATAGCAAGGAACTAAACAACTTGTAGCTAAGTAATGAAATGATTCAAAAATGTAAACACTCACACATTCATGAACACAATGATGTATAGTGGTTCGGTCAAATGACTTACATCCACTTTTGAAACCTTCACGATGAGGCTCCGCTCTTCCACTAGCAAATCCTTTGAAGGGGAAGGACCAAATACCCCTTTTACAACCCTTTACAAGAGGTTCACCTGTTTAAGGCCCAACTCGGCCCAATAGAGGCCCGGTTGGCCCCCACTGAATTTAGGTAGGATTTTTTCTAAATCCTTGCTCTACTCAAGTGCAAACTACGAACTTAAAAACATAACTCAAAGTGATTTGACCCGACACTCTTCAAGTCAACTTCCGGTGAGCTTTACAGCGAGTTTCCAACAGGCTTCCGATGCTTCCTTCGAATTGCTTCCAGCGGACTCCCAGCATACTCCCGGATTGTATAGCAAGCTCAACGAGTCTTCGACTAGCTTCCGAATCTTCCCGATAAGTTCTGCGAACCTTCGACGATCTTTGCGATGAACTTCCGAAAACTTCGGCAAGTCCCTGATTCAATCTTGGATGGTTCCGGTAACACTTCCGACGATCTCTCGGACTTCCGATGAACTCTTGAACCCCTGACGGACTTGACCTCGGTAAATCGCTTTATGTTTTCTTCCCATCATAGTTGTTCCTGCATACTTATCTCGACAAAGTAGATTAGAACAAATATTTCACCAATTGACTTCATCATCAAAATCTGAGATTCAACAATCTCCCCCTTTTTGATGATGACAATCAATTAATGATGGAGTTACTCTTAACTCCCCCTATCTATATGCCATAGATAATAAAAAATTACTTGAATTTAATTTTTGAATTCAACACAATAAGTTTAACATATGAAAGAAAAACTTCATGATTTACTTAATGATGACAAAGTTGATATATGGACATTCATCATTAAGATGTCAAATAGGTATCAAATGATATCAATGAAGTATACACAATAAAAATATGATATCAAGAACCTAAATAAGCATTTTAAGCATATAACTTGCAATAACTTGTAAAGCATGGGAAATGCATATAACTTTCAATGTATGGCAATTGCATTCACATATTATTTCTCCCTCTTTGTCATTAACAAAAAGGAAAAGAGGGATTCGTATTATGAGTGCGCATCCAAATATATGTAACAATAAAGGATGTCCGAGAAATATCACAAATGTGGAAAAGGAAATCATTCAGAAATCCGAATATCATTCCACAGTGCCCAAGAAGATGTAGTGAAGATAATACAACATATATGTCAAAGTTGCATAAATATCAAAGTTGCACACAAGTTTACAACGTTCAAAAAGAAAATACAACAAACTACTCCTCAGGAGGAATACCAAAGTGCCTATACATGTGATCTATCTTTTGGTTCATCTTTCGCATTTCCTTCAAAATTTCAATTTGCTGTAATTTTACTTCATTTAACTCTCTCATGATCGGATCGTTAGAAGGTGGAGCTAAAGCTGGCACTGATGGAACTGCATCAAAAGGATCAGGAGGAGGAGATTCACTTCCGCTAAAGATTGGTGTTTCAGGATGATCTACTGGTGGGGGAGGTATATCACTTCTCCTAGGTTGTCTAACCCCTATTCCATGCTCGAATGTACACCTAAGTCGCCTAAGTAGTTTCCCGTCAATGATGTTAAATCTGTCCACTTGTATTACTTCTTCATCAGGTGGAATGCAAATATTATGGGCATGCAATAGTTTAGTTATTAATCCTCCATATGGTAATATTGATCCTTTAGAAAAGACTTCTATCATGTGCTACCGGATTAGGTATCTAAAATAAAAATTCTGTCTGGTCATGATCCAATATATGGTACCTAACTCGGTGGCCAGTCTCATCATGATGAAACTGTTTAGGAATGATAATGTTTACAAGAATGTGATATAAAATTTTAGAGTTAAAAGGTAACAGATGTTCACAACTCTTGGGGATTATGCCTAAGTTTGGATTTGCAAACACGGTTTCTAAGGCTTCAGAGTGGGTGGCTCCGATTGTGTCCATGTCCCATTTCCTTCTAAAATAACATCCTAAGTATTTCTCAACAATTCCAATCAATGAGCATATAGTACTATCAAATATTTGGATCTCATTTCCTAGAAGATAAGTTGATAAGCCATCATCATTCACGCTTAAATTAGCATAAAACAATTTAATCAAGCGTGGATAAATAGGTTCAGCAACTTGCAAAATGGGTAAGGCCTCTAAATCCGCAAACCACATGATGAGTTCTAGGTTCCCTAATTGATTCAAATTAATATATTTTCCTTTATGAATGGTTCTACAAACAAGTTCAGAAAATCTAAGGGAAGCTTCTTTTGATTTGAACAAAGATTGGTCAAATGAATCTACCTCCACTCTTTTTCCTTTGTCTCTTGATAATCTTTTAGGAGCCATTTCTATTTAGATATTTCTATTTAGATCAATAATCAATTAAAAGGAAGGAATTAAACTAGACAAGAAAAAGAGGAGAAAAATTTTAATTTTTACCTTAGATTGTTCTTTTGAGAGGTAGGGAGCTTGAATCAAGGAAAGATCCCCTTCTTAGGCTTCTAGAGGGAAGGAATGATGCTTGGGAAGTTTTTTAGAGGGGTGTAGAGAGGTGAGGAAGAGAGCTCTCGGGTTAGGGGGTGGTTCTACCGCTGGCCCTAACTCACCCCTTATATAAGGGGTGTTCGGGCGGTACTACCGTCCCAGTAGGCGGTTCTACCACCTGGGGCTGACTACCCAGGCGGTGCCACCGCCGGATCTAGCGGTGCTACCGTCAGTAGCACAAAAATCCCGTTTTTTCTTAATTTTTTTTTTAGTTTGTTTTTAGAGATGGGATGAAGTCAAAAAGAATTCGATGAAAAGAAATCCAAGAGGAAAGTTAAAAACTAAAAAGATTTGGAATCAAATCGATGAAAACCAAAATTTTAAGGAAAGATATCATATAATAAAGCTCACTTATTAGGACAATTTAACATGCCTAATTCCCTTCTAATAAAATCAAATTGTTCCTCATTTAAAGGTTTTATAAAAATGTCCGCTAATTGATGATTTGTATCAACAAATTCAAGGGTGACATCTTTACTACTTACATGATCACGTAAAAAATGATGTCTAATGTTAATGTGCTTAGTTCGAGAGTGTTGAATCGGATTTTTAGTTAGACAGATAGCACTCGTGTTATCACATTTTATAGGAATATTTTTTAAGTAAATTTCATAGTCTTCTAGTGTATTTTTCATCTAGATAACCTGTGCACAGCATGCACTTGCAGCTATATATTCGGCTTCTACCATAGATAGTGCAACCGAATTTTATTTCTTGGAAGTTCAAGAAACAAGTGCATGTCCTAGAAATTGGCATGTTCTAGATGTGCTTTTTCTATCTATTTTACATCCACCAAAATCCGCATCTGCATAAGCTCTCAAATCAAAGTTATCAGATTTTGGATACCATAATCCAAGATTAGGAGTCCCTTTAAGATATCTAAGGATTCTCTTAACAGCTTTGAAGTGAGATAGTTTAGGATTAGCTTGGAATCTTGCACATAGCCCTACACTAAATTGTTAGGGATCGAGTGGCACTAAGAGGGGCGGGGGGGGGGGGGGGGTTGAATTAGTGTAGCTGATAAAACGATGGATTTTTCAGTGATTTAAAACATGCTTCGGAAACTTCGTACGATGAAAACAACGTTTCGTTTGAAATCGATTTTTGCGTTCTAACTTTAAAGCATGCGTACAAAGATAAAAAGGAAGTGGAGCAAGTAAAGTAAAGGTTTGTAACAAAGTAAAATAGAAATTTAAACACTCACACAATCAAGACGCAGCGATGTATAGTGGTTCGGTCAAAGTGACCTACATCCACTTCCGAAGCCTTCTCCGTTGAGGCTCCCTTCTTCCACTATCAAATCCTTTGAAGGGGAAGGATCAAATACCCCTTTTACAGCCCTTTACAAGATGTTCACACTTGTACAAGATTTCTCAAGAAAAGAAGAAGGTGAACACTTAGCAAGAACAAGATCTTTCAACACTCTACAAAAGCTCAAGACTTGAGAATTTTTGCTCAAAAGGGTTGCCCTTTCAGTTGAGAAAGGGGGGGTATTTATAGATCCAAAGTGGATTCAAAATTGGGCTCCAAATTTGAAATCAATTTGGAGTTCCAATGTTCTGGTGGTCAGAGGCGGTGCCACCGCTTGTCGATCTGTTGGTGACGTCTGAGCGTGCCACCACCCGAGCGGCGGTTCCACCGCTGGCTCACGATATTGGCGGTGCTACGCCCGACGTACTATCGCTGCTACGATGCCGACTCGATGGCAGGGCTATAGTACCCTGGCTACAGTAGCATGCTATAGTAGCATGCATGCACATAGCTGGTTCGGTTTGGGCCAAAATTTTGGCCCAAACTCATCCTAATCAAGGCCCAATGGGCCCCCACTTTGGGTTATCTAATCCTAACCCAAAATACGTGCTAACTACGAATTTTAAAGACGTTTCCTAAGCTATTATAAAGTCCGCAAGTCAAGTCTTCTTCCGTCGAGCTTTCGGCAAACTTCCGGCGGTCTTCCGACAATCCCTCGGAAACCATCCTGCGGACTCCCGATAAGCTCTCGGACTCCATGATGATTTTGGTGAGTTCCCCCGAGCTTCTTTGGCAAGCTTCGATCTTTCTTGTCAAGCTCCGCGAACTTCCATCGAACCTCCCGGCGAGCTTCCGAAAACCCTTCGGCAAGCTCCCTACTTGTTCTCGGCCAGTTCCGATAGCACTCCCAATGAATCTTCAGGCTTCCGTCAAACTCTCGAACTCCCAACGATCCATCGCACTTGACTTCGGCCCTTGATTTCGTCTTCATCCCTTTTGTAGTTACTCCTACACAAACAAACTCGATATCCATGGCGCAACTCCGCACTTCTTGGCCCGATGCCCGACGTACGAAGCCTCCTGCCGATAGTCGACCGAACCTCTGGCTCGACACCCAATATCCTGATGTGATCACCTCCGGCGCAACGTCAATTCCTCCAGCGTCAACTGTCTAATCCTGATCGATAGTAGACCTGCGTAACTCAACACGCAGTTAGACAACAAATCACACTCAATTAGTTTCATCATCAAAATCCGAGATTCAACAATCTCCCCCTTTTTGATGATGACAACTAATTGATGACTGACGGAGTTAACCATAACTCCCCGGAGTTTAACACAAACTCCCCCTATCAATATGCCATTGATAGAACACTTGGATTATCCCAGATCCTAGCAACATTCATCACAATATTTATAAGAATAGTCAAACCATCATGCAAATATATATAAAATATTTAATACAAAGCATGAAGTCATTAATCTACTTCTCCCCCTATGTCATCAACAAAAAGGAGAAGTAACATCATAGCTAGTTTTCAAGAATATGCAAATCTTTACAACATACTAGCTATTTATCACATCATACAACATTTTTACAATACAACATCAAATAATACCATTCAATCATAGCAAGTTTCAAGGATAGACAATGATGGTAATTTTCACTTGCTTCTTGAGATGTGCAAGTAGGCACCTTGTTTCCCATGATAGCAATATTTGCATCCTTTGATATAACAATTCTTAGCTTCTCATGAAGTTGCAAAATAGGAATCAAGATGACAAATTTTTACAATGTTCGAGCTAAAAACTTTCTCCCCCTTTGTTAGCAATTTTCTTCCTCTTGAATAAGCTAGCAAATTAATCATGCAAGCTAGCAATAAATCTTCTCCTCCTTTGATTTTGTCAAAAAGAAGGGAAGAATATAACTCTTTTCCCTTTACATGAGTGCTTCTATCATAACAAAATAACAAATTTCCATCATGAATTTTTAACATATCAAGTCATGAATTCAAGAGAGTCATAAACAAATCATGGTATGAAGGAAATTTATGACAAACAATAATGATAAGCTAGTATACTTTGTAATACATAAACTAGCTCTCTTTCAATTTTCTCATTTGCACCTAAGTTTCCTTTTGCAAGTAATCAACTTCATGTTTGCAATGAGCTAGTAATTTTGTAAAATTTATAACATTTTAAAACTGTAAGCTCATGAGTTAAAAAATAATGCAACTTTGTAATTTCTTTCTTCTCATTTTGAGAAGTGCAAGTTTTGCCTTTTGCAAGTTCTAGCTAGCTATGTTTGCTACTTTCACTTGTGATGCATAAGCTAGCAAGCTAACTCCCCCTTTATCACTATCGAAAAGAAGGGATGAATAATATTTCAATTTTTTTCCAAGATGGTATTAAAACATGAGAAATCATGTCATGAAGGATATCAATATGTAAATTCAACAAGAATCAAAACCAAAAGATATCATCCATGATTAATAACTTTTCATTTTAGCAAGATCTAGATTCATATTTATCAATTTTTAATTCAAGATAAATGTCATACAACCAAGAATCATGATATATAAAAGCATATTAATATTAAGGATCAAATCATGATTACAAGTGCCAACATATTTTCTTTTCATTCATTTTTAAGCCATGATAAATGATTCAAATATTAAGCACATTTTTTTTTATCAAATTTTCAATCATCACATAAGGCATTCAAGGAAGTATTGAAACAATAAAAAGAATCAATTTTAGCATATAATGTTTCAATCTTCAATCTTGAGTCATGAATCCAAAAGTCATGAATCAAAAGGTTCATGAATCATTTTGACAAGTCTCCTTTTAGGAAATAACAAATGGAAGTCTTAGGAGATCACACACAAGATCTTGATTCATACATAGGAATTTTTACCAAGATCACATTTCATAAGAATCAAGACACGAATTCATAAAAATTCAAGTATTGAATTCCGAGAAATCAAAAGACAAGTTACATTTCATTTAAGGAATTTTCTTTTGATAAGACAGAAGGAGCATGGTAAAAGATTTTGATTTATAAAGAGTTTCAAGTCATAGTTGTCAAGATCATGATTTCAATAAAATTTCTTTATAGCAAAATAAAATCTTTTAGAACTTGATTCAAGCATTAAATATGTCTTAACAAGTCATAATACTAGAATATTCAAGAATCATAAAAAAAAAATCATTCAAGCTCAATTTATCAATTCAAGACTCATAATTAAATTATTATTTTTGAGATTAATAACATGAATAAAGTCATTACCGTATCATCAAAATCTCATTCGTAATTCTAATGATTTATAAAATATCATAAATGAATTTATCACTTGCCTTTCATCAAAAATTGAAAATCAAACTTTATCATAAAAATTGTTAAGGCATAAATGCAACATATTATTCCAAGACATGAGATTCAATTTATCATGATAATATGTTTCATGTTTCAAAAGATGAGTATCAAATTTTAAAACTGAAACATGAGTTTGTCATCAAGATAAAATATCAAAAAGTCATTAAGCATGATAACAAACTTCTAATATTTTCATTTCAATGATGATTTCATAATGTATGTTCAAATATTTATACGGAAGCCATCATTGTATAAATTTGAAATACAAGTTGTCATTTAGCCCATTAAGATCAAAAGCATTACACGTAAAGCATCATGATAGTGTAATTTCTCATTTTTTTTATGTGTTCCATTTCAAGTGATTTGACATTCATATGAGTATACTCATGTTTTTCATATAGGTCCAAAGAGCATGTTTCAAGAGAAATCATTAAGACAAAAAACATGAGGCACATTTTTTAAAATATTCATCATGTTTATTTTTATGAGATTCACAAGACTCATAACATAAATTCATTCATCTCAATAGAATGAGAAAAAATACATTTTCATTTTAAGCAATTTGATGTGAGCATATTCAAAATTTTTATGAAAACATGTATCAAAATAAAACACAAGCTTAGTCATAAAATCGTCAAGACCAAATATGTAAAAATGATAGCACACTTTCAATTTTTATGTTAAAAGGCCATGTTCAAATTTTTGCTAAAATCATGCATCTATTTATAAATTCGAAAAATATATTTCATCATCACAATATGACACTTTATTACTTCAAAAGCTCATGCATGATATAAAATCATCAAGCATCATATTTGGAGACAATGTAAACCATCAAGATACACATGCATGGATTAATCCTAAGCATTATCACAAATCTTGCATCATTCATATGTTTACTTTTCAAAAATACTATAAAGAAAAGCATAGTATAATTTCGAAATTTTTCTTTAATTTCTAAAAACACAAGAAAAGCATAAAAAAAAATCCTACAAACTAAGTTAAGCATTCATGGAAATCATCAAGTAATTTCAAAATAATTCAAGGAAGTTAAGTTACTTACCTCATTGTCGAAGCACATTAAAGCGTAGTTTGCTTCTTCTTTTCTTGATTCTTCTTTCCAAGCCTTCTTCTTCTTCTTTGGTCTCTTTCTTCGTTCAAGTTCATTCGTGTTTTTTAATTTTTGTTTAATGAACTTGTTAACATTCATTGTTATGTGTTCAATTTCCTCATTGTCCTCATCACTTGAGTCATCACTCAAGTGGCATCCATTTGTCCGATATTCAAAAACCTTCTTGTTCTTTAGAAGGTGATTCAAATGTTCATCATGTTCATGATGTTCTAAACGTTCCAAGAAACTCATTTCATAGGTCTTTAAAGACCCAATAAGTTCATTAATAGGATAGTTATTTAGATCTTTTGTTTCTTGTATTACGGTTATTATCGGATCCCATCTTATTGGAAGAGATGTTAAAGTCTTGTTTACGAGTTCAAAGTCTAAAAATATTTACTAAGAGCTTTTAGACTATTGATGACATCAGAAAGCGGAGAACATGTCATCGATAGTCTCACTTGGTGCCATTCGAAAAATCTCAAAATCGTGCATCAAAATATTAACTTTCGAGTCTTTGACTCTACTCGTTCCTTCGTGCGTGATTTCAAGAGTTCGCTAAATGTCAAAAGCCGTTTTGCATGTAGAAATCCAGTTGAACTCATTTTTGTCTAAAGCGCAAAATAAGGCATTCATAGCCTTTGCGTTTAAAGAAAATAACCTTTTCTCCAAATCCGACCATTCGTTCGTCGGTTTAGAGGAAGGTTGAAAGCCATTTTCGATGATGTTCCACAAATCCAAGTTCATTGAAAGCATGAAAACTCTCATTCGAGTTTTCCAATATGTGTAGTCCGAATCGTTAAAAAACGGTCGATAAAAAACCGAAAAGCCCTCTTGAAAACCATTTAGAGCCATTTCTCACGGGTGTAAATCCGAAAGAGAAAGAATATGGCTCTGATACCAATTGTTAGGGATCGAGTGGCACTAAGAGGGGGGGGGTGAATTAGTGCAGCGGATAAAATGATGGATTTTTCAGCGATTTAAAACAAGCTTCGGAAACTTCGTACGATGAAAATAATGTTTCGTTTGAAACCGATTTTTGCGTTCTAACTTTAAAGCATGCGTACAAAGATAAAAAGGAAGTGGAGCAAGTAAAGTAAAGGCTTGCAGCAAAGTAAAACAGAAATTTAAACACTCACACAATCAAGACGCAATGATGTATAGTGGTTCGGTCAAAGTGACCTACATCCACTTCCGAAGCCTTCTCCGTTGAGGCTCCCTTCTTCCACTATCAAATCCTTTGAAGGGGAAGGATCAAATACCCCTTTTACAGCCCTTTACAAGATGTTCACACTTGTACAAGATTTCTCAAGAAAAGAAGAAGGTGAACACTTAGCAAGAACAAGACCTTTCAACACTCTACAAAAGCTCAAGACTTGAGAATTTTTGCTCAAAAGGGTTGCCCTTTCAGCTGAGAAAGGGGGGGTATTTATAGATCCAAAGTGGATTCAAAATTGGGCTCCAAATTTGAAATCAATTTGGAGTTCCAATGTTCACAGTGGTCAAGCGGTGCCCTTGCCCTGTGTCCCGATCGATGGCTGACATGCGACCCGGTGCCACCACCCGAGCGGCGGTTCCACCGCGCAGCTCTGACAACGGTAGTGCTACCGCTGACTGACGGTACTACCGCTGCTACGATGGCAGCTACAATAATCGGAAACTCTGATACCAGCTCTGATGGCATGCTACAGTAGCATGCATGCATGTAGCTGGTTCGGTTTGGGCCAAAATTTTGGCCCAAACTCATCCTAATCAAGGCCCAATGGGCCCCCACTTTGGGTTATCTAATCCTAACCCAAAATACGTGCTAACTACGAATTTTAAAGATGTTTCCTAAGCTATTACAAAGTTCGCAAGTCAAGTCTTCTTCCGTCGAGCTTAGCGAACTTCCGGTCTTAGACGATCCCTCAGAAACCATCCTGCGGACTCCCGGCAAGCTCTCGGACTCCACAATGATTTTGGTGAGTTCCCCCGAGCTTCTTTGGCAAGCTTCGATCTTTCTTGTCAAGCTCCGCGAACTTCCGACGAACCTCCCGGCGAGCTTTTGAAAACCCTTCGGCAAGCTCCCTACTTGTTCTCAGCCAATTTCGGCAGCACTCCCAATGAATCTTCAGGCTTCCGTCAAACTCTCGAACTCCCAACGATCCATCGCACTTGACTTCGGCCCTTGATTTCGTTTTCATCCCTTTCGTAGTTACTCCTGCACAAACAAACTCGATATCCATGGCGCAACTCTGCACTTCTTGGCCCGATGCCCGACGTACGAAGCCTCCTGCCGATAGTCGACCGAACCTCTGGCTCGACACCTAATATCTTGACGTGATCACCTCCGGCGCAACGTCAATTCCTCCAGCGTCAACTGTCTAATCCTGATCGATAGTAGACCTGCGTAACTCAACACGCAATTAGACAACAAATCACACTCAATTAGTTTCATCATTAAAATCTGAGATTCAACATAAACATGATGTCAGATCTGGTTGCAGTGAGATATAGCAGGCTACCTATCATGCCCCTATAAGTTTTTTGATCAAAACTTTCTCCATTTTCATCCATATCTAACTTACTGAAGGTACTCATAGGAGTGCTAATATCTTTTGATCTATCCATATTAAATTGTTTTAACAATTCCAATGTATATTTTGATTGATTTAGAAATATACCATCACTTAGTTGCTTGATTTGCAATCTTAAAAAGAAATTTAGTTCTCCCATTAGGCTCATCTCAAATTTATCACTCATATTCTTAGCAAATGATTCACATAGTGATTTATTACAAGAACCAAAAATAATATCATCAACATAAATTTGAACAATAAGAAAATTATTTTCAAAATGTTTAATAAACAATGTAGTATCAGCCTTGCCTTTAGTGAAATCATTTGAAATTAAAAAAGAACTAAGTCTCTCATACCAAGCCCTAGGGGCTTGTTTTAGACCATTTAGAGCCTTAGTTAGCTTAAACACATGGTTAGGAAAAAGAGAGTTTTCAAATCCGGGTGGTTGTTCGACATACACTTCTTCAGAAATAAAACCATTTAAGAATGCACTTTTGACATCCATTTAAAATAATTTGAAATCATTACTACTAACATAGGTAAGGAGTATCCTAATAGCTTCTAATCTTGCCACCGGAGTGAAGGTCTCTTCGTAATCGATACCTTCTTCTTGGTTGAAACCTTTGGCCACTAGTCTAGCCTTGTTTCTAACCATGATACCGTATTCATCTTACTTGTTTCTAAAGACCCACTTAGTACCAATAACTAAGTGGTCATTAGGTCTAGGAACAAGCTTCCATACCTCATTCCTCTCAAATTGATTCAATTCTTCTTGCATTGCGATAACCTAAGAATCATCTTTCAAGACATCAACAATGCATTTTGGTTCAACTTGAGAAAGAAAAGCGGCATGGGCATAAAAATCTTTGAAAGAAGAGTGAGTTTGAACCCCTTTCGATGCATCTCCTATAATTAACTCCTTGGGATGACCATCTACATACTTCCATTCCTTGGGTAAGGAAGTTTGGGAAGAAGATGTATCTAAGTTGTCATTTTGAGGAGAGGGTTCATTCAAATTCAAATTATCAAGACCAAAATCATCATCAAAATCTTTCTTCTTAAATTCAGAAATTTCATTAAAAACCATATGAATAGATTCTTCTATAACTAAGGTTCTTTTGTTGAAAACACGAAAAGCCTTAGAAACAGAAGAATAACCAAGAAATATGCCTTCATTGGATTTTGCATCGAATTTTCCTAAGGCATCCTTTTCATTTAAAATAAAGCATTTACAACCAAAAACTTTAAAATAAGAAACATTGGGTTTTTTTATCATTCCATAATTCATATAGAGTTTTAGATAGGGATGGTCTCACTAGAACTCTATTCATAACATAGCAAGCCCTATTCACTGCTTCGGCCCAAAAATATTTTGTTAAATTATATTCATTTAACATGGTTCTATCCATTTCTTGCAAACTTCTATTTTCCTTTCCACTACTCCATTTTGTTGTGGATTTCTTGGAGTAGAGAAGTTATGATTGTATCCGTTTATTTCATAAAAATTTTGGAAGTCATGATTTTGAAATTCACCTCTATGATCACTTCGAATTGATGAAATCATAAAACCTTTTTCATTTTGAGTGAGTTTACAAAATTTAGAGAAACATTTGAAACAATCACTTTTATGAGCCAAGAAATAGGTCCAAGTGTATCTACTATAGTCATCCACAATTACAAAGGCATATTTGCTACCTCCTAGGCTTGTTATGTCAATTGGTCCAAATAAGTCCAAATGGATCAATTGCAATGGTCTAGTGGTGCTAATTTGATTTTTTGATTTGAAACTAGTTTTTATTTGTTTTCCTAGTTGACATGCATCACATACCTTGTCCTTAACGAATTTCATGTTTGAGATTCCTCTTACTAACTCTTTAGATGAAATCTTAGAAATTAGTTTCATGCTTGCATGGCCTAATCTCCTATGCCAAAGCCAAAACACATTTCATTACATAATTCATCAATATTTATGGTGTAGACATTGTTTTGTTTTAAAGCAATCATGGATATGTCATTGTTTGGTTTTCAATGATGCAAACATTAGATTCAAATCTAACAACATAACCTTTATCGCATAATTGACTAATGCTTAAAAGATTATGTTTTAAACCATCAACTAGCAACACATCATCAATTGAAAAACTTGATTTGTTACCTATGGTTCCCTTGCCAATGATTTTACCCTTGTTGTCTTCGAAGGTGACATACCCTTCTTCTTTGCTAGTGAGCATAGAGAAATGAGATGGATCTCCGGTCATGTGCCTTGAGCATCCACTATCAAGATACTATTTCTTGCTCCTAGCTTGTGAGTTTGTCTACAAAAGATGATGGTTTTTAGGTACCCATTTGATTTTGGGTGCCTTACAAATTGATCTACTTAATTTGTAATTTAACATTGAATTATTTATGGTTCCTTTAGGAACCCATATCAATTTTTGTGGACTAATTTTCTTGAATGGACATTTATAAGCAACATGTCCCGTTTTACCATAAAAATTATATTTCAAATGGGGTGATACATGTACTGTAGGACCTTTAATGAAGGTGGTGAGATTTTGGTGAGAACCACTTACAAATCGGATTCCACTTCTATTTCCAACATGACCCTTGTTAGCAAGGATCATGTCCAAGCCCTTGCTACCGACCTTAAATTTGTTTAGGGTCTCTTTGAGTAGCAAGTTCTCCCTTTTTGTTGCATCTAAGTGTTCACACTTAGAGCATGGGGGTAGAGAAGGGGTTTGAAGACTGTTGAACTTACTTTGTAATAAAGCATGCTCTTTCTTAAGCAAATTAAACTTCTTACTAATAGTTCTACATCCATCAAATAACTCATGAAAAGCGATAGAAAGTTCATCGAAAGATAACTCTTCATTAAATAACTCACTAACCTCTTCTCCTAATGCCATTAGCGTGAAGTTGGCCTCCTCTTTGTTGCTAGCTTCTTCAACCTCGGAGTCACTTGAATCATCCCACGTGGCCTTCAAAGCTTTTTTCTTCTTGAATTGCTTCTTCTTAGCTTGAGGGCATTCATTCTTGAAGTGTCCCGGCTTCTTGCATTCGTAGCAAATAACTTAGTCTTTTTTGTGTTCAAATTTATTTTTTGTGTCTTTTTTAAATTTGTTCTTTCTTATAAATTTCTTAAACTTTCGAATTAAAAGTGCAATGTCATTGTCACTGTCCTCATCATTTGATGTTCCTTTCAAGTGGTCTTCTAGTGTTCTAAGTGTCATATCCTTCCTGTTCTTTGGAAGGGGGTTCTCAAGCTCTTCATGAGCATGACACATCATCTCGTAGGTCATTAGAGACTCAATAAGTTCTTCAAGCGGAAATACTTTAAGATCCTTGGCCTCTTGAATGGCCGTAACCTTTGGATCCCAACTCTTTGGAAGGGATCTTAAAATTTTAGTTACCAATTCAAAATTAGAAAAACTTTTACCAAGAGCTTTAAGTCCATTGATGACATCTATAAAGTGGGTGTACATGTCTCCAATGGACTCATTTGGTTTCATCCGAAAAAGATCATAAGAATATACAAGAATGTTGATTTTGGACTCTTTCACTCGGCTAGTGCCTTCATGAGTGATTTCAAGAGTGCGCCAAATATCAAATGCCGATTCGTAAATAGAAACCCGATTAAACTCATTCTTATCAAGCGCACAAAATAAGACATTCATAGCCTTTGCATTGAGAACAAAAATCTTCCTTTCCGACTCATTCCACTCACTCATCGGAAGAGAAGATTTTGCAAAGCCATTTTCAACAATGTTCCAAAGTTCGAAGTCCATAGAAATGAGAAAAATCCTCATACGACTCTTCCAATACGTATAATCCGACCCATTAAACATAGACGGACGAGTAATGGAATGACCCTCTTGCATACCGGAGTAGGCCATCTCTCTTGGGTTTTAAACCAATATGAGAGCAAATCTTGCTCTGATACCAATTGTTAGGATCTAAAAGGCACTAAGAGGGGGGGGGGGGGTGAATTAGTGCAGTGGATTAAAATCGTACTTTTGAAACCGATTTTATAAAAACATAAGTTCGTAGGAAGATTTCGATTTGACGAAAGAGAACTTGAAAGTAATTGCTTGAGTAAAGGAAATAGCAAGGGACTAAACAACTTGTAGCTAAGTAATGAAATGATTCAAAAATGTAAACACTCACACATTCATGAACACAATGATGTATAGTGGTTCGGTCAAATGACCTACATCCACTCTTCAAGCCTTCACGATGAGGATCCGCTCTTCCACTAGCAAATCCTTTGAAGGGGAAGGACCAAATACCCCTTTTACAACCCTTTACAAGAGGTTCACACTCTTACAAGATTTCTCAAGAACAAGGAGGAGGTGAAAACTTAGCAAGAGACAAGACTTTTCAAGACTAATCAAAGACTTTAACTCAAGATTTTTAACTTTCAAAAGGGTACCCTTTCAGCTGAGAAAGGGGGGGTATTTATAGATCCAAAGTGGATTCAAATTTGGGCTCCAAATTTGAAATCAAATTGGAGTTCTCGGTTCTGGTGGTGTCAGCGGTCTTTGCCACGCTTTGTGTTAGTCTGTGGCCCGACACAGTGGTACCACCGCCCTAGCCGGCGATGCTACGCCTAGTGCAGCGATTGGGCGGTGCTACCGCTCGATCTGCGGCAGGCGGTGCCACCACCCACCAGGCGGTGCTACTGCTGTGTCTATGTCAGGTGGTGCTACCGCCCTCCGTGTGCTGCCTAGTAGAGGCCCAGTTGGCCCCCACTGAATTTAGGTAGGATTTTTTCTAAATCCTTGCTCTACTCAAGTGCAAACTATGAACTTAAAAACATAACTCAAAGTGATTTGACCCGACACTCTTCAAGTCAACTTTCGACGAGCTTTACGGCGAGTTTCCAGCAGGCTTCCGATGCTTCTTTCAGATTGCTTCCAACGGACTCCCAGCATACTCCCGGATTGTATGGCAAGCTCAACGAGTCTTCGGCTAGCTTCCAAATCTTCCCGGTAAGTTTTGCGAACCTTCGACGATCTTTGCGATGAACTTTCGAAAACTTCAGCAAGTCCCTGATTCGATCTTGGATGGTTCCTACAACACTTCCGACGATCTCTCGGACTTCCGATGAACTCTTGAACCCCCGACGGACTTGACCTCGGTAAATCACTTTATGTTTTCTTCCTATCGTAGTTGTTCCTGCACACTTATCTGGACAAAGTAGATTAGAACAAATATTTCACTAATTGACTTCATCATCAAAATCTGAGATTCAACAAATAGAAGGTGGCTACCAAAAGAAACCCTCAGCCTATAGAGCTTTGGTTCCCTCCTATTTATAGAGGCCCCTTGTAAACCCTAATGGATCTTGCCCTATTGGGTATTGGATCTCTATCCAATTACCCAAGCCTCTTGGATTAGTGGGTCTCTACCCAATAATCTCTTATTAGCAATTATTGGATCTCATCTTAGGATCCAATAATTCAGGGGCTTATTGATTATCCAATAAGATAGGGGGTTCAGCGGTTATCTCATATCTGAACCTCTACTCGTCGCAACACCTACCATATGTGTGTGACTCTCTATGCCCAATGTTGAGCTGGTTATGAGTCATACTTGTCAGAACTCTTTCTGACTTAGTGAATTATTATCTCTATAATAATTCACCCAACTCATCGACTACGGACGTACTAGACCACTACGCCGTAGCCCCCATACGATATAGGAGAATCCAATTCTTTGGACCTATCTATCCTCAGTTACCATATATCTATAATCTTTCTTCCATCTAATATCCCAGAGACCCTATACTGGGCATGGTGCTATCAGGCCCATACAGTCTCTCCTCGAGTCTTGCTCTTGTCGGATTCTCCCAAAGAACTCTTTCTCTCTCAATCCGAATAACCTTGGCCAAGGATTTGTTCGAGCAAGAATACATGGGATATTCCTCTCATGATACCGAGAGCGGATGATCCTCTATTGACACTCAATAGCCCTCGTAAGTTTGGCTACCACTCCCAATAGCCGGCTATAATAGATCTGAAACTTTTCAAACCTATAAATTCGGTATCAAAGAGTGGAGTACTCATACAGGACATCCTTGGTGTCTCAAGTCTAAGGGCCAGATACACTACTGGGACTACGGAATCGCTGTCTGACATGAGGTACCAATAACCATCCAACATTCCATAGGCGAATCAATCAATAAACTCATTCCCCAATGAGCACCCGTATTGTACCCTTAGTGTCCCCACACGAGTAGCTATGAGACCAGCAACCTCTATCATATAAACGAGTATATAATATACCAGTCTATCCGGTTATCTCGATGTCCTTCTCGAGTAACCTGTGACTAGGATAATTTAGGGTCTGTGTTTAAAGGTGAATCGATCTCATTATCGTGATCTCATCACGATCCGATTCCCATTGCATAGATCCAAGGACATCACAACATATACAACATGCAAGATAAAGTGATAAAATACCTAATAATACGCCAAGAGAAAAAAATACATATCAAGTCATAAGTGCCATCACTCATGTGATTGGCTTGCAGGGCACATATAACTAGCAACAACTTTATGTACAAGCCAACAACGGCCACTAAACTCATTCAAATGGGGCTGATTAAGCCTTTGGCCAGCCCTTTACATACTTTACAAAGTAAGAACATACTGAAAAGATATGGACATGCATAAGTATTATATTTGATAAGCCGTTTATAATTTATCCATGACAATCCACTCTTGATTCCTCCTTCGTTAAGACCACTGACATCCTTCGTTAAGACTACTTTTGCAAACTCTTTCTTTTATAAGTCTTCCCTCACACATCTCTCTTAGGAACTAACTTTAAGATCTAGGAGGAGAGATTTCTATACTTAGAATCATAGAGTTTTTCTTTTCCTTTCTTGCTCAATTCTAACTCTACCAAGTAAGAATAGCTAGGGTATTTATAGAGCTTAAGTGGCTTCAAAAATTAAAGCCAAAATTTAGACACCTTGAGATTTCGGAGTACTAGCGATACCACCTCCTGTGTTGGGCGGTACCACCACCCAGTATACTCTAACACTGGGTGGTGTCACTACCCAGTCTAGCGGTACCACCACCTAACACAGTCTTGGAGATTGTGTCTCAGAGACTAAGCCACCGACGGTTCCACCACTTGTTCTAGCGATGCCACCGCCTAACCCATCTCTTGTATCACTGTTTAGGCCTTTCACTTGGCCCAACATAGCCCAAACTTGGGCCTAGTTATTCCCTAATTGAGTTGGCCCAATTTCAACTAAATTACACTTTAAACCTACTTCAATTTAGACAATTATTATAAAGCATGAATCAATTTGTTGTTTGGTATGTCATTGGTCCATCTGCACTTCATCCGATTCTTCGGTGCATCATCCTCTTTTGCGGCCTATTGCCAAATCGGCCAGTTGACCTCCGTAACTCTGATCTCCTTATAGCGTAGTTCCACTCTTCTTGGCCCAATGCCTGAACTCATCGTCCAAAGCCTTCTGCCGATTTTGTCAACCAATCCTTCGACTCGATGTCCAATCATCAGACATGTTCCACTCCAGCCCAACATCCGATTCCTCTTGCTTTAATTGTCTCTTCTAGATCGAAGTTAGTCCTACGTCACTCAAAATGTAGATCAGATCATAAACACTATCAATTAGCTTCATCATCAAAATTTGAGATTCAACAAGTATGTCTATAGTCAATTAGTCATGTGAATTATTATGAAGATAATAATTTACTAAGTCAAAAAGAGTTCTGATATGTATGATTTATAGCCAGCTCAATATTGGGCCTAGAGGGTTACATAAGTACTGTTAATGGTTTAAAAACTCTTGGTAAAAGTTATATTAATCTTAAACTTGTTAATAAAATTTTAAGATCTCTTCCAAAAAGTTGATATCCAAAAGTGACTACAATTCAAAAAGCAAAGGACATGAATAACTTTCCTCTTGAAGAACTTATAGGGTTATTAATGACCTATGAAATGACTTACAAGGCACATGACAAACAAAAGAATAACTTTCCAAAGAATAGGAAAGATATTGTATTTAGAACCAAAGAAAACCACTTGAGCAAAAACTTAAGTGATAATGATGATGACTTAGACACTCCTCATAAGAAATTTTAAGAAGCTCTTGAAAATGAACAAAATAAATTTATAAAATAAGAATCTAAAAATAGAAATGAACTTAAAAAGGACACAATAACTTGCTATGAATGTAAAAATCTTGGACTCTTCAAATATGAGTGTCCACAACTGAAGAAGCTGCTAGGACAAAAGAAAAAAAAGCACTCAAGGTAACTTGGAATGAATCAAGTGCATAAGAAGATGAAGTGCAAACTAATAAAGATGAAATGATGAACTAAAATCTCTCAATTGATGACTTTTAACAATGAGGTATATAACTCACCTAAAATCTCTATCTTATAATAAATTACTTGATGCATTTCATGATTTGTATGATGAACTTAAAATAGTTGGTAAAAATATAAATTACTAAAAAAGGATCATGCATCTCTCTCTAATAAATTTGATAAATTAAAAAATGAGTATGACAAATACTTGTTAACACCTTGCACTAAGTATAAAGAGTTAGATTCATTTAAAAAAAGAGAATATATTATTACAATAAATATTAAAAATTTTAAAATTAGTAATAAATCATTAAACATGATTCTTGCCAATAAGGGTCATGCACATAGAAAGAAAAGAATCGACTTTGTGAGTAATAACACTCAACCAAAGCTAACTATATTTATTAAAAGGACCTACATTACATGTTTTTCCTAGAGTTAAATATAATTTTTATGGAAGATGTGGTCGTTATACTTATATATATTTATTTAAAAAATATAGCTCGCATAAATTAGTTTAAATTCCTAAAGGAACCATAAATGACTTAATACCAAAAGCCAAGATAGGTAGGTTTAACTATGAGGGATACAAAGTTAAATAGGTGCCTAAAGTAAACCCCCCTTTCTTGTAGATATGTCTATAATCGAATGATAGGAGCAAGAGATGATATCTTGATAGTGGATATCTTGATAGTCATATGCTCAAGGCATATGACTAGAGATCCAATATATTTCTCTAAGCTTACTAGCCAAGACGAAGGATATATCATCTTTGGAGACAACAATAAAGAAAAAAATTATTGGCAAAGGAAATATAGGTAACAAATCAAACCTCTTGATTAAAAATATTTTGTTAGTAGATGGTTTGAAACACTACTAAGCATTAGTCAATTGTATGATAAGGGATATAACATTAAATTTGAATCTAATACTTGAATTATATAAATATCACGTAAAAAATAAATCTATGATTGCCTTAAGGAGCAACAATGCGTATACTATTGATCTTGATTATTTTCATAATGAAACTTATTTTTTGATTTTAAACGATGATGCTTGGCTTTAGCATATGTGCAGGGTATATATGACTAGCAATCTCCCACTTAACCTAAAGCCAATCACTAACATGTATGATCTCCATCAGACCTCTGTGACGCTCAAAGACAATCTGAGTCAATAGCTTTATCAGTGGATCTATAATGTTATCTTCGGATGGAACTCTTTCCATTGCTACATCTTTTCGGGCTACGATCTCTCTAATAAGCTAGAACCTCCTCAGAACACTTCTGATGAGATCCGGGTTCCCTTATTTGAGTAATCACCTCGTATTTATCGTAATTTAAGGGAATTGACTCCTTGCTACTCGGGACGACTCCTGGATCTGTGATGAACTTCTTCATCTAGACTTCCTCCTTTGCTGCCTCTGCCGCAGCAATGTATTTCGCCTCTATAGTCGAGTCACCAGTAGTGTCTTTCTTGGAACTCTTCCAGCATACTGCTCCTCCATTCAGGGTGAACACATACCCTGAATTAGACTTGCTATCATCGACATTGGACTAGAAGCTCGAGTCCGTGTAGCCCTCAACCCTGAGGCTACTACCTTCATATACTAGTAAAAGATCTTTAGTCCTTCTCAAGTACTTAAGGATACTTTTTATTGCTTTTCAGTGCTCTAAGCCTGGATCTGCTTGATATCTGCTCGTGACACTCAAAGCATGCGCTATATCAGGCCTGGTACATAGCATAGCATATGTGATAGATCCTATCGCTGATGCATATGGTATCATATCCATGTGTGCCCTTTCTTTAGGAGTCTTTGGGGACATACTCCTAGAAAGTGATATTCCATGTCTCATTGGCATGAGACCTCTCGGAATTTTCCATGCCAAACCTTTTGACAATGGTATCTATGTACTAGGACTAGGACAAGCCAAGCATCCTCTTGAATCTACTCTATAGATCCGTATCCCTAATATGCAGGATGCTTCCCCTATGTCCTTCATGGAGAAGTGCCTAGATAACCAAGTCTTTACTGTGGAGAGCATTCCTACATCATTCCCAATGATCAGGATGTCATCCATATATAATACCAAAAAGATGATAGTGCTCCCACTTACTTTTCTATACATACAAGGCTCATCTTCGTTCTTAACGAAGTCATAAGATCTGATCGCATCATCAAATCTTATGTTCCAACTTTGGGAAGCTTGCTTTAATCCATAAATGGACCTAAGCAACCTGCACACCTTATCTGGGTTATCCCTGGACACGAATCCCTCAAGCTATATCATATACACCTCCTCCTCGTGGTTACCATTGAGGAATGCAGTTTTAACATCCATTTTCCAGATCTCATAATCATAGTATGCTGTAATAGCCAATAGAATTCGAATGGATTTTAGCATGGCTACAGGTGAGAAAGTTTCGTCATAGTTAACACCTTGCCTTTGATAATACCCCTTAGCCACTAGTCTTGCTTTATAGGTCTCTACCTTTCCATATACTCCAATCTTCTTTTTGAAGATCCACTTGCAGCCAATGGGTACAATACCCTTGGGTGCATTAACTAGGTTTTAAACCTTATTGGAGTATATGGAATCCATTGTTGAATTCATGGCTTCTTGCCATTTCTCGGAGTCTATGCTCATAATAGCTTCCTCGTAGGTCTGAGGAATAATATCCTCAACATCCTCTCTTTTGATATGTCCCAAATATCTCTCAGGAGGATGAGATACTCTATCGGACCTACGTAAAGTTGGAACTTGTGTGCTAGGTATCTAAACAGACTCTGGTTGTGGAATGATGCTTGAGCTAGGTTCTCCAACCTCACTCAATTCTATCATGCTCCCACTATCTTCACCAAGAATGTGTTCCTTCTCAAGGAACACTGCTTTCTTGGCTACAAGACCTTTTGGTCCTCAGGGTGATAGAAATAATACCCATAAGTTTCCATAGGGTATCTCACGAACTTGCACCGTTCCGTTCTGGATTCCAACTTGTTAGGGTTGTGTCTCTTAACGTGGGCAGGGCAGCCCCAAATCTTAACAATCTTAAGATCAAGCATCTTCCCATTCCATATCTCATATGGAGTAGATATCACTGACTTGATTGGAATTCTATTCAGAAGGTAAGCTGCGGTCTCTAAGGCATATTCCCAGAATAAGATGGGTAGGTCGGTGAAACACATCATGGAACGCACTATGTCTAACAGTGTGCGATTCCTCCTTTCTGATACACTATTAAGCTATGGTGTATAAGGAGGTGTCCATTAGGATAAGATCCCATAGTCTTTGAGGAACTGGGTGAACTCTGTACTCAAGTACTCACCTCCTCGATCTGATCGAAGAGTTTTAATACTCTTTCCTGTTTGGTTCTCCACTTCATTTTTATATTCCCTGAATTTCTCAAAAGCTTCAGACTTGTACTTCATCAAGTACACATGTCCGTATCTTGAGAAATCATTAGTGAAAATAATAAAGTAGGAGTAACCACCTATGGCATGAGTCGACATGGGACCGCATACATCACTATATATGAGTTCTAGTAACTCAGTGGCTCTCTCTCCAGTTTCACTAAATGGAGAGTTGGTCATCTTTCCCCGAAGGCAAGGTTCACATATCGTATATGACTCATAGTCAAATGGATCTAGATATCCATCTTTTAGCAACTTTTGAATCCTTTCCTCGTGAATGTGACCTAGCCTATAATGCCAAAGATAAGCATTATTCACCTCTTCTCGTTTCCTCTTAGACTCACTTACACTCATGATATGTGGAGCTGTATCTAACATAAATAAACCATTATGCAATATTCCTCTCGTGATAATCTGATCATCTAATATTATTGAACAACCATTGTTCCCAAAAACTAATTTATTTCCACTAACTATCAAACATGAAATGGAAATAATATTTTTGATAATAGAAGGAACATAATAGCATGCATCTAATGTAATAATAGCTCCACCAGGTAGATGTAAAGTGACCTTGCTAATAGCCACTACAGCAACCTTTACTCCATTGCCCATCTTAAGGTCCATCTCGCCTCTGTTCAATCTCCTAGGTCCAGCTAGAACTTGCAACGAATTGCAGATATGATAAGCACTCTTGGTATCTAATACCCATGTGTTATCATAAGATTATGACAAATGGAGACTGATCGTGAATGTACCTGAAGCTTCTCCAAGCTTCTATTTCGCCCTTTCTATAAGGCACTCTTTGCAGTTCCTCTTCCAGTGCCTATCTTTGCCGTAGTGGAAGCACTGGCCTTTGTCCTTTATTGGGTCTTTCTTGGTAACCTTTGCCTTACCCATTTTGCCTTTGCCCTTGCCCTTCTTAAGGGTCTTCTCAGCTTTCCTTTTCTTTTTGATCTCACCAGTGTAGAGAACCGGCTTCTCTTTCTTGATGGTACTCTTTGTTTCTCTCAATATATTGAGGAGCTCTAGGAGGGTCACCTCAAGTTTGTTCATATTAAAATTCATTATGAACTGAGAAAAGGAATCTGGTAGGGACTGAAGTACAAGATCCACACACAAGTTAT
The DNA here is from genome assembly GCA_023547065.1 of Musa troglodytarum. Taxonomy (NCBI): domain Eukaryota; kingdom Viridiplantae; phylum Streptophyta; class Magnoliopsida; order Zingiberales; family Musaceae; genus Musa; species Musa troglodytarum. The sequence continues at coordinate 26,041,164 of CP097504.1, forward strand.
CCTCTAGGACCATTCCCAAACCTGTGAGTTTCTCAATCCACTCAATCATCTTAAGGACATGGTTCTGAACCGGTGTCTCTTCAGTCATCCTGGCATAGAAAAGACTCTTTGATATCTCATATTGCTGAGTTCTTTCCTGTTCCTCAAATAATTTGTGGAGATATAGGAGTATAGAATTAGCATCCATATTTTCATGCTATCTCTGTAACTCAGTAGTCATAGAGGCCAACATATAACATTGAGCAATAGTGGAATCATCTAAGTACTTCACATAACGAGCGATCTCATCCTCGCTTGCTCCTTCATCGGGCGTAGGGATCACTGTATCAAGGACATATGCGATTTCTTCACCGTGAGAACGATTCTCAGATTACGAAGCCAATCCATATAATTTGGACCAGTGAGGTGGTTGGCATTAAGTATGCCACGTAAAGGATTTGAAAGCGACATTTTCTGAAATTAAAGATATAGCAGAAATAAATAACATGTAGACTTTGTAAAAATTAAACAATTAAGATAAGGACTTCTATCTTAATGTATTCCCACTAATTTTTTGTGAGACACACAACACCCTACGGTATGTGAATCGGAGACCCCCGGCAGATCTTTAGTGGGGATCGGGATCCAATCGGCGTCTTAACGTAACCTCGAGGGACTCGACCAATCATGTTAAGCCCATAAAGGTAGGCAACTCTTGTCAATCATAACTCCTTATGATTCTCATCCTGTTCGGCCTCCGAACCACCATGGCCTTGAGGGACTCGACCAACCGTGATGTTCGGTTAAGTCATCACCATCGTTACAAAATGAGTCTGATTCGGTGATATACTCTCGAGGGACTCGACCAAGCATACCATATTCTTAGGTCACCGATAATATCTCTATGTCATAGATAAGATAGCGAGATACGATATAGGTGAGTCTCGAGGGACTCAACCAACTCAACCTATACCGAGAATCGGTTCCAAGCTATAACGATGGAAGGCCATGTGAGTCAATCTGATTGCCTCATGTTTACCGACTTAATATTATTAATGGAGAGGATTTTTTATTTGGTCTCCTAACATAATGTGTCACACACATATGTATTTAATATATATATCTACATCGCATGCAAATATATATACATATCTAGTAGGTGTATATCTAATCACACATCACATGAGCAATCACACCAGATGATCATGGACCACATCCTAATGTGATCAGGCCTGAGCCAGTGGGCCCAATCACTCACATCAAGATCTATGTGTACTTCGACGCATCTCTATGCCCTATGATCGTCCATCTCGCTTCGTCAGATCCGTCAGCATCCCAATGCATCTCCATGCGTCGGATCGTCCGTCTCGACCTCGTGAGTCACGCTACCGCTGCGCCTCCTCATATAATTACAACATAATTACAGGCATGCAGGCCCGACAATAAATGAGAAAAGAATAGAGGCTCGCAAACCCCAATAATAATAATCACATGTACACATATCACATCACAGGTCCATGATCATCTGTCTATATCATACATCACATGTATATGTTATTTTATAGGACTATCAGATAAAGAAAATAATAGTTACTTAAACTATTTAATTAAAATATTTATTTTTTCTAAAATTAGGGACATAAAGGAAAATTTTGAATTCCTAGGGGTATTTTCGTAATTCGGCCAAAAGGGTATTTTGGTAATTCTGTCAAAAGGGATAGAATCTGAAATTTTTGAAATTCTGAGAGTATTTTGGTAACTCTATCAAAAGGGATAGAATCTAAAATTTTTGAAATTTTGAGGGGCAAAATCATCTTTTGCCCTAAAACCCTAACTCCTCACCCCTAGCTGCCTGCGTTGCGGTTGCGCCCGCCACCACCTTGCCAGCGGCGGCCCATACGCGCGGGGAGGGCGCCGGGGTGGCCATCGCCACCTTACCTGCTGTCCTACGGACGCTGCGCCCGCAAGCGCTGCCCCGCCGTGCTATCCCACAAGCGCAGCGCTCGTAGGTGCTGCCCCATAGGCATACGTTGGCACTGCCCTACAGGCAGCCCGCCGGCGCCCTTGCGGCCAGCAGCCCGCCTACACCACTGCGGGCAGGCGCGGGCAACGCCTCTGACCGACTGCCGACTAGCTGGCGATTCTTTGCTGTGCAAGCAGCGCGACCTTGCGGCGAACACAACAAGGGCAGCAATAGTTGCTGTCCTTCCTGGCCCTTTTACACCAATGATTTTGGCGTCAAAAGTAGATCCAAAACATAACACACGTAGTTTAAGATCCGATCTTCACACGAACAACCTAGCTCTAATACCACTGTTAGGAAATCCTTAAGGGGAGCGACATCACATGTGCAATGGAAGAACAGAAAACAAAACCCCAGATTTTTTGTAAAAAGTTTCCATCGTCATGCAAAGATCGATGCATCAAAAATCAAATCCGCAAAACTGCACGTGTAAAAGAAGAAACCTAGGGAGATCGTATATCCCTGAATTCCTATAGATCTGTGGGAGAGGATGAAGGAGGTCAAGCATCCTCCTCTCTAGCGGTATCCACACGGTAGGGATTGCAAAGATGCACCTCTCTCTCTGGAGAGAGGAGAACAGGAGGTGGCTACCAAAAGAAACCCCCAGCCTATAGATCTTTGGTTCCCTCCTATTTATAGAGGCCTCCTGAAAACCCTAATGGATCTTTTGCTCTATTGGGTATTGGATCTCCATCCAATTACCCAAGCCTCTTGGATTAGCGGGTCTCTACCCAATAATCTCTTATTAGCAATTATTGGATCTCATCTCAGGATCCAATAATTCAGGGGCTTAATGGATATCAAATAAGATAGGGGGTTCAGCAGATATCTCATATCTGAATATTTACTCGTCGCAACACCTACCATATGTGTGTGACCCTCTAGGCCTAATATCGAGCTGGCCGTGAGTCATACTTGTCAGAACTCCTTCTGACTTAGTGAATTATTATCTCTATAATAATTCACCCAACTCATCGACTGCGGACGTACCAGGCTACTACACTGTGGCCACCAAACGATACAAGAGAGTCCAATCCTTTGGACATATCTGTCCTCAATTACCATGTATCTATAGTCCCTCATCCATCCAATATCCCAGAGACCCTATACCGGGCATGGTGCTGTCAGGCCCATATGGTCTCTCCTCGAGTCTTGCTCTTGTCGGATTCTCCCAAAGAACTCTTTCTCTCTCAATCCGAATAACCTTGGCCAAGGATTTGTTCAAGCAAGAACATATGAGATATTCCTCTCATGATACCGAGAGCGGATGATCCTCTATTGACACTCAATAGCCCTCGTAAGGTTGGCTACCACTCCCAATAACTGGCTGTACTAGATCTGAAACTTTTCAAACCTATAAGTCTGGTATCAAAGAGTGGAGTACTCATACAGAACATCCTTGGTGTCTCAAGTCTAAGGACCAGATACACTACTAGGACTACGAAATCACTATCTGATGTGAGGTATCAATAACCATCCAGCATTTCATAGGTGGATCAATCAGTGAACTCATTCCCCAATGAGCACCTGCACTGTACCCTTAGTGTCCCCACACGAGTAGCTATGAGACTAGCTACCTCCATCATATGGACGGGTATACAGCACACCAGTCTATCCGGTTATCTCGATGTCCTGCTCGAGTAACCTCTAACCAAGATAATTCAGGGTCTGTGTTTAAAGGTGAATTGGTCTCATTATCATGATCTCATCACTATCCGATTCCTATTACACGGATCCAAGGACATCACAATATATGCAACACGCAAGAGAAAGTGATAAAACACCTAATAATAAGCAAAGAGAAAAAAATGCTTATCAAGTCACAAGTGCCATCACTCATGTGATTGGCTTGCAGGGCATATATGACTAGCAATTAGGTCATGTTAGTAGAAAATTGATCTCACAAATTGCTACTAAAGAACTCGTAAGAGGAATGCCTAGCATTAAATTTGTTAAAGATAAGGTTTGTAATACATGCCAACTAGGTAAACCAATAAAGAGTAGCTTTAAATCTACAAATCAAGTGAGTACCTCAAGACTGTTACAGTTAATTCATATGGATTTATTTGAATCAATTGATTTCACAAGTCTCAAAGGTAGTAAATATATTTTTATAATTGTTAATGATTATAGTAGATATACTTGGACATACTTATTGGCACATAAAAATGATTATTTTAAATATTTTATAAAGTTTTACAAATAAGTTCAAAATAAAAAAGATTTTATGATTTTTTCTATTCATAGTGGTCATAGTGGTAAATTTAAAAACCATGATTTTCAAGAATTTTATGATTCAAGTGGGTATGACTATAATTTTTCAACTCCAAGAAATCTACAATAAAATTTAGTTATTGAGAGAAAAAAAATATGAGTTTACAAGAGACGATAAAAACCATACTAAATGAACATAATCTACCTGAGTATTTTTGGGCCAAAGCCATTAACACGACATACTATGTCATGAACAGGATTCTCATAATACCTCTCATATCCAAAACTCCTTATAAATTGTGGGATAATAAAAGACATAACATTTTATATTTTAAAATTTTTTATTATAAATATTTTATTTTAAATGAAAAGGATGTCTTGGAAAACTTTAATGCAAAATCCAATTAAGACATTTTTCTTAGATATTCCTTTATTTCTAGAGCTTATTATGTTTTTATAAAAGAATATTAGTTACTGAGGAATCTATCCATGTTATTTTTAATGAGTTTCTTGAATTTAAGAAAAATAATTTTGATGATGATTTTGAATTTAATACATTAAATTTGAATGAGAATTCTCCTCTCCCATGTAATTTTGATACATTTACTTTCAAAGAATATTTACCCAAAGAATAGAAATATGTAGATGCACATCTTAAGGAACTAATCATCAAAGATACATCAAAAGGTATTCAAACTCATTCTTCTTTGAAAATTTTTTATGCAAATATTATCTTTTTATCTCAAATTGAACCTAAATGTATTAACAATGCTCTCAAAGATGACTCATGAGTTTTTACAATGTACTAAGAATTAAATCAATATGAGAGAAATAAGGTTTGGATGCTTGTTCCTAGACCTAGTGATCATCTTATAATTAGCACTAAATAGGTCTTTAGGAATAAATAAGATGAAAAAGTTATTATGGTTTGAAATAAGCCTACATTAATAGCCAAAGGTTTCAACTAAGAAGAAGGTATCGACTATGAAGAAACTTTCACTCCTATGATAAAACTTGAAGTCATAAGGATATTCCTTGCCTACGTATATTTTAAAAATTTTAAGCTATTTCAAATAGATATTAAAATTATTTTTCATAATGATTTTATTTCTGAAGAAGTTTATGTTGAGTAATCACCCAAATTTGAAAATATTCTTTTTTCAAACCATGTTTATAAGTTATCCAAGACTCTCTATGGACTAAAGTAAGCCCTTAGGGCTTGGTATGAAAGGATTAGTTTCTTTTTAATTTAAAATAATTTTTTGAAAGGCAAGGTCGATACTATATTATTTATTAAATATTTTAAAAATAATTTACTTATTGTTCAAATTTATATTGATGATATTATTTTTTTATTTTATAAATAAATCTTTAAATAAATTATTTACCAAAAGTATGAGCTAAGAATTTGAAATGAGTTTAATGGGTGAATTGACATTTTTCTTAGGATTACAAATTAAGCAACTAAATAATGAAATTTTTATTAATCAAATGAAGTATACTTTAGAGCTAATAAAATGGTGTCACATGAATAGTACTAAAATTATTAATACACGAATGAGCATATCTATCACATCCCAAATTTATAAAATGTAATAATTCATCATTTTATTATTAATATACAAAAATACACTCTCCTTTTTTTTCATCATTGAATTTAATTTCTTATCTTTACAATAATAAATATTCTATTAACTAAAAAAAGGATCACATCTTCTTAGTAAGGTCGTAAGTCTCTTTCATCCAAGCTTCAGATCTATTATAAAGTTGTAGCTTACTCTGAAAATAAATATAAGATAAAAACATATCAACAATCACACATGCTGATAGGAACTAAAAAAAATTATAAAAATAATCATTAATATTTGTAAAACAAATATCAATAATTTAATAAAAAATAACAACATATCTATTCATCATAAAACTTATGCATTAGAAAACTGATGATAATTTATTACATAATAAGTAAAATCATTCATCAACAATATATATAATACATACAAGATAACTAAGTAACAAAGGCATACATCATACTCGATGGTGTACTCTCTCAATAGCGGATGAAGAGACATACTCCACGGGATGGATTCCTCTCAATAGCGGATGGAGATAATCCATATCGCACTCCCAACAACATATAGAGTGGTATCTCTCACCTGCCCAAGTGGGGACATATTCCTTCTAACAGCGAATGGAGGAACTATCTATCACTTCTAACGGTCCTTTAATCCCCGAAGGGAATCGTTATACCTACCCTTGGTAGGTATACATAAACATCCATGATCATTCATTTACATTCATTCATTTATTCACACATGTATCCAAGAAATAGTATAATCAAATATTATAAGAGATCATGCTTTATGTATGATCTACTAGACTATGTCTATTGGTGGCTCCGCACTATGATAGGCTCATAGCTCCTTTCATAGGTTATACTTCTAATGTGGACCATTAGCCTAGTTACATCTACTACACGATAACAATTATGTCAATATTATAAACTTAAGAAAAGTATAAAACCAATAATTATTTTCAAATAATATCTTCAAATAAAACCTTTAAATTCATTAAATCATGAAAGCTTAAAAACATCAATATCTTAATAGTCCTTAGTCAACCAAAACCCTAATTGGAATAGCTCAATTGACTTAAACCAAATTCAATTCAATTGACATAACAGAACCAATCTTAAATCCTTGTAGAACTAGTTTGGAATTACCCTAGACTGGTTTAATTTAGATTTGATTGATCTCGATTAGGTCATGTAGGTTTAAATTGGTCAAGTTAGTTTGGAATCATCCTAAATTGACCTTAACCGATCAAACATGTCTGATTTAGTCAATTAAAGAGCTCAAACCAATTAAGGAAGAGGAAATCAGACTATATCATATAGTGCTAGCCCAAACTAAACCAACCTATCCGAGTCTTGGATAGGTCACATGCGTTGCACGTACTTGTCCTAAGTAATAGGTTAAGTTGAGGTACAACGGGCTATATAGAGGAGCGATAATGTGTCTAACGCCAATCACATAGTTGGGCAAGCTTAACTTCATAGACTAAGCTAAGCGTTACTCATAAGTTAGGCTGAGCTTTATCACTGAATTGGGCCATGCTTGGCTCATTTGTTAGGTCATATCTAGACATATGATTTGGGGTTGTGTCTGACCGTATGGATTGGATCGTACCTAGCTGCATGAGTTGGCCTATGCTTGGCCACATGATTGGGTTGTATTTTGCCCATGGGCTTGGACGTATATAGCTACATGGATTGGATCGTACCTAGCCACATGGCTTGGTCATGCTTGGCCACACTGGTTAGGTCATATCTTACCACATGGGCTGGCTTTTACTTAGTCACATAAGCTGGATGTTGCTTAGTCACATAGGTTGACTGTACCTAGCCATATAGGTTGGGTCATATGTAACCACATGGGCTGAATCGATCTAATTTGATAGATCAACTAAACTCAAGTTAGACCCTAATTAGAATCCTCTTATCAAATTAGATTTCAAAAATCTAAATGATCAAATAATAACTCAAATCTATGAATTAAAGAATTTAAATTCATAATCTTAAATTTAAAACTAATTTAATCATGGAAATTTACACATAAATATTAAAACACAGATATATCTAATTAAATAAATTAAAACCATTAATCTAAAAATAAGAATTTTAATAGTTAAATCAATATTAAAATTCACTTAAGCTTAAGAGACTAATATCAATCAAATAATCATTTTAATATCATGAATCAATTATCATTTTTTATAAATCATAAAATTTCAAAATTAAAACATTATTATGCATCATAAAATTATAATAATCCCAATATCAAGATTTTAAAATATAAATCAAAACTAATTAAAAAAGAAAGGATCCTACCTCTCCTCTAGTATCCTTTCCTCGAGAAATCTCCTCAAGAAGTCCTCTCCTTAATCCTTCTATTGTCAGGCTCAGGGAGAAATGAGGAAAGAGGAGCCCTCTTATATAGGAGAATATGAGATCTCCCCGAAAGGTAAGTAAATATTTAATTTTTATTTTACTTTCACATACAAAGATAGAAATATAATATTTATTTATTTTGATTCACACATAAAAATGGAATGTATACTATTTACTTCCTAAAACTTATATTACTTATTAGAAAATAAATTGATTAATAATCTAATTGATTAGTAAGATTGTTAACTTATCCACATGATTAAGGAAATCAAATTTAATTATTTTTTAACTATAATACACAAATATGAAAGTTAATAATAAAGTAATACACTATTTATAGTAATTAATTTATGTTAAGGGAGAAATTATCAGTGATTATAATCTCTATTAAGTTAGATATGGACAATGAAGGAGAATGCTTTAATCAAAAGACTTATAGAGGTATAATAGGTAGCTTATTATATCTTACTACAACTAGACCTGATATAATGTTTAGTGTTGGGCTTTGTGCTAGATTTAAATCTAATCCTAAGTAATCACATTATAAAACAGTTAAAAGAATCTTTAGGTACTTAAAAAGAATTCCTAATCTATGATTATGGTATCCAAAATCTAAAATTTTTGATTTAATTACTTATCTAATTCTGACTTTGCAAGACATAGAATAGATAGAAAAAGTACATCTAGAATTTGCCAATTCATAGGTCATGCACTTGTCTCTTGGTTATCCAAAAAACAAAACTCTATCGCATTATCTACAACTGAGGTTGAATATGTAGTTGTAGACATATGTGTGTAGGTGATTTGGATGAAAAATGCTATAGAAGACTTTAGACTTTACTTAAAAGCATCCCTATAAAATATGATAATACAAGTGTAATTTGTTGAACAAAGAACCTTATTCAACACTCTCGAACTAAACACAATGATATTAGACACCATTTTATTAGGGATTATATTAATAATCATGATATATCTCTAGATTTTATTAACATAAAACATCAATTAGCAGATATTTTTATTAAATTATTGAATAAGGAATAATTTAATTTCATTAGAAGAGAATTAGGCATGTTGAATCTTCTAAATATATGAAGTCTTCTCATATGATTTTTTAAAGGTTTTCTAGTATTCATGATTTGAGATTTATTTTATATGAATCAAATCTCTTACTACTTAATCTCCTATAATTCTTTCTTTTTGCTAAATAAGAGATTTTTCTAAACAAATCATGATCTTTCTTTTGATTTCCGGTATTTATGACTTAAGATTTTTTTTAATTCAAATCTTTCACTATTTGATCTTCTATGATTCTTTCTTTTTAAAGAAGAGATTTATCAATGTGAAGCATGATCTTTTGATATTCACAACTTGAGATTTATTTCCTATGACTCCTTTGTATTCATCATCAAATTGATCTCTTATGATTTGAAATTTTCCTTGATATTAATATCCTGCATTGATAGTACCATGAATCTATGATATCCTTTTTTTAATGATAATAAAAGGGGAGAGAGATAAGTAGTAACTTTTCAAAAAAAAAAATGTTAGCTTGCACATTGAAAAGGGAAGTAAAAATTGCTACCTTGCATACTACAAAGGAAAACAAAAATTACTAGCTTGCACATTACAAAGAGAAGTAACAACTTGCTAGCTTACATATTGTAAAGAGAAGCAAAAACTTGCTAGCATTCATATTTCAAAGAGAAGTAAAAAAACTTGCATATTTCTCCTTTTTGTTGATGATAAGGGGGGAGCATGATACCAAAGCCGAATGTACTCTATGATGTTTTGTACTCCTTGATGTTTTGCACTATTGATGATTTGAAATTATAATATACCTTGATGATTTGAAATTATGCATGCAATACTTATGATGATTTGAAATTATGATGCATGTAAATATTACTTTGATTTTATGATGGTGTATATGATGTATGCAATGATATGCATATGAAGTAATTATTTTGATATGATGTGTTGTATATGATCACTATGATTCATGATTAAAATTGTTTCAACTTGAACTAAAAACTAGCATTAAAATGTTATCAGAGTTTGGATGTCGAGTCGGAAGATTAGTCAATGTGCTGAAGGATATACTTCATGCCATGAGTTCAGGCATCGGGTCGAAAGGATCGGGCATTGCACCTGTTGAATCTTGGATTTTGATGATGAAACCAATTGATAAAAGTTATGATCTAATATGTGTTTGAGTGATGTAGGACAAGCTTCAATTAGGGAAAGACAAATCGATTAAAGTAGTGGAATTAAAAGTTAGGTCAAAATTAAACATGTCAGAAGATTAGATATTGTGCTGGTCAACATGTCGGTAGAAAGCTTCATGCCATGAGTTTGAGCATCGAGCCAAAAGAAGCGAACATTGCACCAAGGAGATCGGAGTTGTGAAGGTCAACAAACCGATTGTGTAATACGCTGCAAGAAAGGATAGTGCGCCTAAGGTTTGGACAAAGTGCTAAACAAATCAATAATATGCTGGACTATTATGATCGTAGTTGGCACTAAGAGGGGGGGGGGGGGGGGGGTTGAATTAGTGCAGTGATAAAAACATCAATGATTCAAGAAACTTTGATTTGATAGAAGCCGTATCAAAAATTGTTTAACTTTGAAAATATTTGTAAAATAAGTAAGGCTATATACAGTATAATTAAATAGCCAAGAGAAGTAGAGAGTGCACACCAAATTTATAGTAGTTTGGTCATCCGACCTGCATCCACTCTTAATTCCTCCTTCGTTGAGGCCACTGGCATCCACTAACTGATCTTCTTTCAACGGGCGAAGATCAACTACCTTTTATAACCCTTTCTCCTTTTTACAGGTTTAGGAGGCAACCTTTATAACCCCACTCACCCCTCTTTAAAACTTAACTAAGACTTAGAGTTAGAGGGGAGGAATATTTTACAAAATTACAATAGAGTTTTTCCTCTTTTTATTCTAAGTTGGTGTGTCTTTTAACCAGAGATGAGAGGTGTATTTATAGGCTCCAAATGGATTCAAACTTGGAGACAAAATTTCAAACACCCTGAGATTTCAGATTACTAGTGGTACCACCACCCAGTCTGCCCTAACACTGTCTCTGAGATTGTGTCATAGAGATTGAGCTATTGACGGTTCCATCGCTTGTTTTGGCAATGCTATCGCTTGACCCACATGTTGGGTCACTGTTTGAGCCTTTCACATGGCCCAACATAGCTCAAACTTAGGCCCAATTGACCCTAATTGAGTTGGCCTAATTCTAACTCATTTACAATTTAAACCTATTTCAATCTAGATAATTATTACAAAGCTTGAATCAATTATTATCCGACATATCATTGGTTTATCGGTGCTTCGTCTGATCGTTCGGCGCATCATCCTCTCTTGTGACCTATTGCCTAATCGACCAGTTGACCTCCGTAACTCTGATCTCCTCAGCACAATTTCGCTCTTCTTGGTCTGATGCCTGAACTCATCGTCTGAAGCTTTCTATCGATTATGTCGATTGATCCTTCGGCTCGATGTTCAATTATCTGATATGTTCCACTTCAGCCTAACGTCCGTTACCTCCTGCTTTAATTATCTCTTTAAATTGAAGTTAGTCTTGTGTCACTTAAAATGCAGATCAAATTATAAACACTATCAATTGGTTTCATAATCAAAATCCGAGATTCAATACGGACAACTTAGTATTCTTGTTTGTAATCGATTGTGTCTAGATTGAAGTAATCATGATTGTAATTGTGTTGGTTTTGGGTGTAACTATGTTAACTCAATTAGGGGCCCATTGGGCCTAATTTGGGATTGTTTTGGACTAAGAGAAAGGCTTATTTAATGACTCAAAAGTTGGGTCAGGTGGTAGCACTACTAGAACAAGCGGTGGAGCCACTAGTGGCTTAGTCTCTAGCACAGAGTCTCTAATACTATGTCTGGTAGTGAAACCACCAAACTGGGTAGTGGTACCACCTAGTGTTAGTGCTGCAAGTAGTGGTACCACCCAACACAAGCGGTGGTATCGCCAGTACCTCGAAATCCTAGGGCGTTTGAAATTTTGGCTCCATTTTTGAAGCCATTTGGGGTCTATAAATACTTTAACTATTCTTGCTTGAAATAGAAAGAACTGGGAATAATATAAGATGAAAACTCTATGGTAATCCCTTGAGAATTCCCCTATAGCTCTAAGTTTCGATTTTAGTTTAAGAGAGGGGTGAGCAAATTGTAAAGGTTATCTCCTAAATCTGTGAAAAGGAGAAAATGGTTATAAGAGAGTAGTTGATCTTCGCCTATTGAAGGGTTACAAGATCATTAGTGGATGTGATGGCCTCGACGGAGGAGGAATCGGGAAGTGGACATTGGTCATGACGACCGAACCATTATAAATCCGATATGATATCTTCCTTACTGCTTTTCTTTATATTCCTTACTGAATTAGCTACTCACTCCATTTTACACTTTCTCAAAGTTTAAATGCTTTTCCAAACCAAGTTTTATCAAACGAAGTTTTCTAAATCGATGAAAGTTTTTACGATAGCACTAATTCACCCCCACCTCTTAGTACTGATTTCGGTCCTAACAGTTGGTCTTAAAGCCAAGATTTTTCTCATTTGGTTTAATATCCAAGAGAAATAGCTTTTATCGGTAATCAAGAAGGTCTTTCTATTACTCATTCTCCTATGTTTAATGGGATAGACTACATGTATTGGAAAACTGGAATATGAATTTTTTTTACTTTCTATGAACTTTTGATATATAGAATATAATTGAAAATAATTTTCAAAGTCTTCCAAACTAATGAACAAATGAAATAATTTAGAGAAGATTTTTTCATTAAATGCAAAAGCTATGAATGCTTTGTTTTGTGCTTTAGATAAAAATAAGTTTAATTATATTTTGACTTATAAAATTACACATGATATTTTGCACACTCTTGAAATCACACACGAAGGCACTAATAGAGTAAAAATTCTAAAATTAATCTTTTGATGCATAGTTTTAAGTTATTTTGAATGGAACCAAGCGAAACCATTAGAGACATGTACACTTAGTTTACGGATATCATCAATGGTTTAATAAGCCTTAGTAAATGGTTTTCTAATTTTGAAGTTGTTAATAAAAACTAAGATCCCTTCCAACAATTTGAAAAGTGAAAGTGACGACAATACAAGAAACAAAGGAATTGAACTATTTTCTGCTTGAAGAATTTATCGGATCTTTAATGACATATAAAATGACTTATTTAGAACATGATGAACATAAGAACAACCTTCCCAAAAATAGGAAGAATTTGTTACTTAGAATAAAAGAAGACCACTTGGGATAAAACTCAAGTGATGATCATGATGATGATGACTTTGAACTCCTCACAATAAAATTTAAAATGTTCATAAAATAAGAAACTATGAACAAAAATAAACTTAAAAAGAAGAAGTTACCAAAGAAGAAGAAAGCAGTTAATGACAAATCAAGTGGATCCAAAGATGAGATTGTGAACTACGCCTTGGTGGCTTTCGACAATGAGGTAAGTGACTTAATCAAAACTGCTTTACTTTACTATGAAATGACTTGATTCATTTCATAAGTTATTTTTAAATTAGTAAGAACTATAAAATATAAAAAATAAAAAAAGTGATCATGCTTCTCTTTCTAGTGATTTGGAAAAATTAAAAATTTGATCATGACAATTATTTTATGATAAAAGAACAAAATGCTAGATTTAAATCTAATACTTATACATAATAATTTCATGTATGTTTATCTTGATGATTTCCATATTGCTTTTCGATATGGTGCATGGTTTTGACATAAAAACTTGGGCATGTTTATATGAAATCAATTGCATGAATTGAAATAATTAAAAAAAGGAAAACATTTTTTTTAATTTCTCAATCTCTATCTTATTGATTTTTCAGTAAGAGATTGAAAAATCTATTTCTGTCATCTTGAATCTCTTAAAAGTGATTTTGATGATTTGAATTTGAATGATTTTTATCAAATCTTACACTTGATACTTGAAATTTTTTATGTATCATAATCTTGATGATTTGAGATTTCTTATGCATGAATCAAGTTCTCCTATGTTTCTTTTTGTTATAGAAAAGTTTTTATCCCAATCATGATCTTGATTTCTCAATATTTGATACTTAAGATTTTTTTGTGAATCAAGATCTCTTATTGGTTATCCTTTGTTTCTTGTGCTATTTACTAAAAAGGAGAATTTTCCAAATGAGTCATGGTTTCTTTTTTGATTTCTTGAAATTATAACTTAAATTTTATTCTATATGAATCAAGATCTTTTATCTCATATGTTTCCTTTTGCTAAAGAGAATATTTATGAATCATTATTTTTCTCTTGATTTCTCAAAATTTATGGTTTAAGATTTCCTTTGAAGATTGCCTACTACTTGATTTCCTAAGATTTCTTTTTGCTATTTACAAGAGAAGAGACTTATCAAATTAAATCATGGCTTAATCCTTTATGATCTTTCATATTAATATCTTTTATGTTATGATTTATTTATGACCCCCTTGTATTCATGAATGAATGCATACCCTATCATCAAATTGATATTTCTTGATATCTTTCATGTTATTAATACTTGTCATGATTTGAAAATTGATGTAAAAGAAAAAAAATTATACCATTGTATTCTTCCGTTCCTTTTGACAATGACAAGGGGAGAGAAAGTCTTGTTAGCTTGTGCATTGTAAAGAAAAGTAAAATTGCTAGCTTGCACATTTCAAGGAGAGAAAACTTGCTAGCTTGTATATTGTAAAGGAAGCAAAAAATTGCTAGCATCTCAAGAAAGACAAAAAGTTGCTATCTTAAAAGAAGCAAAAATTTTGCTTAACTTCAAACTTTCAAAAACCTGCTAGCTTTCATACTTCAAAGAGAAGTAAAACTTGTCAATTTGCTATCATGCAAATTGAAGTGAAGCTTGCTTGTTAGCTTGCATATTCTAAAATGATGTAAATCTTGCTAAATTGCTAGCTTGAAAATTTGCTAGTTGCACTTCTCCTTTTTGTTGATGACAAAGGGGGAGAAGTTATGATGATGATCATGCATAGTATGATGAATGAGTTAAAAATATAAATGTTTGTGTATCATGCTGGATGATTTTATGTATGTTATACCTTGATTTGAAATCACATTTCTAATTATGATGCATTCAATACTCATGATGCATGATGAAAAACTTTAAATTTAAAGGTTCTATCAATATGACATATTAATAGGGGGAGTTTAGTTGAAACTCCATCATCAATTGGTTGTCATCATCAAAAGGGGAGAGATTGTTGAATCTTAGATTTTGATGATGAAACTAATTAATAAAAGTTATGATCTAATGTGTGTTTGAGTGATATAGGACAAGTTTCAATCAAAAATAAATAAATCGATTAAAGTAGTGGAATCAAAATTTAGGGTCAGAATTGAACATGTCAGAAAATTGGATGTCGGATTGGTTAACATGTCGGTAGAAGGCTTTGTGCCATGAGTTCAGGCATCGGGTCAAAAGAAGCAACCATTGCACCAAGGAGATCAAAGTTGCGGAGGTCAACATGTCGATTAGGTAATACGCCATAAGAGAGGACAATGCGTCGAAGGTTCAAACGAAATACCGAATAAACCAATGATATATCGGATAACTTGGTATTATTGTTTGTAATCGATTATGTCTAGATTAAAGTAGTCATGATTGTAATTGAGTTAGTTTTGAGTGTAACCATACCAACTCAATAGGGGCCTATTGGGCCTGATTTGGGACTATTTTGAGCTAAGAGAAAGTTGAGTCAAGCGATGGCATCACTAGAATAGGCGGTGGAACCATGAGTTATTAGGATTGTAGTCGGCACTAAAAGGGGGGGGGGGTGAATTAGTATGTACGTAAAAATATTGATAATTTAAAAAACTCATTTCGATGAAACTCATATCGAAAAGTATTTAAGTTAAAAATGTTTGTAAGGGAGTGAGGGCAATGAGCAAGTAAATCAGTGAGTAATAAGAATGAAAAGTATGAAAGAAATGGAACAGAAAGAGAGCACACTGAGTTTATAGTAGTTTGGTCATTATGACCTACACCCACTCTCGATTCCTCTTTTGTTAAGGCCACTAGCATCCACTAATGATCTTCTTTCAATGGGCGAAGACCAACTATCTGTTATTTATAAGTGCTCTACAAGCCAATCACGTGAGTGATGACATCTATAATATGTTGCGTCAATCTCTTTGCTTATGATTATTGGTATTTTCTCAAATTATCTAGATGTATATTGTGATGTCCTTGGATCTGTGCAATGAGAATCAGATCATGATGAGATCACAATAATGAGACTGATTCACTTTTAAACATGGACCCTAAATAATCCTGGTCATAAGTTACTCTAGAGGGACATCGAGGTAATTAGATAAACTGGTATGTTGTATACTCGTCCATATGATAGAGGTAGCTGGTCTCATAGTTACTCATGTGGGGACACTAAGGATATAGTGTAAGTGTTCATTGGAGAATGAGTTCACTGATTGATTTGTTTATGGAATGTTGGATGGCTAATGATACTTGACGTCAGACAGTGATTTCATAGTTCTAGTTGTGTGTTTGGTCCTTAGACTTGAGACACTAAAGATTCCTTGTATGAGTACTATATTTTTTAATGTCAGAATTATAAGTTTGGAAAGTTTCAGATCTAGTCTAATCGGTTCTTAGGAATAGTAGCCAGCCTAACGAAGGCAATTGAGTGTCAATAAAGGATCATCCACTCTCGGTATCATAAGAGAAATATTCCATATGTTCTTACTTAAGTAAATCTCTAGCCAGGGTTATTTGGATTAAGAGAAAAAGAGTTCTCCGGGAGAATCCAATTAGAGTGAAACTCAAGTGAAAACTGTATAGGCTTGACAATACCATGCTTGATATACGATCTTTGGGATATTTGATGGATGAAAGACTATAGGTGTATGATAACTAAGGACAAATACATCTAAAAGATTGGATTCCCCTATATCGTTTGAGACTGTAGCGTAGTGGCCTAGAACGTCCATAGTCGATGAGTCAAGTAAATTATTATGAAGATAATTCACTGAGTCAGAAGGAGTTCTGATAGGTATGACTTATGGCCAGCTTGATATTGGGCCTAGAGAGTCATACATATATGATAGGTATTGTAACGAGTAGAGGTTTGGATATGAGATATCCGTTGGAGCCCCTATCTTATTGGATATCCAATAAGCCCTTTAATTATTGAATCATATGGATGAGATCTAATAAGAGCTAATAAAAGATTATTGGGTAGAGACCCATTAATCTAAGAGACTTGGGTAAATGGATGGAGATCCAATACCAAATAGAGTATGATTCATTAGGGTTAACAAGGGACCTTTATAAAAAGGAGAGAACCAAATGCTCATAGGCTGGGGTTTTTCTTGGTAGCCACCTCCTATTCTCCTCTCCCCAAGGAGGAGCATCTTCGTAGCCCTTGTCATGTGGATCACCACTAGAGAGGAAGATGGTTGATCTCTTTCATCCTCTTCTATGGATTTACAGGAATTTAGGGATATATGATCTTCCTAGGTAATATCATTTTCATATATGTAGTTTTCGATTTCACGGGTTTTTACACACTGATCTTTGTACGATGACAAAACCATTTCATGAAAATCTAGGATTTTTTATTTTTTATTTTTCTACTATGCATGTGATGATGCCCCTAGATTTCCCAATAGTGGTATCAAAGCCAAGTTATTCGTGCAAAAATTAGATTTTAAACTACGTGTGTTATGATTTAAAATAGCTTTTATCATCAAAATTATTAGCACAAAAGTAGGAACGGCAAGAAAGGTAAGGGGTGGTGCTTGCGGGCGGCCTGCCAGTAAGGAAGCACCAGAAAGTTGTTTTACCATTTGTCTAAATTATCAAAACACCCTTCATAATTCAAAATTATTTTTATATGTCCCCGATTTCAAAAAAAGGTTAATTAAAATATTTAATTAACTATTATTATTTATCTGGTAGTCTTATATAAAGATATGTACATCTAATTTATGATGTGGATAGATGAATATGGACTGTGTAATAAGATGTATGTGTATGATTTGATCATTATTATTATTATTGGGGCCTGTGAGCCTCTATTTTTCTCATTTATTGTTGTATTTGCATGCTTGTAATTTTATTATAATTGCATTAGGAGGCAAAGCGGGAATTTGGAAGTGATAGCGAGACCCATGAGGTCGAGACGAACAATCGCGATGCATGGAGATGCACCGAGATACCAACGAAACCGACGAGGACGAGATGGATGATCACAGGGCATAGAGATATGCCATTGCACATATATATTTTGATGTGAGTCATTAGGCCCACTGGCTTAGGCTTGATCATATTAGAATGTGGTCCATTATCATCTAGTGTGATTACTAATGTGATGTGTGATTGCTTATATACCTACTAGATATGTATATATATGTATTTGTATGTGATGTAGATATATATTAAATATGTATGTGCGTGACACATCATATTAAGAGACCAAAAAAAAATTTTGTTTCTTGATAATATTAAGTCAGTAAACGTGAGGCAATTAGATTGACCCATGTGGTCTTCCATCGTTATAAGTAGGGATCGATTCTCGTTGTAAGTTGAGTTGGTCGAGTCACTTGAGGCTCATCTATATCGTGATTCGTTATCTTGCCAATGACATAGAGATGTCACTGGTGACTTGAGGACATGGTATAATTAGTCGAGTCCCTTGATGGTATATCATTAATCAGACTCATCTTGTAACAATGGTGATAACTTAACTAAATATCATGGTTGGTCGAGTCCCTCGAGGCCATAGTAGTTCGGAGGCCAAACAGGATATTAATCATAAAGAGTTGCCTACCTTTTAGGGTTAGTGTGATTGGTCGAGTCTCTCGAGATTATACTAAGACGTCGATTGTTTCTCGATCCCCAATAGAAGTCTACTGGAGACTTCCGTTTCACATGCTGAGGGTGTCGCATGACTCACTAGAAAAATAGTTGGAGCATATTAAGATAAAAGTCGATATCTTAATTATTTATATTTCTATAAAATCTACATGTTATTTAATTCTGTTGCATCTTTATTTTTAGAAAATGTAACTAATAGACCCTCTATGTGGCATACTTGATGCCAATCTCTTCCCTGGTCCAAACTATATGGATTGGCTCCGTAACTTGAGAATAGTTCTCACAGCGGAGAATGTCACATATGTCCTTGATACAGTGATGCCTATGCCTAAGGAAAAGGCAAGCAAGGATGAGATTGTTCGTTACATGAAGTACACAAATGATTCCACTCTTGCTCAGTATTACATGTTGGGCTCTATGACTCCTGAGGTACAAAGGCAACATGAAAAGATGGATGCCAGATCCATACTCCTATATCTCCATAAATTATTTGAGGAATGAGAAAAAATTCAACGATATGAGATATTGAAGAGTCTCTTCTGTGCTAGGATGACTTAGGTGACACTAGTTTAAAATCATATCCTTAAGATGATTGCGTAGATAGAGAAACTCACAGGTCTAGGAATGATCTTAGAGGATAACCTATGTGTAGATCTTGTGCTTTAGTCCCTACTAGATTCATTTTCACAATTCTTTATACTAATAAGACCAAAAAGAAAAGGAAGACAAAGAAGTCCCTTAAGAAGGGAAAGGGCAAGAGCAAACCGGGTAAAGTAAAGGTTGCTATGAAAGACTAAGCAAAGAACAAAGGCCAATGCTTCTACTATACCAAAAATGTGTATTGGAAGAGGAACTGTAAGGAATATCTTACAAAAAGGCAAAATACAAGCTTAGAGAAGCTTCAAGTGTATGATCAGTCTCCATTTGTCAAACTCATATGATAACACATGGGTATTGATACCGATAGTGCTTATCATATCTGTAATTCTTTGTAGGTTATAGTAAGACCTAGGAGATTGATGAGAGGCAAGATGGACCTCAAGATAAGTAATGGAGTAAGGGTTGCTATTATTACTGTTGGTGAGGTCATTTTACATCTACTTGATGGAGCTACTATTGCATTAGATGTATGTTATTTTGTTTCCTCTATTATTAAAAATATTATTTCTATTTCATGTTTGACATTAAAAAGTTATAAAATAGTTTTGAGAATAATAATTGTTTAATTATTAAGGATGATGAGATCATCACGATAGGAACATTGTATAATGGTTTGATTATGCTAGACACTATTCCACATATCATGAATATAAGTAAGTCTAAGAGGAAACGAGATGAGGTGAATAGTGTATACCTATAGCATTGTAAGCTAGGTCATATTCATGAGGAAAGGATTTGAAGGTTGTTGAAGGATGCTAGTTATATATGTCCTGCAAGCCAATCACATGAGTGATGGCACTAGTGACTTGATATGCACTCTTTCTTTTTACTTATTATTATTAGGTATTTTATCACTTTATCTTGCGTGTTGCATATATTGTGTTGTCCTTGGATCTGTGCAATGGGAATCGGATCGTGATAAGGTCACGATAATGAGACCGATTCACCTTTAAACACATACTCTAAATAATCTTTGTCATAGGTTACTTGAAAGGGACATCGAGATAACCGGATAGACTGGTGTACTGTATACCTGTCCATATGATGGAGGTGGCTGGTCTCATAGCTACTCGTGTGGAGATACTAAGGATATAGTATAGGTGCTTATTGGAGAATGAGTTCACTGATTGATTTGCTTACGGAATGTTGGATGGTTATTGATACCTCACGTTAGATAGCGATTCCGTAGTCCTAGTAGTGTATATGGTCCTTAGACTTAAGACACAAAGGATGTCTTGTATAAATACTCTACTCTTTGATACCGGACTTATAGGTTTAGAAGTTTCAAATCTAATACAATCGGTTATTGGGAGTGGTAGCCAATCTTACAAGAGCTATTGAGTGTCAATAGAGGATCATCCGCTCTTGGTATCATGAGAGGAATATCCCATGTATTCTTGCTTGAACAAATCCTTGGCCAAGGTTATTCGGATTGAGAGAGAAAGAGTTCTCCGGGAGAATCCGATAAGAGCGAGACTCGAGGAGAGACGGTGTGGGTCTGATAGCACCATGCCCAGTATAGGGTTTCTGGGATATTAGATGGATGAGGAACTATAGATACATGGTAATTGAGAACAAATAGGTCCAAAGGATTGGATTCCCTTATATCGTCTAGGGACTACAGTGTAGTGGCCTAGTACGTCCGCAATCGATGAGTCGGGTGAATTATTATAGAGATAATAATTGACTAAGTCAGAAGGAGTTATGACATGTATGACTCACGGCCAACTCGATATTGGGCCTAGAGGGTCACACACATATGGTAGGTGTTGCGACGAGTAGAGGTTTGGATATGAGATATCCATCGGAGCCCTTATCTTATTGGATATCGAATAAGCCCCTGAATTATTGGATCCTAAGATAAGATCCAATAAGAGCTAATAAGAGATTATTGGGTAGAGACCTATTAATCTAAGAGGTTTGAGTAATTGGATAGAGATATAATACCCAATAGGGCAGGATCCATTAGGGTTTACAGGGGGCTTCTATAAATAGGAGGGAATTAAAGGCCCATAAGCTAGGATTCTCTCAATAGCCACCTTCTATTCTTCTTTGCCCAAGAGAGGAGCATCATCGTAGTCCCTGTCATGTGGATACCGCTAGAGAGGAGGACGCTTGACCTTCTTCATCCTCTCCTACAAATTACAGGGATTCAGGGATATACGATCTCCCTAGGTACTTTTTTATATACATGTAGTTTTCGCAGATTTATTTTTGAATGCACCGATCTTTGTACGACGACAGAACCTTTCATGAAAATCCAAGGTTTTTGTTTTTTGTTCTTCCGCTGCGCATGAGATGTCGCTCCCCTTGGATTTCCCAACAGTGGTATCAGAGCTAGGTTGTTCGTGCGAAGATCAGATCTTAAACTACGTGTGTTGTGATTTAGAATAGCTTTTATCATCAAAGTCGTTGGCACAAAAGGTGAGGAAGGGCAGCAACTGTTGCTGCCCTTATTGCGCTCGCACAGCGGTCGCGAGGCTGCTTGCAGCCTTGCTGCCTACATCGGCGGCAGTGGTGACTACGGGCACAGGGCCTGCAGGTAGGTGGCCGTCGACCCACCCGCAACAACAGCCCATATGGGACGGCTTGCCCACAAGGGTGGGTGGCGCTCGCTAGGGCAACGCTACCTGCGACAACTTGTAGGAGCTACCCTCAAGGGCAGAAGAGCTCGCAGGGGTGGCGCACGCTCGTTGTGGCGGCCTCGCCCACATGAGCGATCGCTGCCCAAGGCACAAAGCCCATAGGGGCACCCGCATGTGGGCAACCAGCCCGCAAAGGTGCCCACAGGGGCGCGTGCCCATAAGGGTGGCGCTCGCACACAAGCCACAGCGCCCCATGGGCGAACCACCTATGGGGAGAGGCCGATGCGCTTGCTATGCAATGGCTGCCGTCGGCATGGTGGCGGTAGCCACATCGCAGCAAAGCATGGAGGAATTAGGGCTTTCTAGGCAAAAGATATTTTTGCCCCTAAAAATTTTAAAAATTTCAATTTTGTCCTTTCTGGATGAATGACTAAAATACCCTTTAAAATTTAGAAAATTCCTTGTATATCCCTATTTTCAAAAAATATTAGTTAATTAAAATATTTAATTAACTATTATTATTTATCTAGTAGTCCTATATAATAACATATATATGTGATATATGATGTGGTCAAATGATCATGGACCGTGTGATTTGATGTGTGTACATATGATTATTATTATTAGGGCCTACGAGCCTCTATTTTTTCATTTATTGTCAGGCCTGCGTACTTGTAATTTATTGTAATTATATGAAAAGGTGCAGCAAGAGCATGGAAGTGATAGTAGGACCCACGAGGCCATGATGGACGATCCGACGTATGGAGATGCATTGAGATGTCGACGGAACCGACGAAGCGAGATAGACGATCACAGGGCATGGAGATGCGCCGATGCACATATAGATCTTGATGTGAGTGATTGGGCCCACTAGATTGGGCCTGATCATACTAGATGATTCCACTCATACTCAATGTTATATGTTGGCCTCTATAACTACTAAGTTATAGAGATAGCATGAAAATATGGATGCTAATTCCATACTCTTGTATCTCTGTAAACTATTTGAGGAACAAGGAAGAACTCAATAATATGAGATATCAAAGAGTCTTTTCCGTGCCAGGACAACTAAGGGGACACCGGTTCAGAACCATGTCCTTAAGATGATTAAGTTGATTAAGAAACTCATAGGTCTAGGAATGGTCCTAGAGGATAACCTATATGTGGATCTTATGCTTCAATCCCTACCATATTCCTTTTCTCAGTTTATAATGAATTTTAATATGAATAAGCTTGAGGTGATCCTCCCAGAGCTCTTTAATATGTTGAGAGAAGTAGAGAGCACCATCAAGAAAGAGAAGCCAGTTCTCTATGCTGGTGAGACCAAAAAGAAAAGGAAGGCTGAGAAGTCTCTTAAGAAGGGCAAGGGCAAAATGGGTAAGGCAAAAATTACTAAGAAAGACCCAATAAAGGACAAAGGCCAGGGCTTTTACTATGGCAAAGATGGGCATTAGAATAGGAACTATAAAGAGTACCTTACAAAGAGGGTGAAATAGAAGTTTAGAGAAGCTTTTGTTACATTCATGATCAATCTTCATTTGTCAAAATCTTATGATAACATATAGTTATTAGATATCGAGAGTACTTATCATATCTGCAATTCGTTGCAGGTTTTGGCAGGACCTAGGAGATTGAAGAGAGGTGAGATGGACCTTAAGATGGGCAATGGAGCAAAGGTTGCTGCAGTGGCTGTTGGCAAGGTCACTTTACATTTACCTGGTGGAGTTATTATTACATTAAGATACATGCTATTATGTTCCTTCTATTATCAAAAATATTATTTCCATTTCATGTTTGATAGTCAGTGGATATAAATTAGTTTTTGAGAACAATAGTTGTTTAATAGCATTAGATGATGAGATCATCATGAGAGGAACATTGCATAATGGATTATTTATACTAGATACAGCTCCACACATCATGAGCGTAAGTGAGTCTAAGGGGAAACGAGAAGAGGTGAATAATACATATCTGTGGCATTGTAGGCTATGTCACATCTATGAGGGAAGGATTCAAAAGTTGCTGAAGAATGGATATTTAGATCCATTCGACTACGAGTTATATGTGACTTGCGAACCTTGCCTTCGGGGAAAGATGATCAACTCTCCATTTAGTAGAACTAGAGAGATAGCCACTGAGTTACTGGAACTCATACATAATGATGTATATGGTCCCATATCGACTCATGCCATAGGTGGTTACTCCTACTTTATTACTTTCACTGATGATTTCTCAAGATACAGATATGTATACTTGATGAAGTATAAGTCTGAGGCTTTTGAGAAATTCTGGGAATATAAGAATGAAGTGGAGAACTAAACTGGAAAGAGTATTAAAATCCTTCGATCAGAACGAGGAGGTGAGTACTTGAGTTCATCCAGTTCCTCAAAAACCATGGGATTTTATCCTAATGGACACCTCTTTATACACCGTAGCTTAATGGTATATCAGAAAGGAGGAATCACACACTGTTAGGCATGGTGCATTTCATAATGAGTTTTGATGGCCTACCTATCTCATTCTGGGGATATACCCTAGAGATCGCAGCTTACCTTCTGAACAGAATTCTAACTAAGTTAGTAGTGTCTACTCCATATGAGATATGGAATGGGAAGAAGCCCGATCTTAAGGTTGTTAAGATTTAGGGCTGCCCTACCCACGTCAAGAGACACAACCCTGACAAGTTAGAATTCAGGATGAAATGGTGCAAGTTCATGGGATACCCCAAGGAAACTTGTGGGTATTATTTATATCACCCTGAGGACCAAAAGGTCTTTGTATCCAAGAGAGTAGTGTTCCTTGAGAATGAACACATTCTTGGTGGAGACAGTGAGAGCATGATAGAGTTAAGCAATGTTGGAGAACCTAGCTCAAGTACCATTCCACAATCAAAATCTGTTCAGGTACCTAGCACATAAGTTCCAACTTTACGTAGGTCCGGTAAAGTATCCCATTCTCCTGAGAGATATGTGGGATATATTAGAAGAGAGGATATTGATCCTTAGACCTACGAGGAGACTATTATGAGCATAGACTCCGGGAAATGATAAGAAGCCATGAATTCAGAAAGGGTCGAGTCCCTCGAGAGTATATCATCGAATCAAACTCATCTTGTAATGATGGTGATGACTTAACCGAACATCATGGTTGGTCAAGTCCCTCGAGGCCATGGTGGTTCGGAGGCCGACTAGGACAGGAATCACAAGGAGTTGTGATTGGCAAGAGTTGCCTACCTTTACGGGCTTAACGTGATTGGTCGAGTCCCTCGAGGTTACGTTAAGACGTCGATTGGATTCCGATCCCCACTAGAGATCCGCCAGGGGTTTCCGATTCATATACCAGAGGGTGTTGTGTGTCTCACGAAAAATTAGTGAGAGTACAATAAGATAGAATTCCTTATCTTAATTGTTTAATTTTTATAAAGTTTGCATGTTATTTATTTCTGCTACATCTTTCATTTCAGAAAATGTCGCTTTCAAATCCTTTACATGGCATACTTGATGCCGACTGCCTCACTGGTCCAAATTATACGGATTGGCTTCGCAATCTGAGAATCGTTCTCACGATAGAGAAAATTATGTATGTCCTTGATACAGTGATCCATATGCCCAATGAAGGGGCAAGCAAGGATGAGATCGCTCGTTATATGAAGTATATAGATGATTCCGCTCTTGCTCAGTGTTATATGTTAGCCTCTATAACTACTGAGTTACAGAGGTAACATGAAAATATGGATGCTAATTCCAAACTCCTGCATCTCCGCAAACTATTTGAGGAACAAGGAAGAACTTAGCGATATGAGATATCAAAGAGTCTTTTCCGTGCCAAGATGACTGAGGGGATACCGGTTCAGAATTATCTCCTTAAGATGATTGAGTGGATTGAGAAACTCACAAGTCTAGAAATGGTCCTAGAGGATAACTTGTGTGTGGATCTTATGCTTCAGTTCCTACTAGATTCCTTTTCTTAGTTCATAATGAATTTTAATATGAACAAACTTGAGGTGACCCTCCCAGAGCTCCTCAATATGTTGAGAGAAACAGAGAGCACCATCAAGAAAGAGAAGTCAGTTCTCTATGCTGGTGAGACCAGAAATAAAAGTAAGGCTAAGAATTCCCTTAAGAAGGGCAAGGGCACGGGCAAAATGGGTAACGCAAAGGTTGCCAAGAAAGACTCAACAAAGGACAAAGGCCAGTGCTTCTATTGCGGCAAAGATGGGCACTGGAAGAGGAACTACTAAGAGTACCTTGCAGAGAGGGCAAAATAGAAGCTTGGAGAAGCTTCAGGTATATTCATGATCAGTCTCCATTTGTCAGAATCTTATGATAACACATGGGTATTGGATACTGGGAGTGCTTATCATATCTGCAATTCGTTGCAGGTTCTGGCAGGACCTAGGAGATTAAACAAAGGTGAGATAGACCTTAAGATGGGCAATGGAGCAAAGGTTGCTGCAGTGGCTGTTAGCAAGGTTACCTTACATCTGCCTGGTGGAGCTATTATTGCATTAGATGCATGCTATTATGTTCCTTCTATTATCAAAAATATTATTTCCATTTCATGTTTGACAGTTAGTGGATATAAATTAGTTTTTGAGAACAATGGTTGTTCAATAATATTAGATGATGAGATCATCACAAGAGAAACATTGCATAATGGTTTATTTATACTAGATATAGCTCCACATATCATAAGTGTAAGTGAGTCTATGAGGAAACGAGAAGAGGAGAACCAAACAGGAAAGAGTATTAAAACCCTTCGATCAGATCGAGGAGGTGAGTACTTGTGTACAGAGTTCACCTAGTTCCTCAAAAACTATAGGATTTTATCCCAATGGACACCTCCTTATACACCACAGCTTAATGATGTATCTAAAAGGAGGAATCGCACACTATTAGACATGGTGCGTTTCATGATGTGTTTCGCCGACCTACCTATCTCATTCTGGGGATATGCCATAGAGACCGCAGCTTACCTTCTGAACAGAATTCCAACTAAGTCGGTGATATCTACTCCATATGAGATATGGAATGAGAAGAAGCTCGATCTTAAGGTTGTTAAGATTTGGGGCTGCCCTGCTCACGTCTAGAGACACAACCTCGACAAGTTAGAATCTAGGACGGAACGGTGCAAGTTCGTGGGATACCCTAAGGAAACTTGTGGGTATTATTTCTATCACCCTAAAGACCAAAAGGTCTTTGTAGCTAAGATAGCAGTGTTCCTTGAGAAGGAACACATTCTTGGTCGAGACAGTGGGAGCACGATAGAGTTGAGTGAGGTTGGAGAACCTAACTCAAGCACCATTCCATAGCTAGAATCTATTTAGATACCTAACACACAAGTTTCAACGTTACATAGGTCCGATAGAGTATCCCATCCTCTTGAGAGATATGTGGGACATATCAAAGGAGAGGATATTGAGGATATTGATCCTTAGACCTACGAGGAGGCTATTATGAGCATAGACTCTGGGAAATGGCAAGAAGCCATGAATTCAGAAATGGATTCCATGTACTCCAACAAGGTTTGGAACCTAGTTGATGCACCTGAAGGTATTATACCCATTGGCTACAAGTGGATCTTCAAAAAGAAGATTGGAGTAGATAGAAAGATAGAGACCTCTAAAGTAAGGCTAGTGGCTAAGGGATATTGTCAATGGCAAGGTGTTGCTATGACGAAACTTTCTCACCTGTAGCTATGCTAAAATCCATTCGAATTCTATTGGCTATTGCAGCACACTATGATTATGAGATCTGGCAGATGGACGTCAAAACCACAATCCTCAATGACAACCTCGAAGAGGAGGTGTATATGATACAGCATGAGGGATTCGTGTCCAGGGATAACCCAGATAAGGTGTGCAGGTTGCTTAGGTCCATTTATGGACTGAAACAAGCTTTCCGAAGTTGGAATATAAGATTTGATGAGGTGATCAGATCTTATGACTTCGTTAAGAACGAAGATGAGCCTTGTGTATATAGAAAAGTAAGTGGGAGCACTATCACCTTTTTGGTATTATATATGGATGACATCTTGATCATTGGGAATGACGTAGGAATGCTCTCCACAGTAAAGATTATCAAGGCACTTCTCCATAAAGAACTTAGGGGAAGCATCCTGCATATTAGGGATACGGATTTATAGAGATAGATCCAAGAGGATGCTTAGTTTGTCCCAGTCCAGATACATAGACACCATTGTCAAAAGGTTTGGCATGAAAAATTCCAAGAGATGTCTCATACCAATAAGACATGGAATATCACTTTCTAGGAGTATATCCCCAAAGACTCCTGAAGAAAGGGCACACATGGATATGATACCATATGCATCAGCGATAGGATCTATCATGTATGCTATGCTATGTACTCGGCCTAATATAGCGCATACTCTAAGTGTCACGAGCAGATATCAGGCAGATCCAGGCTTGGAGTATTGGAAAACAGTAAAATGCATCCTTGAGTACTTGAGAAGGACTAAGGATCTTTTACTGGTATATGGAGGTAGTAGCCTTAGGGTTGAGGGCTACACGGACTTGAGATTCTAGTCCGATGTCGATAATAGCAAGTTTAATTCAGGGTATGTGTTCACCCTGAATGGAGGAGCAGTATGTTGGAAGAGTTCCAAGCAAGATACTATTACTAACTTGACTATAGAGGCGGAATACATTGCTGCGGCAGAGGCAGCAAAGGAGGGAGTCTGGATGAAGAAGTTCATCATAGATTTGGGAGTCATGTCGAGCAGCGAAGAGCTGATTCCCTTATATTGCGACAACTACGGGGTGATTACTCAAATAAGGGAACCCGGGTCTCATCGGAAGTGTTCTTAGGAGGTTCTAGCTTATTAGAGAGATCGTGGCCTGAAAAGATGTAAAAAGAGTTCCATCCGAATATAATATTGCAGATCCACTGACAAAGCCATTGACTCAGAGTGTCTTTGAGCGTCACATAGGTCCGATGGGGATCAGACATGTTGGTGATTAGCTTTAGGTTAAGTGGGAGATTACTAGTCATATGTGCCCTACAAGCCAATCACATGAGTGATGACACTTGTGACTTGATATGCACTTTTTTTCTTTGCATATTATTAGGTGTTTTATCACTTTATCTTGTGTATTGCATATATTGTGATGCCCTTGGATTTGTGCAATGGGAATCGGATCGTGATGAGATCATGATAATGAGAACGATTCACCTTTAAAACCAGATCCTAAATTATCTTGGTCATAGGTTACTCGAGAAGGACATCGAGATAACCGAACAGACTAGTGTGCTATATACTCATCCATATGATGGAGGTAGCTGGTCTCATAGCTACTCGTGTGGGGACACTAATGGTACAGTGCAGGTGCTCATTGGGGAATGAGTTCACTAATTGATCCGCCTACGGAATGCTGGATGGTTATTGATACCTCACGCTAGACAGCGATTCCGTAGTCCCAATAGTGTATCTGGTCCTTAGACTGGAGACACCAAGGATGTCCTGTATGAGTACTCAACTCTTTGATACCAGACTTATAGGTTTGGAAAGTTCCTGATCTAGTACAACCGATTATTGGAAGTGGTAGCTAAACTTATAAGGGATATTGAGTGTCAATAGAGGATCATCCGCTCTCGGTATCAAGAGAGGAATATCCCATGATTCTTGCTCGAATAAATCCTTGGCTAAGGTTATTCGGATTGAGAGAGAAAGAGTCTCCGGGAGAATCCGACAAGAGCAAGACTCGAGGAGAGACCATATGGGCCTGATAGTACCATACCCGGTACAGTATCTTTGGGATATTAGATGGATGAGGGACTATAGATATATGGTAACTGAGGATAGATAGGTCCAAAGGATTGGAATCCCCTGTATCGTCTAGGGGCTGCGGCGTAGTGGCCTAGTACGTCCGCAGTCGATGAGTTGGGTGAATTATAATAGAGATAATAATTCACTAAGTCAGAAGGAGTTTTGACAAGTATGACTCATGGTCAGCTCGATATTGGGC
Organism: Musa troglodytarum; assembly: GCA_023547065.1. NCBI lineage: Eukaryota > Viridiplantae > Streptophyta > Magnoliopsida > Zingiberales > Musaceae > Musa > Musa troglodytarum. The sequence goes on from CP097504.1 coordinate 26,071,480, forward strand.
CTAGAGGGTCACGCATATATGGTAGGTGTTGCGACGAGTAGAGGTTCGGATATGAGATATCCGTTGGATCCCCTAACTTATTGGATATCCATTAAGCCCCTGAATTATTAGATCATAAGATGAGATCCAATAATTGCTAATAAGAGATTATTAGGTAGAGACCTACTAATCCAAGAGGCTTGGGTAATTGGATGAAAATTCAATAACCAATAGGGCAAGATCCATTAGGGTTTACAGGGGGCCTCTATAAATAGGAGGGAACGAAACTTCTATAGGCTGAGAGTTCTCTTGGTAGCCACCTCTCTTCTCCCTAGAGAAGTGCATCGTCGTAGTCCCTGCCGTGTGGATACCGCTAGAGAGGAGGACACTTGACCTTCTTCATCCTCTCGTATAGATCTATAAGGATTCAGGGATATACGATCTCCCTAGGTATTTTCTTTAACACATGCAGTTTTCGCAGATTTGTTTTGACGCATTGATCTTCGCATGACGACAGAAACTTTCTACCGGAAATCTGGGGTGTTTTGTTTTTTGTTCTTGCACTGCATATGAGATGTCGCTCCCCCAGATAAGGATTTCCCAACACCATGATCATCTAGTGTGATTACTAATGTGATGTGTGTTTACTTATATACCTACTAGATATGTATATATATGTATCTGCATGTGATGTAGATATATATTAAATATGTATGTGTGTGACACATCATATAAGAGACTGAATAAAAAATTTTCTTTCTCGATAATATTAAGTCAGTAAATGTGAGGCAATTAGATTAACCCATATGGCCAGTGTAGGTTGAGTTGATCGAGTCACTTGAGGCTCATCTATATCGTGATTTACTATCTTGCCTATGATATAGAGATGTCACTAGTGACTTGAGAACGTGATATTCTTAGTCGAGTCCCTTAAGGGTATATCATCAATCAAACCTATCTTGTAATAATGGTGATAACTTAACCGAATATCATGGTTGGTCAAGTCCCTCGAGGCCATAGTGGTTCAGAGGCCAAATAGGATATAAATCACAAAGAGTTGCCTACCTTTTAGGGTTAGTGTGATTGGTCGAGTCCCTCAAGATTACACTAAGATGTCGATTGGATCTTGATCCCCAATAGAAGTCTACTGGAGACTTCCGTTTCACGTGCTGAGGGTGTTGCGTGACCCACTAGAAAAATAATTGAAGCATGTCAAGATAGAAGTTAATATCTTGATTATTAATATTTCTATAAAATCTATATGTTATTTATTTTTGCTGCATCTTTATTTTTAGAAAATATCACCAATGGACCCTCTATGTGGCATACTTGATGCAAATTGCCTCACTAGTCCAAACTATGTGGATTGGCTCTATAACCTGAGAATAGTTCTCATAGTAGAGAAAGTCACATATGTCCTTGATATAGTGATGCCTATGCCAAAGGAAAGGGTAAGTGAGGATGAGATCGTTCGTTACAAGAAGTACATAAATTACTCCACTCTTGCTCAATATTACATGTTAGGCTCTATGACTCCTGAGTTACAAAGGTAACATGAAAAGATGGATGCTAGATCCATACTCCTATATCTCCATAAATTATTTTAGGTACGGGAAAAAATTCAACGATATGAGATATTGAAGAGTCTCTTCTGTGCTAGGATGACTAAGGTGACACTAGTTTAAAATTATATCCTTAAGATGATTGAGTGGATAGAGAAACTCACAGATCTAGGAATGATCCTATAGGATAACCTGTGTGTAGATCTTGTGCTTCAGTCTCTATTAGATTCCGTTTCACAATTCTCTATACTGATAAGATCAAAAAGAAAAAAAAGACAAAGAAGTCCCTTAAGAAGGGCAAGGGCAAGAGCAAACCGGGTAAGTAAAGGTTTCTACGAAAGACTCATCAAAGAACAAAGGCCAATGCTTCCACTGTGCCAAAAATGGACATTGGAAGAGGAACTATAAGGAATATCTTGTAGAAAAGGAGAAATAGAAGCTTGGAGAAGCTTCAAGTGCATGATCAGTCACCATTTGTCTGACTCATATGATAACACATTGGTATTGATACTGATAATGATTATCATATCTGGAATTTGCTGTAGGTTCTGGTAAGACCTAGGAGATTGATGAGAGGCAAGATGGACCTCAAGATAAATAATGGAGTAAGGGTTGCTATTGTTGCTGTTGGTGAGGTCACTTTGCATCTACTTGATGGAGTTACTATTGCATTAGATGTATGTTATTTTGTTCCCTCTATTATTAAAAATATTATTTCTATTTCATGTTTGACATTGAATGGTTATAAAATATTTTTGAGAATAATAATTGTTTAATTATTAAGGATGATGAGATCATCACGAGACGAACATTGTATAATGGTTTAATTATGCTAGACACAACTCCACATATCATGAATATAAGTATGTCTAAGAGGAAATGAGATAAGGTCAACAATGTATACCTATAGCATTGTAGGCTAGGTCATATTCATGAGGAAAGGATTTGAAAATTGTTGAAGGATGCTAGTCATATGTGCCCTACAAGCCAATCACATTAGTGATGACACTTGTGACTTGATATGCACTCTTTCTTTTTGCTTATTATTATTATACATTTTATTACTTTATCTTACGTGTTGCATATATTATGATGTCCTGGGATCTATGCAATGGGAATCAGATCGTGATAAGATCACGATAATGAGATCGATTCATCTTTAAACAGAAACCCTAAATAATCTCAGTCATAGGTTACTCGAAAGGGACATCAAGATAACCAGATAGACAGGTATGCTATATACTTATCCATATGATGGAGGTGGCTGGTCCAATAGCTACTCGTGTGGAGACACTAAGGATATACTATAGGTGCTCATTGGAGAATGAGTTCACTGATTGATTCGCTTACGAAATGCTGGATGGTTATTGATACCTCACATCAAAAAATGATTCTGTAGTCCTAGTAATGTATCTGATCCTTAGACTTGAGACACCAAGGATGTCTTGTATGAGTTCTCCACTCTTTGATATCGGACTTATAGGTTTAGAAGTTTTAGATCTAGTACAGCCAGTTATTGGGAGTGGTAGCCAACCTTACGAGGGCTATTGAGTGTCAATAGAGGATCATCTGCTCTCGGTATCATAAGAGGAATATCACATATATTCTTGCTTAAACAAATCCTTGGCTAAGGTTATTCGGATTGAGAGAGAAAAAGTTCTCCAAGAGAATCCAATAAGAGTGAGACTCGAGGAGAGACCGTGTGAGCCTAACGGCACTATACCTGGTATATGGTCTCTGGGATATTAGATGGATGAGGTACTATAGATACATGGTAACTAAGGATAGATAGGTCCGAAGCATTGGATTCCCCTATATTGTCTAGGGACTGCGACGTAGTGGTCTAGTACGTCCGTAATCGATGAGTCGGGTGAATTATTATGGAGATAATAATTCACTAAGTCAGAAGGAGTTCTGACAAGTATGACTCATGACCAACACGATATTAGGCCTAGAGGGTCACACACATATGATAGGTATTACGACGAGTAGAGGTTCGGATATGAGATATCCGCTGGAGCCTCTATCTTATTGGATATCCAATAAGCCCCTAAATTATTGGATCCTAAGATGAGATCCGATAAGAGCTAATAAGAGATTATTGGGTAGAGACTCATTAATCTAAGAGGATTAGGTAATTGGATATAAATCCAATACCCAACATGATAGGATCCATTAGGGTTTACAAGGGGCCTCTATAAATAGGAGGGAATTAAAGGCCCATAAGCTAGGATTCTCTCAATAGCCACCTTCTATTCTCCTTTGCCCAAGAGAGGAGCATCGTCGTAGTCCCTGTCATGTGGATACCACTAGAGAGGAGGACACTTGACCTTCTTCATCCTCTCTTACAAATCTATAGGGATTTAGGGATATACGATCTCCTTAGGTACTTTCTTATATACATGTAGTTTTCACAGATTTATTTTTGAATGCACTGATCTTTGCACGATAATGGAACCTTTCATGGAAATCCAAGGTTTTTGTTTTCTGTTCTTCCGTTACGCATGAGATGTCACCCCTCTTGGATTTCCCAATAAAGGATGGATACCTAGATCCATTCGACTGAGTCATATACAACTTATTGTTAGGATCGAGAGCGGTACTAAGAAGGTGGGGGGGATGAATTAGTGCTGCGGTTAAGTATGACAAATTTTAGTGATTTAAGAACCTTAAAAAATTTTGTATGATTAAAAGCAATGTTTCGATTCAAAGCATTTCGATTGCATATAACTTGAAGACATATGTAAGAAGATGAAGAAGAAGTGGAGAAAGTAAAGTAAAGGCTTACAGCAATGTAAAGACAATAAGTAAATGCAAACCCGATTTTATAGTGGTTTGGTCATACGACCTATGTCCACTATCGATTCCTCTTCTCTTGAGGCTATCGGCTTTCCACTAATTGTCTTCCAAAATGGGCGAAGACGAACTCCCTTATAGCACCTCTTCTTTTGACGGGCTTAGGAGATAACCCTTACAAGCACTTCACTTCTCTCTTTCAATGGAATACAAATAAGAACTAGAGGAGGGATTTCTAAAGTGATTTGAATAGCATTTTCTCACTTTTAAAGTATGTGTGCTTATATATACAACCCAAGGATGTGAAAGGTATTTATAGGCTCCAATCGGATTCAAACTTGGAGCCAAAAACCTTCCCATCCCAGGTTTACTGGGTACTGACAATACCATCGCCTGTCACTAGCGATATTATCGCTAGTTTGACCCTAACACTGGGCGGTACCACTGCCCAGTCTAGCGATACTATCACCTGACACACTGCCACAGTTAGTGTACTGGGTGATACCACCGCCTATGTACTATATCATTGGGTGGTACCATCGCCTAGTCTGGGCGATACCACTGCCTAGTACATCCTGGGGAGCTAGACCTAGGGTGGTGCCACTGCCCTAGTCTAGCGGTACCACTGCCAGATAGGGTCCAACACTTCTGGTTGGGCCTTAAACCCAACCTAAACTAGTCCATTACCGGGCCTAGTTGGCCCCTAATAGGGTTAAAGGGATTACCTCCCAAATTAACCCCTAATTATGTGCTAACTATGGAATTAAAGACATTTTCTACACAAATCAAAGTCTGATACGTCAAGTCTTCTTCCGGTGAGCTTCCGGCGGTCTTCTAACGAACCCTCGGATACCATTCTATGGACTCTCAGTAAGCTTCTAGACTTCACAATGATCTTGGCGAGTTCTGATGAGCTTCTTCGGCAAGCTTCGATCTTTCTCGGTGAGCTTCATGAACTTCCAACGAACCTTTTAGTGAACTTCCAAAAACCCTTCGGTAAGCTCCCTACTCATTCTTCGCCAGTTCTAGCAGCACTCCCGATGAATCTTCAGACTTCCATCGAACTCTCGAACTCCCAATTATAGAGTTTTCCCTTAGTTTTTTTTCACAATTCTTGCTTTCCCAAGCAAGAGCACTTAGGGTATTTATAGACCCTAAGAGGATTCAAATTTGGAGCCCAAATTTGAATCATCTCGGAATTCTAGGGTACTAGTGGCACCATCGCTTGTCACTAGCAGTACCACCACCAGTTGACTGACATTAGGCAGTACCACCACCTAGTTAGTGGTACCACCGCCTAGTCAGCAGTACCATTGCCTAGGGGCACTGTCCCTGGGTGGTACCACCGCTTAGACCACCTAGGGAACTAGTCCTTAGGCGGTTCCACTGCCCCAATCTGGCGATGCCACCACTAGACAAGGTCTAACAACTTGGATGGGCCTTGAATCTAGCCCAATCCATTCTAAATACGAGCCTACTTGGGTTATAGGATTAACACCTAATCCTAAACCTAATTATATACTAACTATAAAATTAAAGATATTTCTTAAGTAAAATAAAATCCGACAAGTCAAGTCTTCTTCCAATGAGCTTCCGAAGAACTTCCAGTGATTTTTCAATGAACCCTTGGACACCTTCCTATGGACTCCAACAGACTCTTGGACTTCACAATGATCTTGGCGAGTTTCGACGTGTTTTATTTGGTAAGCTCTGATCTTTCTTGGCAAGCTCTGCGAACTTCTGACGAACCTTCCAGTGAACTTTCAAAAACCCTTTAGCAGGCTCTCTACTCATTCTTGGCTAGTTCCAGTAGCACTCCCGACGAATATTCGGACTTTTGTCAAACTCTTGAACTTCCAATGATTCAATCATACTTCACTCCAACACTTTGTTTTGCTTTATGTCTTCATCGTTATCATAGTTAATCCTGCACACATAAATCTTAACTCTACTTTGATCTAGTTAGTTACACAAATCAATCTCTTATTGCCTAGCACGTTATTGGTCGGTGCTTCATCCAGTTCTTCGGCACATCGTCCTCTCTTATGGCTTGTTGCCCAATCGATGGTTGACCTCTGTAACCTTGATATTCTTGGTGCAACACCACTCTTCTTGGCCCGATACTCGATATCTTTGTCTGAAGCCTTCTGTTGATTGTTGATTGGACCTTCGGCTCGACGTCCAATATCCTGACATGATTTTCTTCGGCACAACGCTGATTCATCCTGTGTCAATTGTCTAATTCTGATCGATAGTAGACCTGCATTACTCAAAACATAATTAGATAACAAAATACAATCAATTAGTTTTATCATCAAAATCTGAGACCTAATAGTCTTTCCCTTTTTGATAATGACAACTAATTGATGATAGAATTAACCTTAACTCCCCGAAGTTTAAACAAACTCTTCTTATCAATATGCCATATTGATAGAAACCTTGGATTAGTCTAAATCTAAGAAACATTCATCACATATTATGAAAAATATCAAACCATCATGCATATATATAAAATATTTAATATAATGCATGAAGTCATTAATCTACTTCTCCCTCTATGTTATCAACAAAAATGAGAAGTTGCATCATAGCTAGTTTAAAAGATATGCAAGTTTTACAATCATACTAGCTATCAATCTAGATGTGTAATCATGGCAATTCAATACTTCTTGTGCAAGTTTGCACTTCATTTCTCACGATAGGCAAGATAGCACTTAGTTTTGCCTTAGCAAATTTTTGCAATGGGCTAGCAATATTGCATAATTTACATCACTTTAAACATGCAAGCTAAATTTTCAATACAACATTCATAGCAAGTATAAGATTCTGAATCTTCTAAGTTTTGCATTTTTTGCTTCTTTTGAGAGAGCAATTCTTTGCCTCTCTTTATATTGCAAGATTACAATTATTGGTAGTATTCATGATAGCAAGTTCTTTCATTGCAATGATCGAGCTAGTAAATTTTTCATTCAAGTGTGCAAGCTAGCAATTTTTGCTTTGTGATGCACAGGCTAGCAATATTTCTTTCTTTCTCTTGTAATACACAAGCTAGCAAGCTAACTTCCACTTTATTTTTGTCAAAAAGAAGGGAGGGAATATGATGATATAAACTTCTCACATCAATTATAAATTTGCATCAATAAAAATTAATCTTTAAATCATGACAACCAATACAAAGAATCAAGATATCAATGATTTTGAGAAATGATTCATTTCGATATGTCTCTTCTTTTGTAAATAGCAAAAGATGTTAGGAAAATAAAGATGAGATCACAATATATGCATAATATTTCTAAATTCATCATGAATCATAAGAAAAATTTCGAGTGTTAAATATTGATATATCAAGATCATGACTTAGATTGTTTTCCTCTTTAGTGAATGAAGAAAAGGAGTCGAGGAAAAAGAGTTTCGATTCCCATAAAATGTATCTCAAGTTATAAGTCCAAGAAATGAAGATCAAGTCATGATTACAAATGCTAACATGTTTTCTTTCCCCTTTTTGTCTTTAAAGAAAGAAATAAAGGGAAAGGGAAGAATATAAATCTTGTTTTATATCAATGTTCAAATCATCACAAAAGTCATGTCATTTCTATGTCATGAAGGATATGATATCAAGGCTCAAGAAGAACATGATTCATTTGAGAATATATAGCACAAAGAGCAACTTGATTCATGCATAGAATATCATATTTCATAAGAAATTCCAAGTATCAATTATCTAGTAATAATAATATTTCTTGAAATTTCTCCAGTCAAGAAACCAAAAGAAGGTTCATGATTCGGTTTGAACAAAATCTCATTCAAGTCAATTCGTCAACTCTGAAAATATCATTTTGGATATTCAAAATGACAAATAGATTTTTGATAAAAGGTTATTATTAAATCATAAATTTCATGATTCATTTAAATGGATTCTTTAACACATCATCAAAATCTCATTCATAATTCAAGTGATTCACAAACTATCATAAATGAATTTATCACTTGTTTTTCATAGAAAAATCAAAAAACTTTTAGAGTTAGTAAAATTTCAAGAATCATGCATTTCCTTTTTTTTATGATTTATTTCAAATAACTATGCCTTTGTCTTATGATGTCAAATTGAGACAATCATGAAAGTTCAAGACATAATGGCAAAATCCATCATCAAAACTTTTAAGCTAAAAAAATATAACACGTCATATGAAACATTCATCATAAAAATGATTAAGACCAAAAACACATTAGTTCAAAAACATAGGAGTCACTCATCACGCATAATGTGTTTTATTTTAAGTTGTTTGTTTCATATAGGTGTGCTCATGTTTTAAAAGATGAGTATTATATTTAAAACCAAAGCATGAGTTTCATCATCAAGATATAACACATTCAAATTCTCATGCATGATATCATAAAATCATTAAGCATGATAACAAACTTTTATTATCAAGATATTCATCATTTTTTAACTCATTCAATTTGACAAATTTGCCGAAACTTTAAAGATAGGGAATTTTTGCAAAAACATTCCTCTTTTTATGTGTTTCAATTCATGCAATTTGGTCTTATATAGAAATGTTTAAATTTCTTATACAAGAGCCAAACATAATTCAAAAACCAAAATCATACACATACATTTAACATTTTTATCATCAAGTATGATTTCATAAGGTATGTTCAATTTTTTGTTCGAAAGCCACGAATCATCATATAAATATGAAATTGTCATCAAAATCTTTTATTCAAAAAATATGTTAGGAGCAACATAAATTGATTACATGTAGGCATGCTCAAGTCCTTTTTGTATAAAGGATGTGTATCAAGTTTAAAACCGAAAAGGTGATTTCATCATCAAAACCATCAAGACTAAACACGTCAAACATAAAACAACATGATAGCACATTTTCTCATTTTTATGTGTTTTATTTCATATGATTGATCACATATGTGTATGTTCAAATTTTCATATAAAAAGCCATGCATTATGTTGAAAATGAGATCATCAATATGCTTGCTTCTATCTTTTAATCATATTTGGTGTGCAAGCATTATGAAATATATGATCATCATGATAATTGATTTTTGTGTCAAAAACAATTCATCTTATTTTAAATTGAAAGCATCATCGCATAAATTTGATTCATAAGTTTAAAAAAAAAATCAAGGCATCATTCCAAAACATAGGATATCATTACTTAAAATCCTCATATATAGTATCATTATGCATGAAAACTGAAGTACATAATCATGGATTAATCCTATTAAACATAATCATGCTAATTAATTTTTGTGTCAAAATCATACGTCAAAATCCAATACAGAAATCATAAACATTCATGGAATTGTATAAGTCATCTAATCATCATTTATAATTTTTACTTTTAAACAATACTAGAAAGAAAAACATGATATAATTTTTGAAAATAATTTTTTATTTCCTACTATCTAAATTAAGCACTCATGAAAAACATCATTAATTTCAAAATAAGGTAAAAGCATTTCGTGTGAGTTACTTACCTCATTGTTGAAATCCGTTAAAGCCTAATTCGTCGTTTCGTGACTTGATTCTTCTTTGCGTTTCTTCTTCTTCTTTGGCCTCTTCTTTCATTCAAGTTTATTTTTAGTTTTAGATTTTTGTTTAATGGACTTATTAAAATTCATTAAAAGTTCAAGGTCCTCAACATTGTCCTCATCACTTGAGTCATCACTCAAGTGGTATTTTATAGTCCGAAGTTCTAAATCCTTCCTGTTCTTTGGAAGATGGTTCATATGTTTATTTCATGTTCCAAGAGGCTCATTTCAAATGTTATTAATGAGCCGATGAGTTCTTCAATAGATAAATTATTTAAATCTTTAGCCTCTTATATTGCGGTTACTTTAGAATCCCACCATTTTAGAAGGGATCTTAAAATCTTGTATACAAAATCAAAATCCAAAAAAGATTTATCAAGAGCTCTTAGATTATTGATAACATCCGAGAAACAGGAGAACATGTGACCGATAGTCTAACTTGGTGCCATTCGAAAAAGCTCAAAATCATGCAATAAGAGGTTTACATTCAAGTCTTCAACTCTACTAATTCCCTCATGTGTGATTTCCAGTGTTCGCCAAATATCAAAGGCCATTTCATAAGTTGAAATCTGATTAAACTCATTTTTGTCTAAGACGCAAAATAAGGCTTTCATAGCCTTTGCATTTAAAGAAAAAGATTTTCTCTCTAAATCTGACCATTCGTTCATCGGTTTAGAGGAAAGTTGAAAGCCGTTTTCAATAATATTCCATAAATTTAAATCTAAAGAAATCAAGAAAGCTCTTATTCGATTTTTTACAATAAGTGTAGTCCGATCCGTTAAACAACAGAGGATAAACAATTATAAAACCCTCTTGAAAGTCGTGAAGAGCCATTTCTTGTGGGTGTGAATCTAAAAGAGAAATAACGAGACTCTGATACCAACTATTAGGATTTAGAGTGGCACTAGGAGGGGTGAATTAGTATAGCGGTTAAGTACGATAAATTTCTATGATTTAAAACGATTTTGAAAACTTTGTACTATCATGGACAAATTGTAAACAGCTTGTTCAGGGTAATGCTTATGTATGTCCATGTCTTTTTGGTTTGTTCTAGCTTTGTAAAGCTTATAAAGGGCTAACCAATGGCTTAACAGCCCCATTTAAGTGAGTTTGATAGCCATTTTAGGCTTGTACATTACATTTGCATCAGGTGGATACTTGTATTAGATTTTGGTCTGTAGTGGACCAATTTTATACCTTTGTTGTGTAACTGTTCTGAGCTTATGATATCCATAGTTGAAATTTGTATTGACTATAAAGTGTCTGCTGAAAGAGTTGCTTATGGATCCTATGTGAAGCACTTTTTTTGTCCTGTCTTCCCTTTTGTAGGTCCTAAGGGATCGTAGGAGGTTTCGGGGAGGCTGACCTTTACAGATAGATACGCAAGGGTACCACACGACTTCGGTAAAATTGGCTAAGTTCGTGACAGTTAGTATCATAGCGGGACAAGCACACATAGAAACACTTAGCAACAAACATGAGGAACCTAGCGGGGCTGCATTGAGGGTACCTAACATGTACGACCATTTGGGGAAAAATAAACATGGTGTTGTAGGGAAAAGAGTCACTCAAAGGAGCGGACATCCGAGAATGGCATTCAGAGGAATGGCCAACCCTTCACGCAAGAGGCACCATGAGGATAAACATGCTAAGAGGAATTACGTAACGTATAAAGGTTGAAATGATTGAGTTCAAGTAGTGGCTCGACGTTAGTAACCAAACTTGACGGTGCTCGAGGTAAGCAGGGTACTTGGTAAGGGATGAGACTGTGCAAGGTGGAGTGGGTTGTTCAGTAATCGAAAGAGTTGTTTAAAGCTCATAGAGATGAGAGAAATTACAAACTCAAGGAATTCGATACTCATGTAAGGGCTTATATGTGGATGACGGACTGTTCGTGGCCATCCCAAGGCGACCGAAGGTCAGTGCCATGGAGAATTGAAACTTTCTTTTCAGCATGAGCAGGATACGTTCGTAGGAGGCTAAAGTGTACAATAGGTTCAGCATGTTGCTATACCCAAAGGGGTGTAGTGTGCTAGTCATATGTGCCTTATAAGCTAATCACATGAGTGATGGTACTTGTGACTTGATATGCACTTTTTCTTGTTGCTTATTATTAGGCATTTTATCACTTTATCTTGTGTGTTGCATATATTGTGATGTCCTTGGATCTGTGCAATGGAAATCGGATCATGATTATATTATGATAATAAGACCGATTCACCTTTAATCACAGACCCTAAATAATCCTGGTCATAAGTTACTCGAGAGGGACATCGAGATAACCGGACAGATTGGTATGCTATATACCCATCCATATGATGGAGGTGGCTAGTCTCATAGCTACTCGTGTGGGGATACTAAGGGTACAGTGCAGGTGCATATTGGGGAATGAGTTCACTGATTGATCCACCTATGGAATGTTGGATGGTTATTGATACCTCACATCACATAGTGATTCCGTAGTCCTAGTAATGTATCTAGTCCTTAGACTTGAGACACCAAGGATGTCCTATATGAGTACTCCACTCTTTAAAACCAGACTTATAGGTTTGGAAAGTTCCAAATCTAGTACAACCGGTTATTGGGAGTGGTAGCCAACCTTATGAGGGCTATTGAGTGTCAATAGAGGATCATCCACTCTTGGTATCATGAGAGGAATATCCCATGTATTCTTCCTTGAACAAATCCTTGGCCAAGGTTATTCGGATTTAGAGAGAAAAAGTTTTCCGGGAGAATCTGACAAGAGCAAGACTCGAGGAGAGACCGTATGGGCCTGACAGCACCATGTCCAATATAGGGTCTCTAGGATATTATTTGGATGAGGGACTATAGATACATGGTAACTAAGGACAGATAGGTCCAAAGGTTAGATTCCCTTATATCATTGGGAGGCTGTGGCGTAGTGGCCTAGTACATCTGTAGTTGATGAGTTGGGTGAATTATTATAGAGATAATAATTCACTAAGTCAGAAGGAGTTCTGACAAGTATGACTCACGGCCAGCTCGATATTGGGTCTAGAGGGTCAAACACATATGGTAGGTGTTGCAAAGAGTAGAGGTTCAGATATGAGATATTTACTGGAGCCCTTATCTTATTGGATATCCATTAAGCCCCTGAATTATTGGATCCTAATATGAGATCCAATAATTGTTAATAAGTGATTATTGGGTAGAGACCCACTAATCCAGGAGGTTTGGGTAATTGAATGGAGATCCAATACCCAATAAGGTAAGATCCATTAGGGTTTACAAGGGGCCTCTATAAATAGGAGGGAACTAAAGCTCTATAGGCTGGGGGTTCTTTTGGTAGCCACCTTCTGTTCTCCTCTCCCAAGAGAGGTGCATCATTGCAGTCCCAACCGTATGGATACCACTAGAAAGGAGGACACTTGACCTCCTTCATCCTTCCTACAGATTTGCAAGGGTTCAGGGATATATGATCTCTCTAGGTATTTTCTTTTACACATGCAGTTTTTGCAGATTTATTTTAATGCACCGATCTTCACACGACGATAGAACCTTTCTACAGGAATCTATGGTTTTATTTTTCTGTTCTTCCGTTGCGCATGAGATGTCACCCCATGTAGATTTCCCAATATAGTGGGAGCTATATTAGCGAAGAGTCGCAATCTAGTAGGTGCGTTTGCGGAGACAAAACAGTGCACAATTTGTTCAGTAAGGCGGAGTAGTCCAAGGGGATAGTAGTCTTTGAAACTTCTAAAGGGAAGGATGCAAAGAGAGAAGTTGCTCCAACGGGGCAAATATCCAGGAGGGATAAGTCTGGGTTCTCCAGAGGAAGAATCATGTGCAACAGACCACACATGTTGAGGAGTACCTCAAGACAAAGCTCAACATACTGAGTAAGCGACGAGGAGTCATCGCATGATCTCGCAAGAGGCAATGCGTTGGTGGATGCATAACAAGATCAAATGGGGGAGCAATCCTAGATAATACAAAATGAAGTCACACTTGGAGCCGATAGGAGATTGGGCAAAACAGAGGGCTGAACATGGAATGGTGGGCACAAGGACCCCCATTAACTCAATACAAATCGAGAAGCGGAGCAACTTAGGGGTAACTTGGTGATGCACCCAAGCCGCATAAAGGGAGTTGGCATAGAAGATGGAACATGGAGCGAAGGCTTAGAGCTTTCTTTGGATAGAGGTCAAGAACATGAACTCTTGCAAAGGCAGGAGTAGGATCATATAATTCCATGGGTTTCTTATTCTGATGGAGCAAACTCATCTTGTATGGTGCCAAAGATGAAGGGAACTTTGAGGCACATGCACCTTATCTCGGTGAAGCATTTGATGGAGGATCTAAGGTGACACAGCTTGCAGAGACGAAGTTGGTGTTAGAAGGCCTTGGCATGGGGCAAGAGGACGTAGAGGCGGGTACTCTTAAAGAATATACCATAGTGTTGCTATTCGAGTTGCCATGAGGAAAGCGGTGTATAACGGAGATTGTGCTGGTAGGGGTAGAGGCCTAGAATATAGATAATGGTGCATCAATTTCATGGTAGGAGACTTTAGAGGAGCTGCTAGGCGATGAACTATCCTAAGCTATGCTTCGTCAGGGTGTGACCCGAGAGCGAGTGGATGAAGGTTGATTGTCAAAGGAGTGAACAGAATCAAAGGTGACAAAGGCCCTATGATGTGTTGGCAAAGGCCACACATGGAAAGATCATAGTTCGAGTTCATACCACAAGGATCAGAATGCAAGGAGATGTCACCAGGAGGCGACATGGTATAGTGGATCGTGGTAGAATAGTTAAAGGCAATGTGACACACATAAGTTTTGTCCTATGAGGGACAAGGTCATATGGAGGTATGATCGAGAGCGTGACTAGGAGCTCCACTTCGGTAAGCATCATGGTGGCAATAAAAGCTATGGATTCAAGGAGCGAATACCATGATACTACAGAGGTGGGTCTTCTATGCATGCATCGAATGTTGCATTGAATGAAAGCCTTAAGCATCAGCTTATGGGGGCTATGCTCTACCGAGGGAGAAGTTCATATACAAGTACCAGTGAGTCCCATGGGAGGGATTGGATCATGCAGATGTATGATCGGAGCAACTGAAAAGTTGGACTATTTAAGAGCCCACATTCACTTAAGGGAGCCCGACAAGTCAGAGGACAAGGTCGAGTAAGCGAACATTGCGATCAGTGAAGCTAAGGAGAACAGAAGTGGTGCAAGCCCTACAACATGATGGTGAAAACCATACATGGGAGTTGTAGTTTGTCTTTCCATCGACCAAGAGAAACTACTCAAAGAACACAGAGGTTTTGAAGCCGGTGGTTAAAAAGGACGAGAAGCAATGACAAGTCCAGAGGGACTCAGCTACCCAAAATTAAGTATCGGTCAAAATGAAGGTGGATTTAGAGGAGTGCCGCAATGCCGCAGAGGCAGATCTACCGATCGTGAAGAAGGGACGCAGATGTAAGACAACGGATAGTAGTGCCATGGGCATGGTAGTACTATGGTACCATAGAGGCGGGACTTCTATGGAGTTATCGATCCTTTGCTCTTATTGGGGGAGTGCGCTTGGTCGTGAGATGGGCTGCGGAGGTGGAGAATATAGAGGTAAACTCCAAGTACTAAGACAAAGCTAAAGGGTAGAGGCCAAGGAATTTTGTAAGACCAGTGTCAATGGACATCTCATCAAGATAGCCACAAGTGAAAGACTTCGGGTCGATGCAAGAGTGCATGACTAAGGAACGAAGCAAGTAGTGCGTGCTACTGTACCTTTGCTACTTAGAGGAGTAGGCGACAGAAATGATGGAGAATACGGTACAATCCCAAAGGCAACCAAATCTATCGGAGACTTGCTCCAAGTTGGAGTGACAACTTCTTGCATTCTGGAAGTTCAATAGCATTGAGAAGATGAATCACAGTAGTTAACTCAATGCAAGGATTACAAACACTTCAAGTGCTTCAAAAGTGTGAGCTAAGAGTAGGCGAAGTCTAGTAACCAGCTCGACGCATGAAGTATAACCTCGAGGAGGCGGGTGAAGCTAAGTAACCTTTGCCTTCTAAACTCTCAAGAGAATGGATGAAATTGAGTACCCCAGCTCTCTTAGTTATCTAGCAGAGGAGCTCTGCATAGATTTGAAAACCCTTCGAAGAGACTAATGGAATACAATAGTTGTCAAGTCCTCACCAATGGTGATCAGTGTTATTGAGAGTAGATTGTTTGCTTTATTTCCCAACTGAATGCCAATCAAAAGCGGAAGAGATGCAAACCTACTTGGATGAGAGAACTAAGTGGAAGAAGATTCGATGGGAAAATTTTACAGAAGAAGGACCTAAAAACTTCAAAGTTTATGAGGTGATGCTCGTTAAAGCTCCAACAAGCATCTATCCAGTTCAAGAGACAAGAAGAATTCGAAGACTAGCGAATATCAAAGATAGTCTTTTCCTTCAATAGATGAATCCGCAAGAACCAACAAGGATCAACCTAACTCTATCGACCCCACACTAGAGTCAGAGTCATTGGCGAGTTGAAGTAGTATGGTGGATTAAAGTTTAACAACTCAACAACAATAAGCGGAGAACAATTGGGAGCCGAGGGGCACATCGTAGTAAGAGCAGAAGATTGAAGATCCAATAAAGGTAAGGAGTTGTAGCATCATTAAAGGCTTTGACGAGGACGTCAAAGGAATAAGTGGGGGAGAATGTCACAGACAAATTGTAAATGGCTTGTTTGGTGTAATGCTTATGCATGTCTGTGTCTTTTTGGTTTGTTTTAGCTTTGTAAAGCTTGTAAAAGGCTAGCCAAAGGCTTAACATAAAGTTTGAAAGCCATTGTAGGCTTGTACATAAAGTTTACATCAGGTGGACACTTATACTAGATTTCAATCTGTAGTGGACCAATTTTATACCTTTGTTGTGTAATCATTCTGAGCTTATGATATCGATGGTTGGAATTTGGATTAACTATAAAATGTTTGCTGAAAGGGTTGCTTGTGGATCTCGTATGAAGCGCTTTTCTGTCCCGTCTTCTCTTTTACAGGTCCTAAAGGATTGTAGGAGGTTTTGGGGAGGCTGACCTTTGCGGACGGACATGCAAGGGTGTCACATGACTTTGGCATAACCAGCTAAGTTCGTGATAGTACATTAAAAACTTCATTTCGACTAAAACCCAGTTTCAATTGAAGTGTATCAAAAAGTACTTAAACTAGGGAGTGTTTAGAGAAGAACGACAGTGATGAGCAAGTCGAGTAGCGAAGAAAAGATGATTTTCAGAAATATAAAAGATAATAAGTAAATGCAAACCATTTTCATTGCGGTTCAGCTATCCGACCTACATCCACTCCTGATTCCTCTTCCTTGAGGCCACTAGCTTTCCACTAGTAGTCTCCCTTCCAATGGGTGAAGACTAACTCCCTTATAAACTCTTTTATAAGGTTTCTCTTATTAGGATCTAGAGCGGCACTAAGAGGGGGGGGGGGGGAGAGTGAATTAGTGCAGCGGATAAAAATCGTAAATTAAAAAATAATTTTGAAAAGAGTTATGCATTGAGAAGTTTTGGTTTGACGAAAATGATTTTAGCAAAGTGATTTGAGTGAATATGACAAAAAGTAAAGAGAAGGAGATCGAGAGATTGTAGCTAAGTACAGATTAAAATGCAAAAATTTAAAACTCACACATCAAGAGAAGTATGTAGCGATGTATAGTGGTTTGGTCAAATGACCTACGTCCACTTTCGAGACCTACGTCCACTTTCGAAACCTCCTCAAATGAGATTCCCGACTCCACTATCACTTCTTCTTAAAGGGGAAGGACCAAGCACCCATCTTATAAACTTTTACAAGTGATTCACACTCTCTTATAGAACTTTTATAAATGAGACTTAGGAGGTGAACACTTAAGCTATCGAATGTAATTTTTCTAGAGCTTTGACTCGGTTTTTATCACTTCTCAATGTGATTAGCCAATTGAGAAGTAAGAGGTATTTGTAGACTTAATTGACTTTAGAATTAGAGCTAAAAAGAGTCACATCATAGATTTTTGGGTACTGACGGTACCACTGCCTGGCGCTAGCGATGCCACCACCCAGTCTGGTGGTACTACCACCTGACAAGGTCCTCGAACTCTATGGAGAGGTGGTATGACCACTGAGTTGGGGCGGTACCACCGGTCAGACCACCTGGGAACCTATTCCTAGGGCATTGCCACCACTCCAGTTTGGTAGTGCCACAACCAGACATGGTCTAGCACTATTGAATGAGTTTTGAATCCGACCCAATTCAGTCTAATTAAGGCCTAGTTGGCCTCTACTAGTGTTAATTAGGATTATAACCTAATCCTAACCCTAATTATATGCTAACTATGAAATTGAGACATATTTCGAAGCAAATTATGATCCAGTGACATCAAGTCTTCTTTCGGTGAACTTTTGATGGACTTCCGACACACTCTCGGATATCTTCTAGCAGACTCCCAATAAGCTCTCGGACTTTATGGCGAGTTCTGATGAATCTTTTGGCAAGCTTCTGACTTTCTCGGTGAGCTCCGTAAACCTTCGACGAACCTTTCGGTGAACTTCCGAAACCTTCGACAAGTCCTCGATTCATTCTCGGCTAGTTCCGGCAACACTTTCGATGATCCTTCGGACTTCCAACGGACTCTTGAACTCCCAATATACTTAACTCCGGCAATTTGCTTAATGTCTTAATTGCTATCATAGTTAATCCTACAAACTTATCTCAATAATATAGATTAGATCAAATAACCTATCAATTGACTTCATCATCAAATTTTGAGATTCAACAATCTCCCCCTTTTTGATGATAATAATCAATTGATGACGAAGTTAACCTTAACTCCCCTTATTTATTTGCTATATTTGGATAAAAAAACACTTGAATTCAATCTCCTTAAATTCAAGCCGAAACCAATAAGTTGCATCCATTAAACTTATCGTCATGCTCAACAAGCATGATCTTTTCATCCATAAATACAAAACTTCATATTTTTCATGATGTCAAGGCATGACATCCATTTTTAAGTTTAATATTGAATGATGATGAACAATCATTATTTCGACAAAAGATACTAACTAATATTTTAAAATGTAGCAAGGATCAAATGATATCAAAATAATATTTACAATTCCAAAGCATGATATCATTTTACGATACATTATCAAATGAAATGATAACTTATCATATCAAGGAAAGATACCAAATTTAAACATGATATGATAACGATCTTATAAAAATTAACATTTTTTGCATGTATGAACCATTTGTGATATACTACATATAATTGCGATACATTGCGATGCTTTTAATGATATCAAATATTTTATAATACAAAGCATGGCAATTACGATACATACAAAGCATTTGTCATTCCATTAAGTCATCAATTCATTCATCTTTTCAAATTCCCACCCCCCCCCCCTTTGTCATCAACAAAAAGGAAATAGGCCTTGATGCCAAATATTATGATAGAGTATAAAAATGGCAAACAAAGAGAAGGATAAATCCATAATTAAAAGTGATTCATTCATTCTTATTAAAATTCATATCTATGAAATTGTAAGATAGATCATCAAGGCCAAAATTCATAAGAATTTCTAAGAGCTCATGAAAGATTCATACATTAAAAAAAAATCAGCATTCAGGCATAATAATTCTTGAAGTAAAAGTGAATCATTCAAGTCATTAAAAAGCTTACAAGAATCATTTCTACCAAATAAAATTAGTGAGGTAGAAAAGAGATTATTTGAATATAAAATTCATAAAACTCATGATAAGAATTATGAGTGTTCATTCAAGAAGTATTGAGATGAAAAGTTCAAGAGGCAATTTGATTGAAAATTCAAGCCATAAAATTGTTAAGTGAAAAGATAGATCATTGAAGCCAAGACGTTCATCAAACATTTCATCAAGAGCTCATGACATTCATTCAAGAAAAAAATTTGTGAGGAAGAAAAGAGAGATCATTTAAGCTCAAAATTCATGAAAAACTCATCAAAAAATTTACAAAGGGCTAACTTGGTATTCTCATAAGAAAGAATTCATGAAGGCTAACTTGGCATTTCATTCATCAAGTTGAAAATAACCAATCAAGCCATTAAAGCTCAAGACATAGAATTTTGCACAAGAGTTAAAAAATTCATTGAATTTGTATGAATGAAATCCGAAGAGAGTATTCAAATAATAAAAACTTGAGAGCTTCTTCTTTATGCAAAGTTCATGACATTAACATATGTATAGTTCCATATGTCATGAAGACAAAATCAATAAACTTCAAATGATACGAAAGTGTGGAAAAACATAAAATCCATTTATTTATGCCAATAGGAGTAGAGGGAGTATAAAATTGATAGAATAAATTTTATCAAGTCATTAAAAGGGCATGATATTAATTTAAAAGACCATCAATGAAGAATCATGTACATGATGCTAAAATTATTAATCGAAGAAGGAGGAGTATCAATGCAAGATCGAAGAAAGATAAAAATAAGAGCTTCATTCAAAATACAATATCGAAAAGATGTCATTTGAAATCCAAAAAGATAATATCAAGATAAGTTTATGAAAACCAAAGTTGAAAAATTTCAGAAAAGAAACATACAATAACTTCATGCATTAAGATTAACATGTATGGAACTTTAAAGTATGCCAAAATAACAATAAGAGTCAAAAGCTCCATTACAACTTATGAAGTTAATATAGAGTTTTTACAACTATTCCTTGGGTGGAATACCAAAGTGCTTATACAAATTATCTAACTTCTGATTCATTTGACACACTTCATTCAGGATTTCGGCTTGCTGTGATTTGATTTGATTTATCTCAGTCATGATCAGATCTTCAGAAGATAGAGCAAGAGCTATTTCTAATGGTGTTGCACCAAAGGGACTAGGAAGAAGAGATTCATTATCCCTAAATACTGGTGTTTTAGGTTCCTCGGTTGGAGGGGGAGCTGGATCGGTCCTTCTAGGTTACTTAGTCCATATTCTATTCTTAAATGTGCACCTTAATCTCTTAAGTAGGTTTCTATTTATGGAATTATATCTATCCACTTTTATTACTTATTCGTTGGGTGGTATTCTAATATTATATGCATGTAATAATCTAGTGATTAACCCCCCATATGGTAACATTAAATCTTTAGATGCTATGTCCATCATATTTTACCAGATTAGGTATCCAAAATAATTATCTTGTTCGATCGTTATCCAGTACATAGTACCTAACTCCGTTTGACTAATTTCATCATGGTGATACTATTTAGGGATTAGAATACTAATGATGATGCGATGGAGGACCTTAGAACTCAATGGTAATAAATGCTCATAACTTTTAGGGAATGGCTAGGTTAGGATTTCCAAAAATGGTCCCTAAAGCCTCAGAGTAGGTTACTCCGATTGCATCCAAATCCCATTGTCCTCTAAAGTAACAACCCCTTCTCTTCTTTGAGATTCCAATTAGGTCACAAATTGTGTTGTCCATAATTGAAATTTGGTTCCCTAGAAGATAGGTTGACACATTGTCATCCTCATCTATGCTTAGATTAGTGTAAAATAATCAAACTAGTCTAGGGTAAATTGGTTCACTGATTTGTAAAATAGGCAAGATATATAAATTAGCAAACCAACTAATGGGCTCCTAATTCACTTAAATCAATATGCTTACCCTTATGCACATTTCTTATTTCAAAACTATGGTATCTAAGGGCATTTTCAATAGAGCTAAAAAGGGATGGGTCATATGAATCTCCTTCCGTCCTCTTCCCATTGTCCCTAGATGATCTCCTATGAGCCATTTATCTAAAAATGATGATAGTGAAAGAGAATTACAAAAAGACAATAATGTATCAAGAAATCAAAGAGGGAGTGCCAAAGATTACCTTAGTAGAGGTTTCTTAAAAAATAGACACCTTAATCCAAGATTTGAGAGGATGGAAGCCTCTCTTGGTCTTCTTGAGAGGAAAGATGGAGTTTTGAGAGAAAAGAGAGTGTATTTGGAGGTATTTGCAAGAGTTGGGGGCGGTTCTATCACCGGCCCTAAAGCCCCTTTCTATAAGGGGGCTCTCGGGTGGTGCCACCACCAATTGAGCGGTTCCACCGCTTGGGAATAGAATGCTCAGGTGGTGCTATCGTTAGTTTTGGTGGTACCACCACTGACACCCAAACTTAGGCATTTTTAGGAGGGCTGCAACACCTTGATCATTTGATCAATTTGTCCCCTTTTTTTTATTAATTAACATCTATCTTACAGATGTCTAATTTGATTGTCATGTATTTGATTGAGATGAAATGATGTCATTGAATTACTTTCGATCTCATATTAGTCATGAGGTAATATTTTTATTAAGTATATTGACTTAACAAACAATTAATTACATTAAAACATTGTAATCAAGAGACATCGAAAACTTTCTCATTAAGCAGATTGAGAGAGAATGATAACATAAAGACAAGAAAACTCAAATGATATAAGAGTAGTGATTCTTAAAAGTTATGAATACTTGCATATCATTGTCAAAACTAGCACCGATCAATTTGTAAAATCATGAAGGATATAAAATTCAACCAAAAGATGTTATTCATAGTTTATAAATATCATGAATCACACTATCTTCAGTTATATGTCCGAGAAATCAAGAAAAGAAAATTTTGAGTTGGGAATAAAGATAAATTAATGATTCATTTATTACTCATCATATATAAGATAGGTAAAAGATCGTCAGACATGTTTCAAAACATTTATCACTATGAGTCATCTTCAGAAGATATTTTAAAGAGAATATATTTCAATCGTAACTATTGATAAGTAACTCATTTGTATGCATCATGAAATGAGAACATGATTCATGCATCGAGTCATCAAATTCAAGGAAAAAATTTGAGTCTCAAATGCATTCAAGCCATCAATACACTTAAGTCATGATTTTAATCAAAATAAAGTTATAAGAAAAGAAAAAAAATTATGAATCATTTGAAGAACTCATTCTAGCTCAATTTATTAACTTCGAATTCATCATTAAGATCACATATGAGATTCATAAAATAAATGAATTTGTAGATCTTGAGTAGATTGAGAGTGTAATTAAAGTGAATTTAATTTTCATAGGAATGTTCAAGGAAGATATATACTTTTTATATAGAAACCTAGTATCATCATATAGTTCCAAAATAAGGTTTCGTCAAATCCATTAAGACCACATCATTTTAAAACATAGGATTTCAAATTGTAAAATGACACAAATGCTTTCATCAAAATTATTTTTAAAGAGACTTAATGCAAGTATTTTTTAACCTTAGTAATTATGGTGCATAACCAAACAATATATAACACTCAAGGGTCTTTTATTACTTGGGCTAGTGAGCTTAATAACGATCAAGAATTGTATCGTTACTCGCTCCTAGCTTGTGATGGTTAGGATGCCTACAAAGGAGGATTTTTGGGTACCCATTTGACTTTGGGTGCCTCAAACATTGATCTCCTAATTTTGTCATTTTGCATTGAGTTATTTATGATTCCTTTAGGAACCTAAATTAATTTATGTGGACTTAGTTTCTTAAATGAATATTTATAAATAACATGTCCAGATTTGCAACAAAAGTTACATTTTGAGTGCGGTGATACATGTAGTGTAGGTCCTTTAATGAAGGTGGTTGGATTTTAGTAAGATCCACTTACAAATCCAATTTTACTTCTTTTTTTGACATGACCCTTGTTTGCAAGGATCAAATCCAAGCCCTTGCTACTAGCCTTAAACTTATTTAAGGTCTCTTTAAGTAGCAAGTTCTTCTTCTTAATTTCCTCTAAGTGTTCACACTTAGAGCATGGAGGTAAAGAGAGAGTATTAAGTTTAAGACTATTATGTTTGTTGACTAAGAGAGTATGCTCCTTTTTCAATAAATTGAACTTTTTATTAATAGCTCTACACTCATCAAATAATTCATGAAAGGTAATTGAAAGTTCGTCAAAAGTTAAATCTTCATTAAATAACTCACATACCTCTTCTCCAAAAGCCATCAAGGCGAAGTTGGCCACCTCCTTGTTGCTTGTTTCTTCATCTTCAGAGCCACTTGAGTCATCCCATATTGCCTTTAGAGCCTTTTTCTTCTTTGGTTGTTTCTTCTTGGCTCGGGGGCATTCACTTTTGAAGTACTCCGGCTTCTTATATTCATAATATATCACTTATTCGTTTTTGGGTTCAAGTTTATTTTTAGTGTCATTTTTAAATTTATTCCTTCTTATAAATTTTTTAAAATTTTTGAGTCAAGAGTGCAAGTTCATCATCAAGGTCCTCATCACTTGAAGATTCTTTCAAGTGGTCTTCTTGTGTTCTCAATGTCATATTCTTCCTATTTTTTGGAAAGGGGTTCTCGAGCTTATCATGAGCATGGCATGTCATTTCGTAGGTCATCAATGACTTAATGAGTTCTTCAAGAGGAAAATTTTTTAGGTCTTTGGCCTCTTGAATGACCATAACTTTTGAAACCCAACCTTTTGGGAGGGATCTCAAGAATTTAGTTACAAGTTCAAAATTAGAAAAACCTTTTCTAAGTGCTTTGAGTCTATTAATGACATCCGTGAAATAGGAGTACATGTCTCCAATGGACTCACTTAGTTTCATCTGAAATAATATGTAAGAATGCACCAAGAGGTTGATTTTGGACTCTTTCACTCAACTAGGCTTTTCTAATTTTGAACTTGTGACTAAAATTTTTAGATCCCTTCCAAAGAGTTGGGATCCAAAAGTTACGATCATTCAAGAAGCCAAGGATCTTAAAACATTTCCTCTTGAAGAACTTATCGGGTCTCTAATGACCTATGAAATGACATGTCATGCTCATGATGAGCTAGAGAATCCCCTTCCAAAGAACTGGAAGGATATGACATTAAGAACACAAGAAGACCACTTGAAAGGAATATCAAGTGATGAGGACTTTGATGAAGACATTGCACTCCTAAATAGAAAATTTAAAAAATTCATTAAAAAGGGTAAATTTAAAAATGAAACCAAAAACAAACTTGAAACAAAAAAGGATCAAGTCATATGTTATGAATGCAAGAAGCCGGGATACCTCAAATATGAATGCCCTCAAGCTAAGAAGAAGCAACTCAAGAAGAAGAAGGCAATGAAGGCTACATGGGATGACTCAAGTGACTCCGTGGATGAAGAAGCAAGCAACAAAAAGGAGGCCAACTTCACGCTAATAGCTTTAGGAGAAGAGGTTAGTAGTTATTTAATGAAGAGTTATATTTTGATGAACTTTCTATCGCTTTTCATAAATTATTTGATGAATGTAGAACTATTAGTAAGAAGTTAAATTTATTAAAGAAAGAGTATGCTTTATTACAAGATAAGTTTGATAGTCTCCAAACTCCTTCTTCTCCCCCAAGCTCTAAGTGTGAACACTTAGAAGTAATCAAAAATGAAAACTTGCTACTTAAAGAGACCCTAAACAAGTATAAGGTCGGTAGCAAGGGCTTAGACATGATCCTTGCAAACAAGGGTCACGTCGAAAATAGAAGTGGAATTGGATTTGTGAGTGGATTTCACCGAAATCCTTCCACCTTCATTAAAGGACCCACATTACATGTTTCACCTCATTTAAAATGTAATTTTTGTTATAAATCCAGACATGTTGTTTACAAATATCCATTTAGGAAAATTAGTCCACATAAATTGATATGGGTTTCTAAAGGAACCATAAATAATTCAATGCTAAATGACAAAGTTAGTAGATCAATATTTGAGGCACCCAAAATCAAATGGGTACCTAAAAACCATCCTCTTTTGTAGAACCATTCACCATCACAAGCTAGGAGCAAGAGATGGTATCTTGATAGTGGATGCTCAAGGCACATGACCAGAGATCCATCTCAATTCTCTATGCTCACTAGCAAAGAAGAAGGGTATGTCACCTTCGGAGATAACAACAAGGGTAAAATCATTGGCAAGGGAACCATAGGTAACAAATCAAGTTTTTCAATTAATGATGTATTACTAGTTGATAGATTAAAATATAATCTTTTATGCATTAGTCAATTATATGATAAAGGTTATATTGTTAGATTTGAATCTAATGCTTGCATCATTGAAAAACCAAACAACATATCTATGATTGCGTTAAAACAAAATAATGTTCACATCATTAATATTGAAGAACTTAGTAATGAAATGTGCTTCTCCGTTCTAAATGATGATGCTTAGCTTTGGCATAGGAGATTAGGCCATGCAAGCATGAAACTAATATCTAAAATTTCTTCTAAAGAACTAGTACGAGGAATTCCAAATATCAAGTTTGTTAAGGACAAAGTATATGATGCATGTCAACTAGGAAAACAAATAAAAACTAGTTTCAAATCAAAGAATCAAATAAGCACCTCTAGACCATTACAATTGATCCATATGGATTTATTTGGACCAATCGATACAACAAGTCTAGGAGATAGCAAATATGCATTTGTCATTGTAGATGACTATAGTTGATATACTTGGACCTATTTCTTGGCTCACAAAAGTGATTGCTTTAAATATTTTTCTAAATTTTATTAACTTACTCAAAATGAAAAGGGTTTCATGATTTCATCGATTCGAAGTGATCATGGTGGAGAATTCCAAAACCATGACTTTTAAAATTTTTGTGAATCTAACGGGTATAACCACAACTTCTCTACTCCAAGAAATCCTCAACAAAATGGAGTAGTAGAAAGAAAGAATAGAAATTTATAAGAAATGACAAGAACTATGTTAAATGAACATAGTTTACCCAAATACTTTTGGGCCGAAGCCGTTAATACGGCTTGCTATATCATGAATTGGGTTTTAGTAAGACCATCTCTATCCCAGACTCCTTATGAATTATGGAATAATAAAAAACCTATTGTTTCTTATTTTAAAGTTTTTGGTTACAGATGCTTTATTTTAAATGAAAAGGATGCTTTAAGAAAATTCGATGCTAAATCCGATGAAGGCATCTTTCTTGGTTACTCTTCCATTTCTAAAGATTTTCGAGTTTTTAACAAAAAAACGTTAGTTATAGAATAGTCTATTCATGTAGTTTTTAATAAAATTTCTGAATTTAAGAAAAAATATTTTGATGATGATTTTGGCTTTGATGGTTTGAATTTAAATGAATCATCTCCTCAAAATAGCAACTTGGATGCATCTTCTTCCCAAATTTCCTTACCTAAGGAATGGAAGTATATAGATACCCATCACAAGGAGTTAATTTAAGGAGACACATCGAAAGGGGTTCAAACTCATTTTTCTTTTAAACATTTTTGTACCCATGCCGCTTTACTTTCTCAAATTGAACCTAAGTGCATTGATGATGCCTTGAAAGATGATTCTTAGATTATCACAATGCAAGAAGCATTGAATCAATTTGAAAGGAATGAGGTATGGAAGCTTGTTCCTAGACCTAGTGACCATTTAGTTATTAGTACTAAATAGGTCTTTAGAAACCAGCAAGATGAATGCGGTATCTTAGTTAGAAATAAGCCTAGACTAGTGGCCAAAGGTTTCAACCAAGAAGAAGGTATCGATTACGAAGAGACCTTTGCTCTTGGGGCAAAATTAGAAGTCATTAGGATGCTCCTTGCCTATGCTAGTAGTAATAATTTTAAGCTTTTTCAAATAGATGTCAAAAGTGCTTTCTTAAATGGTTTTATTTTTGAAGAAGTGTATGTTGAACAACCACCCGGATTTAAAAATTCTCTTCTTCCCAATCATGTATTTAAACTCACTAAGGCTTCTCTATGGATTAAAACAAGCCCCTAGAGCTTGGTATGAGAGGCTTAGTTCTTTCTTAATTTCAAATAATTTTGCCAAAGACAAGGTTGATACTATATTGTTTATTAAATATTTTAAAAATAATTTTTTATTATTCAAATTTATGATGATGATATTATTTTTGGTTCTTCGAATGAATCATTATGTGAATCATTTGCCAAGTGTATGAGTCATGAATTTGAAATGAGCCTAATGGGAGAATTAACCTTCTTTTTAGGATTACAAGTTAAATAACTTAGTGATGGTATATTTCTTAATCAAAAAAAGTATACATTAGATTTGTTTAAATGTTTTAACATGGATGGTTCAAAAGCCATCAACACTCCAATGAGTACTTCTACCAAGTTAGACATGGATGAAAGTGGAGAAAATTTTGATCAAAAAACATATAGGGGAATGATAGGTAGCTTACTTTACCTCATCGCAACTAGACCCGATATCATGTTTACTGTAGGTCTATGTACAAGATTCCAAGCTAATCTTAAGTTATCTCACCTTAAAGCGGTTAAAAAAATCCTTAGGTATCTTAAAGGAACTCCTAATCTATGATTATGATATCCAAAATCTGATAACTTTGATTTAAAAGCCTATACGGATGCGAATTTTAGTGGATGTAGAATAGATAGAAAGAGCACATCTAGAACATGCCAATTTTTAGGACATGCACTTGTTTTTTGGACTTCCAAGAAACAAAATTCGGTTGTACTATCTAAGGTGGAAGCCGAATACATAGCCACAAGTGCATATTGTGCACAAGTTATTTGGATGAAAAATACCTTAGAAGACTATGAAATTTATTTAAAGAACATTCCCATAAAATGTGATAATACAAGTGCTATTTGTCTAACCAAAAATCCAATTCAACACTCAAGAATTAAGCATATTGACATTATGCATCACATAATACAAGATCATATTAATAATAATAATATCATTCTAGAATTTATTAATACAAAACACAAATTAGTGGACATCTTCAAAAAACCCCTAAATGAAGAATAATTTGACTTCATTAGAAGAGAATTAGGTATGCTAAATTATTCTAATATATGATGTTGTATGTTTCTTTTCCGAAATTTTCCAACTTCAGTTTTGATTGTATCATCTTAATATCACCTCTTCATTTTTGAATGACATCTTTACAATATCATCTTGGCATTTTGATCTTCCTATTGATGAATTTTTGAGTTATGACTTTTGATGAAATGATTAAATTTTCAGTTTTGATAGTTTCACATTGATATTATATTTTTGCATTTTGATGACATCTTTATATCATGGAGCTCTCATTTTTATCTTTCGATCATAATCTTGATGAAAGCTATCATGATGTTGTTTTCCTTCTTTAAATAGTGGACACTAATGATGTAGTAAAAACTGATTTTATACCCTCCTTTAAGTATGACTAAAGATATTTCATGACTTGAATTTTATATGAAGCTTAACATATGCATAAATTAATATTATTATTTGTGCAAAATTAAGTTCTTAAATGTTCATTTTTGATTTTTATTCTTGTGCTAATCGGTATGATTTAAGGTTTTATGACTTCCTCATGAATCACTACAAGAATATCACGTCGAAGTTTTTCCTTCAAATTTTTGATATTGATATATTTCAATCATTGAAGTTTTATGAGTTTTGACATCTCATTCTCATGGAGTTTACCTTAAAATATGAAATCCTTGATGAATGACTTTAATGATCTATCCTTTCACAATTCTATACTTGAATTCTCAATCAAAAAATTGAGTCGTATATTCTTCATGTATGAATTCTTCATGAGCATTTTGACACTCTAATGTTTTCTTTCGGATCTCATGAACATGAATAAAAATGATCCAAACATTTTTCGGATTTCTCCATTAAGGATGATATATTTTGCATTATGTTCAACTCATTTATCATATGCTTGAATTCTCAATCAAAAAATTGAGTCTTATATTCTTCATGTATGAATTCTTCATGAGCATTTTGACACTCTAATGTTTTCTTTCGGATCTCATGAACATGAATAAAAATGATCCAAACATTTTTTGGATTTCTCCGTCAAGAATGACATATTTTGCATTATGTTCGACTCATTTATCATATGCTTGAAAATTGACCACTCATTTTTTTGTATGGTATGATACCTTGTGATGGCTACTTCACCTCCTTTTTGTTGATGACAAAGGGGGAGAAAAATATGAAATTGATGACAAATGACTTATATGTAGCAATATGTTGGAATGAAAAATGACTTATATGTATTGTATCTCATCGCAATAACTTACATGGTTCATATTGCAAATTGCTTTTGCTATGCTTTTAAATCAACAATTAATTATTATGAAGCATTGCAATGTATCACAATATATCTCAAATGCTTAAATTTTTTAAGCTATTATTTTACTTGATTTCATGCCTTGACTTTATGCACCTCATTAATATCATTTGATCCATGTGTTATTTCAATTTGTGATTAGTTTCTTTTGTCAAAATGATGAATGTCTATCATTCGACTAGAAAATACATATCATGCTATGACATTGTGAAAAATATGAAGTTTCATATTTATGGATGAAAAATCATGTTTATTAAGCTTGACGATAAATGAAACTTATCGGTTTTGGCTTGAATTCAAAAGATTGAATCCAAGTATTTTTACCTTCTCATGATATGACATATAGATAGGGGGAGTTAAGTTAACTCCATCATCAATTGATTGTCATCATCAAAAGGAGGGAGATTATTGAATCTCGAATTTTGATGATGAAGTCAATTGGTGAATTATTTGTTCTAATCCATATTATTGAGATAAGTGTGCCGGATTAACTATGATGGGATGAAAACATAAAGCGATTTACCAAGGTCAAGTTCGTTGGGAGTTCAAAAGGTCACCGAAAGGATCGTCGAAAGTGCTGTTGGAACCAACCGAGATAGAATCAAGGACTTACCGAAGGTTTCAGAAGTTTACCAAAAAAATCGTCGGAGGTTCGCGGAGATCACCGAGAAGGTTTGAAAGCTTGCCGAAGACTCATTGAACTCGCCACAAAATCTGAGAGCTTGTTGGGAGTTCGCTAGAAGAAATCTGAAGGAGTGTCGGAAGTCCACCGGAATTTCGCTGGAAAGCTTGCTGGAAGAAGACTTGAAGAATGTCAGTTTAAATTACTTAGAATTATATTTCAATTTTATAGTTAAGCATGTAATTTGGGTTAAGATTAGGTGTTAATCCTATAACCCAAAGTAGGGGCCCATTGGGCCTTGTTTGGACCAGTTTGGGCCGAGTTTAAGGCCCAAACCAATGTGCTGAAAAGTGCTAGGCTGTGGCACTGCCTAGGACCAGCAAGTTTGGTGGTGGCACTGCCCAATGGTCGAAAGCTGGGCGGTGGCATCGCCAGGCTGGGGTGATGACACTGCCTAGCACCCAAGAGACTGGGCGTTGGCACTGCTACCTTGGGCGATGGCACCGCTGCCTCGGGTGGTAGAACCACCTAGTACATTGTCAGTTTGTCAACTAACAAGCGGTGGCACCACCACTGGTAGGTGGTGGCACCGCCAGCACCGGGAAACCCAAAATGAATTCAAATTTAGAGCTCAAATTTGAATCCTCTTGGGGTCTATAAATACCCCTCCTTTCTCACTAGAAAGATCATCCTTTTGAGAGTTAGAAATTAAGCAAAAGCTTTGGCAAAGTCTTATTTTTGATAACTAGTGTTTACCTCCCTCTTTCTATTTGAAAAATCTGTAAGAGTGTGAACCTCTTGTAAAATGGTTGTAAGAGGAGTATTTGGTCCTTCCCCTTCAAAGTGACTTGCTAGTGGAAGATGGGAGCCTCATCGAAGATGGCTTCGGAAGTGGATGTAGGTCATTTGACTGAACCACTATACATCATGGTGTTCCTTGAATGTGTGAGTGTTTAAATTTCTGAATCATTTCTCTACTTAGCTGCAAATCGTTCGGTTTTCATCTCCTTTACTCAAGCTACTTTAACTAAGTCATCTTTCGTCGAATTGAAATCTTCATATGAACTAGCTATTTATGAAATCATTTTCAAACTTATGAGTTTTAATCCACTGCATTAATTCACCTCCCCCCCCCTCTTAGTGCCTCTCTGATCCTAACACTAACCTCCGTAGCCCCGATCTCCTTAGCACAACTTCGCTCCTCTTAGCCCGATGCCTGATTTCTTTGTCTGAAGCCTTCTGTCGATCGTCGACCGGACCTCCAGCTCGACGTCCAATCTCCTAACGTGATTT
The DNA here is from genome assembly GCA_023547065.1 of Musa troglodytarum. NCBI lineage: Eukaryota > Viridiplantae > Streptophyta > Magnoliopsida > Zingiberales > Musaceae > Musa > Musa troglodytarum. The sequence continues at coordinate 26,103,387 of CP097504.1, forward strand.
TCTTTGACATAACATCGATTCTTCCTATGTTAATTATCTAATATTGATCGAGAGTAGACTTGCATAACTCAAAACATAGTTAGATAACCAAAACACGATCAATTAGTTATCATCATCAAAATCCGAGATTCAACAATCTTTCCCTTTTTTATGATGACAACTAATTGATGACTGATGGAGTTAACCCAACTCCCCAGAGTTTAAACAAACTCTCCCTATCAATATGTCATTAATAGAACACTTGGATTATCCCAAATCCAAGCAACATGTATCAAAATCATTTCAACAAAAGCATCTTGCAAATATATAAAATATTCAATCAACATTACATTACATGAAGTCATTAATTTACTTCTCCCCGTATGTCATCAACAAAAAGGAGAAGTAGCATCTTGGCTAGTTTAAAAAATATGCAAGTTTTATAATTATACTAGCAAGATTTTTTAGTTCAATTTTCAAGCTAAAGATTTGCAATATACATCACTTTGAACATGCAAGCTAATAATTTTCAAAGATGTGCAAGTTTATATTTTTCTTTCTAAAGATAGGCAAGATAGCAATTTTTCATTCGCTTCTTGAGATGTACAAGTTACACTTTCTTTGCTTCCTTTACGATATGCATGCAATTTCTTTTTTCTCTTTTGAGAAGTGCAAGCTTGCAAGTTTTGCATTCTTTGCATGCTAGGAATTTTGCATTCATTGCAATATGCAAGCTAGCAAAACCCTTCTCCCCCTTTGTCGAAGTCAAAAAGAAGTGGAGGAATGCGAGATTTGCAAGATCAACTTTTCATATCAATTCTAAATTTGCATCAATGAAAGTTTTGCATTAATCTTTCAATCAAATCATGAACAAAGATCAATATCAAAAGATATCATTCACGATTCATAATTATTCTTTTTAGCAAGATCAAGATCATGATTTTAAAAATAAATTCTAAACATATAGTTCCGAGAAATCAAAATCATGATTCACAAAGATTTTTTTTAGCATCAATTTTCAATTCATGATAAAGGGCATACAACCAAGAATCATGATATATAAAAACATATCATTCTCATAGATCGTCATGATTATTTGATTCATCATAAAGCAAATAGCAAAGAGAACAACTTCATTCATACATAAAAATTCTCATCAAGATTTCACAAAAACAAATTCCAAGTATCATGATTCCAAGATCATATTATGTACAAAAGTTCAATTATCAAGATATCAATATCATGAATTCATAAAAATTCAAGTTTTAAGTTTCAAGAAATCAAAAGACAAATTGCATTTCATTTGAAAAATTTTCTTTTGATAACCGAGAGAACTTCATGTTATAATTGTCAAGATCATGATTTCAATAAAATTTCTTTATAGTAAAGTGAAATCTTTTAGATCTTGATTTAAATATTATAAATATCTTAAAAAGTCATGATTCCTATAGATCAAGAGATGAGTCAAGAATCATTAACAAATTATATTCAAATTCATAAAAGATATCAAGTAGAACTAAATTTCTTTTACTTCGATATTCAAACCATGACAAGTGATATATTAAACGTTTGCATTAATATTTCAATCATCGAGTCATGTGTTTCATAAGTATTGAAATGTAGAAAAAAAATAAAATTATGCATATAATGTCTCATTCATCAAAGTACATTCTCTCAAGTTGAGTATCGAAAAGTCAAGAGAAAATAATTTATGATTCATTTACACTTTTCTTCAATAACATGGGAGAATCATAAAAGAGTATGGAGTAAGAGATCTTAAAAAAAAGTTATCAAGATCACGATATAGATAAAACTCATTCTAGTTCAATTCATCAACTCTGAACTCATAATCAAATCATTAAAATCACTTTCATAATTTATGAGATTCATAAGATATCATGAAATCATTAATCTCAATAAGATGGAAAAGGCATTTTCTTTTTTTATGTGATTTTTTTAACACATCATCAAAATCTCATTCATAAGAGATTCATAATGACAAATAGACTATTGATAAAATAATCAATTTCATGATTCATTTGGAAGGTTCTCCTCTTTAGTGACTAAAAAGATATATAGGAGAACAAAATGAATTGAGGGAGATAGAATATGATTGAAGCATTTAACATGATTGAAGCATGATTCATATTTAAAATGTATCCTATATTATAAATACGAATTAAGCATTTGTCAAATCGGGAATCATCCTTAAAATCACATTCAATAAATTCATAATGACAAGCATGAATTCATGAATTACCTATAGAAAAATCGATAAGATTGAGATAGAGGATTGCCTTTCGTTTTTATATGCGATTTGCTTCTTATAACCATGCTTTTGCCCTTAATAAAAATAAATGTCAACATTCAAGATAAAAAGGTAAATTTTGTCATAAAGATCATTAAGTCGAATCATATTAAGCATGTGGCATTTTCCAAAAGATTCACATGGATTCATTAAAACCGAAAAATTTAGAGATAGAAAAATTATCAAGAATCATGCATTTCCTTTTTATGATTTACTTCAAATAAGCATATCTTTGTCTTTTAATGTCAAATTGAGACTATCATAAAAGTTCAAGACGTATAGGCAAAATCCATTAAGTTTTTTAATGTCAAAAGATATAACACGTCATATAAAAATTCATCGTAAAAATGATTAACATGAAATATATATTAGCTCAAAATGTGAGAGTCACTCATCATAAATAGTGTTTTATTTTAAGTTATTTGTTTCATATAAGTGTGCTCATGTTTTAATTGATGAGTATCAAGTTTAAATCCAAAATATGAGTATTGTCATCAAACCCATTAAGATCAAATGCATCACACATAAATCATCATGATAGTGCATTTCTCGTGAAAGCCGTAAAGAGCCATTTCTCATGAGTGTGAATCCGAAAGAGAAATAACGAGACTCTGATACCAATTGTTAGGATCTAGAGTGGCACTAAGAGGGGGGGGGGTGAATTAGTGCAGCGGTTAAGTACGATAATTTTCGATGATTTAAAACAATACTTTCGGAAACTTCAAACATTGAAAACTTCGTTTCGACAAAAACCTGGTTTCAATTAAATCGTATCAAAAAGTGTTTAGCTTGAAAGCATTAAGAGAAGGAGGACAGTGAACAAGTAAAGTAAATAGGTTTGTAGAAAGATAAAGAGCAATAAAGTAAATATAAATTAATTTTATAGTGGTTCGGTCATACGATACGACCTATGTCCACGCCCGATTCCTCTCCTCTTGAGGCCATCAACTTTTTCACTAGTTGTCTTCCTTCCAAAGGTGAAGACCAACTCCCTTACAGTACTTTTCTTTTGACGGGCTTAGGAGGTAACCCTTACATGGCCTCTTACCACTCTCTTGGACTAGATCACACTTAAATTTTAGAGGGAAGATTTTGACACTATTACAACAGAGTTTTTTCTTTTTCTTCTCAGGTTTTGTGTATTTTTCAACCATGGATGAGAGGGATATTTATAGGCCACAAGGTGATTCAAATTTGGAGCCTAAATTTGAATTACCTCGGATTCCCAAGTGCTGGCGGTACCACCGCTTGACACTAGCGGTACCACCGCCAGTCTGACCCTAACACTGGCAGTACTACCGCCAGCCTAGAGCAATACCATCGCTGCAGCTTTTATGCTAAGCGGTGCCACCGTCTGCAGCTTAGAAAAGTAGGCTTTTTCACATTTCTAGCTCATAGGCATTTCTACCGCCAATTTAGCGGTGCCACCGCCTATAACAACTTTTGGGCCACTGAATGGGCCTCCCAATGAGCCCAAATTAGTCTCAATTTAGGCCCAATTGATCCATAATTGAGTTGGTATTATTTCACCCAAAACCAACTTAATTTTGAATTAGTCCTACTTAGATTTAAATAATTATTACAATGCGAATCGAAATATCGCCCGACACATCATTGGCCTATCGGCGCTTTGTCCGATACTTCGACGCATCATCCTCTCTTTGTAGTTTGTTGCCCAATCAGCAGCTAACCTTCGCAGCCTCGATCTCCTTGGCGCAACTCCACTCCACTTGGCCCAATGCCCGATTTCTTTATCCAAAGCCTTCTGTTGATTGTCGACCGGACCTCTAGCTCGATGTCCAATCTCCTGACATGGTTTTCTCTGGTATAACATTGATTCTTCCTACATCAATTGTCTAATCCTGATTAAGAGTAGATCTGTGTAACTCAAAACACAATTAGATAACCAAAACATGATCAAGTAGTTGTCATCATTAAAATCCGAGATTCAATAGTGGCTTCGGGTTCTCATCAAAGCCAAGGTGCTGACTATGATGAAACTTTTTCACCCGTAGCCATGCTAAAATCCATTCGAATTCTATTAGCTATTATAGCACACTATAATTATGAGAAATGGCAGATGGATGTCAAAACCACATTCCTCAATGATAACCTTAAGGAGGAGGTGTATATAATATAACTTGAGGGATTCATGTCCAAGGACAGTCTAGATAAGGTGTGCAGGTTGCTTGGGTCCATCTATGGACTAAAGCAAGCTTCCCAAAGTTGGAACATAAGATTTGATGAGGCGATCAGATCTTATGACTTTGTTAAGAACGAAGATGAGCCTTGTGCGTACAGGAAGGTAAGTGGGAGCACTATCACCTTTTTGGTGCTGTATGTGGATGACATCCTAATCATTGAGAATGATGTAGGAATGCTCTTCACACTAAAAGCTTGATTATCTAGACACTTCTCTATGAAGGACTTAGGGGAAGCATTCTACTTATTGGGGATTCAGATCTATAGAGATAGATCTAAGTAGATACTTGGCTTGTCCTAGTCCAGGTATATAGGCACCACTGTCAAAAGGTTTCACATGAAAAATTTCAAGAGAGGTCTCATATTGATGAGATATAGGCTATCACTTTCTAGGATTATGCTCCCAAAGACTCTTGAAGAAAGGACATACATAGATAAGATACCCTATGCTTCAGCGATAGGGTCTATCATATATTTTATGCTATGTACCAGGTCTGATATAGTGTATGCTCTGATTGTCATGAGCAGATATCAGACGGATCTAGACTTGGAGTACTAGAAAGCAGTAAAGTGTATCCTTAAGTACTTGAGAAGGACTAAGGATCTTTTACTGATATATGGAGAAAGTAGCCTTAGGATTGAGGGCTACACGAACTCGAGCTTCCAATCCGATGTCGATGATGGCAAGTCTAATTCAGGGTATGTATTCACTCTGAATGGAGGAGCAATATGCTGAAAGTATTCCAAGAAGACACTACTACTAACTTGACCATAGAGAGGCGAAATATATTACTACGGTAGATGTAGTAAAGGAAGGAGTCTGGATGAAGCAGTTCATCACAGATTTAGGAGTCGTGTTGAGAAACGAGGAGTTGATTTCCTTATATTACAATAACTATGAGGTGATTACTCAAATATAGGAACCCGGGTCTCATCAGAAGTGTTCTGAGGAGGTTCCAGCTTATTGGAGAGATCGTGGCCCAAAAAGATATGGAAATGGAAAGAGTTTCATTCGAAGATAACATTGTAGATCCACTAACAAAGGCCATTGACTCAGATTATCTTTAAGCATCATAGAGGCCTGATGGGGATTAGACACATAGGTGATTGGCTTTAGGTCAAGTGGGAGATTGCTAGTTATAGGTGCCCTACAAGTCAATCACATGAGTGATGGCACCTGTAACACATTGCATTAATCTCTTTGCTTATGATTATTGGTATTTTCTCATATTATCTGGATGTATATTGTGATACCCTTGGATCTGTGTAATGGGAATCGGATCGTGACGAGATCACGATAATGAGACTGATTCATCTTTAAATACAGACCTTAAATAATCCGGGTCATAGCTAACTCGAGAGGGACATCGAGATAACTAGATAGTCTGGTGTACTGTATACCTATCTATATGATGGATATGGCTAGTCTCATAGCTACTCGTGTGGGGACACTAAGGGTACAGTATAGGCGCTCATTGGAGAATGAGTTCACTGATTAATCCACTTATGGAATGTTGGATGGTCATTGATACCTCATGTCAGACGACAATTCCATAGTCCCAGTAGTGTATTTGGTCCTTAGACTTGAGACACCAAGGATGTCCTGTATGAGTGCTTCACTCTTTGATATCGGACTTATAGGTTTGAAAGTTTCAGATCTAGTATCACCGGTTATTGAGAGTAGTAGCCAACCTTATAAGGGTAATTGAGTGTTAATAAAGGATCATCCACTCTCGGTATCATGAGAGGAATATCCCATATGTTCTTGCTCAAGCAAATCCCTGGCCAAGGTCATTCGGATTAAGAAAAAAGAGTTCTCCGAGAGAATCCAACTAGAGCGAGACATGATTGGAAACCGTATAGGCCTGACAAAACCATACCTAATATATAGTTTCTGGGATATTAGATGGATGAGAGACTATAGGTACATGGTAACTAAGGGCAGATAGGTCCAAAGGATTGGATTCTCCTATGTCGTTTGGGGATTGTGGCATAGTGGCCTAGTACGTCCGCATTCGATGAGTCGGGTGAATTATTATAGAGATAATAATTCACTGAGTCAGAAGAAGTTTTGATAGGTATGACTCACAACTAGCTCGATATTAGGCCTAGAGGGTCACACACATATGGTAGGTGTTGCAATGAGTAGAGGTTCGGATATGAGATATCCGCCAGAGCCCCTATCTTATTGGATATCCAATAAGCCCCTGTATTATTGGATCCCATGGATGAGATCCAATAAGAGCTAGATTATTGGGTAGAGACCCATTGATCTAAGAGGCTTGGGTAATTGGATAGAGATCCAATACCCAATAGGGTTGGATCCGTTAGAGTTGACAATGAGCCTCTATAAATAAGACGGAACCAAAAGCCCATGGGCTAGGGTTTTTCTTGGTAGCCACCTTCTATTCTCCTCTCCCAATAGAGGTGCATCGTCGTAGTCCCTATCGTGTGGATACCGCTAGAGACGCATCGATCTTCACACGATGATAGAACCTTTTGCAGAAATCTAGTGTGTTTTGTTTTCTATTCTTTCGCTGTGCATGAGATGTCGCCCCCTTGGATTTCCTAATAGTACCACCACTAGGTCTTCTGGAAGAAGTACATTTCATACTTTTCTAGCTAACAAGGTCTAAACAAGTGATTTGGGTCACTGAAAGGGCTTCTTAATGAGCCTAACTCAGCCCCAAATCAGGCTCAATTGGTCGCTAATTGAGTTAGTAAGATAACAATTGAATCTAACTCAATTAACACCTAACTATGACCATTAAGAGCCAAATAATAATAAGATTAGAATCTAAGTTGACCGCTACATCATTGATTCATCCAAACTCCCGATGAACTTCTAACACATCGTCCAAACCTTCAGCATATCATGCTTTCCTTTGGTATAATGCCCAATCCATCAGCATGTTGATTTTTATAACTTTCGATCTTAGTGCAACGTTTGATTCTTTCGACACGATGCTCAATTTCTAACTTTTTCCTAATATCTAATTCTTCTTGCTGAAATTGTTTCATCTTTTTTGATCGAAGTTAGTCCTACATCACTTATCTCAAAGCATAGATTAGATCGAAAACTCATCAATTGATTCTATCATCAAAATTCAGGATTCAACAATCTCCCCCTTTTTGATGATAACAACCAATTGATAATGGAGTTTAAAACAAACTCACCCTATCTATATGCCATATCGAGATAAGCTTGAATTCAAATACATGATAACCTTCTAATCCAAGTTGAAATGATTTTGGCAACATATCATGAGTATCATCATACATAATTTCAAAATCATCAAACATGATACAAAAACATTTACACTTCAAATCATTCATCATTCATCATTACCTCATTACCTCAATATTATTTTCAACTCATTCATCAGTACCTCAATATTATTTTCAACTCATTCAAATCATCAAGCTTAATTTCAAAATATAAAATCATTAAGCATGATATAAAAACATGTAAAAATTTAAACTTCAAATCATCATTACTTCTCCCCCTTTGTCATCAACAAAAAGGAGAAAAGTGTAACTAGCAAGTTTTTGAAATATGTAAAATTTACATCACTTTAGAATATGCAAGCTAGCAAGTTGTAAAGATGTAAAAGTTAGCAATATTTTATTCTACTTGAAATGTGCAAGCTAGTAATTCTTGCTTCTCTTTTGAGACGTGCAAGTTTGTAAGTTTTGCATCCTGAGATAGATAAGTGAGATTGTACAAGCTAGCACTTTTGTTACTCTTTTGAGATGGGCATGTTAGTAATTCTCTTTCTCCCCTAGTCATTATAAATAATAACAAGAACAAGAAGAGGAAGGGAAGAATTCAATGGTATAGAAATTTACATTATCACATGATAATTAAAAGGTTAAGTTGTGAATACCTAAAACCCATGAATCAAAACTCTTCTTTTGTAAATAGAAAGAGGAAGAAATCATAGGAAATAATTATCACATAAATAATCAAGTTGTGAATCCCAAAAGTCCATGAATCAAATTGACAAAATTCTCTTCCTTAGTAAATAACGAAAAGAGAGAATCATAGTAAGCGATCTTGATTCAAACAGAAAAAAAAATCAAGTCATGTAAACGGAGAAATCAAGATAATGATCTAAAAAAGCATTTAGAAAATTTAACATGCCTAATTCTCTTCTAATAAAATCAAATTGTTCCTCATTCAATGGTTTTGCAAAAATATCAACTAATTTATATTTTATATCAATAAACTCTAAAAATATATCATGATTATTAACATGATCTCTAATAAAATGGTGTCTAATATCTATATGTTTAGTTCTAGAATGTTGAATGAGATTCTTTGTTGAATATATTGCACTAGTGTTATCACATTTTATAGGGATGTTTTTAGGTAAATTCTATAATCTTCTAAATTGTTTTCCATCCAAATAACTTGTGCACATGTTAGGATCAAGAGCAGCACTAAGATGGGGGGTGGTGAATGTTAGGACTCTAGCTAGGAGAGTCCTAATTCAGTTTCATTAAAGGGGGCAAACATATAAATCCTAAGGGTATTCATATAAATCCTATCTAGCCAACCCCTATTAAAGAGATGAAGAGGTCGGTTAGGTTAGGATTAGTTTGGATGTTGCTTCTTAGAGAAGGAGTCATATTAGAAGTAGGAGTTGATTAGAAGTATGGGTCTTGAATAGGAGTCCTATTAGGAGTTGGGGTTTAGAAGCCCTATAAATAGCTATGTATTCACTCTCTTTTTATCATGAATAGATCATCCTTTTAGTAGCCTTTGAGTAGCAATTTGGAGGAAGAAACCCCTATAGAGTTCCAAGGAGGCCGATCCCATAAAGAGATCAACCCCAAGCTTAGAATCTGTAAGGGTTCTACCACTTGGTATCAGAGCTAGGTTCTTGGCATCTCGCTGCCCTTCTATAGTCACCCATCAGCCCTCCACAGCTGCCAAAGTAATTCCCATAATTGCTTAAAAAATCATTACCGAATTCTGCCATCATCTCCACTACCGTGGATCATCCTTTGATCTCCCTGTGAATTACACCAGGTTCTGGTTTCCTACCTTACTACTGCTGCAATTTAGTTATCTTTATTCAAAAAATCCAAAAAAATCATTCCTATATTGCTGCATAAACTTTTCGTCGTAAAGTTTTCATCTCTATGATGAAAGATGCACTATAAAAATCCAACCACATAAGCACTACTTGTTTGATCTTGCTACTACGTTTCTTCTATACAAATCTTTATGAAATTTTTATGACGGCTTTAACACTTCCTAACAGTAGACTCTCCTTTGGTTTTGTCAAAAAATTCTCAATATAAACTACTAATCTTTTACATCCAAACTGCTACACTTTAGATGTAAAAATTTACTATAGTACCTTTCCGTGATCCTCAATTTTACCAAACCTCTTGCTGTTATTTTCTTCTACAAAATTTTTAATAGAATTACCTCTCCCTTCCAATAGATTCCTTTTGAGTTTTAATTGAATTTCTTTTGAAAATTGCTGGAAAAAATTGCATCCTTACTGTTGAAATTTTTTTTGCGAAAAGTCTGGTGCTGCACTTTTATCCTTTTTCTCCTCCGTAACCAACCAAAACCTAGCCACCTTGCTGCCACCAACCAAGATGTCTTTAGGGCATCCCTCTAGCCCTAAGACGTAGCCATCATAATTTATTTTCATAACCCTAATAGCGTTAAAAACTATAGCCCAAAATAGTAAACCATTACAGCTAAACCCTTCTATCACCGATCTATTGTCCAAACCTTCCACCACCCCATGCCATTAACCCATCAACAAAAAAAAGACAAGCACATCTCTGATCTACAGGCATATTCTATGACTTCTCAAGATCCAATTGATGCCAAATTTGAAGCATTGGAATCTCGAATTTAATCACAGCTTGAATCATGCTTAGAGGACAAATTGTGTGCTTTGTTTGCAGAATTCGAAATTGGACAACCACCGAGTCCAACCAAATTTCAGTGAGGAGAGAGTTTAGAGAGGTCTCCAGAAGGAGGGATAGCCCTCATAAATACTTCAACCATGCATGAGGGTGGACTTCCCGTGATGGGAAGGAGACCTAGCAGGGTGGATTTCGCGCACCGAACGTTACTTTCACTACTACTGAACTTTGAATGATGCTATGGTGAAAATTGCTATCATCTACCTTGAAGAAGATGCTATTCAATGGTACAATTGGTTGGAATACAATCATGGGGCTCTGACATGGAATCAGTTTAAGAACGCACTACTGAACCATTTTGGACCTACGGAGTATGAAAATATCGACGGGCAACTCGCAAAAATTCGACAAATCTTTACGATTCAAGAGTACCAAAGCAGGTTTGAGAATCTATCCTACCTTGCTCGTGATTGTACTGACCATCAATTGTTAGGAACATTCATCGAAGGACTCAAGCCAGAGATAAAAGGGGAGGTTAAGGTGCGGTTGCCCTGTACCGTGACGGCTGCGATTTCTTTCGCCCGAATACAAGAAGAACGGCTTAACCAAGATGCTCAGAGGATGAGAACCTTTCCTAGGCCCATGGCATATAAACATCCTTCTGCTCCCAGCCATCCTTCACTGTCAGAAAAATTAACAAGAGAAGAACTACGTGACCGATCAACAAAGGGTCTTTGCGACGAGCCATAGAACCGCAATCATCGTTGTAAAAGGGGCCACCTCCTACTGATTGAACCTCTTGAAGATAAAGAGGAAGAGGTCTAGGAGCATGAGGAAGAAGTCATGAATGAAGAATAGTAGTCAGTTGATATTACGATGCATGCCCTTGCCGGTTATACGAACCCACAAACGATGAAAGTGGGAGGACTTCTGAAGCAACAACTGATCACCATTCTTATTGACACCGGGAGCACTAATAATTTTATGAACAGTAAGTTTACTATTTGGATGGCCTTACCTAATGAGAATTATAGCAGGTTTGACGTTAAAATCACCGACGGATGAATTTTGAAGTATGATCGTAGGTGCCCATAGGTGAAACTGTTGCTGTAGGACCAAGAGATAATTGCAAATTTCTTCCTCCTCCCTCTTGATGATTATAAGGCCGTGCTTGGCATCGAATGGTTGATGACATTAGGTGATGTTTCTTGAAATTTTTATAAACTAATTATGAAATTTTACAGTAAGGGGAATCAAGTGATATTATGCGGGAAACGTGGGGGTGATGTAATGACGATTTGCACACAATGAATGGAGAAAGTTTTGCACAAAGCATGTTGCACTACGATTATTGGGGTTGCGGAGGTCAACCGTCGATTAGGCAACAAAATGTAAGAGAGGACGATGCACCGAAGAATCGGACGAAGTGCTGACCAATGACGTGCTAGGCAACTGAATGTCAATTCACATTGTAATAACTGTCTAGATCGAAGTAGAGTTTTTGTTTATGTATGTGCAGGATTAACTACGATAACGATGAAGACGTAAAGTGAAATAAAGTGCCGGAAGACAAGTGTGATGGATCATTGGGAGTTTGAGAGTTCGACGGAAGTTCGAAGATTCGTTAGGAGTCCTGCCGGAACTAGTCGAGAACGAGTAGGAAGCTTGCCGAAGGGTTTTCGAAAGTTCATCGGAAGGTTCGTTGGAAGTTCACAGAGCTTGCCAAGAAAGATCGGAGCTTGCCAAAGAAGCTCGTTAGAACTCGCCAAGATCATCGTAAAGTCCAGGAGCTTGCCGGGAGTCCACAGAATGGTTTTCGATGGTTCGTCGGAAGACCACCGGAAGTTCGTCGGAAGCTCGCCGGAAGAAGTTTTGTCTTGTGGACTTTGTAATAGTTTAGAAAATATCTTTAAAATTCATAGTTAGCACATAATTTGGTTTAAGATTAGGTGTTAATCTTATAAACCAAGTAGGGGCCAATTGGGCCTTGTTTCGGACTGGTTTGGACCGAGTTTAAGGCCCAAACTAGTGTTTTGAAAAGGTTGGGCAGTGGCACGGCCAGTGCCCAAGAGCCCAGGCGGTGGCACCACTGCTAGGCAACAAGCCTAGGCAGTGGCACCGCTGGGCTAGGCGGCGACACCACCTGGTACACTAACCGTGTCAGTGTCAGACAAGCGATGGTACCGCCAGTGTCAAGCGGTGGTACCGCCAGAATGACGAAGTCTGAGGCAATTCAAATTTGGGCTCCAAATTTGGGCTCCAAATTTGAATCCTCTTAAGGTCTATAAATACCCCATATGATCTTACTAAGAGAGCAAGAAGAGTGCAAGAAGAGTGCCATGAAGAGCCATTGTTAGGGATCGAGTGGCACTAAGGGAAAACTCTGTCATTTGAAGTAGAAATCCCTCCTCCGAAAGTTTAAAAGTATTCTTAAGAGAGGTGTTGAGGGAAGCTTTGTAAACAGAGTTTATAAAAGGGAGTTTGTCTTCACTCGTTGGAAGGAAGGCAGCTAGTGGAAAGCCGGTGGCCTCAAGCGAAGAGGAATCGGGAGTGAATGTAAGTCGGATGACCGAACCACTATAAAAACGGTTTACGTTTATGTTCTTGCATTTATCTTTCTGTAAATCGTCTTTTCTTCGCTACTCAACTTACTCATCACTATCTTCTTCCTCTCTAAACACTCCATACTTTAAGCACTTTCCATTACGCTTTAATCAAAATCGATTTTAGTCAAAAATATGATTTCTATCGTACGAAGTTTTCGAACTTGGTTTAAATCGTAGAAATTTATCGTTCTTTACCGCTGCACTAATTCGCCCCCCCCCCCTCTTAGTGCCACTCGATCCCTAACAATTGGTATCAGAGCCACGTTATTTCTCATTCAGATTCACACCCGTGAGAAATGGCTCTTCATGGCTTTCAAGAGGGCTTTTCGGTTGTTCATCGTCCATTGTTTAACGGGTCGGACTACACCTATTGGAAAACTCGAATGAGAGTTTTCTTGCTTTCAATGGATCTAGATTTATGGAACGTTGTTGAAAACCATTTTCAACTTCCCTCTAAATCGACGAACGAATGGTCAGACTTAGAGAAAAAATCTTTTTCTTTAAATGCAAAGGTTATGAATGCCTTATTTTGTGCTTTGGACAAGAACAAGTTCAATCAGATTTCTATATGCGAAACGACATTTGATATTTAGCAAACACTTAAAATTATGCACGAGGGAACTAGTAGAGTCAAAGACTCGAAAGTAAACCTCTTACTGTATTATTTTGAGCTTTTCCAAATGAAACCAAGCGAGACTATCGGTGACATGTACACCCATTTCACGGATGTTGTCAATAGTCTAAAAGCTCTTGGTAAATGTTTTTCGAATTTTGAACTCACTAACAAGATCTCAAGATCCCTTCTAAAAAGGTGGGATCCTAAAATAACGGTGATACAAGAAACTAAATATTTAAATTATTATTCTAATGAAGAACTCATTGGATCCTTAATGACATATGAAATGAGTTTCTTGGAATATGTTGAACATGATGAACATATGAACCACCTTCTAAATAACAGGAAGGATTTGGCACTTTGGACTATAAAATGCCACTTGAGTGATGACTCGAGTGATGAGGACAATGTTAAGGACATTGAACATTTAACGTTAAAATTTAAAAAGTTCATTAAACAAGAATTGAAAAACACAAATGAACTTAAAAAAACACCAACTCTTGCTATGAACGCAAGAAACCGAAGAGCTCCAAAGATGAGCACACAAAAGAAAAGAGAAAGAGGCCAAAGAAGAAGGAAGAACTCCAAGAAGATTCAAGCGCATCCGAAGGTGAAACAACAAACTATGCCTTACCAGTTTTCGACAATGAGATAAGAAACTCACCCAAGTTATTTTTACCTTATTTTAAAATTACATGACTTTTTTCATAAGTTGCTTGATATAGTTGGTAGGAATTTTTTTTATGCTTTTTCTTTCTAGCATTTTTGAAAATTAAAACATATAAAAATTGAAAATGTGTATCTTGCTTATCATTTGAAAACTTCCATCTTGGATTTATAGGTCTTAATCATTTTTATGATGAAATTTATAAAATAATTTTAGCAAAAATTTGAGCATCGATTATCTTGTTATAACTAATGAAAGAAAGAATTAAAATGATTTTGATGATGTTTTCGTTTTGTAATATGATGCATGACATTTTCATATGAAAAATTTGAACATTCTTATGATAGATCAAATCACTTAAATTGAAACTCATAAAGATGAGAAAATGCACTATCATGATGTTTGATGCATTTGATCTTGATGACTTTAATGATAAAACTTGTATTTTGAATTTATATGATGATGGCTTTCATGAAAATATTTGAACATATCTTATGAAATTATCATTGATAATGATAAAATGAAGATGTTAAAAGGTTGTTATCATGCTTAATGACTTTATGATATCATATCTTGATGACGAAACTCGTGTTGGTTTTAAACATGATACTCATCTTTTGAAACATAAGCACACTCATATAAAACAAACAACTTAAAATAAAACACATTATGTATGATGAGTGAATTTTACATCTTGAACTATTGTGCTTTTGGTCTTATCGATTTCATGACGAAATTTTTTAGATGACATATCATATTTTTAATAATGAAACATGTCTAAGTTTTAAACTTGATACACATCCCTTATACAAAAAGGACTTGATCACACTTAAATAAAATATATTATCATGTTGAATAGAATTTTTGTTGAAAGATGCCTTATGTGTAATGTGGTATATTTTCGGCTTGAAAATGAATGTTTAAAATCATGCTTGATGAGTTGTTTTATGAGATTTTGCCTTTTACGTCTTGAACTTTCAAGATTGTCTCAATTTGACATTAAAAGGCAAAGATATGCTTATATGAAGTAAATCATAAAAAGAAAATACATATTTCTTGAAATTTGTCTCTCTAAAGTTCTCGAATTTTCGATAAAAGACAAATATTGAATCCATGTATATTATGTTCTTGAATCTCGAGAATGATTTTGATAATTTGATTATGAGTTTTGAGTTAACAAAATGAGTTTGAATGATTTTATGACTCCTCTCTTGATCTCTTGAAATCATGAATTTGAATTCTTGACTTGAGATATTTTATGTAAATTGAAATACTTTCCTCTATAATTGCTTCTTTTTATTATTTACTAAAGAGAAAAATAATCCAAGCCTTGATATATCGATATTTGACACTCAAATTTTTCTTATGATTCATGATGGATTTAGATCAATTATGCATAAATCAAGTTATTCTTTTTACTACCAAATGAATCATGACTTGATCTTTGACATTGATATTTCTTTTATCATGATCCTTGGTTGTATAATAATTTCGCTTTATTAAAAATTTTGTCAATTGAATCATGTCCTTCTTGATTTTTCTTGATATCATGACATGATTTTTTTATATGGCTTGTATAATGATTAAAATTTTTAGCCATTGAATCCTCCTTTCTTTTCGACATTGACAAAGGGGGAGCTAGCTTGTTGAATTAATATTCATGACTTGAATTTTGATGATTGAAATATGTATGTCAATATTCACTTTTATCTCATTTGTCATGATTTGAAAATTTGATAAATTGCAACATTGCATTCTCCCTTTCTTTTGACAATGATAAAGGGGAGACAAAATCGCTAGCTTGGCATATTACAAAGAAATCAAAGTGCAAACTTGCTATCTTGCTAGCCTACAAAAGAGGAAAAGAACTTAAACATAAAAAATTGCTACCTTGCAATTTCAAGAGAAGTAAAGTACAAATTTGCACAAGCAAGTGTTGAATTGCTATGCTTGGACATCTTTAAAAATCTTGCTATGATTGAGTATTGTAAAGCTATGCTTAAATGTTGTATGATATGATTAATAGCTAGTGTGTTATAAAACTTACATATCTTTTAAACTAGCTATGATGCAACTTCTCCTTTTTGTTGAAGACATAGGGGGAGAAGTAGATTGATGACTTCATGCATTGAATTAAATATTTTATATATTTACATAATGGTTTAAATGTTTCTCATAATTTGTGATGATTGTTGCTTGGATTTGGGATAATCCAAGGTTTCTATCAATGACATATTGATAGGGGGAGTTTGGTTAAACTCTAAGGAGTTATAGTTAACTCCGTTAGTCAACAATCAGTTATCATCATCAAAAAGGGGGAGATTGTTGAATCTTGAATTTTGATGATGAAACTAATTGATTGTGTTTTGTGGTCTAACTACATTTTGAGTGACACAGGTCTACTATCAATCAGGATTAGATAGTTGACGTTGGAGGAATTGACGTTGCGCTGGGTGATCATGTCAGGATATTGGATGTCGAGCCGGAGGTTCAATCGACAATCGGCAGAAGGCTTCGTACGTCAGGCATCGGGCCAAGAAGAGCATGTTGCGCTAAGGATATCGGGGTTGCGGAGGTCAATCGTCGATTGGGCAACAAAACGCAAGAGAGGATGATGTATCAAAGAATCAGACGAAGCGTCGACCAATGACGTGCCAGGCAATTGAATGTCAATTCACGTTATAATAACTGTCTAGATCGAAGTTGAGTTTTTGTTTGTGTGTGTGTAGGATTAACTACGATAACGATGAAGACGTAAAGTGAAACAAAAGTGCCAGAAGACAAGTGTGATGGATCATTGGGAGTTTGAGAGTTCGACGGAAGTCCGAAGATTCATTAGGAGTGCTACCGGAACTAGTCAAGAACGAGTAAGGAGCTTGCCGAAGGGTTTTCAGAAGTTCGCCGGAAGGTTCGTCGAAAGTTCACGGAGCTTGCCAAGAAAGATCGGAGCTTGCCAATGAAGCTCGTTGGAACTTGCCAAGATCATCGTGAAGTCCAAGAGCTTGTCGGGAGTCTGCAGAATGGTCTCCGAGGGTTCGTTGGAAGACCGCTAAAAGTTCGTTGGAAGCTCGCTGGAAGAAGTCTTATCTTGTGGACTTTGTAATAGCTTAAGAAATATCTTTAAAATTTATAGTTAGTTGTAATTTGGCTTAGGATTAGGTGTTAATCCTATAAACCAAGTAGGGGCCAATTAGGCCTTGTTTTGGACTGTTTGGGCCGAGTTTAAGGCCCAAACCAATGTGCTGAAAAGGTTGGGCAGTGGCACTGCCTCAAAGGCTTATTTCGAGCCCGTGCGATGGCACCGCTGGGCTGCAGCAAGGCCTGGCTAGCCGAGGCACCTGCCTAGTACAATGACTGCAGTCACAAGGATTGGCGATGGTACCGCCAATGTCACGCAGTGGTACCGCCAGAATGACGAAGTCTGAGGCAATTCAAATTTGGGCTCCAAATTTGAAACCTCTTGGGGTCTATAGATACCCTAGATGTTCTTGCTAAGAGAGCACGAAGAGTATAAGAAAATTAAGGGAAAACTCTGTCATTTGAAGTAGAAATCCCTTCTCCAAAATTTTAGAAGTATTCTTAAGAGAGGTGTTGAGGGAAGCTTTGTAAACAAAGTTTGTAAAAGGGAGTTTGTCTTCGCCCGTTGAAAGGAAGTTAGCTAGTGGAAAGTTGGTGGACTCAAGTGAAGAGGAATCGGGAGTGGATGTAGGTCGGATGACCAAACCACTATAAAAATGATTTGCGTTTATGTTATTACATTTATCTTTTTGCAAACCATCTTTTCTTCGCTGCTCAACTTACTCATCATTGCCTTCTCCCTCTCTAAACACTCTCTACTTTAAGCACTATCCATTACACTTTAATCGAAATTGGTTTTAGTCAAAAACGTGATTTCTATCGTACGAAGTTTCCGAACTTGGTTTAAATCGCAAAAATTTATTGTTCTTTACCACTGCACTAATTGCCCCCCCCCCCTTCTTAGTACTACTTGATCCCTAACACTATTAGAAGTAGGAGTCCTATTAGGAGTTGGGGTTTAGAAGCCCTATAAATAGTCATGTATTCACCCTCTTTTTATCATGAATAGATTATTCTTTTAGTAGCCTTTGAGCAGCAACTTGGAGGAAGGAACCTCAATAGAGTTCCAAGGAGGTCGATCCCCTAAAGAGATCAACCCCAAGCTTAGAATCCGCAAGGGTTCTAACAGTGAATTAGTGTAGCAGATAAAACTCGATGATTTGAAGCGATTTCGAAAAACTTTGTGTTGAGAAAATTTCGTCCGATGAAAAGGATTTCAGTAAAGAGATTGATTCGAGTGAATACATTAGAGAGTAGAGGAGGGGAGAATGAAAAATTACAGCCAAGTAAATAATTAAATGCAGCAAATGTGATTTATGAACCAAGAGAAGAACACAGCGATTTTTTAGTGGTTTCATTAAATGACCTACGTCTACTCCCGAAACCTCCTCCGATGATGTTATTGGCTTCCACTATCAATCCTTCTTGAAGGGGAAAGATCAAACACCACTTTTATAGAACTTTGCAGGTGGCTCACACCCTTTTATAGAATTTTTACACTTGAGAATTCAAGAGATGAACACTCAAACTTTTCAAGGCTATTTCACTATTGTTTTGACTCAATTCTTATCACTTCTCAATGTGCTTTACCAGCTAAGAGATAAGCAGTTTTTATAGACTCTATTGGCTCCAAAATTGGAGTAAAAAAAAGGTTCCATCCCAGATTTTTGGGAGCTAGCAGTACCACCACCAATTGACCCTGACATTGGGTGGTACCACTGCTCAGTCTAGTGGTACTATCGCCAGAGTAGAGCCTCGGGCTCTATGGTGGGCGGTGCCATCGCTTGGTAGTTAATAACTACCGATGGTACCATCGCTTGACCTAGGTGTTACCACTGCCCAAGCACCTAGGAATCTAAACCCTGGGTGGTTCTACTACCACATTTTGGCGGTGCCTTCGCCATACAGGGTCCAGAACTAGGTTGAGCCTTGAATCTGGCCCAAAGTAGTTTAGTCTTGGGCCCAGTTGGCCCCTACCAGGGTTAATGGGATTATCTCTCAATCTTAACCCTAATTACATGCTAACTATAAAATTAAAGATATTTTCTAAGCAACAACTTAATCCAACACGTTAAGACTTCTTTCGATGAGCTTCCGACGAACTTCTAGCAAAATTTTGACGAACCCTTAGACATCTTCTGATGGAATCCTAGTAAGCTCTCGGACTTTACAACGATCTTGGTTAGTTCCGACGAGTCTTCTTGGCAAACTTCGATCTTTCTCAGCAAGCTCTGTGAACTTCCGATGAACCTTCCGGCGAACTTTTGACAACCCTTCGGCAAGCTCCCGATTCATTCTTGGCCCAATTCCGATAGCACTTCCGATGAAACTTCGGACTTCCAGTGGACTCTTAAACTAACGATTCGATTATACTTGATTCCAACACTTCATTTTGCTTTATGTCTTCATCGCTATAGTAGTTAATCCTGCACACTTTTCTCAACATATAGATTAGATCAAATAACTTATCAATTGACTTCATCATCAAAATCTAAGATTTAACAATCTCTCCCTTTTTGATGATGACAATCAATTGATGACAGAGTTAACCTTAACTCCCCCTATCTATATGCTATTCTTGAGCAAAGAAACACTTGAATTCAAACCCCTTGAATTCAAGCCCAACCCGATAAGTTACATACATTCGAACTTATCAACATGCTCAATAAGCATTATTTTTTATCCAAAATATGATACTTCATATTTTTCACAATACAAAAATAATGTCAAGGCATGACATCCATTTTCAAGTCCAATGTAGAATGATGATAGACAATCATCATTTCAACAAATGATACCAACTTTAATTTTGAAATTTAGCAAGAATCAAATGATAACAAATAATAGTTCACAAATCCAAGGCATGATATCAATTGTCGGTACATCATTTAATGATACAAAAATGAAACCAAATTATCGTATCAAGGCATGATACCAAATTCAAGTAGGATAAATAAGCATGATATGATAACAATCATAAAAAAATTATCATTTTAAGCATAAATGATTCATTTCAATCATTCGTGATGCATTGCAATATACTTCAAATATTTGTGATACTTTTGATAATACCAAGCATTTTATGATACAAGGCATAGCAATTGTTTATGATTCAAGGTATGTCATCAATTTGCTTTTATGATACAAAGCATTTTATAAATTGCATTTTATGATATGATGATACCAAGCATTTTACGATATAAGGCATGGCAATTGTTTTACAATGCAAGGTATGTCATCAATTTGCTTTTATAATGCAAAGTATTTTATAAATTACATTTTATGATACAAATCATGCCATCAAGTTGTCATATTTCTCTCCCTTCGTCGTCAACAAATAGGAAATGGGCCATTAATACCAAATGTTACGATCGATTTTTTTATGAAAGTAGTAAAAAGAGAAGGATAAATCAATGATTCCATCAGGAAGACTTAAATTTTTATGAATAACGAAAAGAAATTTGTTCATGCTATTGAAGATTCATGCCATAGAAAGAGATTTATAAAGTAGGAAAGATAGATCATCGAAGCAAAAATCATGAAAATTTCTACTTTACATCGAGAGCTCGTCTTAAAAATTCATACAAGAGTTGTTAATATCTGTATTTCCACCAAGTAAAATTTGTGAGGTAGAAAAGAGGTCATTCAAGCACTAAAACTCATGATAAGAGTCATGATGTAAATGATGTTCCATTCATACATGAAATTGAATTCTTATTTAGTGAATGGAATCCATATTGAATTCAAGAAAAAGAGCATCCAAAAATTCATAAAGGGCTCACAACATAAAGATATGTATAAAAAAAAGAATTCTGTGATTCAATTCATTTATATTATCAAGAAATTTATCAATTTAAGATTTCATGACATAAAAATATGAAAAATAAATCATGAAGGCCATTCGTTCAAGTCAACGGAAATTGAATTCATCAAGAGCTAATATATCTCATTTCGTAGAATCCGTGAATGTCACATATTTGAATTTGCATAAGAGTCAAATAAGATCCGAAAGTGACATTTTCATGAAGCAAAATTCATGAATGGTCTATATATAAATTCATAGTTTTTGCACAAATTTACAAGTCATTAAAATTCATTTCGTATTAAAACTTCACAAGGATTCATGAGGGAAAATTCATGAATAAAGAGAGGATGAATTCAAAAAGTATCAAACGTCATGAAACATGTATAATACCAATTCAAAAATCCATCAAACGATAGAATCAAGTTCGATAAAAATTCAAAAATTCATAAATCAAGAGTATCAAACAAAGATAGGAGGAAGATAAGTTCATGAAAGCTCCATTTATGAAATCGAAAAGATAATATTACAAAATCAAAAAATTTCAAAAAAGGAATATAACAAAGTCATGCATTAGGATAATTTAGCATGCCTAATTCCCTTCTAATAAAGTCAAATTATTCTTCATTTAAAGGTTTTGTGAAGATATCTGCTAATTGGTATTTTGTATCAATAAATTCTAGAGTAATATCATTGTTGTTTATATGATCTCATATAAAGTGATGCCTAATGTCAATATGTTTAGTTCTAGAGTGTTGAATGAGATTTTTAGTTAAACATATAGCACTTGTGTTATTACATTTTATGAGAATATTCTTTAAATAAATTTCATAATCTTCTAATATATTTTTTATCCAAACAACTTGTGCACAACATACACTTGCGACTATGTATTCGGCTTCGGCCGTAGATAGTGCAATCGAGTTTTGTTTCTTGGAAGTCCAAGAGACAAGTGCATGTCCTAAGACTTGACATGTTGTGGATGTGTTTTTTCTATCTATTCTACATTTGGCAAAATCTGCATCTGCATAAGCTATTAAATCAAAGTTTTTAGATTTTAGATACCATAATCATAGGTTAAGTGTTCCTTTAAGATATCTGAGGATTCTTTTAACTACTTTAGATGAGATAACTTAGAATTAGCTTAAAATCTAATGTAAAGTCCTACACTAAATATGATATCCAGTCTAGTTGCGGTGAGGTATAGTAAACTTTCTATCATGCCCCTATAAGTTTTTTTATCAAAGCTTTCTCCACTTTCGCCAATATCTAACTTAGTGGAGGTACTCATAGGAGTATTGATGGCCTTTGAACCATTCATGTTAAACCATTTTAATAATTTTAATATATATTTGATTTGACTAAGAAATATACCATCACTAAGTTGTTGGATTTGTAATCCTAAAAAAATGTTAGTTCACCCATTAGACTCATTTCAAACTCTTGGATCATAGTCTTGGCAAATTATTCACATAAGGATTCAATTGTAGAACTAAAAATAACATTGTCAACATAAATTTGAATAATAAGAAAATTATTTTTAAAATTTTTAATGAATAATGTAGTATCGACCTGGCCTTTAGAGAAATTATTTTTAATGAGAAAATAGCTAAGTCTCTCATACAAAGCCCTTGGGGCTTGTTTTAATCCATAGAGAGCCTTAGTCAATTTAAACACATGGTTAGGAAAAAAAGAATTTTCAAATCCAGGAGGTTGTTTAACATACACTTCTTCAGAAATGAAGCCATTTAAGAAAGCGCTTTTAACATCCATTTGAAATAGCTTAAAATCATTACTACAAGATTTTTTAGTTGAAACCCTTGGCCACTAATCTAGCCTTGTTTAAAATAGGCAAGGAGCATCCTTATGGCTTTTAATCTTTCTACAGGAGTAAAGGTTTTTTCATAATCGATACATTCTTCTTAGTTGAAACCCTTGGCCACTAATCTAGCCTTGTTTCTAACCACGATACCAAATTCATCTTGCTTGTTTCTAAAGACCCATTTAGTACCAATAACTAAATGGTCACTAAGTCTAGAAATAAGCTTTCATACCTCATTCCTCTCAAATTGGTTCAATTCCTCTTGCATTACGATAACCCAAGAATTATCTTTTAAGGCCTCGTTAATGCATTTAGGTTCAATTTGAGAAAGAAAAGTGGCATTCGCATAAAATTTTTTAAACGAAGAACGAGTTTAAACTCCTTTTGATGTGTCTCCTATAATTAGCTCCTTAGGATGGGCATCTATATACTTCTATTCCTTAGGTAAGGAAGTTTTGGAAGAAGATGCATCCAAGTTGCTATTTGTAGGAGAGGTTTCATTTAAATTCAAACCATTAAAATCAAATCATCATCAAAATTATTTTTCTTAAATTTGAAAACTTCATTAAAAATAATATGAATAGATTCTTCTATAACCAAAGATCTTTTATTTAAAACACGAAAGGCCTTAGAAATAGAAGAATAACCTACAAAAATACCTTCATCAGATTTTGCATCAAACTTTCCTAAGGCATCTTTTTCATTCAAGATAAAATATTTACAACCGAAAACTTTAAAATATGAAACGTTTAGTTTTTTGTTATTCCACAATTCATAAGCCATTTTGAAGAGTAATGGTCTTACTAGAACCCTATTCATGACATAGCATGCCATGTTAATGGCTTCGGCTTAAAAATATTTGGGTAGGCTATGTTCGTTCAACATGGTTCTTGCCATTTCTTGTAAACTCCTATTTTTTCTTTCTACTACTCCATTTTGTTGAGGATTCCTTGGAGTAGAGAAATTATGGTTGTATCCATTAGATTCACAGAAGTTTTGAAAATCATAATTTTAAAATTCACTACTATGATCACTATGAATCGATGAAATTATAAAGCCTTTTTCATTTTGAATAAATTTACAAAATTTTGAAAAACATTTAAAGTAATCACTTTTGTGTGCTAAGAAATATTTCCAAGTGTATCTACATAGTCATCTATGATTACAAAGGTGTATTTGCTACCTCCTAGGCTTGTTATATCAATTGGTCCAAATAAGTCCAAATGGATCAACTGCAATGGTCTAGAGGTGCTTATTAGATTTTTCGATTTGAAACTACCTTTTATTTGTTTTCCTAGTTGACAATTATTATACACTTTGTCTTTTACAAACTTAATGTTAAGAATACTCTTACGAGTTCTTTAGATGAGATTTAAGATATTAGTTTTATGCTAGCATAATCTAATCTCCTATGCCGAAGCCAAGCATCATCATTCAAAACTAAAAAACACATTTCATTACAAAAATCATTAATGTCAATAGTGTATATATTATTTTGTTTTAAGGCAATCATACATATGTTTTTGTGTGGTTTTTTAATAATGCAAGCATTGAATTCAAATCTAATAATGTATCCTTTATAACACAATTGATTAATACTCAAAAGGTTAAGCTTTAAGCCATCTACCAATAGCACATCTTTAATTAAAAAGTTAGATTTGTTACCTATGGTTCCTTTACCAATGATTTTACCCTTATTGTTGTCTCCGAATGTGACATATCCTTCATCTTAGCTAGTGAACTTAGAGAATTGAGATGGATCTCCGGTCATATGCCTTGAGCATCCACTATCAAGGTATCATCTTTTACTCCTAGCTTATGATAGTGAATGTGTATACAAAAGAGAATGATTTTTAGGTACCCATTTGACCTTGGGTGCTTCAAAAATTGATCAACTTATTTTGTCATTTTGCATTGAATTTCTTATGGTTCCTTTAGGAACCCATATCAATTTATGTGTGCTAAATTTTTTAAACAGATATTTATAAATAACATGTTTGGGTTTGCAACAAAAGTTAAACTTTGTGTAAGGTGATACATGCAATGTAGGTCATTTAACAAAAGTGGTTGGATTTTGGTGAGATCCACTCACAAATCTGATTCTACTTCTTTTATGAATGTGACCCTTATTAGCAAGGATCATGTCCAAAGATTTGCTACCAACTATAAATTTATCTAAGGTTTCTTTGAGTAGCAAGTTCTCCTTCTCACAAAGGAGTGTTATGTTTAAGATTTTCAAATCCATTAACTAAGAGAGCATGCTCCTTTTTCAACAAATTAAATTTTTTACTAATTACTCTACATTAATCAAATAAATCATGAAAAGTATTCGAAATCTCGTCGAAAAGTTAAATTTTCATCTAATAAACTACTTATCTCTTCTCCGATAGCCATTAAAGCATAGTTGGTAACCTCCTTGTTGCTTGGTTCTTCATCTTTGGAGCTGCTTGATTCATCCCACATTGCCTTTAGCACCTTCTTCTTTTTCGGTTATTTCTTCTTTGCTTGGGGACATTTGCTTTTGAAATGCCCTAGCTTCTTGCATTCATAGCATATCACTTGTTGTTCTTTTTTGGATTCAAGTTTATTTTTAAAGTCATTTTTAGCTTTATTTCTTCTTATAAATTTTTTGAATTTTCATGTCAAAAGTACAAGTTCATCATCATAGTCCTCCTCAGTTGAAGTTTCTTTCAAGTGGTCTTCTTGTGTTCTCAATGTCGTATCCTTTTTATTCTTTGGAAGGGAGTTCTCAAGCTCATCATGAGCATTGCAAGTCATCTCATAAGTCATTAATTACCCAATTAGTTCCTCAAGAGGAAAGTTCTTTAAGTCGTTAGCCTCTTGAATGGCCATTACTTTAGGATCTCAACTCTTTGGTATTGGGATCTAGAGCGGCACTAAGAGGAGGGGGGGGGTGAATTAGTGCAGAAGTTAAGAATAATAAATTTTAACGATTTAAAACACTTTTGGAGACTTCGTATGATAAAAACACATTTTGATGAAAATCGATTTCGATTATGCGTATTGGAAAGATGTAAAGTTTAAATCATTTATAAGAATGAGAAGGATTCAAGTAATTGTAGTAAGGTAAAGGCTTACAACAAAGATAAACAAGAATAAAAGTGCAAACTCGAATTTATAGTAGTTCAGTCATACGACCTACATTTACTCCTGATTCCTCTTCTCTTGAGGCCATCGGCTTTCCACTAACTGTCTTCCTTCTAATGGACGAAGACCAACTCCCTTTTACAGTGCTCTCTCCTTTTCACGAGCTTAGGAGGTAACCCTTTTACAAGCACTCACACACACTCTTCTCTTTAAGCTGAATTTAAACTAAAGACTAGAGGAGAAAAAGATTTCAACAGCGTTTTCCTACTTTTAGATTCAGTGTGCTTGTTGCTTCAACCTAGGGATAGGAGGGATATTTATTGGCTATAATCTGATTCAAACTTGGAGCCAAAAACCTTCATATCCTGGATTTATCGAGTACTGACGGTACCACTAGTTGTCACTAGCGATACCACTGCTAGTTTGACCCTAACAATGGGCAGTATCACCGTCAGGTCTGGCGGTACTACCACCTAACACACTACCATAGTCAATGTACTAGGCGGTACCACCACCCAATACATCCTGGGGAGCTGGACCTGGGGCGGTGCCACCACCCTATTCTAGCGGTGCCACCGCTAGACAAGGTCCAACACTTCCGGTTGGGCCTTAATCTTGGCCCAAAGCAGTCCATTACCGGGCCCAATTGGTCCCTACCGAGGTTATAGAATTAAAACTTAATCCTAATCCTAATTATGTGCTAACTATAAAATTAAAGACATTTCTTAAGCTAATACAATGTTCGGCACATCAAGTCTTCCTCCGGTGAGCTTCGGGCAAACTTCCGGTTGTCTTCTGATGAACCCTCGGATACTATTCTGCGGACTCTCGGCAAGCTTATGGACTTTGTTAGGATCTGAGCAGCACTAAGAGGGGGGGGGGGTGAATTAGTGCAGTAGATAAAAATAAAAAATTTTAAGCGATTTAGGAAAAGGTTGTTCATTGAGAAATTTCGGTCCAACGAAAGTGATTTCAATAAGGTGATTCAAGTGAATGCTATAGAAAGTAGAGAGGAGGAGATCGAGAGATCGTAGCTAAGTAAAGATTAAAATGCACTAAGTTAAAAACTCACACATTAAGAGAAGTACACAGCGATGTATAGTGGTTTGATCAAATAACCTACGTCCACTTCTGAAACCTCCTCCGATGAGGTTCTTGCTAGTCATATGTGCCCTGCAAGCCAATCACATAAGTTATGGCACTTGTGTCTTGATATGTACTTTATCGTTTTGCTTATTATTAGGCATTTTATCACTTAAATAGGAATTGGATAATGACGAGATCACGATAATGAGACCGATTCACCTTTAGACACAGACCCTAAATTATCCTGGTTATAGGTTACTCGAAAAGGACATCGAGATAACCGGATAGACTTGTGTGATGTATACCCGTTTCTATGATGGAGGTAGCTGGTCTCATAGCTACTCGTGTAGGGACACTGAGGGTACAATGCAAGTGCTCATTGGAGAATGAGTTCACTAATTGATCCGCCTACAGAATGCTGGATGGTTATTGATACCTCATATCAAACAACGATTCCGTAGTCCTAGTAGTGTATCTGGCCCTTAGACTTGAGACACTAAGGATGTCCTGTATGAGTACTCCACTCTTTGATATCGGACTTATAGGTTTAGAAAGTTTTAGATCTAGTACAATCGGTCATTAGGAGTGGTAGCCAATCTTACGAGGGATATTGAGTATCAATAGAGGATCATCGGCCCTTGGTATCATGAGAGGAATATCCCATGTGTTCTTGCTCGAACAAATCCTTGGTCAAGGTTATTCGGATTGAGAGAGAAAGAGTTCTCCAAGAGAATCCAACAAGAGCAAGACTCGAGGAGAGACCGTATAGGCCTGACAGCACCATACCTAGTATAGGGTCTCTGGAATATTGGATGGATGAGGGACTATAGATACATGGTAACTGAGGACAGATAGGTCCAAAGGATTGGATTCCCTTGTATCGTTTGGGGGCCGTGGCGTAGTGGCCTAGTACGTCCGCAGTCGATGAGATGGGTGAATTATTATAGAGATAATAATTCACTAAGTCAAAAGGAGTTCTGACAAGTATGACTCACGGCCAGCTCGATATTGGGCCTAGAGGGTCACACACATATAGTAGGTGTTGTGACGAGTAGAGGTTCGGATATGAGATATCCGCTGAACCCCCTATCTTATTGGATATCCATTAAGCCCCTGAATTATTGGATCATGAGATGAGATCAAATAATTGCTAATAAGAGATTAATGGGTAGAAACCCACTAATCTAAGCGGCTTGGGTAATTGGATGGAGATCTAATACCTAATAGGGCAAAAGATCCATTAGGGTTTTCAAGGGGCCTCTATAAATAGGAGGGAACCAAAGCTCTATAGGCTAAGGGTTTTCTTTTGGTAGCCACCTCCTGTTCTCCTCTCCCTAGAGAGAGAGGTGCATCGTCGCAATCCCTACCGTGTGGATACCGCTAGAGAGGAGGATGCTTGACCTCCTTCATCCTCTCCCACAGATCTGTAGGAATTCAGGGATATACGATCTCCCTAGGTATCTTCTTTTACACGTGCAGTTTTGCAGATTTATTTTTGACGCACCGATCTTCACACGACGATGCAAACTTTCTATGAAAAATTTGGGGTTTTATTTTCTGTTCTTCCACTGTGCATGTGATGTCGCTCCCCTGACGGATTTTTCAACAGTTTAAAACTTGGGAGATGAACACTCAAGCTTATCGAATGCAATTTGCTATAGCTTTGACTCAGTTTTTTCACTTCTCAATTCGTGCTCAACCAGTTGAGAAGAGAGGGGTATTTATAGACTCAATTGGCTTCAGAATTGGAGTAAAAAATTATTACATTCCGGATTTTCAAGTACTGGCGGTACCACCACTTGGCACTAGCAGTACCATCGCCTGGCACTAGTGGTACCACTACCTAGTCTGGCGATACTACTGCTTGACAAGGTCCTTAGACTATGTGGAGGGGCAGTTCAACCGCTTGTTAAGCGGTACCACCACCGACAGGTAATAATTGTCAATGGTACCATCGTTGACCTGGGGTGTTACCACCGCCCAGACCACCTGGGAACTAGTTCCCGGGGCGGTGCCACCGCTAGTCATGGTCAGCACTAGTGAATGAGCCCTGAATCTGACCCAATTTAGCCCAATTAAGGCCCAATTGGCCCCTACTAGGGTTAATTAGGATTATCACCTAATCCTAACCCTAATTAAATGTTAATTATGAAATTAAAAATATATTCTAAGCAGATTAAAAACTGGTAATGTCGAGTCTTCTTCCGGTGAGCTTTTTGGCGATCTTTCGATGGACTTCTGACACACCCTCAGATATCTTCCGGTAGACTTCTAGCAGGCTCTCGGACTTTATGGTGAGTTTGACGAATCTTTTGGCCACCTTCCAAACCTTCTCAGTGAGCTCCGCGAACCTTCGACGATCTTTCCGGTGAACTTTTAAAACCTTCAACAAGTCTATGATTCATTCTCAGCTAATTCCGACAACACTTCTGACGATACTTTGGACTTTTGACGGACTCTCAAACTCTCATTGTACTTGACTCCGATAATTTACTTTATGTCTTTATTACTATCATAGTCAATCCTGCACACTTATCTTAATAATATAGATTAGATCAAATAACTTATCAATTGATTTCATCATCAAAATCTGAGATTCAACAATCTCCCCCTTTTTTATGATGACAATCAATTGATGACGAAGTTAACCTTAACTCCCCCTATCTATATGCCATATTATGAGAAGGAAAATATTTGAATTCAATCTCCTTGAATTCAAGTCGAAACTGATAAGTTGCATTCGTTGAACTTATCGTCATGCTTAGCAAGCATGATCTTTTCATCCATAAATATGAAACTTCGTATTTTTCACGATATCAAGACATGACACCCATTTTTCAAGTTCATTTATCACTTCAACAAATGATACCAATTTTAATTTTGAAGTGAAACAAAGATCAAATGATATCAAAATAAAATTACACAAAAGCAAAGCATGATATCATTTTATGATACATTATCAAATGAGATGAACACTTATCATACCAATGAAAGATACCAAATTTAAACATAATATGATAACGATTTTACAAAATTAACATGTAAAGCATGTATGAACCATTTGTGATGCATGTAATGTTAGGGATCGAGTGACACTAAGAGGGGGGGGGGGGGTGAATTAGTGTAGCGGATTAAAAGCGTACTCTTGAAACCGATTTTGTAAAAACACACGTTCGTAGGAAGATCTCGATTTGGCGAAAGAGAACTTGAAAGTAATTGCTTGCGTAAAGGAAATAACTATGAACTAAATAACTTGCAGCAAAGTAAAGAAATGCTTCAAGAATGTAAATACTCACACATTCATGGACACAAAGATGTATAGTGGTTCGGTCAAATGACCTACATCCACTCTTGAAGCCTTTACGATGAGGCTCCGCTCTTCCACTAGCAATTCCTTTGAAGGGGAAGGATCAAACACCCCTTTTACAACCCTTTCAAGATGTTCACACTTGTACAAGATCTCTCAAGAAAAGGAAGAAGGTGAACTTAGCAAAACAAGACTTTTCAAAACTCTTCACAAGCTCAAGACTTAGAATTTTTGCTCAAAAGGGTTCCCTTTCAGCTGGGAAAGGGAGGGGTATTTATAGATCCAAAGTGGATTCAAAATTGGGCTCCAAATTTCAAATAAATTTGGAGTTCCAATGTTCACAGTGGTCGAGCGGTGCCACACTTTGCGGAGGCGGTGCCACCGCTTTGTCGTCTGATGGCGGCGTGCGGGGTGGTACCACCGCCCCAGCAGGCGGTTCTACCGCCTGCTACAGTAGCCGGGCGGTACTACCGCCTGCTACAGTAGCTTACTACAGTAGTGCTACAGTACCCGGACTACAGTACATGCTACAGTACATGCACGTAGCTGGTTCGGTTTGGGCCAAAATTTTGGCCCAAACTCATCCTAATCAAGGCCCAATGGGCCCCCACTTTGGGTTATCTAATCCTAACCCAAAATATATGCTAACTATGAATTTTAAAGACGTTTCCTAAGCTATTATAAAGTCCGCAAGTCAAGTCTTCTTCCGTCGAGTTTTCGGCGAACTTCTGGCGGTCTTCCGATGATCCCTTGGAAACCATCCTGCGGACTCCCGGCAAGCTCTCGGACTCCACGATGATTTTGGCGAGTTCCCCCGAGCTTCTTTGGCAAGCTTCGATCTTTCTTGTCAAGCTCCGCGAACTTCCGGCGAACCTCCCGGCGAGCTTCCGAAAACCCTTCGGCAAGCTCCCTACTTATTCTCGGCCAGTTCCAGCAGCACTCCCAATGAATCTTCAGGCTTCCATCAAACTCTCGAACTCCCAACGATCCATCGCACTTGACTTCGGCCCTTGATTTCACTTTACGTCTTCATCCCTTTCGTAGTTACTCCTGCACAAACAAACTCGATATCCATGGCGCAACTCCGCACTTCTTGGCCCGATGCTCGACGTACGAAGCCTCCTGCCAATAGCCGACCGAACCTCTGGCTCGACACCCAATATCCTGATCGATAGTAGACCTGCGTAACTCAACACGTAGTTAGACAACAAATCACACTCAATTAGTTTCATCATCAAAATCCGAGATTCAACATGTAATACATTCTAATTGCGATACGCTTCATATTGCGATATATCACAATGCTTTTAAGGATATCAATCAATTTTTGATACAACACAATTGCAATACATTGGGATACATGATACTTAATTCAATATGATACATATAAGGCATTTCAATACATTGCGATACATGATACATCATACAAGGCATTTATTATTCCATCAATTAAGTCATCAATTTATCTTGCCATATTCTTCTCCCCCTTTGTCATCAATAAAAAAGGGAATAGGCCTTGATAAAAATGGCAAAAAGAAAAGAATACCAAAGAGCAATTCGATCATATTTTGAAAATTGGTGCCAATGAAATCATAAGATAGATCATTAAAGCCAAAGTTCATAAAATTTTCTAAGATCTTATGAAAAAAATTTCGAAGATCTCATGAAGAGTTAATTTTGCATAATAATTCTTGAATTGAATTATTCAAGTCAATAAAAATTTATTCAAGAATTGTTTCTACCAAATGAAACTAGAAAAGAGATTGAATCGATAAAATTCATAATAAGAACTATAAGAGTTTATTCAAGAAGGATTGAAATGAACGGTTCAAAAGCCAAGCCAAAAAATCATAAAGTGAAAAAGATACATCAATAAAGCCAAGACATTATCATAATGTTATGAAAGAGTCATGATGAAGTTTTCATACTTTAAAGGTTCAACTTGGCATTTCCATTACAAATATATGAAGTGGACCACATTATTGTAAAAATTTCATAAAAGACTCAACTTAGCATTCTCATTAGAACTCATGAGATGGAAGATAAATAATCAAGTCATAAAGGCTCACAATGTAAAAACTAGCACAAAAGTTTGTTAAATTTACATGAGTGAAGTCCGAAGAGAGTATAAAAACTCGAGAGCTTCTTCTTTATGCAAAGATCATGATATTAATGTATGTATAGTTGTATGCGTGAAGAAGACAAAATCATCAAACTTCAAACGATACGTAAGAGTGATAAAATAGATAAAGAAAACCATTTATTCATCCGAATAGAGGTAGAGGGAGTATAAAACCAATTTTACCAAGTCATTAAGGGGGCATGATTTTAATTTAGAAATCATCAACATTAACCGATAAAAGAGGAGAATCAATGCAAGATCGAAGAAGGATTGATGCGAATTGGTTCGCAAAAGAATAAGGATTGCGGTTTTATTGTGCCACGAGCAAGAGGATCGATAGGATGATCTTGGATACAGGTTAAACCACCACCAAAGATCGATAGAACGGGATCACCACCAAACTTGGATACAGATACCACCACCAAGCAAGGATACAGATTCCCAAGAGGCTCACCACACTCGGAATCCACCAAGTGATACAGATGCCTTAATGCAAGAAACTTGCAAAAGAGATTAACTCTCAATATTCATTCAACCACCCTTACAAATGAGAATATGTCTCATTATATAGAAACTAGATTCAAAAACAACTTGAGAACTACCCAAACAAACAAGACTAACAAGACTAACAACACTAACAATACTAACAAGTCTAACAAACTAACAAGTCTAACAAACTTAGTTTACTAACAACAACCAGTAAATATCTACTCGAAAGAATATTAAATCACTTAGTAATCTCGGATGCTCAGTATCACCAATAAGCTGAATATGTCACAAATTAATTCCACATAAGCATAGTGACAAGTGGCGCATGAGGAGAATTCAGCATGTTGCAATTTGGTGTAGCGCCATTCAGCAAAGTGTTGAACCGAAATGCATCATCCTCCTTTGTGGAAAAGATTTGTCCTCAAATCTTCAGGTTCTTTGTCTTCCTCAAATGGAGATAGGTCTTGAACATTGAATGTTGCTGAGACATGGGACTCACCAGAAGATCGATCTTGTAGGCGTTGTCATTGACTCTTTCTAATACCTTGAAGGGACCTTCAGCTCTAGGCATCAACTTGGACTTGCGTTTGGAGGAAACCTCTCCTTTGAAATGAATCCAAACTAAATCTCCAAGGCGAAAGATAACAGCTCGCCTATTCTTGTTTGCCTTCCTTTCATAAATCTCATTTTGCTTCGCAATTTGAGATTTAATCTTCTCATGTAACTCCTTTATTACCTTGGCTCGCTGGTTAGCTTCTTTGTGCACCAAATCCTTGCTAGGCAAAGGTAGCAAATCGATGGGAGTAAGTGGATTGATGCCATACACAGCTTCAAATGGTGAACATCTTGTAGTGCGACTTGGAACTCTATTGTATGCAAACTCGGCATGAGCAAGCTTCAAGTCCCAATCCTTCTGATTTTTGGACACTAAAGTTCTCAATATAGCTCCCATGAGTACGGTTGACAACCGGTTTGTCCATCTGTTTGAGGATGACAAGAAGTGCTGAGCAGAAGCCGTACCAAGCTTACTCCATAATGTCTTCCAAAATCCACTTAGGAACTTGCTGTCCCTATCCGAAACAATGGTGCGAGGAACTCCATGAAGTCGAATGATCTCACGGAAGTACAAATCAGCAATGTGAATAGCATCGTCGGTCTTATGGCAAGGCACAAAATGAGCCATCTTTGAAAACCGATCGACAACCACCATAATAGCATCTTTTTGTCTTTGAGTCCTTGGTAAACCAAGAACGAAATCCATGCTTACAGCTTCCCAAGGATCCTTGTGGAAGAACATGACTCTTGGCTTTGTGACAAGTGACACACCGCCTAAGGATTCTTTGAACATCTCTTGCCATCTTTGGCCAGTGAAAGTGCTCTTGTAATAGAGTCAAAGTCTTTGTTAACGCCAAAGTGGCCAGCAATTCCACCTCCATGGACTTCTCTAATCAACAACTCCTCGTTGAACTGAGGAATGCACAACTTGTTGTCCTTGAAGAAAACCTTCTTGGACATGGAAATGATCCACAGCACCTTTTGACATGCTGCAAATATAGATTTAAAGTCCACATCATCCGCATAGAGTTCTTTTATTACCTCGAAGCCGATAAGCTTGGAATCCATCAAGGAGAGCAAAGAATGTCTTCGCGATAGTGCATCGGCGACAACATTGGATTTTCCTGCTTTATGCTTGATCATGAAGGAGTAGGATTGAAGATATTCAACCCATTTGGCATGCCTCTTATTCAGCTTGTGTTGGCCATTGATGAACTTCAAAGCTTCATGATCCGAATGCAAGACAAACTCCTAGGCAATAAATAGTGGCTCCAATGTTCTAATGCACGAATGATTGCATAGAATTCTTTATCATAAGTGGAGTAATTCAGCCTGGAACCATTAAGCTTTTCGCTGAAATAAGCAAGTGGTCGGCCATGTTGAAATGTCTCCTCCAATCCCAACACCGGAAGCATCACACTCTACTTCAAAGAGCTTTTCAAAATCAGGAAGTGCAAGCACCGGGGCCTCACACAACTTCAGTTAAATGGTTTCAAAGCTTTGCTGCGCTTGATGAGTCCACTCAAATGTTTCTCCTTTCAAGCAATCAGTAAGTGGAGCAATAATGGTGCTGAAATTTTTAATGAAGCGCCTATAGAAAGAAGCCAAACCATGAAAACTCCTTACATCATGAACAGATTGGGGAGTTGGCCAGGATTGGATTGCTTCAACCTTGCTTTCGTCCATTTTGATGCCTTCACTTGAGATGACATATCCCAGGAATACAACTCTAGAAGTAAAGAAATGGCACTTCTTGAGATTGCCAAATAGTTGCTGAATGCGCAACTCTTCAAATAGCTTCTTCAAGTGCTGCAAGTGTTCTTCTTCATCTCGGCTATAGACAAGGATGTCATCAAAGTAGACAACAATGAATTTCCCAATAAAAGGCCTTAGAACATGATTCATTAGCCTCATGAATGTGCTAGGAGCATTAGACAAACCGAATGGCATAACAAGCCACTCATAGAGACCTCCTTTGGTCTTGAATGCCGTTTTCCATTCATCTCCTTCCTTCATGCGAATCGATGGTAACCACTCCGGAGATCTACCTTGGAAAAATAGTGGCACCATGCAATTCATCTAGCATATCATCAAGCCGAGGAATAGGATAACGGTACTTTACCGTTATCTTGTTGATAACACGACTATCCATGCACATTCTCCATGAGCCATCTTTCTTTGGAACTAGAATGGCTGGAGCAGACAAGGACTCAAGCTTTCTTGGACATAGCCTCTAGACACCAACTCATCAACTTGTCGCTGAAGCTCTCTAGTCTCCTCGGGTTACACCTATAAGCTGGTTTGTTGGGCAATGGTGCTCCGGGCATTAAGTCAATTTGATGCTGAATCTCTCTCTTTGGAGGCAAGCCGAATGGCAATTCTTTAGGGAAGACATCAGCAAATTCATTCAGCAATGGTTTCACCAAAGGGTGAATTAAATCTTCATGGACCGCATTTGCTTCAAGCAAGAGCAATGCAAACAGTTGCCTCTTCTTCAAACAAGTCTCTCGAAGTTCGGCTTTGCTCAAAAGCGGCCAGCAACTCCATTCTTCTTATGTTGACCACAATCAGCAAGACTTGGAGATAATGGGGTAAGAGTGATCTTCTTCTGCCCCAAAGGATGGAATAGGTGTTCTTGAAGCCATCATGCATAGCCCTGCGATCATATTGCCATGGTCTTCCAAACAACAAGTGACATGCATCCATAGGGATCACATCACAAGTAATTTCATCTTGATAATGCTTCCCAATTGAAAATGAGATTAAGGCTTGTTTAGTTACCTTAACATCACTTTCCTTGTTCAGCCATTGAAGTTTGTAAGGTTGAGGATGTGTGATTGTTGGCAAACTCAGCTTCTCAATCATAATTGCTGAAGCAACGTTAGTGCAACTTCCACTATCAACAATAACATGGCATACCTTTCCCTTGATCGTACACCGTGTTTGGAAAGGTTCTCCCTTTGTTCCTCCATAGCCACCAAGTTGGCATTCAGTGCCTTGCGAATCACCAGGAGTTCGCCATCATCAGGATGTTCCACATGCTCTTCTCCTTCTTGAGAATCCCAAATCGGTTCATCCTCTTCAAAATTTGGTTCTTCAACCTCTTTGAGGGTGATAGTGCGCCCGATTAGGACATTCGGAAGCAATATGCCCAAAACCTTGGCATTTGAAGCATCGTCTCTCCTTGGAGGTTGTCACGGGCTGGGAATCAACTTTGGTTTTATCCTTCCTTGCTGTAGTCTTCTCAGCTTGAAAGAAGTGCTCCCTTTGCTGGAAGAAGCCCTCTTCTCAAATGGCTTGTAGGCCGACCTCTTGGAAGAGTCTTGCTGCTTCTCCACCTTGTTTGCTAGCTTGCATACATCATTTAAGCTCCAATAGGGTTGTAAATCCACCAAATCAGCAATTGGTTTCTTTAAACCACCCAGATATCGTGCAATGGTTTGCTCATGGGATTCATAACATCACACTTAATCATGAGTTGTTCAAACTCACGAGTGTACTCTTCAACATTCAAGTCATTCTGTTTTAGAGTATGGAGTTTTAAGAACATATCTTGCCTGTAATTTTAGACACGAATCTCCTTCTCATCTCCCTTTTCATCTTCTCCCACGTTCGGATCTTGTTCTTCCCTTCTCTAGCACGCCGAGCTTTAAGATTCTCCCACCATAGGCTCGCGTAATGGCGCAACTTCAAAGCTGCAACCTTCACTTTCTTTTCCTCGAATAGTCTTTAAATTCAAAGACTCTCTCCATGGTGTGTAGCCAATCAATGAAGTCATCGGTGAAAGTTTACCTTCAAATTCGGAATCTCCACTTTGACATCGGTTTATTCTTGTGATGATTGAATCTGTGATGCCTCCTCCCTTGAGACTCCTCACCACTTGAGTTCTCACGGAAAGGATTCTCCTCATCATCACGAACTAGCATGAGACGATGTTGCTCCTCTTTGAAAAAGCTGCTCCATTTGACGTCTCAAATCAGCAATCTCTCGCTCCATTCGCATAGAGCGAGCTTGTTCAAATGTCAAACCACGCTGGAACTCGTCGGCCATGTGTATAGTGAAGATGGGGGTTTCGGGTATGTAAGTGTTTAGGGGGGGAATGAAGATGGTGTATAGAAGAAATGCACAAAAGGAACCGCGTTTCCCACAGACGGCGCCAAATGATGCGAATTGGTTCGCAAAGAATAAGGATTGCGGTTTTATTGTGCCACGAGCAAGAGGATCGATAGGATGATCTTGGATACAGGTTAAACCACCACCAAAGATCGATAGAACAGGATCACCACCAAACTTGGATACAGATACCACCACCAAGCAAGGATACAGATTCCCAAGAGGCTCACCACACTCGGAATCCACCAAGTGATACAGATGCCTTAATGCAAGAAACTTGCAAAAGAGATTAACTCTCAATATTCATTCAACCACCCTTACAAATGAGAATATGTCTCATTATATAGAAACTAGATTCAAAAACAACTTGAGAACTACCCAAACAAACAAGACTAACAAGACTAACAACACTAACAATACTAACAAGTCTAACAAACTAACAAGTCTAACAAACTTAGTTTACTAACAACAACCAGTAAATATCTACTCCGAAAGAATATTAAATCACTTAGTAATCTCGGATGCTCCCGTATCACCAATAAGCTGAATATGTCACAAATTAATTCCACATAAGCATAGTGACAAGTGGCGCATGAGGAGAATTCAGCATGTTGCAATTTGGTGTAGCGCCATTCAGCAAAGTGTTGAACCGAAATGCATCAAGGATAAAAACAAGTCTTCCATTCAAAAATATGATATTGAAAAGATGTCATTCGAAATCTGAAAAGATAATATCAAGATGAGTTTATGAAAACGGAAGTTGAAAAACTTTAGAAAAAAAACATACAAGAAATCTATTAGGACAATTTAGCATGCCTAATTCTCTTCTAATGAAGTCAAATTGTTCTTCATTTAAAGATTT
This sequence comes from Musa troglodytarum, assembly GCA_023547065.1. Taxonomy (NCBI): domain Eukaryota; kingdom Viridiplantae; phylum Streptophyta; class Magnoliopsida; order Zingiberales; family Musaceae; genus Musa; species Musa troglodytarum. The sequence goes on from CP097504.1 coordinate 26,142,004, forward strand.
TATGAAGATGTCAGCTAATTGATGTTTTGTATCAATAAATTCTAGAATAACATCATTATTATTGACATGATCTCATATAAAGTGATACCTAATATCAATATGCTTAGTTCTAGAGTGTTCAATGAGATTTTTGGTTAAACAAATAGCACTTGTGTTATCACATTTTATGGGAATATTCTTCTAAACTATTTTTCATCCAAACAACTTGTGCACAATATGAACTTGTGGCTATGTACCAGGCTTTGGTCATAGATAGTGTTGGGAAATCCTATGGGGCGATATCTCATGCATAGCGGAAGAACAAAAGCAAAACCATAGATTTCTCGTAGAAAGGTTCCGTCATTGTGCGAAGATCAATGCATCAAAAATAAATTCGCAAAAACTACATGTGTGAAAAAAATACCAAGGAAGATCATATATCCCTGAATCCCTACAGATCTATAGGAAGGATGAAGGAGGTTAAGCGTCTTCCTCTCTAGCGATATCCACATGGTAGGGACTACGACGATGCACCTCTCTAGGGAGTGGAGAACAGAAAGTGGCTACCAAAAGAATCCCCCAGCCTATAGAGCTTTGGTTTCCTCCTATTTATAGAGGCCCCTTGTAAACCCTAATGGATCTTGCCTTATTGGGTATTGGATCTCCATCCAATTACCCAAGCCTCTTGAATTAGTGGGTCTCTACCCAATAATCTCTTATTAGTAATTATTGGATCTCATCTTAGGATCCAATAATTCAAGGGCTTAATGGATATCCAACAAGATAAGGGCTCCAGCAAATATCTCATATCCGAACCTTTACTCGTCGCAACACATACCATATGTGTGTAACCCTCTAGGCCCAATATCGAGTTGGCCGTGAGTCATACTTGTCAAAACTCCTTCTGACTTAGTGAATCATTATCTCTATAATAATTCACCCAACTCATCGATTGCGGACGTACTAGGCCATTACGCCGCTGCCCCCAGACGTGTAACATCCCTCGTATTTCTTGTTTCTAAATTTTCGTATAAGAGTTTAATAGCAAAGTTACTATCCATTTTAAATTCTATAGATGAGCCCAAATGAAACTGAAAACCTATTTATAAGATGTGAGGATCTGTTTGTAAAATCCTGAGGACCTATTTGTAAAATCTGAGGACCTAATCATAAAAATAAATAATACAAGGACTAAACTGTAAAATGCACAATATAACAAATCCCATCACCTAAGTCTCTCTGCCTTCGTTCCTAAGGAACCTGAGAAGGCAGCCTGCATGTAGAAGATAGGAAGAGAGAAAGAAGAAGAAGAAAAGGAGAAAAGAAAAATTGGGGATTAATGTCTTTTGGCTCTAAACTTTTCATTGGGATCAAAATTGATCAAGGGCAAGTGTTCTAACCCCATCCTACAGTAAGTTTGATCTTTGTTTTCATATTAATCCTAAAAATTTTGGAAGATTGAAGCTTCATATATGATATTTCTGCAGTTTATGCAACAAACAGTGAATTTGGAATTTTTCCCAGATTCTGACCTTACTGCATTATTCTACCTGTAATTTTCAGAACTGAACTCTGATTTAAAAAAAATAAATCAATCCGAAATTACACTTATATATCTTCCTTTTGAGACTAATATTGATGAATTTGGAGTTCAAATTCCTATCCGAACCTTTATTTGAATTGACCCTATAGAATCTGTAAAATAGTAATTGTAAGTTCTGACCCTTGGGTATTCTATTTCTTGTAACTCACTGTGAACAAATCCAATTATCGTAAACTTTAATTTATTAGAAACTAGATTCATAAAGATTTCTGTTCATATCTGGTTTGAAAGATTTGGAGTACAGATGCCAGCTGAAACATTTGTTTTAGTCGACCCTACGAATTCTGTAAAACAGAAACCATTAGTTCTGACCTTTGGTTGCTAAAATTCTTATAACTTTCAGTTGAAAACTTCGATTTGTACAAAATTTAATTTAGATGAAACTATATTTATATATCTTTCAAATGACTCTAATTTTGAGTAATTTAGAGTATAATTTGTTATCCAAATAATTTCCTTCAATATTCCTTTCAATTCTACCAAAATTTAGTTTCTTTGTCAATTTTGCCTATTCATGTTCCATCCTTTTGGAAATTAACTTTTGAGTGAGATCCTTGCTTCCATTGAGCAACATATTATTGTTTTAAAATCCTAGATGTTCTTGTTCATAAATAATTTGTATATTTTGAATCGAATTATCTCGTATAGGCACATGTATGCTTGTTGTTTCGCATGTGCATCCAATGTATATCAGTTTTATTGTTCACACTATTCTTTTGTACTCTAGTGTCTATGGGATTGTCTGGACCTTTGCCAAAAATGATAAAGGGATTATTTGGACCTTTGCTAGAAATGGTAAAGGGTATATGCTTTGAGCCTGCGATGCTCTGCCGGCCCCCTTTGGCTTCATCCAGACATGGATGTATGATGCTCCCAAACGTGGGAGATTCTGTTTGAGATCCCACTGCACCCTTTGTGTTTCTGATATGTTATCTAAAGTATTGCTTATATGTTTATATGTACACTTTGGATGAGAATGAAATGAATGTACATCAGATATGACATTTGAGCTTTTGTTACTTATTTATTATTCTGATATACTCTAAGATATCTCATATGCCATTTGATATATTTCAAAATGTTTCATTTGCTCTTGATATGCTCCGAAACCATTCATACGTTATTGATATGTTCCGAATGGTTCATTTGCTCTTGTTATGCTTCGAAACATTTCATACGTCTTTGATATATTTCAAAATATTTTATTTACCTTTAAAATGCTTTGAAACCATTCATACATCATTGATATGCTCCGAAACCATTCATATGTCATTGATATGCTCCGAAATGTCCTATACACCATTGATATGCTTCGTAATGTCCTACATTTGATATGCTCCGAAATACTATTTTCGTCATTTGATATGCTCCGAAATACTATTTTCATCCTTTGATATGCTCTAATTACTCTTTACTCTATTTGTTATGAATTAAATAAGTTTGAATTAGAGGACACTTGCGATTCAGTATCTGATACGATGATATATACGTTTTCTTATATCTGGCTTTATATTTTGATATCAAGTTTATTGAAAACTATTCTCCTTCCCTATGGATATGTTAGTCACTTGTTGACCTTTGTTATGCTCACCCCATTGTTATATAATATTTTCAGGTTAGTTTATCAGTCTTTGGGATATTTAAATTGGGCTGAGAAAGGGAAAGCTAGAAGATTTTGGGTTGATCTTTAGTGGTTGATATGTTTTTGTTGTATAAGTACATTTTGTGTTTAGTGAAATGTTGATGGTAAATATGAACTTATATGTTTTGTAAAAGTTAAAGGACCTCTCATGTTAGGATTTGAAATGTTAAGTTTAAATTATATAATGATATGAACTTGTAGTAAATGTTAGTTTTGAAATTGTATGGATTGCCAGACTTATGGATTTATGATGCGGATATTGTTTAGTTGAGTTAGATTTAGAATTTATGAATCAATATGCTGATGTGGTATATGAATTATAAACTATACAGGTTTTATGAATTATGGATTTTGGATGTGATTTACGACTTAAATGATTGTTAGTATCCTCATATGTTGATGTGGATCCTGGGATTAGATTATGATGAATTTTTATGTTATGGATTTTAAGACAGGGACACACCTCCTGAATGCGATAAATTCGGGGGGGGGGGGGGGGTGATAGAGAGGTGGTATCAAAGCATGATTTGAGGATCACTAAGAATTTTGATATGCTAGATGCATAATAAATTTTGAGGTTTAGTGATTTTTATTTAGAGATTGATCAAAAATTTCTCTTTTGCTGTTTTTAGGAAGCAAGGATGACGAGGTCATCTGGTTCTCCTATTGCATCTACTTCTGATCAATTGGGTGGAATTATGAAAACTCTAGAGGCTATGACACAAGTAATGCAACAACAAGTTCAAAAAGAAAGGAATGATAGAGCAAGGACTACACACCAGACTAAGGTGGGAATTGAACAATTCAAGAAGCTTGGTCCTCCCAGTTTTAGTGGTGAGCCTAATCCAATGGTAGCAAAATAATTGATGATGCAGATAGAGAAAATATTTGACGTTTTAAATTACCTTGATGATCAGAAGGTTTCTCTTGCTACCTTTATGTTAGAAAGAGAAGTTGAGCACTGGTGGATAACAATGAAAAGGATTTTTGAAGTTAGACAAGAGCTAATCATATGGAAGGTATTCATAGAAAAATTTAATGATAAATATTTTCCAAATTGCATTAGAGAGCAGAAAGAATTGGAGTTCTTAAATCTCATCCAAGAAAACTTGATGGTGGCAAAGTATGAATCTAAATTCATAGAGCTCTCCAGATTTGCCCCATATATGATTGATGATGAATCTAGAAAGGCAAAGAGATTTGAAAGTGGTCTAAGGCCAGCAATAAGAAGCCGGATATCAACCTTAAAACTTCAAGCATATACTGATGTGGTAGAAAGAGCTTTAATAATTGAAAGAGACTTGGAAGAGATCCAAGAAATCATAGGCAAGAATAGCAAGGATAAGTTTTTTTATAAAAATAAGAGAGAAAGTGAACCAGAAAGAAGCAACAAGAGGGTAAAGATATCTGAATTTGAGGAGGAAAAGCTACCACAGAGGACTCAAACATGTACAAGATGCAGGTCAAATTATGAAACAAGTCAATGTTTTTAGATTACTGGAGCCTGTTTCACTTGTGGGAGGTTGGATCATAAAATAAAAGACTATCCGTTAAAGAAAAGAGGAAGCTTACCCTCATTTGGTCATCGATAGAGGTATGATAAATTTGGAGGACTAAATTTTTCTTTTAAGGGGGAGAGTGTAACATCCCTTGCATTTCTCGTTTCTAAATTTTTGTATAAGAGTTTAATAGCAAAGTTACTACCCATTTTAAATTCTATAGATGAGCCCAAATGAAACTGAAAACCTATTTATAAGATGTGAAGATCTGTTTTTAAAATTCCGAGGACCTATTTGTAAAATCTGAGGACTTAATTGAAAAAATAAATAATACAAGGACTAAACAGTAAAATATACAAAATAACAAATCCCACCACCTAAGCCTCTCTGCCTTTCATTCCTAAGGAACCTGAGAAGGCAGCCTGCGTGTAGAAGATAGGAAGAGAGAAAGAAGAAGAAGAAAAGGAGAAGAGAAGAAAATTTGGGGATTAAGGTCTTTTGGCTCTAAACTTTTCATTGGGATCAAAATTGATCAAAGGCAAGTGTTCTAACGCCATCCTACAGTAAGTTTGATCTTTGTTTTCATATTAATCCTAAAATTTTTGGAAGATTAAAGCTTCATATATGATATTTCTGCAGTTTATGCAACAAACAGTGAATTTGGAATTTTTCCCAGATTCTGATCTTACTGCATTATTCTACCTGTAATTTTCTGAAATGAACTATGATTTAAGAAAAATTAAATCAATCCGAAATTACACTTATATATCTTCCTTTTGAGACCAATATTGATGAATTTGGAGTTCAAATGCCTATCCGAACCTTTATTTGAATTGACCCTATAGAATCTGTAAAATAGTGATTGTAAGTTCTGACCCTTGAGTATTCTATTTCTTGTAACTCACTGTGAACAAATCCAATTATCATAAACCTTAATTTATTAGAAAGTAGATTCATAAAGCTTTCTGTTCATATCTGGTTTGAAAGATTTGGAGTACAGATGCCAGCTGAAACATTTGTTTTAGTCGACCCTACGAATTCTGTAAAACAGAAACCATTAGTTCTGACCTTTGGTTGCTAAAATTCTTATAACTTTCAGTTGAAATCTCCGATTTGTACAAAATTTAATTTAGATGAAACTAGATTTATATATCTTTCAAATGACTCTAATTTTGAGTAATTTGGAGTATAATTTGTTATCCAAATAATTTCCTTCATTATGCCTTTCAATTCTGCTAGAATTAAGTTTCTTTGTCAATTTTGCCTATTCATGTTTTATCTTTTTGGAAATTAACTTTTGAGTGAGATCCTTGCTTCCATTGAGCTACATATTATTGTTTTGAAATCCTGGATGTTCTTGTTCCTAAATAATTTGTATATTTGGAATCTATCATGTAAAAATTTAGATTTTGTATCGAATTATCTCGTATAGGCACATGTATGTTTGTTGTTTCACATGTGCTTCCGATGTGTATCAGTTTTATTGTTCACACATTCCTTTTATACTCTGATGTCTGTGGGATTATCTGAACCTTTGCCAAAAATGGTAAAGGGATTATTTGGACCTTTTGCTAGAAATGACAAAGCGATTATTTGAACCTTTATCAGAAATGGTAAAGGGATTATTTGGACCTTTGCCAGAAATGGTGAAGGGTATATGCTTAGAGCTCGCGATGCTCTGCCAGCCCCCTCTAGCTTCATCTAGACGTAGATGTATGATGCTCCCAAATGTGGGAGATTCTGTTTGAGATCCCACTACATCCTCTATGTTTCTGATATGTTATCCAAAGCATTGCATATGTGTTTATATGTACGCTTTGGATGAAAATGAAATGAATGTACGTCAGATATGACATTTGAGCTTTTGTTACTTATTTGTTATTCTGATATGCTCTACGATATCTCATATACCATTTGATACATTCCGAAATGTTTCATTTGCTCTTGATATGCTCCGAAACCATTCATACGTTATTGATATGTTCCGAATGGTTCATTTGCTCCTGTTATGCTTCGAAACATTTCATACATCTTTGATATATTCCAAAATATTTCATTTGCCTTTGAAATACTCCGAAACTATTCATATGTCATTGATATGCTTCGAAACCATTCATATGTCATTGATATGCTCTGAAATGTCCTATGCACTATTGATATGCTCCGTAATATCCTATGTCATTTGATATTCTACGAAATACTATTTTTGCTATCTGATATGCTCCAAGTACTCTTTACTCTATTTGTTATGAATTAAATAAGTTTAAATAAAAGGACATTTGCGATTCAGTATCTGATACGATGATATATACGTTTTCTTGTATTTGGCTTTGCATTTTGATATCAAGTTTATTGAAAACTATTCTCCTTCCCCATGGATATGTTAGTCACTTGCTGACCTTTGTTATGCTCACCCCATTATTATATAATATTTTCAGGTTAGTTTATCAGTCTTTGGGATGTTTAAATTGGGCTGAGGAAGGGAAAGCTAGAAGATTTTAGGCTGATCTTTAGTGATTGATATGTTTTTGTTGTATAAGTTCATTTTGTGTTTAGTGAAATATTGATGGTAAATCTGAACTTATATATTTTGTAAAAGTTAAAGGACCTCTTATGTTAGGATTTGAAATGTTAAGTTTAAATTGTATAATGATATGAACTTATCGTAAATGTTAGTTTTGAGATTATGTGGATTGCCAAACTTGTGGATTTATGATGTGGATATGGTTTAGTTGAGTTAGCTTTGGAATTTATGAATCAATATGCTGACGTGGTATATAAATTATAAACAGCAAAAGTTTTATGAATTATGGATTTTGGATGTGATTTGCGACTCAAATGATTATTAGTGTCCTCAAATGTCGATGTGGATCCTGGGATTGGATTATGATGAATATTTATGTTATGGATTTTAAGACAGGGTCATACCTCCTGAATGCGATAAATTCGAGAGGCGTGACGAGACGATACAAGGGAATCCAATCCTTTGGACCTATCTATCCTTAGTTACCATGTATCTATAGTCCCTCATCCAACTAATATCCCAGAGACCCTATATTGGGCATGGTGTTATCAGGCCCATACGGTCTCTCCTCGAGTCTTGCTCTTGTCGGATTCTCCCGGAGAACTCTTTCTCTCTCAATCTGAATAACCTTGGCTAAGGATTTAATTAAGCAAGAATACATGGGATATTCCTCTCATAATACCGAGAGCGGATGATCCTCTATTGATACTCAATAGTCATCGTAAGGTTGGCTACCACTCCCAATAACCAATTGTAGTAGATCTGGAACTTTCCAAACCTATAAGTCTGGTATCAAAGAGTGGAGTACTTATACAGAACATCCTTGGTGTCTCAAGTCTGAGGACCAGATACACTATTGGGACTACGGAATCGCTGTTTGACGTGAGGTATCAATAACCATCCAGCATTCCACAGGCAAATCAATCAGTGAACTCATTCTCCAATGTGCACCCTGTATTGTACCCTTAGTGTCCCCACATGAGTAGCTATGAGACCAGCCACCTTTATCATATGGGTGGGTATACAGCACATAAGTCTATCTGGTTATCTCAATGTTCCTCTCGAGTAACCTATGACCAGGATTATTTAGGGTCTGTGTTTAAAGGTGAATCGGTCTCATTATCGTGATCTCTTCATGATCCTATTCCCATTGCAAAAATCCAAGAACATTATAATATATGCAACACACAAGATAAAGTGATAAAATGCCTAATAATAAGCAAAGAGAAAGAGTGCATATCAAATCACAAGTGCCATCACTCATGTGATTGACTTGCAGGGCACATATGACTAGCAATCTCCCACTTGACCTAAAGCTAATCACGTATGTGTTTGATCCTCATCAAACATCTGTGACACTCAAAGATAATTTGAGATAATGGCTTAGTTAGTGGATCTGCAATGTTATCTTCGGATGGAACTCTTTCCACTACTACATCTTTTCGGGCCACGATCTCTTTAATAAGCTAGAACCTCCTCAGAACACTTCTAATAAGACCTAGGTTCCCTTATTTGAGTAATCATCCCGTAGTTGTCGCAATATAAGGGAATCAGATCATCGCTGCTCGACATGACTCTCAAATTTGTAATGAACTTCTTCATCTAGACTCCCTCCTTTACTATATTTACTACAGTAATGTATTCCACCTCTATGGTCGAGTCAACAGTAGTGTCTTGCTTGGAACTCTTCCAGTATACTGCTCCTCCATTCAGGGTGAACATATACCCTGAATTAGACTTGCTATCATCAACATCAGATTGGAAGCTCGAGTCCGTATAGCCCTCAACCCTGAGGCTACTGCCTCCATATACCAGTAAAAGATCCTTAGTCCTTCTCAAGTAATTAATAATACATTTTACTATTTTCCAGTGCTCCAAGCTTGGATCTGCCTGATACCTACTCATGACACTCAGAGCATGTGCTATATCAGGCCTGGTACATAGCATAGCATACATGATAGATCCTATCGCTGAGGCATATGGTATCATATCCATGTGTGCCCTTTCTTCAAGAGTCTTTGGGGACATACTCCTAGAAAGTGATATTCTATGTCTCATTGGTATGAGACCTCTCTTGGAATTTTTCATGCCAAACCTTTTGACAATGGTGTTTATGTACTTGGATTGGGACAAGCCAAGCATCCTCTTGGATTTATCTCTATAGATCTGTATCCCCAATACGTAGGATGCTTCCCCTAAATTCTTCATGGAGAAGTTCCTAGATAGCCAAACCTTTACTATAGAGAGCATTTCTATATCATTCCCAATGATCAAGATGTCATCCACATATAATACCAAAAAGATGATAGTGCTCTCACTTACCTTCCTGTACACACAAGGCTCATCTTCGTTCTTAATGAAGTTATAAGATATGATCACCTTATCAAATCTTATGTTCCAATTTTAGAAAGCTTGCTTCAGTCTATAGATGGACCTAAGCAACCTGCACACCTTATCTGGGTTATCCCTGGACACGAATCCCTCAAGCTATGTCATATACACCTCCTTCTTGAGGTTACCATTAAGAAATGCGATTTTGACGTCCATCTGCTAGATCTTATAATCATAGTGTGCTGTAATAGCCAATAGAATTCAAATGGATTTTAGCATAGCTATAGGTAAAAAAGTTTCATCATAGTCAACACTTGCCTTTGACGATACCCCTTAGCCACTAGCCTTGCTTTATAGGTCTCTACCTTTTCATCTACTCTAATCTTCTTTTTGAAGATCCACTTACAGCCAATGAGTACAATACCCTCGGATGCATCAACTAGGTTCTAAACCTTATTAGAGTACATGGAATCCATTTCTAAATTCATGGTTTCTTGCCATTTCCCGGAGTCTATACTCATAATAGTCTCCTCGTAGGTTTGAGGATCAATATCCTCAACATCCTCTCCTCTAATATGTCTCACATATCTCTTAGGAGGATGGGATACTCTACTAGACCTACGTAAAGTTGGAACTTGTGTGCTAGGTATCTGAACAAATTCTGACTGTGGAATGGTGCTTGAGCTAGGTTCTCCAACCTCACTCAACCCTATCATGCTCCCACTATCTCCACCAAGAATCTGTTCCTTCTCAAGGAACACTACTCTCTTGGCTACAAAAACCTTTTGGTCCTCAAGGTGATAGAAATAATACTCACAAGTTTCCTTGGGGTATCCCACGAACTTGCACTGTTCCATCCTGGATACCAACTTATCAAAGTTGTGTCTCTTAACGTGGGCAGGGCAGCTCCAAATCTTAACAACCTTAAGATCAGGTTTCTTCCCATTCTATATCTTATATGGAGTAGACATTATTGACTTAGTTGGAATTCTGTTCTGAAGGTAAGCTGCGGTCTCTAGGGCATATCCCCAGAATGAGATGGGTAGGTTGACAAAACTCATCATAGAATGCACCATGTCTAACAGTATATGATTTCTCCTTTCTGATACACCATTAAGCTGTGGTGTATAAGGAGGTGTCCATTGGGATAAAATCCCATGGTCTTTGAGGAACTGGGTGAACTCTGTACTCAAGTACTCACCTCCTTGATCTGATCGAAGGGTTTTAATACTCTTTCTTGCCTAGTTGTCCACTTCATTCTTATATTCCCTGAATTTCTCAAAAGCCTCAGACTTGTACATCATCAAGTACACATGTCTGTATCTTGAGAAATCATCAGTGAAAGTAATGAAGTAGAAGCAATCACCTATGGCATGAGTCGACATAGGACCATATACATCACTATGTATGAGTTCCAGTACCTCAATGGCTCTCTCTCCAATTCCACTAAATGGAGAGTTGGTCATCTTTCCACGAAGGTAAGGTTCACAAGTCGCATATGACTCATAGTCAAATGGATCTAGATATCCATTCTTTAGTAACTTTTGAATCCTTCCCTCATGGATGTGACCTAGCCTACAATGCCACAGATATGTATTGTTCACCTATTCTCGTTTCCTCTTAGACTCACTTATAGTCATGATATATGGAGCTATATCTAGCATAAATAAACCATTATGCAATGTTCCTCTCGTGATGATCTCATCATCTAATATTATTGAACAACCATTGTTCTCAAAAACTAATTTATATCTACTAACTATCAAACATGAAATAGAAATAATATTTTTGATGATAGAAGGAACATAATAGCATGCATCTAATGGAATAATAGCTCCACCAAACAGATATAAGGTGACCTTGCCAATAGCCACTACAGCAACCTTTGCTCCATTGCCTATCTTAAGGTCCATCTCGCCTTTGTTCAATCTCCTAGGTCCTACCAGAACCTGCAACGAATTGCAGATATGATAAGCACTCCCGGTATCCAATACCCATGTGTTATCATAAGATTCTAACAAATGGAGACTGATCATGAATATACCTGAAGCTTCTCCAAGCTTCTGTTTTGACCTCTCTGCAAGGTACTCTTTATAATTCCTCTTCCAGTGCCCATCTTTATCGTAGTGAAAGCACTAGCCTTTATCCTTTGTTGGGTCTTTCTTAGCAACATTTGCCTTACCCATTTTGCCCTTGCCCTTGCCCTTCTTAAGGGACTTATCAGCCTTCCTTTTCTTTTTGGTCACACAAGCATAGAGAACTGACTTCTCTTTCTTGATAGTGCTCTCTGCTTCTCTCAAAATATTGAGGAGCTTTGGGAGGGTCACCTTATGTTTGTTCATATTAAAATTCATTATGAACTGAGAAAAGGAATCTGGTAGGGACTAAAACACAAGATCCACACATAGGTTATCCTCTAGGACAATTCCTAAATCTGTGAGTTTCTCAATCCACTCAATCATCTTAAGGACATGGTCCTGAACCGGTGTCCTCTCAGTCATCCTAGCACAGAAAAGACTCTTTGATATCTCATATCGTTAAGTTCTTCCTTCTTCCTCAAACAGTTTGCGGAGATGTAGGAGTATGGAATTAGCATCTATATTTTCATGCTATCTCTATAACTCAGTAGTCATAGATGCCAACATATAACACTAAGCAAGAGTGGAATCATCTATGTACTTCACATAATGAGCGATCTTATCCTCGCTTGCCCCTTCGTCGGGCGTAGGGATCACTATATCAAGGACGTACGTGATTTTCTCTACCGTGAGAACGATTCTTAGATTGCGAAGCCAATCAGTGTAATTTGGACCAGTAAGGTAGTTGACATCAAGTATGCCACGTAAAGGATTTGAAAGCATCATTTTTCTAAAATTAAAGATGTAGCAAAAATAAATAACATGCAGACTTTGTAAAAATTAAATAATTAAGATAAGGACTTCTATCTTAATGTACTCCCACTAATTTTTTACGAGACACACAACAGTTGGGAAATCCTTCAAGGGGAGAGACATCTCATGCACAACGGAAGAATAGAAAACAAAACCCTAGATTTCTCATAAAAAGTTTCCGTCGTCGTGCGAAGATCGGTGCATCAAAAACAAATCCACGAAAACTGCACGTGTAAAAGAAAATACCTAGGGAGATCATATATCTCTGAATTCCTGCAGATCTGTGAGAGAGGATGAAGGAGGTCAAGCGTTCTCCTCTCTAGCGGTATCCACACTACAGGGATTGTGACGATGCACCTCTCTCTCTAGGGAGAGGCGAACAGGAGGTGGCTACCAAAAACCCTCAGCCTATAGAGCAACGGTTCCCTCCTATTTATAGAGGCCCCCCTGAAAACCCTAATGGATCTTTTGCCCTACTGGGTATTGGATCTCTATCCAATTACCCAAGCCTCTTGGATTAGTGGGTTTCTACCCAATAATCTCTTATTAGCAATTATTGGATCTCATCTCAGGATCCAATAATTCAAGGGCTTAATAGATATCCAATAAGATAGGGGGTTTAGCGGATATCTCATATCCGAACCTCTACTCGTCGCAACACCTACCATATGTGTGTGACCCTCTAGGCCCAATATCGAGCTGGCCGTGAGTTATACATGTCAGAACTCCTTTTGACATATTAAATTATTATCTCTATAATAATTCACCCAACTCATCGACTGCGGACGTACCAGGCCACTACGCCGTGGCCCCTAAACAATACAGGGGAATCCAATCCTTTGGACCTATTTATCTTCAGTTACCATGTCTCTATAATCTCTCATCCATCTAATATCCTAGAGACTCTATACTGGGCATGGTGCTGTCAGGCTCATACGGTCTCTCCTCGAGTCTTGCTCTTGTCGGATTCTCCCGGAGAACTCTTTCTCTCTCAATTCGAATAACTTTCGTTAAGGATTTTTTCTAGCAAGAATACATGGGATATTCCTCTCATGATACTGAGAGCGGATGATCCTCTATTGACACTCAATAGCCCTCATAAGGTTGGCTACCACTCCCAATGACCGGCTGTACTAGATATGGAGCTTTCCAAACCTTTAAGTCTGGTATCAAAGAGTGGAGTACTCATACAGGACATCCTTGGTTTCTCAAGTCTAAGGACCACATACACTACTAGAACTATGGAATCGCTGTCTGACGTGAGGTATCAATAACCATCCAACATTCCGTAGGCGGATCAATCAGAAAACTCATTCTCCAATGAGCACCTGCACTGTACCCTTAGTGTCCCCACATGAGTAACTATGAGACCAGCTACCTCCATCATATGAACGGGTATACAGCACACCAGTCTATCCGGTTATCTTGATGTCCTTCTCGAGTAACCTATGACCAGGATAATTTAGGGTCTGTGTTTAAAGGTGAATCGGTCTCATTATCGTGATCTCATCACGATCCGATTCTCTTTGCATAGATCCAAGGACATCACAATATACATCTAGATAATGTGAGATAATGCCAATAATTATAAGCAAAGAGATTGACGCAGTGTGTTACAGGTGCAATCACTCATGTGATTGGCTTGTAGGGCACCTATAACTAGCAATCTCCCACTTGACCTAAAGCCAATCACCAACATGTCTGATCCACATTAGACCTCTGTGATGCTCGAAAATAATCTAAGTCAATGGCTTTGTCAGTGGATCTGTAATGTTATCTTCGGATGGAACTTTTTCCACTACTACATCTTTTCTGGCCACGATCTCTCTAATAAGTTAGAACCTTCTCAGAACACTTCTGATGAGACCCAAGTTCCCTTATTTGAGTAATCGTCCTGTATTTGTCGCAATATAAAGTAATCAGCTCCTTGCTACTCGGGATGACTCCTAAATCGGTGATGAACTTATTCATCCAGACTCCCTCTTTTGCTGTCTCTGCTACAACAATGTATTTCGCCTCTGTGGTCGAGTCAGCAATAATGTCTTGCTTGGAACTATTCCAGCATACTGCTCCTCCATTCAGGGTGAACACATACCCTAAATTCGACTTGCTATCATCGACATCAAACTGGAAGCTCGAGTCCGAGTAGCCCTCAACCTTGAGGCTACTACCTACCTCCATAAACCAGTAAAAGATCCTTAGTCATTCTCAAATACTTAAGGATACATTTTAATGCTTTCCAATGCTCCAAGCCTGGATTTGCCTGATATATGCTCGTGACACACAGAGCATGTACTATATCAAGCCTGGTAAATAGCATAGCATATATGATAGATCCTATCGCTGATGCATATGGCATCATATCCATGTGTGCCCTTTCTTCAAGAGTCTTTGGGGACAAATTCTTAGAAAGTGATATTCCATGTCTCATTGGTATGAGACCTCTCTTGGAATTTTTCATGCCAAACCTTTTGACAATGGTGTCTATGTACCTTGATTAGGACAAGCCAAGCATCCTCTTGGATCTATCTCTATAGATCCGTATCCCCAATATGTAGGATGCTTCCCCTAAGTCATTCATGGAGAAGTGCCTAGATAACCAAGTCTTTACTATGGAGAGCATTCCTACATTATTCCCAATGAACAGGATGTCATCCACATAGAATACCAAAAAGGTGATAGTGCTCCCACTTAATTTTCTGTACACACAAGGTTCATCTTCGTTCTTAACGAAGTCATAAGATCTTATCGTCTCATCAAATCTTATGTTCCAACTTCGAGAAGCTTGCTTCAATCCATAAATGGACCTAAGCAACTTGCACACCTTATTTGGGTTATCCTTGGACATGAATCCCTCAGGCTGTATCATATACACCTCCTCCTCGAGGTTATTATTGAGGAATGCGATTTTGATGTCCATTTGCCAGATCTCATAATCATAGTGTGCTGCAATAGCCAATAGAATTCGAATGGATTTTAGTTGACTACAAGTGAGAAAGTTTCGTCATAGTCAACACCTTGCCTTTGACGATACCCCTTAGCCACTAGCCTTGCTTTATAGGTCTCTACCTGTCTATCTACTCCAATCTTCTTTTTGAAGATCCACTTGCAACTATTGGGTACAATACCCTCGGGTGCATCAACTAGGTTCCAAACCTTGTTGGAGTACATGGAATCCATTTCTGAATTCATGGCTTCTTGCCATTTCCTAACGTCTATGCTCATAATAGTCTCCTTATAGGTCTGAGGATCAATATCCTCAACATCCTTTCCTCTGATATGTCCCACATATCTTTCAAGAGGATTAGATACTCTATCGGACCTACGTAAAGTTGGAACTTATGTGTTAGGTATCTGAACAGATTCTGGAATGGTGCTTGAGCTAGGTTCTCTAACCTCGCTCAACTCTATCATGCTTTCACTATCTTCACTAAGAAAATGTTCCTTCTCAAGGAACACTGCTCTCTTGGCTACAAAGACCTTTCGATCCTCAGGGTGATAGAAATAACACCCACAAGTTTCTTTGGGGTTTCCCACGAACTTGCACTGTTCCATCCTAGATTCCAACTTGTCAGGGTGGTGTCTCTTAACGTGGGCAAGGCAGCCCCAAATCTTAATAACTTTAAGATTAGGCTTCTTCCCATTCTATATCTCATATGGTGTAGACATCACTGATTTAGTTGGAATTCTATTCAGAAGGTAAGCTGCAGTCTCTAGGGCTTATCCCTAGAATGAGATGGGTAGGTCGGCGAGACACATCATGGAACGCACCATGTCTAACAATGTAGGATTCCTCCTTTCTGATACACCATTAAGCTGTGATGTATAAGAAGGTGTCCATTGGGATAAGATCCCATAGTCTTCGAGGAATTGGGTGAACTCTATACTCAAGTACTTACCTCCTCGATCTGATTGAAGGGTTTTAATACTCTTTTTTGTTTAGTTCTCCACTTTTCGTTTCCTCTTAGACTCACATATACTCATGATATGTGGAGCTATATCTAGCATAAATAAACTATTATGTACTATTCTTCTCATGATGATCTCATCATCTAATATTATTGAACAACCATTATTCTCAAAAACTAATTTATATCAAATAACTGTCAAACATGAAATGGAAATAATATTTTTGATAATAGAAGGAACATAATAGCATGCATCTAATGCAATAATAGCTCCACCAGGCAGATGTAAGGTGACCTTGCCAATAGCTACTACAATAACCTTTGCTCCATTGCCCATCTTAAGGTCCATCTCGCCTCTGTTCAATCTCCTAAGTCTTGCCAGAACCTGCAACGAATTGCAAATATGATAAGCACTCCCGATATCCAATACCCATGTGTTATCATAAGATTCTGACAAATGGAGACTGATCATGAATGTACCTGAAGTTTCTGCAAGCTTCTGTTTCGCCCTCTCTACAAGGTACTCTTTGCAGTTCCTCTTCCAATGCCCATCTTTGCCACAGTGGAAGCACTGACCTTTGTCCTTTGTTGGGTCTTTCTTGGCAACCTTTGCCTTACCCATTTTGCCCTTGCCCTTGCCCTTGCCCTTCTTAAGGGTCTTCTCAGCCTTCCTTTTCTTTTTGGTCTCACTAGTGTAGAGAACCAGTTTCTCTTTCTTGATGGTGCTCTCTGCTTCTCTCAACATATTGAGGAGCTCTGGGAGGGTCACCTTAAGTTTGTTCATATTAAAATTCATTATAAACTAAGAAAAGGAATCTGGTAGGGACTAAAGTACAAGATCCATACACAGGTTATCCTCTAGGACCATTCCTAGACCTATGAGTTTTTCGATCCACTCAATTATCTTAAGGATATGATTCTGAACCGGTGTCCCCTCAGTCATCCTAGCATGGAAAAGACTCTTTGATATCTCATATCGCTGAGTTCTTCCCTGTTCCTCAAACAATTTACGGAGATATAGGAGTATGGAATTAGCATCCATATTTTCATGCTGTCTCTGTAACTCAGTAGTCATAGAGGCCAACATATAACACTGAGTAAGAGTGAAATCATCTAAGTACTTCACATAACGAGCGATCTCATCATCGCTTGCCCCTTTGTCGGGCGTAGGGATCACTGTATCAAGGACATACATGATTTTCTTCATCGTGAGAATGATTCTCAGATTGCGAAGCCAATCCATATAATTTGGACCAGTGAAGCGGTTGGCATCAAGTATGCTATGTAAAGGATTTGAAAGCGATATTTTTTTGAAATAAAAGATGTAGCAGAAATAAATAACATGCAGACTTTGCAGAAATTTAACCAATTAAGATAAGGACTTCTATCTTAATGTATTCCCATTAATTTTTCATGAGACACACAACACCCTCCGGTATGTAAATCGGAGACCCCCGACGGATCTCTAGTGGGGATCAGGATCCAATCGGCGTCTTAACGTAACCTCGAGGGACTCGACCAATCACGTTAAGCCCATAAAGGTAGGCAACTCTTGCCAATCACAACTTCTTGTGATTCCCGTCCTGTTCGGCCTCCGAACCACCATGGCCTCGAGGGACTCGACCAACCATGATGTTCAGTTAAGTCATTAACATCGTTACCAGATGAGTCTGATTTGGTGATATACTCTCGAGGGACTCAACCAAGCATACCATGTCCTCAGGTCATCTCTGACATCTCTATGTCGTAGATAAGATGGCGAGACGCGATATTGGTGAGTCTCAAGGGACTCGACCAACTCAACCTACACCAGGAATCGACTCCTAGCTATAACGATAGAAGGCCACGTGGTTCAATCTAATTGCCTTACATTTGCCGACTTAATATTATTAATGGAGAGGATTTTTGATTTGGTCTCCTAACATAATGTGTCACACACATACATATTTAATATATATATCTACATCGCATGCAAATATATATATACTTATCTAGTAGGTGTATAACTAATTACACATCACATGAGCAATCACACCAGATGATCATGGACAATATCCTAATGTGATCAGGCCCGAGCCAGTGGGCCCAATCACTCACATCAAGATCTATGTGTACTTCGGCGCATCTCTATGCCCTGTGATCGTCCATCTCGCTTCGTCGAATCCGTTGGCATCTCAACATATCTTTATGCGTCGGATCATCCGTCTCGACCTCGTGAGTCACGCCACCGCTGCACCTCCTCTGATAATTACAACATAATTACAGGCACGCAGGCCCGACAATAAATGAGAAAGATAGAGGCTTGCAGACCCCAATAATAATAATCATATGTACACACATCACATCACAAGTCCATGATCATCTATCCACATCATACATCACATGTATATGTTATTTTATAGGATTATTAGATAAATAATAATAGTTAATTAAACTATTTAATTAACATATATATTTTTTTTCTGAAAATAGGGATATTCAGAGAATTATCTGAATTTCAAGGGGTATATTGGTTATTCCATCAAAAGGGATAGAAATCAAAATTTTTGAAATTTCGAGGGGCAAAAATATCTTTTACCCAAAAAACCCTAATCCCTCTTCTGCCTGCGGCATTGTGGCCGCCCCCACCCTACCAGTGTCGGCTACTACCCACGGGTGCGCCACCCCTACCCACGGCGGGTGCTTCTACTCACGAGCAAGTGTCGCTGCCCCGTGGGCGAGCCCCGTTGCCCCGCAGGCAGTGTTGCCACAGCGAGTGCCTCCCGTAAGGACCTCCCGAGTGTTGCTGTCGCCGCGGGTGCCTCTTCCCGTGGGCTACGGGGTAGCGCCCGCAACTGCCGCTGCCCCCACAAGTGTCTCTGCCCGCGCCTTGCATGCAGGCAGCAGGCCGCCAGCCACCTGTCGTCGCTCGCAGCTTGCCTGCGGGCTCCTTACACGTAGCCGCCACCACCACTGCCGTTGCAGGCAGCAAGGCTGCAAGCAACCTTGTGGTCACTGTGCGAGCCCAGCAAGGGCAGCAACACTTGCTACGCTTTCTTACCTTTTGCGCTAATGATTTTGACGACAAAAACTATTCTAAATCACAACACATTCAGTTTAAGATCCGATCTTCGCATAAACAACCTGGCTCTGACACCACTGTTGGGAAATCCTATGGGGCGACATCTCATGTGCAGCGGAAGAACCAAAACAAAACTACAGATTTCCCGTAGAAAGGTTCCGTCGTCGTGCGAAGATCGGTGCGTCAAAAATAAATCTGTGAAAACTACATGTGCAAAAGAAAATAACTAGAGAGATCGTATATCCTTGAATCCCTACAGATCTATAGGAAGGATGAAGGAGGTTAAGCGTCCTCCTCTCTAGTGGTATCCACACGACAAGGACTGCGACGATGCACGTCTTTGGGGAGAGGAGAACAGAAAGTGGCTACTAAAAGAACCCCCCAGCATATAGAGCTATGGTTCCCTCCTATTTATAGAGGCCCTCTGTAAACCCTAATGGATCTTGCCTTGTTGGGTATTGGATCTCCATCCAATTATCTAAGCCTCTTGGATTAGTGGGTCTCTACCCAATAATATCTTATTAGTAATTATTGCATCTCATCTTAGGATCCAATAATTTAGGGGCTTAATAGATATCCAATAAAATAGGGACTCCAATGGATATCTCATATCTGAATCTTTGTCGCAATACTGTGTGTGACCCTCTAGGTCCAATATTGAGTTGGCCGTGAGTCATACTTGTCAGAACTCCTTCTGACTTAGTAAATTATTATCTCTATAATAATTCACTTAACTCATCGATTACTGACGTACTAGGCCACTACGCCATAGCCCCCAGACGATACAAAGGAATCCAATCCTTTGGACCTATCTGTCCTCAGTTACCATATATCTATGGTCCCTCATCCAACTGATATCCCAGAGGCCCTATATTGGGCATGGTGCTGTCAGGCCCATACGGTCTCTCCTCGAGTCTTGCTCTTATCAGATTTTCCTGGAGAACTCTTTCTCTCTCAATCCGAATAACCTTGGCCAAGGATTTGTTCGAGCAAGAATAAATGGGATATTCCTCTCATGATACCGAGAGCGCATGACACTCAATAGCCCTCGTAAGGTTGGTTACCACTCCCAATAATCGACTATACTAGATTTGGAACTTTCCAAACCTATAAGTCTGGTATAAAAAAGTGGAGTGCTCATATAGGACATCCTTGGTGTCTCAAGTCTAAGGACCAGATACATGACTGGGACTATGGAATTGCTGTCTGACGTTAGGTATTAATAACCATCCAGCATTCCGTAAGCAGATCAATCAGTGAACTCATTCCCCAATGAGCACCTGCACTGTACCCTTAGTGTCCCCACACAAGTAGCTATGAGACCAGCTACCTCCAACATATGGACGGGTATACAGCACACTAGTCTATCTGGTTATCTCGATGTCCCTCTCAAGTAACCTATGACCAAGATTATCTAGGGTCTGTGTTTAAAGGTGAATCGGTCTCATTATCGTGATCTCATCATGATCCTATTCCCATTGCATAGATCTAAGGATATCACAATATATGCAACACGCAAGATAAAGTGATAAAATGCCTAATAATAAGCAAAGAAAAAGAGTGCATATCAAGTCATAAGTGTTATCACTCATATGATTGGCTTACAGGGCACATATGACTAGCATATAGTGTAACCGAGTTTTGTTTCTTGGAAGTCCAAGAAACAAGTGCATGTCCTAAAAATTAGTATGTTCCAGATGTGCTTTTTCTATCTATTCTACATCCTCTAAAATCCACATCTGCATAGGCTTTTAAATCAAATCATCGGATTTTGGATACCATAATCCTAGATTAGGAGTTCCTTTAAGATATCTAAGGATTCTTTTAACGACTTTAAGGTGAGATAAGTTAGGATTAGCTTGAAATCTTGGACAAAGTTCTACACCAGCTTTTCCACTAGCTATCCTCCTTCCAACGGGCGAGGACCAACTCCCTACAGCACTCTCCTTTTGACGGGCTTAGGAGGAAACCCTTACAAGCACTCACTCACTCCTCTCTTGAAGCTGAAAACGAATGAAAGCTAGAGGAGGGAATTTAGAAGGATTTCTACAGTGTTTTGTTCCTTTTAAGATCTCTGTGCTTGTATCTTCTAACCAGGGATGGGAGGGGTTTTTATAGACCCAAAGAGGATTCAAATTTAGAGCCCAAATTTGAATCACCCTTGATTTTAGGGGTACTGGCTGGATGTAGCTTTATTGCTGGGTACCACCAGTGTAGCTTTATTGCTGGGTGGTGCCACCACCCAGACTGGGTGGTACCATCACCTACAGCTTGGAAAAATGTACTTTTTCACTTTTCCAGCTCATAGGTGGTTCTACCGCCAGTTTGGCAGTGCCACCGCCTACAGCAATGTTTAGGCCACTGAATGGGCCTCTTCATGAGCCCAAATCAGTCCTAATTTGGGACCAATTGGTCCCTAATTGAGTTGGTATGATTTTACCCAAAAATAACTCAATTTTGACCTAACCTTTGACCATTAAGATGTAAACAATTACAAGCTACGAATCTAAGTTATCCGGCATGTCATTGGTTCTCCCGGTGAACTTTTGACGACCTTCCAATGAGCTTCCAATGCATCGTCTGAACCTTTGGTGTAGTGCCTGATCCATCGGTATGTTGACTCTTGTAACATCCGTTCTCGATGCATTGTTTGATTCTTCCGACTCGATGCCCGAACTTTGACTCTGGCCCAACAGTTGATTCTTCTTGCTTTAATTTTTTTACTTCTTTTGATTAAGGTTAGTTCTGCATCACTTATCTCAAAGCATAGATTAGATAACAAACTTATCAATTGATTTCATTATCAAAATCTGTGATTCAATAATCTCTCCCTTTTTGATGATGACAACCAATTGATAGAGGTACACTCAACTCCCCCTATCTATATGCCATATCAAAATAAGGTAAACTTGAATTCAAAAGTAATAATAACCTTTGAATTCAAGTAAAACAATTTTGATCATATATAACATATTGTATTAAGATTTCATACATTGTGCATTATAATTTCAAATCATCGAAGTACAATATGCACAATCACAACAAATCAACATCACTTTAGGTATAATATACATGATACTAAAACATTAAGATTTTTAATCATTTATCATTACTTACTTTATCATTACTTTTTAATCAGTCATCATTACTTACCTCCCCCTTTTTGATGATGACAACCAATTGATGGAGTTAAACTCAACTCCCTCTATCTATATGCCCCATCAAAATAAGATAAACTTGAATTCAAAAGTAATAATAACCTTTGAATTCAAGTAAAAAATTTTAATCACATATAACATATTGTATCAAGATTTTATATATTGTGCATCATAATTTCAAATCATCGAAGTACAATATGCACAATCACAACAAATCAACATCACTTTAGGTATAACATACATGATACCAAAATATTAAGATTTTCAATCATTCATCATTACTTCCTTCATCATTACCTTTTAATCATTAATCATTCATCATTACTTACTTCTCTCCCTTTGTCATCAACAAAAAGGAGGTGAATTAAAAAAAATCATCATAAGGTATCATGATGCATATCATTTATCAAACATATCATAAACATATGATACATGAGGCTAATATTTGCTTAGAAATCAAGTTGAACATAATGAAAAATGTCATCCGAGATGGATAAATCTGAAAAATGATTTGATCATTTTTATTCATGTCTATGAAATCCGGAAAATGATCATGTTATGAAGGATTCATACATGAAAGAGGTTCAAGATACAATTTTGAAAATTCAAACATAAAATTGTAAATTGGAAATATAGATCATTGAAGCCATTCATCAAACATTTAGTCATTCATCAAATATACTAATAAGAGCTCATGAAAAAAAAAATTCATGAGAGAAAGATCATGATAAAGTTCATGAAAAAAGTTCAACTTGGCATTTATGAAGTGCAGCACATCAACATCAAAAGTTTCATCGAGAGAGATTCAACTTGGCATTCTCATGAGGTGAAGGAAAAGAAAAAAAAATCAAGTCATAAAAGATCAAGAGTTAAGAATAAAGTCCGAAGAGAGTATAATAAACTCTTGAGAGCTTAATCATTATGCAAAAATTTCATGACATTAAGCTTCAAATGATACGAAAATCATGAGATTCATTTAATCATTCCAATAGAGGTAGGAGTATAAAGCCAATTTTAATACTTCATCAAAAGGCATGATCTTCATCAATCGAAGAAGGAGGAGAATCAAAATGTTACGATAGAAGGATAAAAATGAGGGCTTCATTTAAAATATGATATCGAAAAGATGTCATCCAAAATCCAAAAATAATATCAAGTTGAGATTATGTAAATCGAGGTTGAAAATTTTTGGAAAAGGAACATACAACATCTTCATGCATTAGGACAATTTAGCATGGCTAATTCTCTTCTAATAAAGTCAAATTGTTCTTCATTTAGGGGTTTTGTGAAGATATCCACTAATTTGTGTTTTGTATCAATAAATTCTAGAATGACATCATTATCATTGACATGATCTCATATAAAGTGATGTCTAATGTCAATATGCTTAGTTCTAGAGTGTTGAATATGATTTTTGGTTAGACAAATAGCACTTGTGTTATCACATTTTATAGGAATGTTCTTTAAATAAATTACATAATCTTCTAATATATTTTTCATCCAAATAACTTGTGCACAACATGCACTTGCGGCTATATATTTGGCTTCGGCCGTAGACAAAGCAACCGAGTTTTGTTTCTTAGAAGACCAAGAAACAAGTGCATGCCCTAAAAATTGATATGTTCCGGATGTGCTTTTTCTATCTATTCTACATCTGCCAAAATCGACATTCGCATAAGCTATTAAATCAAAGTTATTAGATTTTGGATATCATAATCCTAGATTAGGAGTTCCTTTAAGATATCTAAGGATTCTTTTAATGACTTTAAGATGAGACAACTTATGATTAGCTTGAAATCTAGCACAAAGTCCTACACTAAATATGATATCCAGTCTAGTTATGGTGAGGTAAAGTAAACTACCTATTATTCCCCTATATGTTTTTTATCAAAACTTTCTCCACTTTCATCCATGTCTAACTTAGTGGAGGTACTTTTGGGAGTATTGATAGCCTTTGAACTATCCATATTAAACCATTTTAGCAATTCTAAAGTATATTTTATTTGACTAAGAAATATATCATCATTAAGTTGTTTAATATGTAATCCTAAAAAGAAGGTTAGTTCACCCATTTTAAATTCTTGGCTCATACACTTGGCAAATGATTCACATAGTGATTCATTAGTAGAACCAAAGATAATGTCACCAACATAAATTTGAACAATGAGAAAATTATTTTCAAAATATTTAACAAACAATGTAGTATCAACCTTGCCTTTAGTAAAATTATTTGAAATTAGAAATGAACTAAGTCTCTCATACCAAGCCTTTGGGGCTTCTTTTAACCCATAGAGAGCCTTAGTCAATTTAAACACATGATTAGGAAAAAGAGATTTTTCAAAACCAAGTGGTTGTTCAACAAACACTTCTTCAAAAATAAAACCATTCAAGAAAGCACTTTTGATATCCATTTGAAATAATTTAAAATTATTACTACTAGCATAGGCAAGGAGCATCCTAATGGCTTCTAATCTTGCCACAGGAGCAAAGGTTTCTTCGTAGTCGATACCTTCTTCTTGGTTGAAACCTTTGGCCACTAATTTAGCTTTGTTTCGAACCACGATACCAAATTCATCTTGCTTATTTCTAAAGATTCATTTGTTGAATCTCGGATTTTGATGATGAAACTAATTGATCGTGTTTAGTTATCTAACTGTATTTTGAGTCACATAGGTCTACTCACGATCAGGGTTAGACAATTGACATAGGAAGAATCAACATTGTGCTGAAGGAAATCATGTCAGGAGATTCGACATCGAGCCAAAGGTCCGGTCGACGATTAGCATAAGGCTTCGGACAAAAAATCGAGCATCGGGCCAAGAGGAGTGGAGTTGCACTAAGGAGATCAGGGCTACGGAGGTTAGTTGCTGATTGGGCAACAAACTGCAAGAGAGGATGATGCATCGAAGTGTTGGACGAAGCACTGATGGACCAATGATGTGCCGGGCAACTAATTACGATTTGTGTTGTAATAATTATCTAGATCGAAGTAGGATTAAGTCAAAATTGAGTTGGTTTTGGGTGAAATAATAGCAACTCAATTAGGGGCCAATTGGGCTTAAATTAGGACTGATTTAGGTTCATTGGAAGGCCCATTTAGTGGCCCAAAGTTGCTATAGGCGGTGGCACCGCCAAACTGGCGGTGGAACCGCCTATGAGTTGGAAAAGTGAAAAAGCATACTTTTCCAAGCTATAGGCAGTGGTACCACCTAGCATTAAAGCTGCAACGATGGTACCACCCCAGGCTGGTAGTAGTATCGCTAGTGTCAGAATCAGACTAGCGGTGGTACCGCCAGTGTCAAGTGGTGGTACCACTAGCACTTGAAAATCTAAGATGATTCAAATTTGGGCTCCAAATTTGAATCACCTTGAGGTCTATAAATACCCCTCATCCATGGATGAAACACATACAACCTAGAATGAAAAAGAGGAAAAATTCTGTTGTAAACTTGAGAGAAATCCTCCTCTCAAATTTTAAGTGTTGAAAAAGTTCCAGAGAGGGGTGAGAGGCTTTGTAAGGGTTACCTCCTAAGCCCGTCAAAAGGAGAGTACTGTAAAAGGGAGTCAATCCTCACTCATTGGAAGGAGGATAGCTAGTGAAAAGTCGGTGGCCTCAAGAGAAGAGGAATCAAGAGTGGACGTAGGTCGTGTGACCAAACCACTATAAAATCGGGTTTGCATTTTTTTATTGTCATTTACATTGCTACAAGCCTTTACTTTACTTGCTCCACTTCCACTTCATCATCTTACATATGTGTTCAAGTTAAACGCAATCAAAATGCTTTTAATCGAAACATTGCTTTGAATCGTATGAAGTTTCCGAACTTATTTTAAATCGTCGAAGTTTGTCATCTTTATCCGCTATACAAATTCACCCCCCCCCCCCCTCTTAGTGTCACTCTAGATCCCAACACCATTTAGTACCAATAACTAAATGGTCACTAGGTCTAGGTATAAGCTTCCACACCTTATTCATCTCAAATTGGTTCAATTCCTCTTGCATTGCGATAACCCAAGAATCATCTTTTAAGGCTTCATCAATGCACTTAGGTTCAACTTGAGAAAGGAAAGCGGTGTTGGCACAAAAATTCTTAAAAGAGGAATGAGTTTGAACCCCTTTTGATGTATCTCATATGATTAGCTCCTTTGGATGAGCATCTACATACTTTCATTCCTTAGGTAAGGAAATTTAGGAAGAAGATGCATCTAAGTTGCTATTTTGAGGAGAGGGTTCATTCAAATTCAAACCATCAAAACCAAGATCATCATCAAAATTATTTTTCTTAAATTCAAAAACTTCATTAAAAACTATATGAATAGACTCTTCTATAACCAATGTTCTTTTGTTGAAAACACGAAAGGCTTCAGAAACGGAAGAGTAACCAAGAAAGATGCCTTCATCGGATTTAGCAACGAATTTTCCTAAGGCATCCTTTTCATTTAAGATAAAACATTTGCAACCAAAAATTTTAAAATAAGAAACATTTGATTTTTTGTTATTCCATAATTCATAAGGGGTTTTGGATAGAGATGGTCTTACGAGAACCCTATTCATGACAGAGCAAGCTGTATTAACGACTTCGGCCCAAAAGTATTTGGGTAAGCTATGTTCATTTAACATGGTTCTTGTCATTTCTTGTAAATTTCTATTCTTTCTTTCCACTACTTCATTTTGTTGAGGATTCCTCAAAGTAGAGAAGTTGTGGTTATATCCATTAGATTCATAAAAAGTTTGAAAGTCATGGTTTTGGAATTCACTACCATAATCACTCTGAATCGTTGAAATCATGAAACCCTTTTCATTCTGAATAAGTTTACAAAATTTTAAAAAAATATTTAAAACAATCATTTTGTGAGCCAAGAAATAGGTCCAAGTGTATCTACTATAATCATCTATAATGACAAATGCATATTTGCTACCTCCTAGACTCGTTGTATCAATTGGTCCAAATAAATCCATATGGATCAATTGTAATGGTCTAGAGATGCTTATTTGATTCTTTAGTTTGAAGCTAGTTTTTATTTGTTTTCCTAGTTGATATGCATCACATACTTTGTCTTTAATGAACTTAACATTAGGAATACCTCTTACAAGTCCTTTAGATGTGATTTGAGCAACTAGCATACTCGTATGACCTAATCTCCTATGCCAAAGCCAAGCATCATCATTCAAAACCGAAAAATACATTTCATTACTAAGATCATCAATGTTTATGGTGTAGACATTATTTTGTTTTAGTGCAATCATAGATGTGTTGTGTGGTTTTTCAATGATGCAAGCATTAGAATCAAATTTCACAATATATCCCTTACCACATAATTGACTAATGTTCAAACGATTATGCTTTAAACCATCTACCAATAACACATTATCAATTGAAAAACTTGATTTGTTACCTATAGTTCCCTTGCCAATGATTTAACCCTTGTTGTTGTCTCCGAAGGTGACATACTCTTCATCTTGGCTAGTGAGCTTAGAGAATTAAGATGGATCTCTGGTCATATACCTAGAGCATCCACTATCAAGGTACCATCTCTTGCTCCTAGCTTATGTGGGTGAATGTGTCTACAAAAGAGGATGGTTTTTAGGTACCCATTTGAACTTGGGTGCCTCAAAAATTGATCTACTAAATGTGTCATTGTTCATTGAGTTCCTTATTATTCCTTTAGGAACCCATATTAACCTTTGTGGGCTAAGATTCTTATACGGATATTTGTAGACAATATGTCCGGATTTACAACAAAAATTATATTTCAAATGAGATGATACATGTAGTGTGGGTCCTTTAATGAAGGTGATTGGAGTTCGATGAGATCCACTCATGAATCTAATACCACTCCTTTTTTCGACATGACCCATGTTTGCAAGGATCATGTCCAAGCCCTTGCTACCGACCTTAAACTTGTTTAGGGTCTCTTTAAGTAGCAAGTTCTCATTTTTTATTACCTCTAAGTGTTCATACTTAGAGTATGGGGGTAAAGAGGAGGGAGTATTAAGTTTAAGACTATCAAGCTTATCTAGTAATAAAGCATTCTCCTTTTTTAATAAATTAAACTTTTTACTAATAGCTCTACATTCATCAAACAATTCATGGAAAGCAATTGAATGTTTATCAAAAGATAAATCTTCATTAATTAACTCACATACCTCTTCTCTGAAAGCCATCAATGTGAAGTTGGCCTCCTCTTTATTGCTTTCTTCTTCATCTTTGAAGCCACTTGATCATCCCATGTTGCCTTTAAAGCTTTCTTCCTCTTTGGTAGTTTCTTCTTGGCTTAGGGGCATTCACTTTTGAAGTATCCCAGCTTCTTGCATTCGTAACATATAACTTGGTTCTTTTTTGGTTCAAGTTTGTTTTTAGTATCATTTTTAAATTTAGTCCTTATAAATTTTTTGAATTTCCAAGTTAAGAGTACAAATTCATCATCAAGATCCTCATCACTTGAAGATTCCTTCAAGTGGTCTTCTTGTGTTTTCAATGTCATATCCTTCCTATTCTTTGGAAGGGGGTTCTCTAGCTCATCATGAGCATGACATGTCATTTCTTAGGTCATTAAAGACCCAATGAGTTCTTCGAGATGAAAAGTTTTAAGGTCCTTGGCCTCTTGAATGGTCGTAAATTTTGGATCCCAACTCTTTAGAATGGATTTTGAGATTTTAGTTACAAGTTAAAATTAGAAAAACCTTTACCAAGTGCTTTAAGTCCATTAATGACATCCGTGAAACGGGTGTACATGTCTTCGATGGACTCACTTGGTTTCATTCGAAACAATTCATAAGAATGCACCAAGAGATTGATTTTGGACTCTTTCACTTAGTTAGTATCATGAGTGATTTCAAGAGTACGCCAAATATCAAAGGTCGATTTACAAATCGAAATATGATTAAACTCATTTTTATTAAGTGCACAAAAAAAGGCATTCATAGTCTTTGTATTTAGAGCAAAAGCCTTCTTCTCCAATTCATTCTATTTGTTCATCGGAAGAGAAGATTTTTTAAATCTATTTTCAATGATATTCCAAAGCTCGAAATCCATGAAAATCTTAAAAATCTTCATACGAGTCTTCCAATAAATGTAATCCGACCCATTAAATATTAGCGGACATGTAATGAAATAACCCTCTTGTATGCTGGTATAAGCCATCTCTCTTGGGTTTTAAATCAAATGAGAGTGACCAAGCTATAATACCAATTGTTAGGATCTAGAGCGGCACTAAGAGGGGGGGAGGGGTTGAATTAGTGTAGCGGTTAAAAATATTGACTGGTGTGATTTCGAAAAACTTCATTCGAAAAGAATCACATTTCAATGAAAATCAACTTTGATTACGTTTTAACTTAAAGAGATTCGTAAGTGAAAGAGAAGGATTCAAGTGATTGCAATGAGGTAAAGGATTTCTAAAAATGTAAATTGCTAGAAAAGAAACGCAAATTGATTTTATAGTGGTTCAGTCCTCCGACCTATGTCCACTTCTGATTCCGCCTTCGTTGAAGTCACCAGCTTCCACTAATAATCTTCTTTCAATGGGTGAAGATCAACCACTCTTTTACAACTCTTTCTCCTTTTTAAAGGTTTAGGAGATAACCTCTACAAGTCTCACACTTCCCTTAGACAAACTTCTAAACTTTTCAAGAGGAGGGAGAGAACACTTAAGACTTTTTCAAGATTACAACTTAATTCACCAGAGTTTTAGCTTACTTTTCTTGTGTAATTCTTGCAAGGATGAGTGGGGTATTTATAGGCCCCAAATGGCTCCAAAAATAAAGCCAAAATTTAAATTTTTGGGTTTTTCGAGTACGGGCAGTACTACCGCCTGCATTGGGCGGTGCCACCACTCGTAGAACCTCAAAAATAGAGGTTCTGGCAGTACTACCACTAGCCTGGAGCTGTACCACCATAGCAGCTTTACTGCTGGGTGGCACCACTATCTGTAGCCTAGAAAAATGTGCTTTTTTACTTTTCCAACTCATAGGTGGTTCTATCATAGTTTGGTAGTGCCACCGCTTGTAGCAATGTTTAGGTCACTGAATGGGCCTCTCAATGAGTCCAAATCAATCCAAATTTGGGCCAATTGGTCTCTAATTGAGTTGATATGATTTTACCCAAAACCAACTCAATTTTAACCTAACCTTTAACCATTAAGACGTAAAAAATTGCAAGCTATAAATCTAAGTTATCCGGCATGTCATTGGTTCTCTAGGTGAACTTCCAGTGATCTTCCAGTGAGCTTCTGGTGCATCGTCCGAACCTTCAGTGTAGTGCCTGATCTATCGACATGTTGACTCCTACAACATCTGTTCTTGGTGCATTGTCCGATTCTTCCAACCCGATGCCCGAACTTTGACTTCAACCCAACACTTGATTCTTCTTGCTTTAATTGTTTTGCCTTTTTTTATCAAGGTTAGTCTTGCATCACTTATCTCAAAGCATAGATTAGATAATAAACTTATCAATTGATTTCATCATCAAAATCCAAGATTCAACACTAGGAATAAGCTTCCACAACCTCATTCCTTTCAAATTAGTTCAATTTCTCTTGCATTGTGATAACCCAAGAATCATCTTTTAAGGCTTCGTCAATGCATTTAGGTTCAATTTGAGAAGCAAAAAATGGCGTTAGCATAAAAATTCTTAAAAAAGGAATGAGTTTGAACCCCTTTTGATGTGTCTCTTATAATTAACTCTTTAGGATGGGTATCTACATACTTCAATTCCTTAGGTAAGAAAATTAGGAAAGAAGATACATCTAAGTTGTTATTTTGAGGAGAGGGTTCATTCAAATTTAAACTATCAAAACCAAGATCATCATCAAAATCATTTTTCTTAAATTCAGATATTTCAGTGAAAACTACATGAATAGACTCTTCTATAACCAAGGTTCTTTTGTTAAAAATACAAAAAGCTTTAGAAATGGAAGAGTAACCAAGAAAGATACCTTTATCAGATTTTGCATCGAATTTTTCTAAGGCATCCTTTTCATTCAAGATAAAGCATTTGCAACCGAAAACTTTAAAATAAGAAATGTTTGGTTTTCTATTATTCCATAATTCATAAGGAGTTTTGAATAAAGATAGTCTTATTTGAACCCTATTCATGACATAGCAAGTTGTATTAATGGCTTCAGCCCAAAAGTATTTGGGTAAACTATGTTCATTTAACATGGTTCTTGCCATTTCTTGTAAATTCCTATTCTTTCTTTCTACTACTCCATTTTGTTAAGAATTCCTCGAAGTAGAGAAGTTGTGGTTATATCCATTAGATTCATAAAAATTTTGGAAGTCACTATTTTGAAATTCACCACCGTGATCACTTTGAATCAATGAAATCATGAAACCCTTTTGGTTTTGAGCAAGTTTACAAAATTTAAAGAAATATTTAAAGCAATTACTTTTGTGAGCCAAGAAATAAGTCTAAGTATATCTACTATAGTCATCTATAATTACAAACACATATTTGCTACCTCCTAGGCTTGTTATGTCAATTGGTTTAAATAAATCCATATGGATCAATTGCAATGGTCTAGACGTACTTGTTTGTTTCTTTGGTTTGAAGCTACTTTTTATTTGCTTTCCTAGTTAACAAGCATCACATACTTTGTCTTTAATTAACTTAGCATTGGGAATGCCTCTTACAAGTTGTTTAGATATGATTTGAGAGATTAGTTTCATACTAGCATGACCTAATCTCCTATGCCAAAGCCAAGCATCATCATTCAAAATCGAAAAACACATTTCATTGCTAAGATCATCAATGTTTATAGTGTAGACATTATTTTGTTTTTGTATAATCATAGATGTGTTGTTGTGTGTTTTTTCAATAATGCAAGTATTAGATTCAAATTTCACAATATATCCCTTATCACATAATTGACTAATGCTCAAAAGATTATGCTTTAAACCATCTACCAATAACACATCATCAATTGAAAAACTTGATTTGTTACATATAGTTCCCTTGCTAATGATTTTACCCTTGTTGTTGTCTTCAAATGTGACATACCCATTGTCTTAGCTAGTGAGCTTAAAGAATTGAGATGGATCTTTGGTCATGTGTCTTGAGCATCTACTATCGAGGTACCATTTCTTGCACCTAGCTTGTGTAGGTGAATATGTCTACAAAAGAGAATGATTTTTAGGTACCCATTTGAACTTGGGTGCCTCAAATATTGACCTACTAATCTTGTCATTGTTAATTGAGTGATTTATGGTTCCTTTAGGAACTCATATCAATTTATATGGACTAATTTTCTTGAACGAACATTTGTACATAATATGTTTGGGTTTGTAACAAAATTTGCATTTTAAGTGAGATGATACATGTAGTGTGGATCTTTAAACGAAAGTGGTTGGAGTATGGTGAGATCCACTCACAAATCCAATTTCATTTCTTTTTCCGATGTGACCTTTCTTTGCAAGTATCAAGTCCAAGCCCTTGCTACCGACCTTAAACTTATTTAGGGTCTCTTTAAGTAGCAAGTTCTCCTTTTTGATTGCCTCTAAGTGTTCACACTTAGAGTATAGAGGTGAAGAGGGAGTTTCAATTTTAAGGCTATCAAGTTTATCGACTAAGAGTGCATGCTCCCTTTTCAATAAATTAATCTTTTTACTAATAGCTTTATACCCATCAAATAATTCATAAAAAGCAATTGAAAGTTCATCGAAAGATAAATCTTCATTAAATAACTCACATACCTCTTCTCCGAAAGCCATCAATGCGAAGTTGGCCTCCTCCTTATTGCTAGCTTCTTTATCTTCGGAGCTACTTCAATCATCCCATGTCCCCTTTAGAGCCTTTTTCCTTCTTGGTTACTTCTTCTTGGCTTGGGGTTATTCACTTTTGAAGTGCCCCGGCTTCTTGCATTCATAACATATCACTTGTTCTCTTTTAGGTTCAAGTTTATTTTTAGTATCATTTTTAAATTTATTCTTTCTTATAAATTTTTTAAATTTTCGAGTTAAGAGTGCAAGTTCATTATCAAGGTCCTCATCACTTGAAGATTCTTTCAAGTGATCTTCTTGTTTTCATAATGTCATATCCTTCCTGTTATTTGGAAGGGGGTTCTCGAGCTCATCATGAGCATGGCATGTCATTTCATAGGTCATCAATGACCCAATGAGTTCTTCGAGTAGAAAATTTTTTAGGTCCTTGGCCTCTTGAATGGCCGTAACTTTTGGATCCCAACTCTTTAGAAGTGATCTTAAAATTTTAGTTACAAGTTTGAAATTAGAAAAACCTTTACTAAGTGATTTGAGTCCATTGACGATATTCGTGAAACGGGTGTACATGTCTTCGATGAACTCACTTGATTTCATCCGAAACAATTTGTAAGAGTACACCAAGAGGTTGATTTTGGACTCTTTCACTCAGCTAGTACCTTCATGAGTGATTTCAAGAGTATGCCAAATATCAAAAGTCGATTCACAAATCGAAACACGATTAAACTCATTTTTATCAAGTGTACAAAACAAAGCATTCATAGCCTTTGCATTAAGTGCAAAAACCTTCTTCTTCAATTCATTCCATTCGTTCATCAGAAGAGAAGATTTTGGAAAGCCAATTTCAATAATATTCCAAAGTTCAAAATCTATGAAAATAAGAAAAATCTTCATACGATTCTTCCAATAGATGTAATCTGACCCATTAAACATAGACAGACATGTAATTGAATGACACTCTTGCATGCCGGAATATGCCATCTCTATACTAGTTATAGGTGCCCTGTAAGCCAATTATGTGAGCGATAACATTATTCGTATATATATTATGATATCTTTAGATCTGTGCAATGGGAATCAGATTGTGATAAGATCACGATAATGAGATGGATTCACTTTTAAACATAGACCCTAAATAATCCTAGTTATAGGTTACTCGAGAGGGACATCAAGATAACTGGACAGACTGGTGTGCTAGATACCTATCCATATGATGGAGGTGGCTGGTCTCATAGCTACTCATGTGAGGACACTGAGGGTATAATACAAGCGCTCATTGGAGAATGAGTTTACTGATTGATCCGCTTATTGAATGCTAGATGGTTATTGATACCTCACATCAAACAGTGATTCCATAGTCCCAGTAGTGTATCTGGTCCTTAGATTTGAGACACCAAGGATGTCCTATATGAGTACTCCACTCTTTGATACCGGACTTATAGGTTTGGAAGTTCCAGATCTAGTACATTCGGCTATTGGGAGTAGCAGCCAACCTTACGAGGAAAATTGAGTGTCAATAAAGGATCATCCACTCTCGGTATTATGAGAGGAATATCCCATGTGTTCTTGCTTAAGCAAATCTCTAGCTAGGATCATTCGAATTGAGAAAGAGTTCTTCGGGAGAATCAGATTAGAGCGAGACTCGATTGGAAACCATATGGGTCTAACAGAACCATACCTAATATATGGTTTTTGGGATATTAGATGGATGAGGGACTATAGGTACATGGTAACTGAGGGCAAATAAGTTCGAAGGATTAGATTCCCCTGTATCGTCCGAGGACTACGGCGTAGTGGCCTAGTACGCCCGCAGTCGATGAGTTGTGTGAATTATTATAGAGATAATAATTTACTGAGTTAGAAGGAGTTTTGATAGGTCTGACTCACAACCAGCTCGATATTGGGCCTAGAGGGTCACACACATATGGTAGATATTACGATAAGTAGAGGTTTGGATATGAGATATCCGCTAGAGCCCCTATCTTATTAGATATCCAATAAGCCCTTGTATTATTGGATCCCATGGATGAGATCCAATAAGAGCTAGATTATTGGGTGGAGGCCCATTAATCTAAGAGGCTTAGGTAATTGGATGGAGATCCAATACCCAATAGGGCAGGATCCATTAGGGTTTACAAGGGACCTCTATAAATAGGAGGGAACCAAAGGTCCATAGTCTAGGGTTTTTCTTGATTGCCACCTTCTATTGTCCTCTCCAAAGAGAGGAGCATCGTTGCACCCCCTACCATGTAGATATCACTAGAGAGGAGGATGTTTGACCTCCTTCATCCTCTCCCATGGATATACAAGAACTCAGGGATATATGATCTCCCTAAGTACAATCGTTCTTTTCATACACGCAGTTTTTCGGATTTGCTGATTTATTTTTATTGCACCGATCTTCGTATGATAACGGAATATTTCATGAAAATCTAGGATTTTGTTTTCTGTTCTTCTATTGTGCATTATTGGGACTCTAGCTAGGAGAGTCCTAATCTGATGGGACTCTAGTTAGGAGAGTCCTAATTTAGTTTCATTGATAAGGGCATTTATATAAATCCTATCTAGCCAACCCCTATTAAAGACGTAAAGAGGTCAGCTAGGTTAGGATTAGGTTGCTTCTTAGAGAAGGAG
This sequence comes from Musa troglodytarum, assembly GCA_023547065.1. Classification (NCBI taxonomy): domain Eukaryota; kingdom Viridiplantae; phylum Streptophyta; class Magnoliopsida; order Zingiberales; family Musaceae; genus Musa; species Musa troglodytarum. Next base: position 26,177,948 of record CP097504.1, read on the forward strand.
TCCTATTAGAAGTAAGAGTCCTATTAGAGAAAGAGTCCTAGTAGAATTAGGAGTCCTGCTAGAGAAGGAGTCCTAATTAGAACTAGGAGTTGATTAGAAGTAGGAGTCTTGAGTAGGAGTCCTATTAGGAGTTGGGGTTTAGAAGCCCTATAAATAGTCATGTATTCACCCTCTTTTCATCATGAATAGATCATCTTTTTAGTAGCCTTTGAGCAGCAACTTAGAGGAAGGAACCCCTATAGAGTTCCAAAGAGATCGATCACCTAAAGAGATCAACCCCAAGCTTAAAATCCGCAAGGGTTCTAACACGTATGTGATGTCACCCCTTGGATTTTCCAACGGTGGTATCAGAGCCAGGTTGTTCATTTGAAGATCGGATTTTAACTACGTATGTTGTTATTTGGATGCGCTTTTGATGTCAAAATCATTGACGCAAAAGATGAGAGAGGGCAGCAACTGTTGCTGCCCTCGTAGTTTGGCTAAGGCTGGTTGTAGCCATAGGCATGCGCGCAGGGGCTGCTGGTGGCCAGCGGGTGGTGGTTGTTTGCCCGTAGTGGCAGTACTAGCTGCATGCGCACAGGGAGCCCACAGGGGCGGGCAGCACCTAGGGAGGCAGAGCCGCACCTAGTAGGGGCGACGCTTGCCACCGCTGGGCCCGCGAGCGGCTTGCCCACAAGGGAGGGTGGCCGCCTACGGGCACTGCCCCGCAAGGGCCGCGTTGTAGGGGCGTCGGTAGGGAGCCTGCAGGGCAATGCCGTAGAGGTAGTGCCTGCGGGCGCTACGCCCACATCCAGCGATGCCCCGCGCGCATAGCCACCGTTGGCAGGGTGGCGGTGGCCGTAATTGTAACACAGCTTATAGTAGAGGGAATTAGGTTTTCAAGCAAAAGATAGTTTTGCCCTTGGGATTTTCAAAAATTCTAATTTTGTCCCTTCTGGCCAAATGACCAAAATACCCTTCAGAATTTAAAAAATTTCCCTATATATCCCTATTTTCAGAAAAATATTAAATAAATAAAAGATTTAATTAACTATTATTATTTATCTAGTAGTCCTATATAATAACATATACATGTGATGTATGATATGGATAGATGATCATAGATCATGTGATTGATGTGTGTACATGTGATTATTATTATTGGGGTCTGCGAGCCTCTATTTTTCTTATTTATTATTGGGCCTGTGTGTATATAATTATACTGTAATTACACGATGAGGCATAGTGGGAGTGGGACCCACGAGGTTGAGATGGACAATCCGACGCATGGAGATGCATCGATACGCTGACGGAACTGACAAAGCGAGATGGACGATCACAGGACATAGAGATGCGTCGAAGCACACATATATCTTGATGTGAGTAATTGGGCCTACTAGCTCGGGCTTGATCACATTAGGATGTGGTCCATGATCATCTGGTGTGATTGCTTAGATGATGCGTGATTAGTTATGCACCTACTAGATATGTATATATATTTACATACGATGTAGATATATATTAAATATGTATATGTGTGATACATTATATTAGGAGACCAAATCAAAAATCCCTTTTTTGGATAATATTAAGTTGGTAAACGTGAGGCAATTAGATTGACCCGCGTGGCCTTTTATCGTTATATGTACGAACCGATTCTCTATGTAGGTTGAGTTGGTCGAGTTCCTTGAGACTCACCTATATCACGATTCGCTATCTTATCTAGAACATAGAGATGTCACCGGTGACCTGAGGACATGGTATGCTTGGTCGAGTCCCTCGAGGGTACATCATCGTATCAGACTCATCTTGTAACGATGGTGATGACTTAACCGAATATCATGATTGGTCGAGTCCCATGAGGCAATAGTGGTTCGGAGGCCGAACAGGATGGGAATCATAAAGAGTTGTGATCAGTAAGAGTTACCTTCCTTTTGGGCTTAGTGTGATTGGTCGAGTCCCTCGAGGTTATACTAAGATGCTAATTGGATTCCGATCCTCACTAGAAGTCTGCCGGAGACTTTCGTTTCACATGCTGAGGGTGTCGCATGATTTGCTAGAAAAATAGTGGGAGCATGTCAAGATAGAAGTACATATCTTGATTATTTATATTTCTACAAATTCTGTATATTATTTATTTATTGCTGCATCTTTATTTTTTTTAGAAAATGTCTCTATTAGACTCTCTATGTGGCATACTTGATGCCAACCGCCTCATTGGTCCAAATTATATGGATTGGCTTCGCAAGCTGAGAATTGTTCTCACAGTGGAGAAAATCACATATGTCCTTGAAATAGTGATGCCTATGCCTAAGGAAAGGGGAAGTGAGGATGAAATCACTTGCTACGTGAAGTACGAAAATGACTCCACTCTTGCTCAGTATTACATGTTGGGCTCCACGACTCCTGAGTTATAGAGACAACATGAAGAGACGGATGTCAGATCCATACTCCTGTATCTCCTCAAATTGTTTAAGGAATAGGGAAGAACTCAACGATATGAGATATTGAAGAGTCTCTTCCGTGCTAGGATGATTGAGAGGACACTAATTCAGAATAGTATCCTCAAGATAATTGAGTGGATAAAGAAACTCAAAGGTCTAGGAATGGTCCTAGAGGATAACCTATATGTGGATCTTGTGCTTCAGTCCCTACTCGATTTCTTTTCACAGTTCTCTATGCTGCTAAGACCTGAAAGAAAAGGAAGGAAAAGAAGTCCCTTGAGAAGGGCAAAGGGCAAGAGCAGATTAAGTAAAGCAAATGTTGTTAAGAAGACTTAAAAAAGGACAAAAGCCAGTACTTCCACTATGGCAAATATGGGCACTGGAAGAGGAACTATAAAGAGTACATTGCAGAGAAGTGAAACAAAAGCTTAGAGAAGCTTCAGATACGCATTCATGATTAGTCTCTATTTATCAAACTCATATAATAACACAAGGTATTATATACCGATAGTGTTTATCATATCTGTAATTCGTTGCAGGTTAGACCTCAAAATAGGCAATAGAGCAAGAGTTGTTATTGTTGCTATTAGCGAGGTCACCCTACATTTGCTAGTTAGAGCTACAATTGCATTAGATGCATCTTATTTTATTTTTTCTATCATCAAAAATATTATTTTTATTTTATATTTGACATTGAATGGTTATAAAATATTTTTTGAGAACAATAGTTGTTCAACTTGTTGAATCTCGGATTTTGATGATGAAGTCAATTGATGGTTATTTGATCTAATCCATTTCTGAGATAAGTGTGCAGGATTAACTATGATAATCATAAAGCAAATTATCGGAGTCAAGTTGATTGGAAGATCAAGAGTCCACCGGAAGTCTGAAGGATCATCGGAAGTGTTGCCGGAGCCAACCGAGATGAAATCGGGGACTTGCCGAAGGTTTCGGAAGTTCACTGGAAAGATCGTCGAAGGTTCGTGGAGATCACCGAGAAGGTTCGGAAGGTTGCCAAAGACTCATTAAACTTGCCATAGAATCCGGGAGCCTATTGGGAGTCCGTCGGAAGATCGCCGGAAAGCTCTTCAGAAAATAACTTGACGATATCAGTTTAATTTAGCTTTAAGTTCATAGTTAGCACTTGATTAGGGTATAGACTAGGTGTTAATCCTGTCTAAACCTGTAATGGGCCAACTGGGCCTCTAAGGGGCTGTGTTGGGCCGAAATTTAGGCCCACACAGCATCTAGAAAGGTCTGGTGGTGGCATCGCCAGATGGCCGAAGCCAAGCGGTGGCACCGCCCTAGGTAGGCAGTGGTACCGCCTGACAGGTGGTTGCAACCACCTGTGTCAGGCAATGGTATCGCCAGTGTCAGGCGGTGGTACCGCCTGTACCCCAAAAATTCAGGGTGAGACTCTTTTGAGCGCCATTTTTGAATTTCAAAAGAGTCTATAAATATCCCTTTACTTCTAGCTGGTAGAGCACCTTTTGTAGTGCTAGAATCGAGTCTAAGCTATAGCAAATTCTTGCTTTTCAATTGCTCAAGTGTTCACCTCTTTTCTTCTCCTTGTAAAAATTCTGTAAAGAGAGGGAACCTCTTGTAAAAGGCTGTAAATGGGTGTTTGGTCCTTCCCCTTCAAGAGACTTGGTAGTGGAAGTTGGGAGCCTCATTGGAGGAGGCTTCAAGAGTGGACGTAGGTCATTTGACCGAACCACTATACATCGTTGCATTCATTGGTTGTGAGTGTTTAAATTTCTACATCGCAAATTTCTTAGCTGCAAATTGATCGAATTTCTTCCCCCTACCTTCTATTTCATTTAATTGAATCATTTCAAGTTAAAGTCTCTTTCGTTGAATCAAGTTCCTATACGAATTTCTGGAATTGTTTTTCAAACTTTCTAACTTTAATCCGCTGCACTAATTCATCCCCCCCCCCCCTCTTAGTGCCGCTTTGAACCTGACAATTGGTATCAGAGCGAGGTTCACTCTCATATTTGGTTTAAAAGCCAAGAGTGATGGCCTATTTCGGCATGCAAGAGGGTCACTCCATTACTCATCCGCCTATGTTTAATGGGTCGGATTATACGTATTGGAAGACTCGTATGAGGATCTTTCTTATTTCTATGGATTTTGAGCTTTGGAATATCGTTGAAAATGGTTTTCAAAAATCTTCTCTTCCGATGAGCGAATGGAATGAGTCAGAAAAGAAGGTTTCTGCTTTAAACACAAAGGCTATGAATGCCTTGTTTTGTGCACTAGACAAAAACGAATTTAATCACGTATCGATTTGTGAATCGGCTTTTGATATTTGGCGTACTCTTGAGATCACTCATGAAGGCACTAGCCGAGTGAAAGAGTCCAAAATCAATATTCTTATGCATTCTTATGAACTTTTCCAAATGAAACCAAGTGAGTCCATCAGAGACTTGTACACCCGCTTTACAGATGTCATCAATGGACTCAAGGCACTTGGTAAAGATTTCTCGAATTTTGAACTAGTAACAAAAATTTTAAGATCCCTTCCTAAAAGTTGGGATCCAAAGGTTACGGCCATTCAAGAGGCCAAGGACCTTAAAACTTTTCCTATCGAAGAACTCATAGGGTCTTTAATGACCCATGAAATGACATGCTATGCTCATGATGAGCTAGAGAACCCCTTTCCAAAGAATAGGAAGGATATGTCATTAAGAACTCAAGAAGACCACTTGAAAGGAATATCAAGTGATGAGGACTTTGACGAAGACATTGCACTCTTAACTAGAAAATTTAAAAAATTCATTAAAAAAGGTAAATTTAAAAATAAATTCAAAAATAAACTTGAATCAAAAAAGGACCAAGTCATATGTTATGAATGCAAGAAGCCGGGGCACTTCAAAAATGAGTGCCCTCAAGCCAAGAAGAAGCAACTCAAGAAGAAGAAGGCATTGAAGGCTACATGGGATGACTCGAGTGACTCTGAGAATGAAGAAGCAAGCATCAAAGAGGAGGCCAACTTTGCTCTAATGGCTTTGGAAGAAGAGGTAAGTGATTTACTTAATGAAAATTTATCTTTCGATGAGCTTTTTCTTTCCATGAATTATTTGATGAATGTAGAACTGTTATAAAAAGATTCAATTCTTTAAAAAAGGAATATGCTTTATTGCTAGATAAATTTAAGAGTCTTGAGCATGATTCTCTCCCTGTACTCCCATGCTCTAAGTGTAATCACTTAGAAGCAATAAAAAAGGATAACTTGCTACTCAAAGAGACCCTAACTAAGTTTAAGATCGGTAGTAAGAGCTTAGACATGATCCTTACAAACAAGGGTCACGTCAGAAATAGATGTGGAATTGGATTCGTGAGTGGATCTCACCAAACTCAAACCACCTTCGTTAAAGGGCCAACATTACATGTTACAAATTCGGACATGTTATTTATAAATGTCCATATAGGAAACTTAGCCCACATAAATTAGTATGGGTTTCTAAAGGATCAATTAGGAACTCGTTGAATAATGATAAATTTAGTAGATCAGTTTTTGAGGCACCCAAGTCAAAATGGGTACCTAAAAACCATCATTTCTTGTAGACAAAAACACCCACTCAAGCTGGGAGCAAGAGATGGTACCTTGATAGTGGATGCTCAAGGCACATGACCGGAGATCCATCTCAATTCTCTAATCTCTCTAGCCAAGACGAAGGGTTTGTCACCTTCGGAGATAACAACAAGGGTAAAATCATTGGCAAGGATACTATAGGTAATAAATTAACCTTTTCAATTGATAATGTGTTATTAGTAGATGGTTTAAAACATAATCGCTTGAGCATTAGTCAATTATGTGATAATGGTTATATTGTAAGATTTGAATCTAATGCTTGTATCATCGAAAAACCACACAACAACTCATCTATAATTGTAATTAAGCAAAATAACATCTACACTATTAACCTTGTTGACCTTAGTAGTGAAATATATTTTTTTGCTTTAAATGATGATGCTTGGCTTTGGCATAGATGATTAGGTTATGCTAGCATGAAACTAATCTCTCAAATCACATCTAAAAACCTTGTAAGAGGCATTCCTAAGGTTAAGTTCATTAAAGATAAAGTATGTGATGCTTGTCAACTAGGAAAGCAAATTAAAACTAGCTTCAAGCCAAAAAATCAAATAAGTACCTCTAGACCATTACAATTGATCCATATGGATTTATTTGGACCAATTGACACAATAAGCCTAGGAGGTAGCAAATATGCCTTTGTGATTGTAGATAACTATAGTAGATTCACATGGACCTATTTCTTGACTCACAAAAGTGATTGCTTTAAATATTTTTTTAAATTATATAAATCACTCAAAAAGAAAAGGGTTTCATGATTTCATCAATTCGGAGTGATCACGATGGTGAATTCCAAAACCATGACTTCCAAAATTTTTGCGAATCAAATGGGTATAACCACAACTTCTCTACTCCAAGGAATCTTCAACAAAATGGAGTAGTAAAAAGAAAGAATAGAAATTTACAAGAAATGATAAGAACCATGTTAAATGAACATAGTTTACCCAAATATTTTTAAGTCGAAGTCGTAAATACGACTTGCTATGTCATGAATAGGGTTCTAGTAAGACCATATCTATCCAAGACTCCTTATGAATTATGAAATAACAAAAAACCTAATGTTTCTTACTTTAAAGTTTTTGCTTACAAATGCTTTATTTTAAATGAAAAGGATGCCTTAGGAAAATTCGATGAAGGCATTTTTCTTGGCTACTCTTCCGTTTCTAAAGCTTTTCGTGTTTTTAACAAAATAACCTTAGTTATAGAAGAGTCTATTCATGTGGTTTTTAATAAAGTTTTCGAAATTAAGAAAAATGATCTTGATGATGATTTCGGTTTTGATAATTTGAATTTAAATGAATCCTCTCCTCAAAATAGCAACTTGGAAGCATCTTCTTTCGAATTTTCCTTACATAAGAAATGGTAGTATGTAGATACCCATTCTAAGGAGCTAATTATATGAGACACATCGAAAGGGGTTCAAACTCGTTCCTCTTTTAAAAATTTTTGTGCTCGTGCCACTTTTCTTTCTCAAATTGAGCTTAAAAGCATTGACGAAGCCTTGAAAGATAATTCTTGGGTTATCACAATGCAAGAGGAATTGAACCAATTTGAGAGAAATGAGGTATGGAAGCTTGTTCCTAAACCGTGTGACCATTTAGTTATTAGTACTAAATGGGTCTTTAGAAACAAGCAAGATGAATATGGTATCGTGGTTAGAAACAAAGCTAGATTAGTGGTCAAAGGTTTCAACCAAGAAGAAGGTATCGATTATGAAGAAACCTTCACTCCTGTGGCTAGATTAGAAGCCATTAGGATTCTCCTTACCTATGCTAGTAGTAATAATTTTAAGCTTTTTCAAATAGATGTCAAAAGTGCTTTTTTGAATGGCTTTATTTCTGAAGAAGTGTATGTTGAACAACCACCCGAATTTGAAAACTCTCTTCTTCCCAATCATGTTTTTAAACTAACTAAGGCTCTCTATGGATTGAAACAAGCCCCTAGGGCTTGGTATGAGAGGCTTAGTTCTTTCTTAATTTCAAATAATTTTACTAAAGGCAAGGTTGATACTACATTGTTTATTAAATGTTTTGAAAATAATTTTCTTATTGTTCAAATTTATGTTAATGATATTATTTTTGGTTCTTCGGATGAATCACAATGTGAATCATTTGCTAAGTGTATGAGACATGAATTTGAAATGAGTCTAATGGGTGAGTTAAACTTCTTTTTAGGACTACAAATTAAACAACTTAATGATGGTACATTTATTATTCAAACAAAGTATATATTAGAATTATTAAAACGATTTAACATGGATAGTTCTAAAGCCATCAACACTCCCATGAGTACTTTCACCAAGTTAGACTTGGATGAAAATGGAGAAAACTTTGATAAAAAAACATATAGGGGAATGATAGGTAGCTTACTCTATCTCACCGCAACTAGACCGGATATCATGTTTAGTGTATGTAGGTCTATGTGTAAGATTCCAAGCTAATCCTAAGTTATCTCACCTTAAAGCTATTAAAAGGATCCTTATGTATCTTAAAGGAACTCCTAATCTAGGATTATGGTATCCTAAATCCGATAACTTTGATTTAAAAGCCTATGCGGATGCCGATTTTAGCGGATGTAGAATAGATAGAAAAAGTACATCCAGAATATGCTAATTTATAGGATATGCACTTGTTTCTTGGACCTCCAAGAAATAAAATTCGGTTGCACTATCTACGGTGGAAGTCGAATGCATAGCTGCAAGTGCATGTTGTGCATAAGTTGTTTGGATGAAAAACACTTTAGAAGACTATGGAATTAATTTAAAAAATATTCTCATAAAATACGATAATACAAGTGTTATTTGTCTAACCAAAAATCTCATTCAACACTCAAGAACTAAGCACATTGATATTAGGCATCACTTTATACGAGATCATGTCAATAATAATGATGTCACTTTAGAATTTATTGATACAAAACACCAATTAGCAGACATCTTCACAAAACCACTAAATGAAGAACAATTTGACTTCATTAGAAGAGAATTAGGCATGTTAAATTTGTCCTAATGTTTAAAAGTGTATGTTTGTTTTCCAAAATGTTTAAACTTTGGTTTTGATAGTTTCACCGTTATATTATCCATTCGGACTTTCAAATGATATAATGAAACTTTCATTTTTAATCATTAATCTTAATATTTTGTTTTGAATGAAGAACTCATCCTTTGATTGAAATGTTTCAATAAATATTTCTGATGAAGCCTTCATGATGATGTTTTGAACGATTAAAAGATGATGAAGCCTTCATGTTGATAAAACTATTTCAACTTTGGTTTTAATATTCTCATTTTTTTTAACATCATGCCCTTCAATAAAGATCATGTCTTTTGATGATGCATATATAACATCATACTCTCCTTTGTGATGACTAAATAGATTATATAATTTAAATATGAAACTTGACATATGCATAGATCAATGTCAAGAATTTTACATAAAAATCAAGCTCTTAAATGTTTATTTAAGATTTTATTCATGTGCTAATCGTTATGACTCAAGGTTTTATGATCTTCTCTCTTCATAAATGACAAGTTGAATCTCATCATGAATTTTGATATCTCTCTCATTTTTTTAACATGTTTGATGATTGGCTTTATGTTTATGATATCTTCTCCCTTCACAAATGACAAGTGATGCATCCTTTGGCTTTATGCTTATGCTTGGATTTTTTTTTAAGTCTTGAACCATGAACGATCACCTAAAATTCTTATCCATTTTCGCCTCAATGATCATTTTTCGGATTTCATAAGCATGAATAAAAATGATCAAAATATTTTTCAGATTTGTCTATCGAGAATGACATATTTTGGCATTATGATTTAATCACCTCCTTTTGGTATCAAGTTTCTATTATATACTTTAATCACCTCCTTTTTGTTGATGACAAAGGGGGAGGAAAATGTGAAATCAATGACTTGTTGAATGCAAAATAATTTGATGACTTGATAAATAAAGTGTAATGAAAAAATGTCTCATAAGATTTAATTTTGCAATTCAATTGCTCTTGCCATACTTTGTGTCAAAAACAGGTTGCAATCCTTAAAAAGCATCGCAATGAACTTTTTAGTACTGCAATACATCACATGCATCACATTTTGAAATTTAAAGTTAGAATTCTTACTATATCATGTTTATCAAATGACATCTTTCAAATGACATGATAAGTTTTCATCTCATGATGTATCCAATATGATATCAAACTTTTCAATCATGAGATCCTTGTTGTAATTTCAAATTATTGGTATCTTTTGTCGAAGTGATAAATGTTTATCATCATTCGACTTGAAATTAATGTAATGCGTTGATATTTATTTTATGAATGAAACCTCATGCTTGTTGAACATTAATGATAAGTTCAACGGATGAAACTTATTGGTTTTGGCTTGAATTCAAGAGATTGAATTCAAATGTTTTTACTTTCTCATTATATGGCCTATAGATAGGGGGAGTTAAGAATAACTCCGTCATCAATTGATTGTCATCATAAAAAAGGGAAAGATTATTGAATCTCGAATTTTGATGATGAAGTCAATTGATGGTTATTTGATCTAATCCATTTCTGAGATAAGTGTGCAGGATTAACTATGATAAATATAAAGCAAATTATCGGAGTCAAGTTGGCTGGAAGATCAAGAGTCCACCGGAAGTCCGAAGGATCATCGGAAGTGTTGCCGGAGCCAACTGAGATGAAATCGGGGACTTGCCGAAGGTTTCGGAAGTTCGCCGGAAAGATCGTCGGAGGTTCGCGGAGATCACCGAGATGGTTCGGAAGGTTGCCAAAGACTCATTGAACTTGCCATAGAATCCAAGAGCCTACTGGGAGTCCATTGGAAGAAATCCGAGGGAATGTCGGAAGTCCGCCGGAAGATCATCAGAAAGCTCTTCGAAAAATAACTTGACGATGTCAGTTTAATTTAACTTTAAGTTCATAGTTAGCACTTGATTAGGGTATAGACTAGGTGTTAATCCTATCTAAACCTGTAATGGGCCAACTGGGCCTTTAAGGGGCTGTGATGGGCCAAAATTTAGGCCCACACAGCATCTAGGAAGGTCTGGCGGTGGCACCGCCCCAAGCAAGCGGTGGTATCGCCTGACAGGTGGTTGCAACCACTTGTGTCAAGTGGTGGTACTGCTTGTACCCCAAAAATTCAGGATGAGACTCTTTTGAGCACCATTTTTGAATTTCAAAAGAGTCTATAAATGCCCCTTTACTTCTAGCTGGTAGAGCACCTTTTGCAGTGCTAGAATCGAGTCTAAGCTATAGCAAATGCCTGCTTTCAATTGCTCAAGTGTTCACCTCTTTTCTTCTCCTTGTAAAAATTTTGTAAAGAGAGGGAACCTCTTGTAAAAGGCTATAAAGGGGTGTTTGGTCCTTCCCCTTCAAGAGACTTGGTAGTGGAAGTTGGGAGCCTCATTGGAGGAGGCTTCAAGAGTGGATGTAGGTCATTTGACCGAACCACTATACATCGTTGCGTTCATTGGTTGTGAGTGTTTAAATTTCTGCATCGTAAATTTTATAGCTACAAATTGATCAAATTTCTTCTCCCTATCTTCTATTTCATTTAACTGAATCATTTCAAGTTGAAGTCTCTTTCGTTGAATCAAGTTCCTATACAAATTTCTGGAATTGTTTTTCAAACTTTCTAACTTTAATCCGTTACACTAATTCACCCCCCCCCCCTCCCCCTCTTAGTGTCGCTCCGAACCTGATACAACTATTGAGATTGATAAGATCATTATGAGAGGAACATTACATAATGGTTTGATTATGCTAGATACTACTCCACATATAATGAATGTAAGTGTGTCCAAGAGGAAACGAGATGAGGTGAACAATGCATACCTATGGCATTGTAGACTAGGTCGTATCCATGAGAGAATGTTTCAAAAGTTGCTGACAGATGAATACCTAGATCCATTTGACTATGAGTCATATGCGATTTGTGAACCTTGCTTTTGTGGAAAGATGACCAACTCTCCATTTAGTGAAACTAGAGAGCGAGCCACTTAGTTGTTGGCACTCATACATAGTGATGCATGTGGTTCTATGTCAACTCAGGCCATCAGTGGTTATTCCTAATTCATTATTTTCACTAACGATTTCTCTAAGTACGGATATGTGTACTTGATGAAGTACAAGTTCAAAGTCTTTAAAAATTTCAGGGAGTATGAAAATGAAGTAGAGGTTCAGATTGGAAAGAGTATCAAGGCTCTTTGATCAGATTGAGGAGGTGAGTACTTGAGTATAGAGTTCACCCAATTCCTCAAGGACCAAGGGATTCTATCCTAATGGACACCTCCTTATACACCCTAGCTCAATGGTATATCCGAAAGGAGGAATCGCACACTGTTAGACATGGTACAGTTCATGATGAGTTTCATCGACCTATCTGTCTCATTTTGGGGATATACCCTAGAGTCCGTAGCTTACCTTCTAAACAGAGTTCCAACTAAATCAGTAGTGTCTACACCATATGAGATATGGAAAGGGAAGCTCAATCTTAAGGTTGTTAAGATTTAGGGCTGCCTTGCCCATGTTAAGAGACAAGCCCGACAAGTTGGAATCCAGAATGGAATGGTGTAAGTTCATGGGATACCCCAAGGAAACTTGTGGGTATTATTTCTATCACCCCATCTTTGTAGCTAAGAGAGTAGTGTTCTTTGAGAAGGAACACATTCTTGGTGGAGACAGTGGGAGCATGATAGAGTTGAGCGAGGTTGGAGAACCTAGCTTAAGCACCATTCTACAGCCAGAATCTATTCAGGTACCTAGCACACAAGTTCCAACTTTACATAGGTGCGATAGAGTATCCCATCCTCCTAAGAGTATAAGGGACATATCAAAGGAGCGGATGTTGAGGATATTGATCCTCAGACCTATGAGGAGCCTATTATGAGCATAGACTCTGGGAAGTGGCAAGAAGCCACGAATTCAAAGATGGATTCTATATACTCCAACAAGGTTCTGAACCTGGTTGATGCACTCAAGGGTATCATACCCATTGGTTGTAAATAAATCTTCAAGAAAAAGATTGGAGTAGATGGAAAGGTAGAGACCTATAAGGCCAGTGGCAAAGGAGTATCATCAAAGTCAAGGTGTTAATTACGATAAAACCTTCTTACCCATAGCCATGCTAAAATTCATCTGAATTCTATTAGCTATTGTAGCACACCTTGATTATGAGATCTGGTAGATGAATATGAAAATTACATTCCTCAATGGTAACCTCGAGGAGAAGGTACATGTGATACAGCCTGAGGAATTCATGTTCAAAGACAGTTCAGATAAGGTGTGCAGGTTGCTTAGGTCCATCTATGGACTGAAGCAAGCTTCCTAAAGTTAGAACATAAGATTTGATAAGGGATTAGATCTTATGACTTTGTTAAGAACGAAGATGAGCCTTGTGTGTACAGGAAGGTAAATGAGAGTGCTATCACCTTTTTTGTGTTATATGTGGATGACATCCTAATCATTGAGAATGATGTAGGAATGCTCTCCACACTAAAATTTGTTTGGATCTAGAGTGACACTAAGAGGGAGGGGGGGGGGGATGAATTAGTGCAGCGATTAAAAATGCTGATTTATGTGATTTCGAAAAACTACGTTCGAGAAGAATCACATTTCGATGAAAACCAACTTCGATTGCATTTTAACTTAAAGAGATTTGTAAGTGAAAGAGAAGGATTCAAGTGATTGCAATAAGGTAAAGGATTTTTAAAAATGTAAATTGCAAGAAAAGAAACGCAAATCGATTTTATAGTGGTTCGGTCCTCCAACCTACATCCACTCCCGATTCCTCCTTCATTGAGGTCATCGGCTTTCACTAATGATCTACTTTCAATGGATGAAGATCAACCACCCTTTACAACTCTTTCTCCATTTCAAAGGTTTAGGAGATAACCTCTACAAGTCTCACACCTCCCTTAGACAAACTTTTAAACTTTTTAAGAGGAGGGAGAGAACACTCAAGACTTTTTCAAGATTACAACTTGATTCACTAGAGTTTTAGCTTACTTTTTCTTGTGTAATCCTTATAGGGATGAGTGGGGCATTTATAGGCCCCAAATGGCTCCAAAAACGAAGCCAAAATTTAAATTTTTGGGTCTTTTGAGTATGGGGGGTACTACCACCTGCATTGGGCAGTGCAAAAGCCCGTAGAACCTCGAAAATAGAGGTTCTAGAGGTGCTACCGCTAGCTTGGAGTGTTACCACCACTGCAGCTTTACTGCTAGGTGGTACCACTGCCCAGACTGGGCAATACCACCACCTGCAGCCTGGAAAAGTGTGCTTTTTCACTTTTCCAACTCATAGGCGGTTCTACCGCCAGTTTGGCGATGCCACCGCCTACAGCAACATTTGGGCCACTAAATGGACCTCTCAATAAGCCCAAATCAATCCCAATTTAGTCCCAATTGGCCCCTAATTGAGTTGGTATGATTTCACCCAAAACTAACTCAATTTTGAACTAACCTTCGACCATTAAGACATAAACAACTACAAGCTACGAATCTAAGTTATCCAACATGTCATTGGTTCTCCCGGTGAACTTCCGGCAACCTTCCGGTGATCTTCCAATGAACTTCTAGCGCATCGTCTGAACCTTTGGTGAAGTGCCCGATATACCGACATGTTGACTCCTGCAACATCCGTTCTCGGCGCCTTGTCCGATTCTTCCAACCTAATGCCCAAAGTTTGACTCCGGCCCATCACTTGATTCTTCTTGCTTTAATTGTTTTACCTCTTTTGATCAAGGTTAGCCCTGCATCGCTTATCTCAAAGTATATATTAGATAATAAATTTATCAATTGATTTCATCATCAAAATTCAAGATTCAACAAAAGCTTGGCTATCTAGACACTTCTCCATGAAAGACTTAGGGGAAGCATCCTACTTATTGGGGATTTAGATCTATAGAGATAGATCCAAGTAGATGCTTAGCTTATCCTAGTCTAGGTACATAGACACCATTGTCAAAAGGTTTGACATGAAAAATTCTAAGAGAGGTCTCATACTAATGAGACATGGAATATTACTTTTTAGGAGTATATCCCCAAAGACTCCTAAAGAAAGGGCACACATGGATAGGATACCGTATGCCTCAGTGATAGGATCTATCATGTATGCTATGCTATGTACCAGGCCTGATATAGTGCATGCTCTAAGTGTCATGGGCAGGTATCAGGCAGATCCAGGCTTGGAGCATTGGAAAGTAGTAAAATGTTTCCTTAAGTACTTGAGAAGGACTAAGGATCTTTTATTGGTATATAGAGAAAGTATCCTTAGGATTGAGGGCTACACGGACTCGAGCTTCCAGTCCGATGTTGATGATGGTAAGTCTAATTCAGGGTATGTATTCACTCTGAATGGAGCAGTATGCTGAAAGTGTTCCAAGCAAGACACTACTATTGACTCGACCATAGAGAGGCGGAATACATTACTACGGTAGAGGTAGTAAAGGAGGGAGTTTAGATGAAGCAGTTCATCACAGATTTGGGAGTTGCGCTGAGCAGCGAGAGATGATTCTCTTAAATTACGATAACTTCAGGGTGATTACTCAAATAAAGGAACCTGGGTCTCATTAGAGGAGGTCCTAGCTTATTAGAGAGATCGTGGCTTGAAGAGATGTCATAGTGGAAAGAGTTCCATCTGAAGATAACATTGCAGATCTACTAACAAAGCCATTGTCTCAGATTATCTTTGAGCATCATAGAGGTCTGATAGTGATCAGATACATAGGTGATTGGCTTTAGGTCAAGTGGGAGATTGCTAGTTATAGGTGCCCTATAAGCCAATCACGTGAGTCATGGCACCTATAACATGCTGCGTCAATCTCGTTGTTTATAATTATTGATATTTTCTCACATTATTCATATGTATATTGTGATGTCCTTAGATCTATGCAATGGGAATCGGATCGTGATGAGATCACAATAATGAGACCGATTTACCTTTAAACATAGACCCTTAATAATCCCGATCATAGGTTACTCGAGAGGGACATCGAGATAACTGGACAGAAAGGTGTTCTGTATACCCGTCCATATAATGGAGGTGACTGGCCTCATAGTTACTCGTGTGGGGATACTAAGGGTACAATATAGGTGCTCATTGGAGAATGAGTTCACTGATTGATCCGTTTACAGAATGCTAGATGGTTATTGATACCTCACATCAGATAGTGATTCTATAGTCCTAGTAGTATATCTAGTCCTTAGACTTGAGAAACCAAGGATGTCCTGTATGAGTACTCCACTCTTTGATATCAGACTTATAGGTTCGAAAGTTCTAGATCTAGTACAACCGGTTATTGGGAGTAGCAGCCAACCTTACGAGGGCAATTGAGTATCAATAAAGGATCATCCACTCTCAGTATCATGAGAGGAATATCTCATGTATTCTTGCTCAAGCAAATCCTTAGCTAGAGTCATTCAGATTTAGAGAGAGAGTTTTCCGGGAGAATCCGATTAGAGCGAGACTCGATTGGAAACTGTATGGGCCTGATAGAACCATGCCCAATATATAGTTTTTGGGATATTAGATGGATAAGGGACTATAGGTACATGGTAACTGAGGGCAGATAGGTCCAAAGTTTTGGATTCCCTTGTATCATCTAGGGACTGCAGCGTAGTGGCCTCATACGTCCGTAGTCGATGAATCGAGTGAATTATTATAGACATAATAATTTACTGATTCAGAAGGAGTTCTAACAAGAATGACTCATGGTCAGTTCGATATTGGGCCTAGAGGGTCACACACATATGGAAGATATTACAATGAGTAGAGGTTCCGATATGAGATATCCACTAAAGCCCCTATCTTATTGAATATCCAATAAGCTCCTGTATTATTGGATCCCATGGATGAGATCCAATAAGAGCTAGATTATTTGGTATAGGCCTATTAATCTAAGAGGCTTGAGTAATTGGATGGAGAACCAATACCCAATAGGGCAGGATCCATTAGGGTTTACAAGGGACCTATATAAATAGGAGGGAACCAAAGGTTCATAGGCTATGGTTTTTCTTGATAGCCACCTTCTATTCTCCTCTCCCCAAGAGAGGAGCATCGTTGTAGTCCCTATCGTGTGGATACCGCTAGAGAGCAGGATGCTTGACCTCCTTCATCCTCTCCCATAGACCTATAGGAACTCAGGGATATACGATCTCCCTAGGTACTATTATTCTTTTCATACAAGTGATTTTTCAGATTCGCGGATTTGTTTTTGATGAACCGATCTTAGCACGACAAAGGAACCTTTCATGAAAATTCCAAGATTTTTGTTTTCTGTTCTTCCACTACGCATGAGATGTCACCCCCCCGGATTTTCCAACACTCTCTTGGGTTTTAAACCAAATGAGAGTAACCGAGCTTTTATACCAATTGTTAGGATCTAAGCGGCACTAAGAGGGGGGGGGGTTGAATTAGTGCAGCGGATAAAAATTATAATTTTGCAAGCGATTTCAGAAAAAAGTTGTTCGGCAAGAAATTTCGATCCGACGAAAGTAATTTCAACAAGGTGATTCAAGTGAATGCTATAGAAAGTAGAGAAGAGGAGATCGAGAGATCGCAGCTAAGTAAAGATTGAAATGCAATAAGTTAAAAACTCACACATTAAGAAAAGTACATAGCGATGTATAGTGGATCAGTCAAATGACCTACGTCCACTTCCGAAACCTCCTCCGATGAGATTCCCAACTTCCACTATCAACTCTTCTTAACGGGGAAGGACCAAGCACCCCTCTTACAAACTTTTACAAGTGGTTCACACTCTTACAGAATTTTTACAAAGTAAAACTTGGGAGGTGAACACTCAAGCTTATCAAATGTAATGTGCTATAGCTTTGACTTAGTTTTTCCACTTCTCAATTCATGCTCAACCAGTTGAAAGAGAGGTACTTATAGACTCAATTAGCTTTAAATTGGAGCTAAAAAGAGTCACATCCCAGATTTTCAGATATTAGTGGTACCATCGCTTGGCATTAACGGTACCACTGTCAATTGACCCTATTCTGTTAGTGTACTGGGTAGTACCACCACCCAGTATGGTAGTACTACTGATTGATAGGGTCCTCGGACTCTGTGGAGGGGCGGTACCACCATTGACAGGTAATAATTGTCAGTGGTATACTCGCTGACCTGGTGCAGTACCACTGCCCAGACCACCTGGGAACTAGTTCCTAGGGCAGTGGCACCGCCCAGTCTGGTGGTGCCATTGTCAGACATGGTCAGCACAGGTGAATGGGCCCTAAATCTAGACCAATTCAGCCCAATTAAGGCCCAATTGGCCCTTACTAGGGTTAATTAGGATTATCACCTAATTCTAACCCTAATTATATGCTAACTATAAAATTGAAAACATATTCTAAGCGAATTAAACACCGATAACATCGAGTCTTCTTCCAGCGAGCTTTCCGGCAATCTTCCGGTAGACTTCCGACACACCCTCGAATATCTTCTCGTAGACTTCCAACAACCTCCTGGACTTTATGGTGAGTTCAACGTATCTTTTGGCCACCTTCCGAACCTTCTCGGTGAGCTCTGTGAACCTCTGACGATCTTTCCAACAAACTTCCAAAACCTTCGGCAAGTCCTCGATTCATTCTCGGCTAGTTGCGGCAACACTTCCGATAATACTTCAAACTTCAGGCGGACTCTCGAACTCCCAATGTACTTGACTCCGGTAATTTGTTTTATATCTTCATTGCTATCATAGTTAATCCTGCACACTTATCTCAATAATATAGATTAAATCAAATAACCTATCAATTGACTTCATCATCAAAATCCGAGATTCAACAAACTTCACGATGATCTTGGAGAGTTTCGACGAGCTTCTTCGGCAAGCTTCAATCTTTCTCGATGAGCTCCATGAATTTTCGACGAATCTTTTTGGTGAACTTTCGAAAACCCTTCGGCAAGCTCCTTACTCATTCTCGGCCAATTCCAACAGTACTCCCGACGAACCCTCAAACTTCCGTCGAACTCTCGAACTCCCAATGATTCGATCGCACTTAACTCCAGCACTTTGTTTTGCTTTATATCTTCATCGTTATCATAGTTAATCCTACACACTAAGTAAATCTTAACCCTACTTCGATCTAGATAATTATTATATGAATCAGCATCCTATTGCCTGGCACATCATTGGTCGGTACTTCGTCCAGTTCTTCGGTGCACCATCCTCTATTGTAGCCTATTGCCCCAATCGACGGTTGACCTTCGCAACCCCGATCTCCTTGGTGCAACCCCACACTTCTTGGCCCGATGCCCGATGTTTGAAGCCTTCTACCGATTGTCGACCAGACCTCTGGCTCGACGTCCAATATCCTGACATAATTTCCTCCGACGCAACATTGATTCCTCCTATGTCAACTTTCTAATCCTGATCGATAGCTGACTTGCGTGACTCAAAATATAATTAGATAACCAAAACACAATCAATTAGTTTCATTATCAAAATCTAAGATTTAACAATCTCCCCCATTTTTATGATGATAACTAATTGATGACGGAGTTAACTTTAACTCCTGAAGTTTAACCAAACTCCCCCTATCAATATGTCATATTGATACAAACCTTGGATTATGCCAAATCCAAGTAACATTCATCACATGTTATCAAAAATATTATGCAAATATATAAAATATTCAATCAACATTACATTGCATGAGTTCATCAATCTACTTCTCCCCCTTTGTCATCAACAAAAAGGAGAAGTCGCATCATAGCTATATTAAAAGATATGCAAGTCAACATATAAGCTAGGTTTACAATATTCAATCATAGAAAGATTTTAAGGATGTGTAATCATGGCAATTCAACGCTTGCTTCTTTTGAAATTGCAAGGTGGCAATTTTTAATGTTCAAGATAGGAAGTTTCTTCATTTCAATGATCGAGCTAGCAAATTTTTCATTGAAGTCGCAAGCTAGCAATAAATTTTCTCCCCCTTTGTTTTTGTCAGAAAGAAGGGATGAGTACAATTCTTTTCCCTTTACATGAATTTTGAAATTATGATAATTAACAAAGATAAATATTCATGGGGTATCAAAAGTTTACATTCATGATTCAAAATCAATTTATGAAAACTAAGTTATGAATTCTATCATCAAAATCAAGTTATGAAAATCAATTTATCATTCAAGCAAACACTTAAGATACTCTTAAGTGATGCACAAACTAGCAAGCATTTGCCTTGAGCTAGCAAGTACTTGTTTGCAATGAGCTAGCAATTTTTGTAAAATTTACAACACTTTAAACATGCAAGCTCATGAGTAAAAAAAATATAACTTTGCAATTTCTTTCTTCTCTTTTTGAGAAGTGCAAGCTTTGCCTCTTTGCTAGTTTTAGTTAGCTTTGTTTGCCATTTCCTCTTATGATACACAAGCTAGCAAGCTAACTCCCCCTTTGTTATTGTCAAAAAGAATGGAGGAACCAATGATATAGACTTTTATATCAATTAAAAATAAGCATCAATAAAAATTCTACATCAATCTTTTAATCATTTGATAGAACCCCTGAGGAATTCTATGTAGATTGATCTTTAAGGGGGATCAACCCTTGGAACGCTATAGGGGTTCCACCCTCCTTGGTAGTCGGATAAATGGTTGCAAAGTAGGTTGATCTTTTCTTATGCAAAAGAGGTGGAGGTTACATGCTTATATAGGACTCCAAACCCTAGTCGTAGTGGTTGTTTCCTAAGTAAAATACCCCTTTTGCCCTCAACCCTAGCCAACCGGCCCAATAAAGGGGGGTGGTGGCTAGGAAGCCCAAAGGCCCAACTATAAACTTTGGTCATTCTTCTTTATAGAATAGAGATGGTGAGGTAGGGTTTATTATAATCTCATAGGATTTATATTAGCTGCTACTTAGTTGAGTAAGACTCAACCCTATTAGGGTCCTATCAAGCTCACCCTCTTCAAATCAACCTTATCCTCAAGGCTAAGATTCCATGAATTCATGGAACCGGGTCTTCAGCTCCTTATATGATTCTTATGTGGCATCTTCGAATGGTTAATTATTCTAATGCACTAGTTCTTCAGTAGAGAGACATCGGCAACGTATCATGATTCTACGGTCGAGGATAGCTTGTAGTTGGGCTTGAATATCTCCATCATCAGTGGTGTTGGGCAGTTGAATCTGGGGTGACTCATGTTTTCCCAACTTGAGCTTCGGGCATGACATGTGGAAGACAAGATGGATTTTGACATCCTCAAGCAATTTAAGTCTATACGCTATGGCTCCAATACGCTCTGTGATTTGATAGGACCCATAAAAATGTAGGGATAGCTTCATGGAGGCTCGTGTATTGATGGAGAGTTGCTTGTATAGTTGTAGGCAAAGATAAACCCAATCTCCTACTGAAAATTCTCTTTCGCTTTATCATGTGTCGGCTTACTACTTTATTCTAGCTTAAGCAGTAGAGAGATTATCCCTTAGCAATTGTAGGAGTTTGTCCCTATCAATTAAATTTTGGTCGACCTAATCTATCTTGTCTGATCCAATTACATGCTTTGGAATCACAAGGGCCGGCCATCCATATAGTGCTTTATATGAGATACATATTGTAGATGAATGATACATAGTATTATACCACCATTCGACCGAGAGGACCCAATTCATCCACTCTTCTGGTTGATCACTAGTGAAACACCGAAGGTACATCTCTAAACATCTGTTAACCACCTCTGTTTAGCCGTTAGTTTATGGATGATATGTTGTGCTCATCTTGAGTTTAGTACCTTGCAACTGAAATAACTCGGTCCAAAATATACTAGTGAAGACCTTATCATGATCACTTACAATGGACCTTGGCATCCCATACAATTTAACTATATTTTCTATAAAAATTTGAGCAATGCTAGCAGCATTGTAGGGATTTCTCATAACACAAAAATGAGCATATTTCATAAGTCGATCAACCACCACTAGGATTATACTTTTACCTTTGGAAGGTGGTAGCCCTTCGATTAGTTCATAGAGATGTCAGTCCAAACTGAGTCCGGTATGGGTAGTGGTTATAGTTTCCCTGGACTTGCCACTGTTTCACCCTTTTGTTATTGATATACATCACATTGTGCCACGTATTCAGAAATAATTTTTTTCATCCCTCTCCAATAAAAAATTTGCTTCACTCTTTTGTAGGTTCTCATAAATCTAGAGTGTCCTGCTAAAAATGTGGAGTGCATTTCGTGCAGAATGACTTTGATGTAAGGGGAGTCGGGTGTAAGCATAATACGACCTTTGTAGTGTAGATCACTTGAATCCCAAGTATAGTGAGCTATTGCACTTGGATTCTCCTATAATTTTTTAATGATATTGCTGGTCTCTAGATCCTTCTTCTATTCCTCCCTAATGTCCTCGAGGAAGCCGGTGATAGGAAGAGAGATGACTAAAAATTCAGCTTGCTCAGGTAGCCATGAGAGTGCATCTGCAACAATGTTTTCTTTCCTCTTTTGTAAATAATTTCATAATAAATCCTAGAAGGTTATTAACCCATTTTTTTTTGCTCTAGGGATGATATCTTCTGCTCTAAAAAGTACTTGAGGCTTCTATGATCGGTTTTAATCTGAATTCGTCGGTCGATTAGGTAGGGTCTCCACTTCATTATTGCGTGCACAATGGCAAGCATCTCCTTATCAATCTTCTTAATTTCATCCTTTTGGAGGTGAGGATAGTGGTACAATCGAGTGTTCACTAGTGGTTTGCTCAAAATAATTAGAATTTGATGGTCATGTTGTCGAGTAGGAGGAAGACCACACGGTTCAACAAAAATATTATCAAATTTAGCAAAAAATTGGGCGAGATTTTGATCTTGAATTTTTATTTTCTTCCCCTCTAGTTGCTTCTGGAGATGCATCAAAAAGCCATCATTTATTTTGTGTAAAACTTTTTCCATTCGTTGGGTTGATACGGTGGTTACGTTACTTCCGCGCTTCCTGCGTAGGATGACCTGTTTGCCTTTGCAATAGAATTTCATAATTAACTTGGAAAAGTTCTAAGAGACATCACCTAGCATCATTAGCCATTCTATGCCTAGCACAGCCTCATAATCATCAATTGGTAGGAGGAAAAAGTCGACGATAATTTCTTGGTCTTACAGTAATAGTTTCACCTGCGGGCATCTTTGGTCACACTTTAGGATTCAGCCATCGGTGACCTTTATGTCGAACTTGCTGCAACCTTCAAAGTAGAGTACCATCCAAGCAGTAACCTTACTATTTAGGAAGTTATTAGTGCTGCCCGTATCGATGAGAACAGTGATCGGTTGTTGTTTAAAAGGCCTCCAACTTTCATCATTTGCAGATTAGAGTAGCCAGCTAACGCGTGTACCATAAAGTTGGTCGGTTGTAGCTCTTCTTCCACATCTTCTTCTTCATGTTCAAGGCTCTCTTCTGGTTATTCAATGACCTCTTGTTCCACTGGTTCAATCATAAGAAGTCTCCTTTTTTTTACAACGATGCTCGCAGCTCCATGGCTCATCGCAATGCCCAAAGCTCCTCTTGTCAATTTTTTTAGTGCAAGGGCTTGGCTGATAGTAGGGGAGGCTGAGGGCTTCGATATTACTGGTTGGGGAGTGACCCTAGTCCTCCAAGCTTCGTGGTTTAATCGCTCCTCTTGAAGTCGGGCGAAAGAGATGGCTACCATAAGCATGTACAGTTGTCACACTTTAACTTCTCCCCGGATCTTCGGCTTCAAGCCCACAATAAACATCCCCAATAGCTATTTTTTAGACTAATCATGAGTTTAATTAGATAACCTTTCAAACCTGGTTTGATACTTTTGATTGGTGGAGGTTTGTCGAATCTTTGCTAGTCGTTTGTCAATATTCTCATAATTTGTTGGTCCGAAGTGGATCAATAGTCCTTCTTTGAATTGTCATCATAAGAGGACTCCATGAGTGTGTTCAAACTAATCAAATCACTATATGGCATTCCCTTCAAGATGTATAGCTGCAAGTTCTACCATAGATACATCCACGGTTTTGTGGCACTGAAAATATCGCTCTGCGCGCGAGATCCAACCAATCGGGCCTCCTTCCCATCTAGGAAAGTCCACTCTCATGCGTGGATAGTAGGGATCGATCATAGAGCCTCCCTACTCCTGAAAGTTATTTCTTTGGTTAGAGCTCTCTCCTTGATGTGATTTCTTCGGGCTCGGTGGTTGACCCAAACTGAGTTCGGCAAAGAGAGTCTGAATCTTATCCTCCATTTGCATCTCGAAGGCTTCAAATTTAGCATTGATTGTCTCCTTAGATGCCATAGTATATACCTCTAGATCTATAATATTAAGATCTCTCTTTTGTTATCAGGTTAAGGCATATATTGGTTGAGAGAAGTGGTGGCCAAAAGGGTTGGTGGATTGGTGGATGTAGGCTGCGGTTTAGGCTTATTTTATGGCTATTTTGAGTATGGTTTTGGGGTGCAGTTTGATGGAGTTTTGGGCTGTGATGATAGTGGATGAAGGTTAGGGAAGAGGGTTTTAGATCTATGATAGATGGCAGCAAAGATTTGACAAAGATCAGTGGAAGTTACTACAGATATGTGCTGTCTCGTAAGAGTAGAATTGTCATCGAAGAAATAGCGATTTCTTGACTAAATTTCTAGTAAAAATCTAGATATTTGAGGAGGGGATTTGATAGCAAAATCTCAGTTTAGATAACAGCAATGATGACAAATTAGATCAAAAAAATTTTGGCAACATAATAGCAAAGAAATCGGTGCAAGTTGCGATAGCAGAATTCTCGTCGAAAAATTCCAGCGGTTTGCGATGAAAATTTACAGCAACACAAAAACATTTTAGAGATGAATTCTATGATAGATTAATCATAGATAAAAGGCAAGATGATCTATGAAGTGCATAAGAAATTTTGTTCAAAAAGGATAGCAAATAGATTGGTTTAAAAGCAACAATATGCGGCTGAAATTTTCTGCAGCAATCCTTCATTCGCAAAGATGATAACTTTTACGACGAAAGAAATTCACAGCAAAGAATAGATAGCAAGACTTCTTTTTGGTATTTTGAATGAAAAATTGCAGCAGCAAAAGGTATTGGTGATAGAAGAATACCATATCTCTGATGCAATTGGAGGTGGCGGTAGTAGATTGATTTGATCTACGACAGAAGATGACGGTGGAGATGACGATGTCAAGAGCATTTGTGGGAATTGCTTGGTTGATGGTGGATGGTAGGAATGGCAGCAAAAGTAGCAAGATTGCTGCTCTAATACCAAATGATAGAACCCTAGAGGAATTCTATGTAGATTGATCTTTGAGGTTGATCAACCTTTGGAACGCTATAGGGGTTCCACCCTCCTTGGTAGTCAATCAAATGGCTGTAAAGTAGATTGATATTTTCTTATTCAAAAGAGGTGGAGGCTACATGCTTATATAGGACTCCAAACCCTAGCCCTAGTGGCTGCTTCCTAAGTAAAATACCTTTTTTGCCCTCAACCCTAGCCAACCGGCCTAGTAAAGGGGGGTGGTGGCTAGTAAGCCCAAAGACCCAACTAAAACCCTAGTCATTCTTCTTTATAGAATAGAGATGGCTAGGTGGGGTTTATTACAATCTCATAGGGTTTTTATTAATTGCTACTTGGTTGAGTAGGACCCGACCCTGCTAGGGTCCTATCATCATTTCATGATGCATACAAGGCAAAAATGCAAGGAAATCATGTCATGAAGGATATCAATAAAAAACAATGAGAATCAATTCGTGAATATCATTCTTAGTTCATATTCATTTTAGCAAGATCAAGATTAAGATTCATAAATATTCTTTTTAGAAGAATCAATATCATGATTCATTTGGTAATAAATAGCAAGAAGAGCAACTTGATTCATGCATAATAATTCTCATCAAAAGTTCACAAAATCAAATTCCAAGTATCAAGATACCAAGATCACATTATATACAAAAATTCAATTATCAAGATATCAAGATCATGAATTCATAAAAATTCAAGTATTAAGTTCCGAGAAATCAAAAGACAAGTTGCATTTCATTTGAAAAATTTTCTTTTGATAATCAGAAGAAGCATAATAAACGATCTTATGATAGGACCCTAGTAGGGTTGGGTCCTACTCAACCATGTATCATCTAATAAAAACCCTATGAGAGTGTAATAAACCCCACCTAGCCGCCTCTATCTTATAAAGAAGAGAGGCTAGGGTTTATACTTGGGTCTTTCGGCTTCTTAGCCACCGCCCCCCTTGTTACTAGGTCGGCCCGCTAAGGTTGAGGGCAAATTGGATAGTTCACTTAGGAAGCTGCCCCTATGGCTAGGGTTTGGAGCTCTATATAAGCTTGTAGCCTCCACCTCTTTGGAATAAGAAAGATCAATCTAGAATTACAGCCACTAGGCTACTTGGAGGGTGGAACCCCTATAGCGTTCCAAGGGTTGATCTCCCTCAAAGATCAATCTCCATAGAATTCCTCTGGGGTTCTATCATCTAGTATCAGAGCAGCGATCTTGCTGCTTTTGCTGCCATCCCTGCCACCCAACATCAGCCAAGCAATTCTCACAATTGCTCTTGATGTCGTCATCTCCACCGTCATCACTTGACATAGATCAATTCAATCTACAGTCGCTACCTCCAATTGCATTAGAGATCTAGTATTTTTCTACCACCAATACCTTTTGCTGCTGTAATTTTTCATCTAAAATATCAGAAATAAGTTTTTTTATCGATCCCTTGCCTGCGAATTCCTTGCGTCGTAAAAGTTACCATCTTTGCGAACGAAGGATCGCTGTAGAAAATTTCAGCCGCGTGTTGCTGCCTTTAACCAATCTAATTGTTATCCTTTTTGAATGAAATTTTTGTGCACCTCATAGATCATCTTGGCTCCCATCCGTGATTGATCTATTATGGAATTCATCAAAAAAAAATTCGTGTGTTGTTGCAATCTCTCGTCGCAAGCTGTTGAAATTTTTTGACGAGAATTCTGCTATCACAACTTGCACCGATTTCTTTACTGCTTTGCTGCCAAAATTTCTTGATCCAATTTGTTATCCTTGTTGCTATCTAAACTAAGATTCTACCGTCAAACCCCCTCCTCAAACCCTTGAGTTTTCGCTAGAAATTTCATCGAGAAACCGCTATTTCTTCGACGACAATTCTGCTCTTACGAGATAGCGCATATAGGCAGCAATTGCCACTGATTTTTGTCAAATATTTGTTGTAATCTACCACAGATCTAAAACTCTCTTCCCTAACCTTTATCCACTACCATCATAGCCCAAAAACTCTATCAAACCACAGCCCCAAACTGCACCCAAAATAGCCACAAAACAAGCCAAAATCACAGCCTACATTCACCAATCCACCAACCCTTTCAACCACCACTTCTCTCAACCAATATATGTCTTTAACCCGATAGCAAAAAAGAGATCTTAATATTACAGATTTGGAGACATGCTATGGCATCTGAGGAGGCAATTGATGCTAAATTCGAAGCCTTCGAGACACGAATGGAGGAGAAGATTCGAACTCTCTTTGCCGAACTTAGTTTGAGTTGACCACCGAGCCCAATGAAATCACATTAAGGAGAGAGCTCTAATCGAAGAGATGACCTCTAGGAGAGGGGAGGCTCTATGACCGATCCCCACTATCTACGCATGAGGGTGGATTTCCCTAGATGGGAAGAAGGAGACCCGATTGGTTGGATCTCGCGCTCGGAGCGGTATTTTCGATACCACAAAATCGCAGATGCATCTATGGTAGAAATTACAGCTATACATCTTGAAGGGGATGCCATACAATGGTTTGATTGGTTTGAACACACTCATGGAGTCCTCTCATGGTGACAATTCAAAGAAGGACTGCTGATCCGTTTCGGACCAACCGATTACGAGAACATCGACAGACAACTAGCAAAGATCCGACAAACCTCCACCATCCAGGAGTATCAAACCAGGTTTGAAAGGTTATCTAATCAAACTTGTGACTGGTCTAAAAAATAGTTATTGGGGACATTTATTGAGGGCTTGAAGTCGGAGATCCGGGAAGAAGTTAAAGTGCGATAACCGTACATGCTTATGGCAGCCATCTCTTTCGCACGACTTCAGGAGGAGCGATTGAACCACGAAGTCCGGAGGACTAGGGTCACTCCCTGACCAGCAATATCAAAGCCCTCAACCACCCCTACTATCAGCCGAGCTCCTGCACCAAAAAGGTTGACAAGAGAAGAGCTTCGAGACCAATCTACCAAGGGGTTATGTTGGCATTGTGACGAGCCGTGGAGCCGCGAGCATCGCTGCAAAAAGGGGAGACTTCTTGTGATTGAACCAATGGAAGAAGAGATCAGTGAATAGCCAGAAGCGAGTCTTGAACATGAGGATAAAGATGTGGAAGAAGAGCCATAATCAATCGACTTTACAGTACATGCGCTAGCCGGCTACTCAAATCCGCAAACGATGAAAGTTGGAGGCCTACTCAAACAACAACCGATCACCATTCTCATTGATATAGGCAGCACTAATAACTTTCTAAATAGTAAGGTTGCTGCTCGGATGGTGCTCCACATCGAAGGTTGTAGCAAGTTCGACATAAAGGTTGCCGAAGGTCGAATCCTAAAATGCGACCAAAGATGCCCACAGGTGAAACTATTACTACAGGACCAAGAAATTGTTGCCGACTTCTTCCTCCTACCAATTGATGATTATGAGACTATGCTGGGTATAGAATGGCTGATGACACTAGGTGATGTCTCTTGGAACTTTTCCAAATTGATTATGAAATTCTATTGCAAAGGCAAACAGGTCACCCTACGCGGGAAGCGCGGAAGCAATGTAACCACCATTTCAACCCAACGAATGGAGAAAGTTTTACACAAGATAAATGGTGGCTTTCTTATACATCTCCAGCAACAACCAGAGGGGGAGAAAATAGAAATTAAAGATCAAAATATCACCCAACCGCTTGTTAAATTTGATGATATTTTTGCTGAACCGCGCGGTCTTCCTCCTACTCGGTAACATGACCACCGAATTCCAATCCTTCCGGGCAAACCACCAGCAAACACTTGGCCTTACTGCTATCCTCACCTCCAAAAAGATAAAATTGAGAAGATCGTGAAGGAAATGCTCGAAACATGGGTGATTCGGCCAAGCTGCAGCCCCTACTCCTCACCAGTGCTACTTGTGCGCAAGAAAGATGGAACTTGGCGGATGTGCATTGACTACCGAGCTCTAAATGACATCACCGTCAAGGATAAGTACCCAATACCAGTGGTGGATGAACTTCTTGATGAATTAAAAGGAGCTTGAGTCTTCACGAAATTGGACCTTCGATCCGGTTACCACCAAATTTGGGTATGTGAAAGTGACATCCCAAAAACTACTTTTCGC
This sequence comes from Musa troglodytarum, assembly GCA_023547065.1. NCBI lineage: Eukaryota > Viridiplantae > Streptophyta > Magnoliopsida > Zingiberales > Musaceae > Musa > Musa troglodytarum. The sequence goes on from CP097504.1 coordinate 26,207,314, forward strand.
ACTCATAACGGCCATTATGAATTCTTGGTAATGCTCTTTGGACTCACTAATGCTCCTTTAACCTTCCAAAGTCTCATGAATGATATTTTTCGGAGCTTTCTTTGCAAATTTGTGTTGGTATTTTTTGATGATATTCTCATTTACAGCCCTTCTCTTGAGACTCACTTTCGGCACTTGTGAATTATTTTAATGATCCTTCGGGAGAATACTCTTTTTGTTAAGCTATCAAAGTGCAGCTTTCTCTAGCAAAAAGTAGAGTACCTTGGGCATATAATATTAGAAGAAGGAGTAGCCGTAGACCCAATAAAAATTGAAGCAATGCAAGGCTGGTCGAAACCTACAAATGTGAAATTGCTGTGTGGGTTCCTTGGACTAACGGGCTACTACCGAAAATTCGTGAAGGACTATGGGAAGATTAGTGCCCCCTCACTTCTCTACTAAAAAAAGATGCCTTCCTATGGTCGAACAAAGCCTCCACTGCCTTCGACAGACTTAAGGCAGCCATGATGACGACACTGGTGCTAGCGCTATCAAATTTCAACCGACCCTTCATCATTGAGGCCGATGCATCGGGAGTTGGAATTGGAGCTGTTCTCATGCAAGATGGTCAACCACTCGCTTACACTAGCAAGGCGTTATCTCCCTCCCATCAAAAAATGTCTATCTATGATAAGGAGATGCTCGCCATTGTGCACACAGTAACAAAGTGGAGACCCTACCTAATTGGTCGATGATTTCAGATTAAAACCGACCATAGAAGCCTTAAGTACTTTTTGGAGCAGAAGATATCATCCCCGGAGCAGCAAAAATGGGTAACCAAACTTCTTGGATTTAATTATGAAATTATTTACAAAAAAGGGAAAAAAATGTTGTTACAGATGCACTCTCATGGCTCCCTCAACAAGCTAAATTTTCGGCCATCTCTCTTCCTACCATCGACTTCCTCAAGGGCATTAGGGAGGAATGGAAGAAGGATCCAGAAACCAGCAACATCATAAAAAAAATTAGAGGAGGATCCAAGCGCAATAGCTCACTATACTTGGGATTCGAGAAATCTACGCTATAAAGGTCGTATTGTACTTATACCAAACTCCCCTTGCATCAAAGTCATTCTGCATGAAATGCACTCCACACCTTCAGCAGGGCACTCCGGATTTCTAAGAACCTACAAAAGAGTGAAGCAAAACTTTTATTGGAAAGGGATGAAAAAAATTATTTCTGAATACGTAGCATAATGTGATGTATGTCAACAACAAAAAAGTGAAACAGTGGCGAGTCTAGGGAAACTACAACCACTACCCATATCTGACTCAGTGTAGACTGACATCTCCATGGACTTCATCGAAGGGCTACCACCTTATAAAGGTAAAAGTACAATCCTTGTGGTGGTTGATCGACTTACAAAATATGCTCATTTTTGTGCTGTGCGAAATCCCTACACTACTGTTAGTATTACTCAGATTTTTATAGAAAATATTATTAAACTACATGGGATGCCAAGGTCCATTGTAAGTGATCGTGACAAGGTCTTCACTAGTAAATTTTAGATCGAGTTATTTAAGTTGCAGGGTACCAAACTTAAGATGAGCACTGCATATCATCCATAAACTGACAGCCAAACATAAGTGTGAACAGGTATTTAGAGACATACCTTCGGTGTTTTGCTAGTGATCGGCCAAAGGAGTAGGCGAAATGGCTCCCCTGGGCCGAATGGTGGTACAATACTACATATCATTCATCTATAAAATGTACCCCATATGAAGCATTATAGGTTGGTCGGCTCCTGTGATTCCAAAGTATGTAATTGGCTCGGCTAAGGTAGATCAGGTCAACCAAGATTTAATTGATAGGGACAAACTCCTACAGTTGCTAAAGGATAATCTCTCTACCGACCGCTTAAGCTAGAATGAAGCAACAAGCTGACATATGAAGAAGCGAAAGAGAATTTTTTGTAGGAGATTGGGTTCATCTTCGCCTACAGCCATATAAACAACTATCCATCAGCACACGAGCCTCCATGAAGCTATCTCCATGTTTTTATGGGCCCTATCAGATCATAGAGCATATTGGAACTATGGCGTACAGACTTAAATTACCTGAAGATGCCAAAATTCACCCTGTCTTCCACGTGTCATGCTTGAAGCCCAAGTTGGGAGAACATAAGACACCCCAGATCCAACTACCCAACACCACTGATGATGGAAATATTCAAGCCCAACCACAAGCCATCCTCGACCGTAGAGTCATGATGCATCGTCGACGTCCCTCTACTGAAGTACTAGTACATTGGACTAATTTACCACTCGAAGTACCACATGGGAATCATATGAGAAGTTGAAGACCCAGTTCCCTAAGTTCATAGAACCCCAGCCTTGAGAACAAGGCTGATTCGAAGAGGGTGGGCTTGATAGGACCCTAGTAGGGTTGGGTCCTACTCAACCCATGTAGCATCTAATAAAAACCCTGTGATAGTGTAATAAACCCCACCTAGCCGCCTCTATCCTATAAAGAAGAGGCTAGGGTTTATATTTGGGTCTTTGGGCTTCTTAGCCGTCGCCCCCCTTGTTACTGGGTCAGCCCGCTAAGGTTGAGGGCAAATTGAGTAGTTCACTTAGGAAGCAGCCCCTAGGGCTAGGGTTTGGAGCTCTATATAAGCTTGTAGCCTCCACCTCTTTGGAATAAGAAAGATCAATCTAGAATTACAGTCACTAGGCTACTTGGAGGGTGGAACCCCTACAGCGTTCCAAGGGTTGATCTCCCTCAAAGATCAATCTCCATACAATTCCTCTGGGGTTCTATCATCTTGATATATAAAGAACTTCATGTTATAATTATCAAGATCATGATTTCAATAAAATTTCTTTATAGTAAAATGAAAGCTTTTGGAACTTGATTCAAGCATTATATATATATCTCAAAAGGTCATGATTCCAAGAGATTGAAAGAAGAGTCAAGAATCATTAACAAGTCTCATTCAAATTCAACTCGACTACTTCATATTTATCAATAAAATTATTTTCATAGATTCATATAAATGGATTCTTTAACACATCATCAAAATCTCATTCATAATATCATAAATGAATTCATCACTTGTCTTTCATGAAAAAATCGAAAACTTTTAGTGACAATAAAATATGTATTTTCATTTTATGATTTACTTCATATAAGCATGCCTTTGTTTTAAATAAAAATGAGTATCACAGTTAAGAGTGAAAGGAAATTTTCATAAAATAAATCATAATTTGCATTATTATATAAATCTGAAATCATCATCAAAATCTTTCATTCAGAAAATTTATTAAGAGCAACATAGATTGATTATATGTAAGTATGCTCAAGTCTTTTTGTATAAAAGATGTGTGTCAAGTTCAAACCGAAACACAAGTTTCATCATCAAGACAAAAAATAGGACATGACATCTAAAAATTTCATCATAAAAGTGATTAAGAGCAAACACATAAAGCATCTTTAAGGAAAAGATTTGATTCATCATGATAATACATTTTGCTTTCCCTTTTTTATGTGTTTCAATTAAGGTGAGCATGTTCAAGTCTTTTATGAAAACATGTATCAACATTTAAAAATGAGACATAAGTTTCGTTATAAAACTATAAGACCAAACACATCAAAAATAAAACATCATGATATCACATTTTCAATTGTTTATGTTTTATTTTATGTGGTTGACCTCATATAAGCATGTTCAAGTTTTCATATAAAAGACATGCATCATGTTGGAAGTCGAAAGCATTATCAAAACCACTTTTCTTTCATTCGGGAAGTTATGTGGGTTAAGTTTTTAGTTTTACAATTTATTTCATAAAGACATGCATCATTATACAAATTTTGTCAAAGCCATCAACACATTATTCAAAAATGTAGGATTTCAATTTTCAAATCCTCATGCGTGATATGAAATCATCAAGCATCATTTTGGAACCGATATCATCATGAAGATCATCAAAACAAACACGTTGTTTCAAAATGTGAGATTTCAGGTTATTATTTCAAATCCTCATGCATCATCAAGCATGATACCATATCATGAAAAAAATTTATATGAAAGTCAAGCATTTACACATACATCTGTCCAAGATATTATATGAAAGATACTCAAAAAAATTTTATATGAAAGTCAAGCATTTACACATACATCTGTCCAAGATATAAAATTCGGTCATCATTCATAGTTTTAAAATTTAAAATCATCAAGATAAATATTCATTGATTTTATATTGTTAAGTGTACAAGCATGAGATGCAATTATCATGATAATTTATTTTGTCTCAAAAACATACATTAAGATTGAAAGCGAAAATCGATACGAAAATCATAAATATAAATTCGATTTATCATGATAATTGATTTTTGTGTCAAAAACCATGCATCTTATTTTAAACTGAAAGCAATACAAATCCATCAAGATACACATGCATGGATTAATCCTATTAGGTGAACACAAATCATGTAAGTGTTATTTTATTTTTTTTTAAATACTAGAAAGAAAAGCATGATATAATTTTTAAAAATAATTTTTTATTTCCTACCAACTAAACTAAGCAACTCATGAAAAGATCATGTAATTTTAAAACAATGTAACAACATTTCGGGTGAGTTACTTACATTGTAGTCGAAGGCCATCAAAGCGCATTTTGCCTCTTCTTTACTTGATTCTTCATTGTGAGTCTTCTTCTACTTCTTTGACCTCTTTCTCCATTTAAGTTTATTTTTATTTTTTAATTTTTGTTTAATGAACTTTTTTAAAATTCATTGTTATGTGTTCAATGTCCTCTTCATTGTCCTCATCACTTGAGTCATCACTCAAGTGGCATTCTATAGTCCGAATTCCAATTACCTCCTGTTCTTTAGAAGGTGGTTCAAATGTTCATCAAGTTCTAAAATGCTCATTTCATATGTTATCAATGAGCCGATAAGTTCTTAAATAGGTAAATTATTTAAATCTTTTGATTCTTGTATCACGGTTACTTTAGGATCTAACCTTTTTGGAAGGGATCTTAAAATCTTATTTATGAGTTCAAAATCCGAAAAAGATTTACCAAGGGCTCTTAGACTATTGACGACATCCGTGAAATGGGTGTACATGTCATCGATAGTCTCACTTTATTCCATTCGAAAAAGCTCAAAATCATGCAATAAGATGTTTACTTTCAAGTCTTTGACTCTACTAGTTCCCTCGTATGTGATTTCAAGTGTGCACCAAATATCAAAAGCTGTTTCACTCGTAAAAATCTGACTAAACTCGTTTTTATCTAAAGCACAAAATAAGACATTCATAGCCTTTGCATTTAATGAAAAAGATTTTCTCTCTAAATCTAACCATTCGTTCATCGGTTTAGAGGGAAGTTAAAAGCCATTTTCAATGATATTCCATAAGTTTAAATCCAAAAAATCAAGAAAACTATCATTCTAGTTTTTTAATAATTATAGGATCCGTTAAACAATGGAGGATGAACAATCGAAAAACCCTCTTGAAAGCCGTGAAGAGACATTTCTCGTGGGTGTGAATCTAAAAAAGAAATAATATGGCTCTGATACTAATTGTTAGGATCTACAACGGCACTAAGAGGGGGGGGGGTGAATTAGTGCAATGGTTAAGAATGATAAATTCCAATGATTTAAAATACTTTTGGAGACTTCATATGATAAAAACATGTTTCGATGAAAACAGATTTCGATTGTGCATATTGGAAAGATGTAAAACTTGTAGCCATTTGTAAGAATGAGAAGGATTCAAGTAATTGTAGTAAGGTAAAGGCTTGTAGCAAAGATAAACAAGAATAGAAGTGCAAACCTAATTTTATAGTGGTTCGGTCAAATGACCTATATCTACTCCCGATTCCTCTTCTCTTGAGGCCACCGACTTTCCACTACCTGTCTTCCTTCCAATGGGTGAAGGCCAACTCCTTTTTACAATGCTCTCTCCTTTTGATGGGCTTAGGAGGTAACCCTTTTACAAGCACTCACATACACTCCTCTCTTTAAGCTGAATTCAAACTAAAGACTAGAGAAGAGAAAGATTTCAGCAAAGCAGTCACTTGCTGGTTTAGATGTGCTTACTACTTCATTGAGGGGATGGGAGAGGTATGAGCTCCCAATCTGATTCAAACCTTCCTATCCTGAGTTTGTGGTACTAGTGGTATAAAGCTGCTGTCAGCCCGAGGGGTATTACGCTGACACACTGCCATCAAGCGTTGTATCGGGTAGGCACACCGCTAGGTAACCTCCTTTAGCCAAGCACTCACAAAGTCACTCCTCTCTTTAAGAGTGAATTCAAACTAAAGACAAGAAAGGATCACTAAATTTCAAATGATGTTTCCAACACTTCTAGGTTTAATTAGCACTTCACTTGACTCAAGGATGGAGAGAGGGTATTTATAGAAACCAGTCTGATTCAAACCTAGCCTATCTGGGTTTATTCTACCAGGGTTATAAGATTAACACTTAATCCTAACCCTAATTATGTGCTAACTTTAAAATTAAAGATATTTTTTAAGCTAATACAAAGTTCGACACATTAGGTCTTTCTTTGGTGAGCTTCTGGTGAACTTCCAGTGGTCTTTCGATGAACCCTTAGATACCATTTTGCGGACTCCCCGCAAGCTCTTAGACTTCACGATGATCTTGGAAAGTTCTGATGAGCTTCTTCGACAGGCTTCGATCTTTCTCGGTGAGCTCCATAAACTTTTGATGAATCTTTTTAGCAAACTTTCAAAAACCCTTCGGCAAGCTCTCTACTCATTCTCGCCCAGTTCTGGCAGTACTCCCGATGAACCCTTGGACTTCCGTCAAACTCTCGAACTCCCAACGATTCTATCGCACTTGACTCTGACACTTTGTTTCAGTTTATGTATTCATCGTTATCATAGTTAATCCGGCATACTAAGTAAATCTTAATCCTACTTCAATCTAGACAATTATTATATGAATCAACATCCTATTGCCCAACATGTTATTGGTCGACGCTTCATCCAGTTCTTCGACACATCGTCCTCTCTTGTGGCCTATTGCCCAATCGACGGTTGACCTCTGCAATCCCAATCTCCTTGGCACAACAACACACTTCTTGGCCCAATGCTCAATGTCCGAAGCCTTCTGCCGATTGTTAACTGGACCTCCGAATCGACGTCCAATATCCTAACGTGATTTTCTCCGACACAACGTCGATTCCTCCTGTGTCAACTGTCTAATCTTAATCAATAGTAGACCTGCGTGACTCAAAATGTAATTAGATAATCAAAACACAATCAATTAGTTTCATCATCAAAATCTGAGATTCAACATTTGGAAGAGATCTTAAAATTTTAGTTACAAGTTTGAAATTAAAAAAACTTTTCTCAAGTGCTTTTAGTCCATTGACGACATTCGTAAATCGAGTGTATATATCTCCAATGGACTCACTTGGTTTCATCCAAAATAACTCATAAGAATGTACTAAAAGATTGATTTTGGACTCTTTCACTTGACTAGTACCTTCGTGAGTGATTTTAAGGGTATGCCAAATACTGAAAGTCATATCATAAATTGATGCTAGTCATATGTGCCTTGCAAGCTAATCACATGAGTGATGACACTTATGAACTTTTCTCTTTGCTTATTATTAGGTGTATTATCATTTTATCTTGCTTGTTGCATATATTGTGATGTCCTTAGATCTATGCAATGGAAACTGAATCGTGATGAGATCATGATAATGAGACCGATTCACCTTTAAACACAGACCCTAAATTATCCTGGTCATAGGTTACTTGAGAAGGACATCGAGATAACCGGATAGACTGGTGTACTATATACCCGTCCATATGATGGAGGTAGCTGGTCTTATAGCTACTCATGTGGGGACACTAAGGGTATAGTGCAAGTGCTCATTAGGGAATGAGTTCACTGATTGATCCGCCTACGGAATGCTGGATGGTTAATGATACCTCACGTCAGACAACGGTTCCGTAGTCCTAGTAGTGTATCTGGTCCTTAGACTTGAGACACCAAGGATGTCCTGTATGAGTACTCCACTCTTTGATACCGGACTTATAGGTTTGGAAAGTTCTAGATCTAGTACAGCCAGTTATTGGGAGTGGTAGCCAACCTTATGAGGGCTATTGAGTATCAATAGAGGATCATCCGCTCTCGGTATCATAAGAGGAATATCCCATGTGTTCTTGCTCGAACAAAACCATGGCCAAGGTTATTCGGACTGAGAGAGAAAGAGTTCTCCGGGAGAATCCGACAAGAGCAAGACTCGAGGAGAGACCGTATGGGCCTGACAACACCAAGCCCGGTATAGGGTCTCTTGGTTATTGGATGGATGAGAGACTATAGATATATAGTAACTAAGGACAGATAGGTCCAAAGGATTGGATTCTCCTGTATCGTCTGGGGGCCGCGGCGTAGTGGCCTGGTACGTTTGCAATCGATGAGTTGGGTGAATTATCATAGAGATAATAATTCACTATGTCATAAGGAGTTCTGACAAGTTTGACTCACGGCCAGCTCGATATTGGGCCTAGAGGGTCACACACATATGATAGGTGTTGCGACGAGTAGAGGTTCGGATATGAGATATCCACTGAACCCCCTATCTTATTGGATATCCATTAAGCCCCTGAATTATTGGATCTTGAGATGAGATCCAATAATTGCTAATAAGAGATTATTGGGTAGAAACCCACTAATCCAAGAGGCTTGGGTAATTGGATAGAGATCCAATACCCAATAGGGCAAAAGATCCATTAGGGTTTTCAGGGGGCCTCTATAAATAGGAGGGAAGCAAAGCTCTATAGGTTGAGGGTTTCTTTTAGTAGCCACCTCATATTCTCCTCTCCCCAGAGAAAGAGGTGCATCATTGCAATCCCTGCTGTGTGGATACCACTAGAGAGGAGGACACTTGACCTCCTTCATCCTCTCTCATAGATCTATAGGAATTCAGGGATATACGATCTCCCTAGGTATCTTCTTTTACACGTGCAGTTTTGCGGATTTGTTTTTGACGCACCGATCTTCGCATGATGATGAAAACTTTTTACGAGAAATCTAGGGTTTTGTTTTTTTGTTCTTCCGCTGCGCATGTGATGTCGCTCCCCTGAAGGATTTCCCAACAGTGGTATCAGAGCCAGGTTGTTCGTGCGAAGATTGAATCTTAAACTGCGTGTGCTGTGTTTTGGATCTACTTTTGACGCCAAAATCGTTGGCGCAAAAGGGCCAAGAAGGGCAGTAACTATTGCTGCCCATGCTGCGCTTATGCAACGGCTGCAAGGCTATTTGCAGCCTTGCTACCTGCACAGGCGGCAGCCGGCCGACGAGCTACAAGCCTGGCAGCGGTGCTGCGTCGGCTTCTTTGCTGCACCCACCTGCTCCTACCTCGACCCGCAGGCGAGGCACCCGTGGAGGCAACACTGCCTAAGGGGCGGGCGGTGCCCGCAAGGGCGACCACTGCTGCCCGCGGCCAGGCAGGAAGCGCTTGTAGCCACCCACAGGGGCGGTCCCCGCACGGGGACAAGGCCGCCTTAGGAGGCAGCGCCTGCCCGCGGCGACGCCTACGGGGCAACGCCACTAGGGCACCAGCGGGTTACCTACGGGGTGCCCGCAAAATTTCAGAAATTCCAGATATTGTCCCTTTTGATAGAATTACCAAAATACCCTTTTGGCCAAATTACCAAAATACCCCTAGGCATTCAAAAATTCCCTTTATGTCCCTGATTTTAGAAAAATAAATATGTTAATTAAATAGTTTAATTAACTATTATTTTTTTATCTAGTAATCCTATAAAATAACATATACTTGTGATGTATGATGTGGACAGATGATTATGGACCTGTGATGTAATGTGTGCACATTTGATTATTATTATTGGGGCCTGCGAGCCTCTATTCTTTTCTCATTTATTGTCGGGTTTGCATGCTTATAATTATATTGTAATTACATGAGGAGGTGTAGCGGTAGCATGACTCACGAGGTCGAGACGGATGATCCGACGCATGAAGATGCGTTAAGATGCCGACGGATCCGACGAAGCGAGATGGACGATCATAAGGCATAGAGATGCGCTAAAGTACACATAGATCTTGATGTAAGTGATTGGGCTCACTGGCTCGGGCCTGATCACATTAGGATGTGGTCCATGATCATCTGGTGTGATTGCTCATGTGATGTGTGATTAGATATACACCTACTAGATATGTATATATATATTTGCATGCAATGTAGATATATATATATATATATATATATATATATATTAAATACGTATGTATGTAACACATTATGTTAGGAGACCAAATCAAAAATCCTCTCTATTAATAATATTAAGTCGGTAAATGTGAGGCAATTAGATTGACCCACGTGGCCTTCCATCGTTATAGCTAGGAACCGATTCCCGGTGTAGGTTGAGTTGGTCGAGTCCCTCGAGACTCACCTATATCACATCTCGCTATCTTATCTACGATATAGAGATGTCATTGGTGACCTGAGGACATGGTATGCTTGGTCGAGTCCCTCAAGATTATATCACCGAATCAGACTCATCTTGTAACGATGGTGATGACTTAACCAAACATCATGGTTGGTCGAGTCCCTCGAGGCCATGGTAGTTCAGAGGCCGAACAGGACGGGAATCACAAGGAGTTGTGATTGGCAAGAGTTGCCTACCTTTACAAGCTTAACGTGATTGGTCGAGTCCCTCAAGGTTACGTTAAGACACCGATTAGATCCCGATCCCCACTAGAGATCCACCGGGGGTCTCCGATTCATATACCAGAGGGTGTTGTGTGTCTCATAAAAAATTAGTGGGAGTACATTAAGATAGAAGTCCTTATCTTAACTATTTAAATTTCTACAAATTCTGCATACTATTTATTTCTGCTACATCTTTTTTATTTTAGAAAAATATCACTTTCAAATCCTTTACATGGCATACTTGATGCCAACTGCCTCACTAGTCCAAATTATATGGATTGGCTTCGCAATCTGAGAATCGTTCTCACAGTGGAGAAAATCATGTATGTCCTTGATACAATGATCCCTACGCCCGACGAAGGGGCAAGCGAGGATGAGATCGCTCGTTATATGAAGTACTTAGATGATTCCACTCTTGCTCAGTGTTATATGTTGGCCTCTATGACTACTGAGTTACAGAGACAGCATGAAAATATGGATGCTAATTCCATACTCCTGCATCTCCATAAACTGTTTGAGGAATAAGGAAGAACTCAACGATATGAGATATCAAAGAGTCTTTTCTGTACTAGGATAACTGAGGGGACACCGGTTCAGAACCATGTCCTTAAGATGATTAAGTGGATCAAGAAACTCACAAGTCTAGGAATAGTCTTAGAGGATAACCGGTGTGTGGATCTTTTGCTTTAGTCCCTAACAGATTCCTTTTCTTAGTTCATAATGAATTTTAATATGAACAAACTTGAGGTGACCCTCCCAGAGCTCCTCAATATATTAAGAGAAGCAGAGAGCACCATCAAGAAAGAGAAACCAGTTCTCTATGCTGGTGAGACCAAAAAGAAAAGGAAGACTGAGAAGACCCTTAAGAAGGGCAAGGGCAAGGGCAAAATGAGTAAGGCAAAGGTTGTCAAGAAAGACCCAACAAAGGATAAAGACTAGTGCTTCCACTATGGTAAAGATGGGCACTGGAAGAGGAACTATAAAGAGTACCTTGCAGAGAGGGCGAAAAAAAAGCTTGGAGAAGCTTCAGGTACATTCATGATCAGTCTCCATTTGTTATAATCTTATGATAACACATGGGTATTGGATACCTAGAGTGCTTATCATATCTGCTATTCATTGCAAGTTCTGGTAGGACCTAGGAGATTGAACACAAGCTAGATGGACCTTAAGATGGGCAATGGAGTAAAGGTTGCTGCAGTGGCTGTTGGCAAGGTCACCTTATATCTGCTTGGTGGAGCTATTATTGCATTAGATGCATGTTATTATGTTCCTTCTACTATCAAAAATATTATTTCCATTTCATGTTTGACAGTTAATGGATATAAATTAGTTTTTAAGAATAATGGTTGTTCAATAATATTAGATGATGAGATCATCATGAGAGGAACAATGCATAATAGTTTATTTATACTAAATACAGCTCCACATATTATGAATGTAAGTGAGTCTAAGAGGAAACGAGAAGTGGAGAACCAGATAGGAAAAAGTATTAAAACCCTTCGATCAGATTGAGGAGGTGAGTACTTGAGTATAGAGTACACCCAGTTCCTTAGAGACTATAGGATTTGATCCCAATGGACACCTCCTTATACACCACAGCTTAATGGTATATCAGAAAGGAGGAATTGCACATTATTAGACATGGTGCGTTCCATGTTATGTTTCGCTGACCTACCCATCTCATTCTGGGGATATACCCTAGAAACCGCAGCTTACCTTCTGAACAGAATTCCAATTAAGTCAGTGATGTCTACTCCATATGAGATATAGAATGGGAAGAAGCCCGATCTTAAGATTATCAAGATTTGGGGCTGCCCTACCCACGTTAAGAGACACAACCCTAACAAGTTGGAATCTAGGATGGAACGGTGTAAGTTCGTGGGATACCCTAAGGAAACTTATGGATATTATTTCTATCACCCTAAGGACCAAAAGGTCTTTGTAGCCAAGAGAGCAGTGTTCCTTGAGAAGGAACACATTCTTGGTGAAGACAGTGGGAGCATGATAGAGTTGAGCAAGGTTGGAGAACCTAGCTCTAGCACCATTCCAGAATCTGTTCAGATACCTAACACACAAGTTTCAACTTTACGTAGGTCCGATAGAGTATCTCATCCTCCTGAGAGATATGTGAGACATATCAGAGGAGTGGATGTTAAGGATATTGATCCTCAGACCTACGAGGAGGCTATTATGAGCATAGACTCTGGGAAATGGCAAGAAGTCATGAATTCAGAAATGGATTCCATGTACTCCAACAAGGTTTGGAACCTAGTTAATGCACCCGAGGGTATTGTACCCATTGGCTGCAAGTGGATCTTTAAAAAGAAGATTGGAGTAGATGGAAAGGTAGAGACCTATAAAGCAAGGCTAGTGGCTAAGGGGTATCATTAAAGGCAAGGTGTTGACTATGACGAAACTTTCTTACCTGTAGCCATGCTAAAATCCATTCGAATTCTATTGGCTATTACAGCACACTATGATTATGAGATCTTGCAGATGGACGTCAAAACCGCATTCCTCAATGGTAACCTCGAGGAGGAGGTGTATATGATACAACCTGAGAGATTCATATCTAGGGATAACTTAGATAAGGTGTGTAGGTTGCTTAGGTCCATTTATGGATTGAAGCAAGCTTCCCGAAGTTGGAACATAAGATTTGATGAGGCGATCAGATCTTATGACTTCGTTAAGAATGAAGATGAGCCTTGTGTATACAGGAAAGTAAGTGGGAGCACTATCACCTTTTTGGTATTATATGTGGATGACATCTTGATCATTGAGAATGATGTAGGAATGTTCTCCACAGTAAATACTTGGTTATATAGGCACTTCTCCATGAAGGACTTAGGGGAAGCATCTTGCATATTGGGGATACGGATCTATAAAGATAGATCCAAGAGGATGCTTGGCTTGTCCCAATCAAGGTACATAGACACCATTGTCAAAAGGTTTGGCATGAAAAATTCCAAGAGAGGTCTCATACCAATGAGACATGGAATATCACTTTCTAGGAGTATGTCCCCAAAGACTCCTGAAGAAAGGGCACACATGGATATAATGCCATATGCATCAGTGATAGGATCTATCATGTATGCTATGCTATGTACCAGGCCTGATATAGTGCATGCTCTGAGTGTCACGAGCAGATATCAAGCAGATCCTAACTTGGAGCACTGGAAAATAGTAAAATGTATCCTTAAGTACTTGAGAAGGACTAAGGATCTTTTACTAGTATATGGAGATAGTAGCCTCAAGGTTGAGGGCTACTTGGACTCGAGCTTCCAATCCGATGTCGATGATAGAAAGTCTAATTCAGGGTATGTGTTTACCCTGAATGGGAGCAGTATGCTGGAAGAGTTCTAAGTAAGACACTACTGCTGACTCGACCACAAAAGCGGAATACATTACTGCGACAAAGGCAGCAAAGGAGGGAGTCTGGATGAAGAAGTTCATCATAGATTTGGGAGTCATGTCGAGCAATGAAGAGCTGATTCCTTTATATTACGATAAATATGGGATGATTACTCAAATAAGGGAACCCGGGTCTCATCAGAAGTGTTCTGAGGAGGTTCCAACTTTTTAAAGAGATCGTGGCCCGAAGAGATGTAGTAGTAGAAAGAGTTCCATTAGAAGATAACATTTCAGATCCATTGACAAAGACATTGACTAAGATTGTCTTTGAGCGTCACAAAGGTCTGATGGGGATCAGACATGTTAGTGATTAGCTTTAGGTCAAGTAGGAGATTGCTAGTCATATGTGCCTTGCAAGCCAATCACATGAGTGATGGCACTTGTGACTTGATATGCACTTTTTCTCTTTGTTTATTATTAGGTATTTTATCACTTTATCTTATGTGTTGCATATATTGTGATGTCCTTGGATCTGTGCAATGGGAATTGAATCGTGATGAGATCATGATAATGAGACCGATTCACCTTTAAACATAGACCCTGAATTATCCTGATCATAGGTTACTTGAGAAGGACATCGAGATAACCGGATAGACTGGTGTGCTATATACCCGTCCATATGATGGAGGTAGTTGGTCTCATAGCTACTCGTGTGGGGACACTAAGGGTACAGTGCAGGTGCTCATTGGGGAATGAGTTCACTGATTGATCCGCCTACGGAATGCTGGATGGTTATTGATACCTCACGTCAGACAGCGATTCCGTAGTCCCAATAGTGTATCTAGTCCTTAGACTTGAGACACCAAGGATGTCCTATATGAGTACTCCACTCTTTGATACCGGACTTATAGGTTTGGAAAGTTTCAGATCTAGTACAGCCGGTTATTGGGAGTGGTAGCCAACCTTACGAGGGCTATTGAGTGTCAATAGAGGATCATCCGCTCTCGGTATCATAAGAGGAATATCCCATGTGTTCTTGCTCGAACAAATCCTTGGCCAAGGTTATTCAGATTGAGAGAGAAAGAGTTCTTCGGGAGAATCTAACAAGAGCAAGACTCGAGGAGAGA
Organism: Musa troglodytarum; assembly: GCA_023547065.1. Lineage (NCBI taxonomy): Eukaryota > Viridiplantae > Streptophyta > Magnoliopsida > Zingiberales > Musaceae > Musa > Musa troglodytarum. The sequence goes on from CP097504.1 coordinate 26,222,488, forward strand.
CCCTATGGGCCTGACAGCACCATGCCCGGTATAGGATCTCTAGGATATTAGATGGATGAGGGACTATAGATACATGGTAACTAAGGACAGATAGGTCCAAAGGATTAGATTCCCCTGTATCATCTGGGGGCCATGGCACAGTGGCTTGGTACGTCCACAGTCGATGAGTTGGGTGAATTATTATAGAGATAATAATTCACTAAGTCAGAAGGTGTTCTGACAAGTATAACTCACGACCAGCTCGATATTGGGCCTAAAGGGTCACACACATATGATAGGTGTTACGATGAGTAGAGGTTCAGATATGAGATATCCGTTGAACCCCCTATCTTATTGGATATCCATTAAACCCCTGAATTATTAAATCCTGAGATGAGATCCAATAATTGCTAATAAGTGATTATTGGGTAGAAACCCACTAATCCAAGAGGCTTGGGTAATTGGATGGAAATCTAATACCCAATAGGGCAAAATATCTATTAGGGTTTTCAGGGGGCCTCTATAAATAGGAGGGAACCAAAGATCTATAGGTTGAGGATTTCTTTTGGTAGCCACCTCCTGTTCTCCTCTCCCCAGAGAGAGAGGTGTATCGTTGCAATCCCTGTTGTATAGATACCGCTAGAGAGGAGGACGCTTGACCTCCTTCATCCTCTCCCACAAATCTGTAGGAATTAAGGGATATACGATCTCCCTAGGCATCTTCTTTTACACGTGCAGTTTTGCGGATTTGTTTTTAACGCATCGATCATCGCATGACGACGGAAACTTTCTACGAAAAATTTGAGATTTTGTTTTTCTGTTTTTCCGCTGCGCATGTGATGTCGCTCCCTTGAAGGATTTCTCAATAATTAAAACATGATTAAATTTGTTTTTATCTAAGGCGCAAAACAAGGCATTCATAGCCTTGGCATTAAGAGCGAAAGTCTTTTTCTCTGACTCATTCCACTCATTTGTTAGAAGAGAAGGCTTTTGAAAGTCATTTTCGATAATGTTCCAAAGTTCAAAATCCATAGAAATAAGCAAAATTCTCATACGAGTTTTCTAATAAGCATAATCCAACCCATTGAGCATAAGTAGACGTGTGATTAAGTAACCCTCTTGTATGTTGGTAAATGTCATCTCTCTTGGGTTTTAAACGAGAATGAGAGTGACCTTGCTTTGATACCAACTGTTAGGATCAAGAGCAGCACTAAGAGGGGGGGGGGTGAATTAGTGCAGCGGATAAAAATCAACTATTTGAAGCGATTTTGAAAAACTTTGTGCGTTGAGAAAATATTATCCGATGAAAACTATTTCAGTAAAGAGATTGATTTGAGTGAATACGTAAGAGAGTAGAGGAGGGGGGAATGAAAAATTACAGCTAAGTAAATAATTAAATGTAGCAAATGATATTTATGCTCCAAGAGAAGAATGCAGTGATTTTATAGTGGTTCGGTCTGTTGGGATCTAGAGCGGCATTAAGAGGGGGGTGAATTAGTGCAGCAAATAAAGACAATAAATTTTGGTGATTTAAAACAAGTTTGGAAACTTCGTACGTTGAAAACTTCATTTCGATGGAATCCAGTTTCAATTATGTATAAACTTAAAATGATTCGTAAGAAAGTGAGGAGGAAGCGAAGTAAGTAAAATAAATAGGTCTATAGAAATCTAAAGAACAATAAGTAAATGTAAACTGATTTTATAGTGGTTCGATCATAGACCTACGTCCACTCTCGATTCCTCTTCTCTTAAGGCCACCGGCTTTCCACTAGGTATCCTCCTTCCAACGAGCGAGGATTGACTCCCTTTTACAGCACTCTCCTTTTGACAAGCTTAGGAGGTAACCCTTATAAGGCCTCTCAAGCCTCTCTAGGGCTAGATCATACTTTAGAATTAAAAGGAAGATTTTGACACTAGTACAGTAGAGTTTTTCCTTTTTCTTTCTCAGGTTTTGTGTGTATTTCAACCATGAATGAGAGGAGTATTTATAGGTCTCAAGGTGATTCAAATTTAGAGCCCAAATTTGAATTATCCTGATTTTTCAAGTGTCAGCGATACCACCACCCGACACTAGTGGTACCACTGCCTAACACACTGACACGGTCAGTGTACTAGGCGGTACCACTGCCCAAGCACTTTGCCCCAGGGTGGTACCACTGCCCCAGACTGCTTGGGAAGCTGGACCTGGGTGGTGCCACCGCCCTAGTCTGGCGGTGCCACCGCCAGACATTGTCTAGCACTCCTTGTTGGGCCTTAAACCCGGCCCAAACCGATCCAATACTTGGCCCAATTGGCCCCTAACAAGGTTAAAGGATTAACACCTAATCCTAACCCTAATTATATGCTAACTACAAAATTAAAGACATTTCATAAGTTATTACAAAGTCCGCAAGTCAAGACTTCTTTCTCCGATGAGCTTCCGGTGAACTTCTAGCGGTCTTCCGATGAACCCTCGGATACCATTCTGCGAACTCCCAGCAAGCTCTTGGATTTCATGATGATCTTGGTGAGTTTCGACGAGCTTCTTTGGCAAGCTCCAATCTTTCTCGACAAGATCCGTGAACTTTCGACGAATCTTTGGACTTCTGTCGAGCTCTCGAACTCCCAACGATCCATCGTACTTAACTCCGACACTTTGTTTCACTTTGTGTCTTCATCATTATCGTAGTTAATCCTACACACATAAGCCAAAACTCTACTTCGATCTAGATAGTTATTACAATGCGAATTGACATTCTATTGCCCGGCACGTCATTGGCCCATCGATGCTTCATTTGATACTTTGGCACATCATCCTCTCTTGCAGCCTATTGCCTAATCGGCGGTTGACCTCCACAACCCCGATATCCTTGGCGCAACACCACTCTTCTTGGCCCGATGCCTGATGTCCGAAGCCTTCTGTCGATTGTCAACTGGACCTCCGGCATGACATCTAATATCCTAACATGTTCCTCCGGTGTAACATCAATTCCTCCTGCGTCAACTATCTAATCCTGATCGAGTATACTTGCATGATATAAAATGCAGTTAGATAAACAAAACACAATCAATTAGTTTCATCATCAAAATCTGAGATTCAATAATCTCCCCCTTTTTTATGATGACAACTAATTGATAACTGATGGAGTTAACCTTAACTCCCCGGAGTTTAACCAAACTCCCCCTATCAATATGCCATTGATAGAAACCTTAGATTATTCCAAATCCAAGCAACATTCATCATATGTTATCAAAAACATTATGCAAATATGTAAAATATTCAATCATCATTACATTGCATGAACTCATCAATCTACTTCTCCCCCTTTGTCATCAACAAAAAAGAGAAGTAACATTTAGCTAGTTTAAAAGATATGCAAGTTTTATAATCACACTAGCTAGATTTTCATTAATATTCAATATTCAAACATTCAATCATGGAAAGTTTATAGGATTAAGCATGATAATTTTTACTTGCTTTTTGTGCAAGTTTGTACTTAGCTTCTCTTTAGATTGCAAGGTAGCAATATTTGTGATGTTCGAGATAGCAAGTGCTCTTTTTTGCAACTTGAGAGATAGCAACTTTTGTTTCTCTTTATAATATTTATACTAGTAATTTTTGTTTGCAATGAACTAGCAATTTTGTAAAGTTTACATCACTTTAAACATGCAAGCTTAAAAAAACATTTCAACTTTGCAATTTCTCTCTTCTCTTTTGAGAAGTGTAAGCTTGCAAGTTTTGCTTCTTTTGCATGCTAGCAAATCTAGCAATTTCTTCTCTGCCTTTGTCATTGTCAAAAAGAAGGGAGAAAGCAACGATATAAAAATTTCCTTTACAGAAAAAATTACATCAATAAAAATATACATCAATCTTTTAATCATCACATGATGCATACAACCAAGAATCATGATGCATAAAAAATATATCATTCTCATAGATTAAGTCATGATTCTTTCATTCTCATTATAAACCAAATTTCTTTTATATCCATTTTTCAGTTTATTATAGGGAGTACACAATCAATATAAAAGAATCATGATATTAAAACATATCAATATCAAAGGCTCAAAATATTTCAATCATGAGTCATACAAGCCATAAAGAAATCATGTCATGAACACCAAAAGACATCTTAAGTTATCACATTAGAAAGATATTTCAAAAATATGTATCGCAATCATAAATATTGATAAGTGATTCATTTGAATGTATCATTTCATTTGTAAAAGAATCAAATGAGAATATGATTCATGCATAAGGAACATCAAGTCATTAAGATCAAAAGAAAATTTCAAGTTTCAAATCAAGATCATCAATTCATTCAAATATTGAATTCTGAAAAATCAAAAGACAAGTTACATTTCATTTAAAGAATTTTGTTTTGATAAAACAGGAGCATGGTAAACGATCTTGATTTATAAAGAACTTCAAGTTATAATTTGCAAGATCATGATTTCAATATCTTTATAGCAAAATGAAATCTTTTAGAACTTGATTCAAGAATTATAAATATCTTAAAAAGTCATGATTCCAAGAGATCAAAAGAAGAGTCATGAGTAAAAATTCAAATTCAATTCATCAACTTCAAGCTCTTCATCAAGATTACTTTCGTGATTCATACAAGGTCATAAAAGAATTCATCACTTGTCTTTCATCCAAAAATGAAAACCTCTAGGGATAGAAAAAATTTCAAGGAACAAGCATTTTCCCTTTTTGATTAAATTCATTTAAGCATGCCTTTGTCTTAAAAGGAAATCTTAACATTCAAGATAGAAAGGCAAATTTCATCGTAAAGATCATGAAATCGTAACTCATTAAGTATGTGACATTTTCCAAAATTGATTCAAGAGATTCACATGATTCATGAAATGAGTTCAATAATTTCAATAAGATAGAAAATACATTTTCATTTCATGCAATTGATCTCATATGGGAATGTTCAAATTTTTACCAAATCAATGCAAATATCAATGTTCAAGTGCGAGTGGCAAACTTCATAAAAAAAGATCATCAAGCATGATACTATCATTTTAATTCCAATGATAATTCTTTTATTTTTAGGATATCAATCTTTTTTACTCATTCAAGAATTATTTAGTCATCAAGAAATTTCATGTATCAAATAAAGGACAAAAATTTTTGATTCATACATTCAAACCATCATCAAAATTTCTTTCATAATTCAAGATATTCATAGCATGCATATATGTGTATCATGTATAAAATCGTAATACACGTTTTCTCATCAAAACAAAAAATATGACATGTCATCTAAAAAATTTGCCATAAAAATGATTATATATATATATATGGAGAATCATTAAGCAAAAGACTTGATTCATCATGATAATACATTTTGCTTCCCCCTTTTTTATGTGTTTCAATTAAGGTGAGCATGTTCAAATTTTTACGAGAATGTGAAGCATCACATTTAGAGATGAAAGCATCATTATGACCACTTTTCTTTCATTTGGAAAGTTTATTGATAGCAATGTGGGTTAAGTCTTTTAGTTTTACAATTTATTTCATAAAGACATGCATCATTGTATCAATCCTAAATTATCATCAAAATCTTTCATTCGGAAAATTTGTGAGAAGCAACATAGATTTGATTACATGTAAACATGCTCGATTTTTTTGTATAAACGATGTGTGTCAATTTCAAAACCGAAACACAAGTTTCATCATCAAGACCAAAAATAGGACACGACATCTAAAAATTTTGTCATAAAACCGTTAAGACCAAACGCCTAAAACATCATGATATCACATCTTCAATTTTTATGTGCTTTATTTTATACGGTTGATCTGCATGTTCAAATTTTTATATAAAAGCCACACATCATGATGAGAACGAAATCGTATATTCTTGCTTCTATCTTTTAATCCTATTTGGTATACGAGCATTATCATGAAATATGTGACTATCATGATAATTAATTTTGTGTCAAATGTCATGCATAATATTTGAAATCAAAAGCATCATCATAACCATTAAGATTCATGGATTCATCATACATATTATTTCAAAATGTGAGATTTCATGTTATCAAGCATGATACACCCATTAAGCATGATTTCACAATGCATCATCAAAATCATTCTAACATTCTTTATTTCATTATTATTAGTTATAATAAGATGATTTAGCTTAGTGTGAGAAATCATGCATCATTCATGAAAGGTCATATGTAAATCATCAAGATAGATAATCATGGATTTAAACAAGCATTGTCAACAATCATGCAAGTATCATTTTAATTTTTACTTTTCAAAAATGCTAGAAAGAAAAACATGATATAATTTTTTAAAATAATTTATTTATTTCCTACTATCTAAATTAGGCACTCATGAAAAACATCATGTAATTTCAAAATAAATCAAGGGAGTTGAGTTGCTTACCTCGTAGTCAAAGACCGTTAAAGTGCAATTTATTTCTTCTTTACTTGATTCTTCTTGATGATCATTCTTCTTCTTCTTTGGTGGCCTCTTCTTTCATTTAAGTTTATTTTTTATTTTAAATTTTTATTTAATGAACTTATTAAATTTTGGTGTTCGAAGTTTAAGTTCATCATTGTCCTCATCACTTGAGTCATCACTTAAGTGGTATTCATTTGTCCAAAATTTTAAATCCTTCCTATTCTTTGGAAGGTGGTTCAAATGTTCATCATGTCCAACATGTTCCAAAAGTATTATTTCATAGGTTATCAAAGACTCAATTAGTTCTTCAATAGGCGAATCATTTAAATTTTTAGCTTCTTGTATAGCGATTACATTAGAATCTCAATTTTTCGTAAGCGAACATAAAATCTTGTTAACAAGTTCAAAATTCAAAAAATATTTATCAAGTGCTCTTAGACTATTGACGATATCCATGAAACTGGTGTACATGTCATATATAGTCTCACTTGGTTGCATTCGAAAAACCTCAAAATCATGCATAAGAAGATTAACTTTCAAGTCATTGACTCTACTCGTTCCCTCGTGTGTAATTTCGAATGTGTGCCAAATATCAAAAGTCATTTCGCATGTAGAAATCTGATTGAACTCTTTTTTATCTAAAATGTAAAATAAGGCATTCATAGTCTTTGCATTTAAAGAAAAATATTTTCTCTCTAAATCTGACCATTCATTCGTCGGTTTAGAGGGAAGTTGAAAGCCATTTTCAATAATATTTCATAAATTTAAATCCATAGAAATCAAGAAAACTCTCATTCGAGTTTTCCAATATGTGTAGTCCAAACCATTAAAGAACGGAGGACGAACAATCGAAAAACCCTCTTGAAAGCCATGAAGAGCCATTTCTCACGGGTGTGAATCCAAATGAGAAAGAACATAGCTCTGATACCAATTGTTAGGATCTAGAGCAGCACTAAGAGAGGGGGTGAATTAGTACAGCAGATAAAGATGATAAATTTTAGTGATTTAAAACAAGTTCAGAAACTTCATACATTGAAAACTTCGTTTCGATGGAATCCGGTTTCGATTACGTATAAACTTAAAATAATTCATAAGAAAGTGAAGAGAAAGCGGAGTAAGTAAAATAAATAGGTTTGTAGAAATGTAAAGAACAATAAGTAAATGCAAACTGATTTTATAGTGGTTCGGTCATACGACCTATGTCCACTCCTGATTCCTCTTCTCTTAAGGCTATCGACTATCCACTAGGTATCATCCTTCTAACGGGTGAGGATTGACTCCCTTTTACAGTACTCTCCTTTTGACGGGCTTAGGAGGTAACCCTTATAAAGCCTCTCAACCCTCTCTAAGGCTAGATCACACTTTAGAATTAGAGGGAAGATTTTGACACTATTACAATAGAGTTTTCCCTTTTTCTTTCTCAGGTTTTGTCTGTATTTCAACTATGAATGAGAGAGGTATTTATAGGCCTCAAGGTGATTCAAATTTAAAGTCCAAATTTGAATCATCCCGATTTTTCAAGTGTTGGCGGTACCATTGCCTGACACTAGCGCATTTCACCGCCTAACACATTAACACGGCCAAGATACTAGGCGTACACCACCGCCCACCAGTGTCACCGCTGGGCACTACACCTAGATTGCTTGGGAAGCTGGACCTGGGTAGTGCCACCACCCCAGTCTAGCGGTGCCACCGCAAGACAATGTCTAGCACTCTTGGTTGGGCCTTAAACCCAGCCCAAACCGATCCAAAACTTGGCCCAATTGGCCCCTAACATGGTTAAAGGATTAACACCTAATCCTATCCCTAATTATGTGCTAACTACAAAATTAAAGATATTTCCTAAGCTATTACAAAATCCGCAAGTCAAGACTTCTTTCTCTGGCGAGTTTCCGGTGATCTGCAGATGAACCCTCGGATACCATTCTGTAGACTCCTGGCAAGCTCCTGGATTTCACGATGATCTTGGCGAGTTCCGACGAGTTTCTTCGGCAAGCTCCAATCTTTCTCGGTGAGCTCTGCGAACTTCTGATGAATCTTTGGACTTCTATCGAACTCTCGAACTCCCAACAATCCATCGCACTTGACTCCGGCACTTTGTTTCACTTTGTGTCTTCATCATTATCGTAGTTAATCCTGCACACACAAGCCAAAACTCTACTTCAATCTAGATAGTTATTATAATGCAAATTGACATTTTGTTGTCTGGCACATCATTGGCCCATCGATGCTTCATCCGATACTTCGGCATATCGTTCTCTCTTACGATCTATTGACCAATTGGCGGTTGACCTCTGTAACCCCAATATCCTTGGTGCAATACCACTCTTCTTGGCCCGATACCCGATGTTTGAAGCCTTCTACCAATTATCGACTGGACCCTCGACACGACATCCAATATCCTAACATGTTTCTCTAGCACAATATCAATTCCTAATGCGTCAACTATCTAATCCTGATCGAGTAGACCTGCATGACATAAAATGCAATTAGATAAACAAAATACAATCAATTAGCTTCATCATCAAAATCCGAGATTCAACACGATCAATTGACCTACGTCCACTCTCGAAACCTACTCTGATGAGGTTATCGGCTTCTACTATCGATCCTTCTTGAAGGGGAAAGATCAAACACCCCTTTTGACAGAACTTTATAGGTGGCTCACACCCGTTTACAGAATTTTTACACTTGAGAATTCGGGAGATGAACACTCAAATGTTTCAAGGCTATTTTACTATAGTTTTAACTTAGTTCTTATCACTTCTCAATGTGCTTTACTAGTTGAGAAGTAAGGGGTTTTTACAGGCTTTATTGGCTTCAAAATTGGAGTCAAAAAAGGTCTCATCTTGGATTTTCTAGAGCTGATGGTACCACCACTTGTTGACCCTAACACTAGCAGTACCATTGCCTAGTTTGGCGGTACTATCACCAGATGAGAGCCTTGGGCTCTATAGTGGGGCGGTACCACCACCTGGTAGTTAATAACTACCGACGGTACCATCGCTTGACTTGGGCAGTACCATTGCCCAATCATATGGAAATATGAAACTTGGGCGATTCCACCGCCCTAGTTTGGTGGTGCCACCACCCTAGTCTGGCGGTGCCACCACCCTAGTCTGGCGGTGCCACCACCAGACAGGGTCTAGCATTGGGTTGGGCCTTCAACACAACATGCACTTGCTGCTATATACTCAAATTCGGCTTTAGATAATATAATCAAATTTTGTTTTATGGAAGACCAAGACACAAGTACATGGCATAGGAGTTGACAGGTTCCAGATGTGTTTTTTCTATCTATTCTACATCTAGCAAAATCAGTATCGACATAAGTAATTAATTCAAAATTTTTAGATTTTGGATACCATAATCCTAAATTAAGAGTTCCTTTTAGGTATCTAAAAATTCTTTTAATAGCTTTAAAGTGAGATTGTATGGATTAGATTGAAATCTAGCACAAAACCTAACACCAAACATAATATCGGGTCTAGTGGCAATAAGGTATAGTAAACTACTTATCATACTCATATAAGTTTTTTGATCAAAACATTCATCATCTTGGTCCATATCTAATTTTGTGAAGTGCTCATTGGTGTGTTTTAAATAGCCTTAGCACTATCCATATTGAATCGTTTTAATAAATCTAAGGTAGACTTAGTTTGACTAACAAAGGTTCTGTTACTTAGTTGCTTAATTTGCAAGCCTCAGAAGAAAGTTAATTCACCCATTAAGCTCATTTCAAATTCTTGGCTCATACTTTTGGCAAAAGATTTATATAAAGACTCATTCATAGAATCAAAAATAATATCATCAATATAAATTTAAACTATAAAAAAATTATTTTTAAAATATTTAATAAACAATATGGTATCAACCTTATCTTTTAAAAAATCATTCTTAGAAAGACATGAACTAAGTCTCTCATACCAAGCCCTTGGGGCTTGTTTTAATCCATAGAGAGTCGTAGATAACTTAAACACATGGTTAGAAAAAAGAATATTCTCAAATTTGGATGGTTGTTCAACATAAACTTCTTCGAAAATAAAGTTATTGAGAAAAGTATTTTTAATATCCATTTGAAATAACTTAAAATTATTATAACAAGCATAGGCAAGTAGTATCTTTATGGCTTCTAGTCTTGCCACAAGAGCGAAGGTTTCTACATAATCGATATATTCTTTTTGGTTAAAACTTTTGACCACTAATCTAGCCTTGTTTCAAATTATGATACCAAGTTCATCTTGCTTGTTTCTAAAAACCCATTTAGTGTCAATTACTAGATGGTCACTAGGTCTAAGAACAAACTTCTATACCTCATTTTTCTCAAATTAATTTAACTCCTCATACATTGCAAAAACCTATGAATCATCTTTCATAGCATCATCAATGCATTTCAATTCAATTTGAGACAAAAAGGCTACATTCGCATAAAAATTTTTAAAAGAAAAATAAGTTTAAACACCTTTTGATGTATCTCTGATAATTAGCTCCTTAAGATGAGCATCTATATACTTTCATTCCTTAGGTAAGGATTCCTTGGAAGTAGATGCATCTAAGTTGTTAGGGAGAGAAGAATTTTTATTTAAATTCAAAGTATCAAAATTAAAATCATCATCAAAGTCATTTTTCTTAAATTCAAAAATCTCATTAAAAATAACATGAATAAATTCCTCTATCACCAAAGTTCTTTTATTAAATATATGAAAAGCTTTAGAAATAGAGGAATATCTAAGAAAAATGTCTTCATCAGATTTTGCATCAAATTTTCCTAAGGTATTTTTTATTTAAAATAAAATATTTCCGACCAAAAACTTTAAAATGTGAATTGTTGGGTCTTTTATTATTCTATAATTTATAAGGAGTTTTAAAAAGTAATGGTCTTACGAGAACCCTGATCATGAGATAGCATGTTGTGTTAACAGCTTCGGCCTAAAAATATTTGGGTATGCTATATTCGTTTAACATGATTCTTTCTATCTTTTGTAAGCTCTTATTTTTTTCTCCTAACTACTCCATTTTGTTTTGGATTTCTTGGAGTAGAAAAATTATGGTTGTACCTATATGACTCACAAAAATTTTAAAAATTACGGTTTTGAAACTCACCATCATAATCATTATGAATACATGAAATCATAAAACCCATTTCATTTTGAATAAATTTACAAAATTTTAAAAACCATTTAAAACAATAACTTTTGTATGCTAAGAAGTATGTCCAAGTGTATCAACAATTACAAAAGCATATTTACTGCCTCCTAGACTTGTTATATCAATTGATCTAAATAAATCCATATAGATTAATTATAGCAGTCTAGAGGTGCTTATTTGATTTTTTTTATTTAAACCTACTTTATATTTGTTTATCTAGTTGGCATGCATCACAAACTTTATCTTTGATAAATTTGATGCTAGGCATTCCTCTTATAAGTTCTCTAGTTGTAATTTGTGAGATTAGTTTCATGCTTGCATGGCTTAATCTTCTATGTGTTGAATCTCGGATTTTGATGATGAAGTCAATTGATAAGTTATATGATCTAATCCATATGTTGAGAAAAGTATGTAAGATTAATTATGATAGCAATAAAGACATAAAGCAAAGTGCCAGAGTTAAGTGCGATCAGATCGTTGGCAGTTTGAGAGTCCGTCGAAAGTCCGAAGGTTCATCGGAAGTACTATCGAAATTGGTCGAGAATGAATCGGGGGCTTGTTGAAAGGTTGTTGGAATTCGTCGGAAGGTTCGTCGGAAGTTCGCAGAGCTCACCGAGAAAGATCGGAGCTTGCCAAAGAAGACTCATCGGAACTTGCCAAGGTCGTCGTAAAATCCGGGAGCCTGCCAGAATATGTCCGATGGTTTGTCGGAAGTTTGCTGGAAGCTCGTCGGAAGAAGTCTTGATGTGCCGGATTATGTTATTGCTTAGTATATGTCTTTAATTTCATATTTAGCATGTAATTAGGGTTAAGATCGGGAAGTAATCCCATTAACCCTGGTAGGGGCCAACTGGGCCCGAGATTAAACTGGATTGAGTCGGATTCAAGGCCCATCCAAAGTTGCTGGACCCTATCTAGCGGTGGAACCACTTAGGGGCCAGTTTCCCAGGAGCACTAAGCGGTGGTACCACCCAGGTTAGCGATGGTACCATTGGTAGTTATTAACTATCAAGCAGTGATATCGCCTGTCAAGTGGTACCACCCCTCCATAGAACTAAGACTCTGTCAAGCAATAGTACCACCAAACTAGGCAATGGTACCGCCCAATGTCAGGGTCAAATGGCAATGGTACCGCTAGTGATAGGAGGTGGTACCATCAACACTTGGAAATCTGAGATGGGACCTTTTTTGGCTCCACTTTTGAAGTCAATTGAGGCTATAAATACCCCTTCTCAACTAGCTAAGCACATTGAGAAGTGATAAGAATTGACCCAAAACTATAGTGAAATTGCCGTAAAAAGTTTGAGTGTTTACCTCCCAAATTCGTAAGTGTAAAAATTATGTAAAAGAGGATGAGCCACTTGTAAAGTTCTGTAAAAGGGGTATTTGATCCTTTCCCTTTAAGATGGATTGATAGTGGAAGCCGGTAACCTCATCGGAGGAGGTTTCGGAAGTGGATGTAGGTCAATTAACCGAACCACTATAAAATCGATGCATTCTTCTCTTGGTGCGAATTTACGTTTGCTGCATTTCAATTTTTACTTGGCTGCAATCCTTCAATCTCCCCTTCTCTACTCTCTTTCGTATTCACTTGAATCATTCTCTTTGCCAAAATCATTTTCATCGGATAAAACTTCTTAATGCATAAAGTTTTTTGAAATCAATTTAAATCATCAATTTTTATCCGTTGCACTAATTCAACCCCCCCTCTTTGTGCCGCTCTTGATCCTAACAGTTAGTATCAGAGCAAGGTCACTCTCATTCTAGTTTAAAACCTAAGAAAGATGGTATTTGTCGGCATGCAAGAGGGCCACTCAATTACACGTCCACCTATGTTCAATAGGTCAGATTACACTTATTGAAAAACTCGCATAAGAATTTTTCTTATTTCTATGGATTTTGAACTTTGAAACATTGTTGAAAATGACTTTCAAAAGTCTTCTCTTCCGATGAATGATTGGAATGAGTCGAAGAAGAACACTTTCGCTCTAAATGCCAAGGCTATGAATGTCTTGTTTTACGCCTTAGACAAAAATGAATTTAATTATGTTTCAATTTACGAATCAACTTTTGATATATGACATACTCTTGAATCACTCATGAAGGTACTAGTCGAGTGAAAGAGTCTAAAATCAATTTTTTAGTGTATTCTTACGAGTTGTTTCGTATGAAACCAAGTGAGTCCATTGGAGCCATGTACACCCATTTTACGGATGTCGTCAATAGACTAAAGTCACATGGAAAATTTTTTTTTAATTTCGAACTTGTAACTAAAATTTTAAGATCCCTTCCAAAGAGTTGGGATCCTAAAGTAATGGTCATTCAAGAGGCCAAGGACTTAAAGAACTTCCCTCTCGAAGAACTAATTGGGTCATTAATGACTCTTGACCTGAAAATTCAAAAAATTTATAAGAAGAAATAAATTTAAAAATGACTCTAAAAATAAACTTTAACCCAAAAAGGAACAAGTAATATGCTATGAATGTAAGAAACTGAGGCATTTCAAAAGTGAATGCCCCCAAGCAAAGAAGAAGCAACCGAAGAAGAAGAAGACGCTAAAGGCAATGTGAAATGAATTAAGCAGCTCCGAAAACGAAGAACCAAGCAATAAGGAGGTCACCAACTATGCTTTAATGGCTATCGAAGAAGAGGTAAGTAATTTATTTGATGAAAATTTAAGTTTCGATGAGCTTTCGAATGTTTTTCATGAATTGTTTGATGAGTGTAGAGTAAATAGTAAAAAGTTTAATTTGTTGACAAAGGGTCATACTCTCTTAGTTGATAAATTTAAAAATCTTAAACACAACACTCCTTCTTTGCCTCCATGCTCTAAGTGTGAACACTTAGAGGCACTTGAGAAAGAGATCTTGCTACTCAAAGAAACCTTAGATAAATTTAAGGTTAGTAGCAAGTCTTTAGACATAATCCTTGCCAATAAGGGTCACGTTCATAAAAGAAGTGGAATCGAATTTGTGAGTGGATCTCATCGAAATCCAACCACTTTCGTTAAAGGACCTACAGTACATGTATCACCTCATACAAAGTGCAACTTTTGTTGCAAACCTAGACATATTGCTTACAAATGTCCGTTTCAGAAATTTAGTCTACATAAATTGATATGGAGTTCCTAAAGAAACCATAAGGAATTCAATACAAACTGACAAAATTAGTAGATCAATTTTTGAGATACCTAAGTTCAAATGGGTACCCAAAAATCTTCTTTTATAAGCATCTTAACCATCGCAAGCTAGGAGCGAGCAACGATACCTCAATGATACATGATCATTATCAAGGTCACTAGCTCGAGTAAAGAAAGACCTTTGAGTGTAATATATTGATTGTTTGTGCAGCGTAATTAATAAGGTTAAAACATACTAGCATTCAATCTCTTGAAGAATGATTTTGATGAAAACTTTTGTATCATGCTTGATTTTACAATTTGAAATCCTATGATTTGGAATGAAGTGTTGTTTTGATGGTTTTGATGAAACCTTATATTTGATGATAGTTGGCTTTCATATAAAAATTTGAACATTTCTATGAAAGAACAAATCACTTAAACTAAAATGCACAAAAATGAGAAAACACACTATCATGATGGTCTTGATAGTTTTGATGATGGAACTTGTGTTTTAAACATGATACACATCTATGATAAATCTCTTGAATTGATTTTTTGTTGAAAGATGCCGCATGCTTAGTGTGTTATACTTTTCGACTTGAAGATCTTTTTAATGAAATTTATCTTTTGGTCTTGAACATTGATACACATTCCTATTTGATAAGGCATGCTTATAAAATAAATTATAAAAGGAAAATCCATGTCTCTTGAAATTTTTCTCTCTAAAGCCTTCGATTTTTCAATGAAATGATGAATCCATATATATTATGTGAATCTCTTGGACCATGAGAATAATTTTGATGTTTCGAACTTGAATGAGCTTCATCATAATCATGATCTTGACTTCTATTTCTTGGACTTATGACATGAGATAATGTGATTCATGAATCTTGATTTTAATCTTACTAAAAAGGATATTTATGAACTATGAATGATGTCTTTTGGTATTCCCAAATTGACCTTTGTTGATTTTTAAATTTTTCATGATTTTACGAATTGATCTTTGTCGATTTTGATGATGATATGCAAGTTTTCGTAACTTTCGAAAATCACTTGCCTAAACTCTTCTTCTATTATTCATGTCATCTTGTCTTTACTTTATCATTCTCCCTTGATCCTCTCAAGGAAAAAGTTTTCAATATCTCTTGATTATAACATCTTCTTTTAATTAATTGCTTAAATGGGTCATCGCTCATACTAAAAATTACTTCATATATAATAAGAGATTGGAGTGATTCAAATGATATCATTTCAATTCAATCAAATGCATGACAATTAAAATTTAAACATTCAATGCAAAATAGAGAAAGATCAATCAATTAAAAGATCAATGTGTTGCTGCCCCCGAAAATTACCTAAGTATAGGAGCTAGCGGTGGCATCGCCAAAACTAACAGTAGCACCACCTGGGCATTCTATTCACAGGCGATGGCACCGCATAGTTGGTGGTGGCACCGCCCAAAAGGTCCCCTATATAAAGGGACTTTAGGGTCGACGATAGAACCGACCCTCACCTTTACTGCGACCCTCAAAATCACTCTCCCACCTCTCAATCTCCATCTTTCTTCACAAGAAAACCAAGAGAGGCTTCTGTTAGGATCTGAGCAGCACTAAGAGGGGGGGGGGAGTGAATTAGTGCAGTGGATAAAACCCATAAATTTGAAACTAATTTTAAAAATAGTTGTTCGAAGAGAAATTTTAGTTCGACAAATAAGATGTAAACAAAGTGATTCATGAGAATGCGATTGAGAGTGGAGAGAATAAGATCAAAAGATTTGCAGCTAAGTAAAGAACAAGATGCAGCAATTAAAATTCACACATTAAGAGTAGTGCGCAGCGATGTATAGTGGTTAAGTCAAATGACCTATGTCCACTTCCGAAATCTCCTCCGATGAGGTTCCTAACTTTCACTATCAAATCTTCTTGAATGGGAAGGACCAAGCACCCCTCTTGCAAATTTTTTACAAGTGGTTCACACTCTTACAAAATTTTGGCAAAGTAAAAATGTGGGAGGTGAACACTCAAGCTATCAAACTCAATTTTGCTATAGCTTAGACTCAGTTTATATCACTTCTCAAAGGTGCTTTACCAGCTCAGAAGAGAGGAGTATTTATAGACTCAATTGGCTTCAGAATTAGAGCAACAAAGAGTCACATCCTGGATTTCCAGGTACTAGCGGTACCATCGCCAATTGACCATATTTTGTTAGTGTACTGGGCGGTACCACTGCCTAGTCTGACGATACCATCGCTTGACAGGATACTCAGACTCTATGGACTAGCGGTACCACTGTTGACAGGTAATAACTGTCAGCGGTACCATCGCTGACAAGTAATAGCTATCAATGGTACCACCACTGACAGATAATAACTATCAGCGGTACCACTGCTGACTTAGGGCGGTACCACCACCCAGACTACTTGGGGACCTATTCTCGCAACGGTGCCACCACCCAAGTCTAGTGGTGCCACTACTAGGCCTAGTCCAGCACTGCTGAATGGGCCCTGAATCTGACCAAATTCAACCCAATTAAGGCCTAGTTGGCTCCTACTAGGGTTTGTTAGTTGTAGGTGCCCTATAAGCCAATCACGTAAGTAATGGCACCTATGACATGTTACATTGATCTCTTCGCATATTACTATTAACATTTTCTCATATTATCTGGATGAATATTATGATGTCCAAGGATCTATGCAATGGGAATCGGATTGTGATGAGATCATGATAATGAGACTGATATACCTTTAAATACAGATCCTAAATCATCCTGGTCATAGGTTACTCAATGAGGACATCAAGATAACCGGATAGACTGGTGCACTATATACTCGTCTATATGATGGAGGCGATTGGTCTCAAAGTCGCTTGTGTGGGGACACTAGAGGTACAGTATAGGTGCTCATTGGAGAATGAGTTCATTGATTGATCCGCTTATAAAATGTTGTATGGTTAATGATAGCTAATGTTAGACAGCGATTCCGTAGTCCCAGTAGTGTATCTAGTCCTTAGACTTGAGGCACCAAAGATGTCTTGTTTGAGTACTCCATTATTTGACGCCGAACTTACAGGTTTGGAGAGCTCCAGATCTAGTATAGTCGATTCTTGGGAATGGTAGCCAACCTTACAAAAATAATTATGTGTCAATAGAGGATCATCCACTCTTGGTATCATGAGAGATATATCCCGCGTGTGCTCGCTTAAGCAAAATCCCTAACTAGGGTCGTTCGGATTGAGAGAGAAGAAGTTCTCCAGGAGAATCCGATTAGAGCGAGACTCGAATAGGATTCCGTATGGGCCTGACTTTACCATGCCCAATATATGGTCTTTGGGATATTAGATGGATGAGGGACTATAGATACATGGTAACTGAGGACAGACATGTCTAATGGATTAGATCCCTCTGTACCATTTAGGGACTATAGCATAGTAGCCTAGTACGTCCATAGTCAATGAGTCGAGTGAATTATTATAGAGATAATAATTCACTATATCAGAAATTATTCTAAGTCAGAAGGAGTTCTGACAGGAGCGACTCATAGCCAGCTCGGTATCGGGCCTAGAGGGTCACACACATAAGGTGGATGTTGCGATGAGTAGAGGTGCGGATATGCGATATCTGCGAAGCCCCTGGTTTGGATCATATAGATGAGATCCAATTGGGTAATTAGATGAGATCCAATTAAATGATTGGATAATATCCAATTGGATAATATCAAAGTGGATCCTGTGGATAAGATCTAATGAGATCTAACTAGATAGAGATCCAGTGTGAATAGGATCTGTTAAGGATAAGCTTCCTCCATCTCTATAAATAGGAGGAATTTCCTGGTTCATAGGCTGAGAGCTCTTGGTAGTCATCCTCCTATTCTCCTCAGTTTCCTCTCCTCCTCCTTGGCTCCAGCAGCCTTGTGGTGAAAGTGGAGAGAGATTCTAAGGTGATCTGAGGAGCGTCGTTGCTGCGTCCGCTGTGTGGATTACCACTAGAGAGGAGTACAGTAGTGCTCCTTCATCCTCTTCATCAAATCTAAAATTTTCAAGGATATACGATCTTCCCAAATAATGCTTCTGACATCATATATGTGGATTTTTTGGATTTACAACTTTTGCGCACCAATCGTCGCATGATGGCCAAGTAAGTAACTATAGGAAATCCGGTCTTGTTTTTATTTTTCGCTGCACATGAGATGCCGAATCTCCCGATTTCCCAATAGGGTTAATCAGGATTATCACTTAATCCTAACCCTAATTACATGCTAACTACGTAATTGAAAACATATTCTAAGCAAAAACTAAACCGACACGTCAAGTTTTCTTTTGGCGAACTTCCGACAGACTTTTGACACACTCTCAGATTTCTTTCGGTGGACTCCCAACAAGCTCCTGGATTTTATGGCAAATTCCTTGAATCTTTGGTAAGCTTCTGAACCTTCTCGATGAGCTCCGCGAACCTCCGACGATCTTTTCGGTGAACTTCTAAAACCTTCGGCAAGTCCCCGATTCATTCTCAGCTGGTTCCAATAGCACTTCCGATGATCCTTCGGACTCCCGGCGGACTCTTGAAATCCCAATGTACTTGACTCCGGCAATTCACTTTATATCTTCATTGCTATCATAGTTAATCCTGCACACTTATCTTAATAATATGGATTAGATCAAATAACCTATCAATTGACTTTATCATCAAAATCCGAGATTCAACAATCTCTCCCTTTTTTATGATGACAATCAATTGATGATAGAGTTAATCTTAACTCCCCCTATCTATATGCCATATTATGAGAAAGAAAACATTTGAATTCAATCTCCTTGAATTCAAGTCAAAACCGATAAGTTTCATCCATTTTTATCATCATGCTTAACAAACATGACCTTTCATTCATAAATATGAAACTTCATATTTTTCACAATGTCAATGCATGACATCTATTTTCAAGTCGAATGATGATAGACATTTATTACTTCGACAAATGATACCAATTATAATTTTGAAATATAACAAGGATCACATGATATCAATATAAAGTGCACAAATGCAAGACATGATATCATTTTGTGATACATCATCAAATGAGATGATAACTTATCATATTAATGAAAGATATCAACTTTTAAACATGATATGATAACAATCTTTTAAAAATTTACATGTTAAGTATGTATGAACCTTTTGCGATACATGTGATACATTGCGATACGCTACAAATTTAATTGCGATGCTTTTAAAGATAGCAACCAATTTTCGATTACAAAGTATGGTAATTGCAATATAAAACATATAAGACATTTTATCATTCCATCATATTGCAATACGATACGATACATATTAATCATTCATAAAGTCAAGGATTTATTTGCTATATTCTTCTCGATGTATACAAGGCATTTATCAAGTCATCAATTTATTTTGTCACTTTCTTCTCCCCCTTTGACATCAATAAAAAGGAGGTGAATTGTGATTACAAAAAATTGGTAAAGGTAGTCAACATTAGGTATCATGATGCTAGTCATTTATCAACCATATCAAAATTGTAAAGATAGTCATGAAAGATTCATACATGAAAGAGGTTCAAGATGCATAATTGAAAATTCAAGCATAAAACTGTAAAGTGGAAGGATATATCATTGAAGCCATTTATAAAACATTAAGTCATTCATCAAACATATTAACAAGAGCTCATGTCAAAAATTCGTGAGAGAGAGAGAGAGAGATCAAAATTCATGAAAAAGATTCAACTTGGCATTCTTATAAGAATTCATAAGGCGAAAGATAAACAATAAAAGCTCAAGACTTAGAGATTAGCACAAGAGTGAAGAATAAAGTCTGAAAAGAATATTAATAACCACTTAAGAGCTTAATCTTTATGCAAAATTCATGACATTAATCTATGCATATGTCAAGTTTCAAATGATCATAAAAACTATTTAATCATCCCAATAGAGGTAGAGAGAGAGTATAAAACCGATTTTACTACATCATCAAAGGGGATGCTATTACTTAAGTTTCATCAACCGAAGGAGGAGAATCAAAAAATTACGATCGAAGGATAAAAATGAGAGCTCCATTCAAAATATCATATCAATAAGATATCATCCAGAATTCAAAAATAATATCAAGGTGAGACTATGAAAATCGAAGTTTAAAAAAAATTACGGAAAAGAAACATATAACATCATGTATTAGGACAATTTAGCATGCCTAATTCTCTTCTAATGAAGTTAAACTATTCTTCATTTAGGGGTTTTGTAAAGATGTCTGCTAATTGGTGTTTGTATCAATAAATTCTAGAATGACATCATTATTATTAACATGATCTCGTATAAAGTGATACCTAATGTCAATATGCTTTGTTCTAGAGTGTTGAATCAGATTTTTGGTTAGACAAATAGCACTTGTGTTATGATATTTTATGGAATATTCTTTAAATAAATTTTATAGTCTTCTAAAGTATTTTTCATCCAAACAACTTGTGCACAATATACACTTGCAGCTATGTATTCGGCTTCGGCCATAGATAGTGCAACCGAGTTTTGTTTCATAGAAGTTCAAGAAATAAGTGCATGTCCTGAAAATTGACATGTTTTGGATGTGCTTTTTCGATCTATTCTACATCCACTAAAATCCGCATCTGTATAGGCTTTTAAATCAAAGTCATCGAATTTTAGATATCATAATCCTAGGTTATGAGTTCCTTTAAGATATCTAAGGATTCTTTTGACGGCTTTAAGGTGAGATAACTTAGAATTAGCTTGAAATCTTGCACAAAGTCCTACACTAAACATGATGTCCGGTCTAGTTGCGGTGAGATAAAGATACCTATCATTCCCCGATCTATTTTTTGATCAAAATTTTCTCCACTTTTATCTAAGTCTAACTTAGTGAAAGTACTCATTGGAGTGTTTATGACTTTTGAACCATCCATGTTAAAACGTTTTAACAATTCTAGTGAATATTTAGTTTGATTAAGAAATATACCATCACTAAATTGTTTAATTTGTAATCCTAAAAAGAAGGTTAATTTATCCATTAAACTTATTTCAAATTCATGACTCATACACTTGGCAAATGATTCACATAGTGATTCGTTAGTGGAACCAAAGATAATATCATCAACATAGATTTGAACAATAAGAAAATTAATTTTAAAATATTTAATAAACAATGTAGTATCAACCTTGCTTTTAGTAAAATTATTTGAAATTAGAAATGAACTAAGTCTCTCATACTAAGCCATTGGGACTTATTTTAACTCATTAAGAGCCTTAGTCAATTTAAACACATGATTAGGAAAAAGAGAGTTTTCAAAACTGGGTGGTTGTTCAACAAACACTTCTTCGTAAATAAAGCCATTGAAGAAATCACTTTTGACATCCATTTGAAACAACTTAAAATTATTACTACTAGCATAGGCAAGGAGCATCCTAATGACTTCTAATCTTGCCACAGGAGCGAATGTCTCTTCATAATCGATATCTTCTTCTTGGTTGAAACCTTTGACCACTAATCTAGCCTTGTTTCTAACCATGATATCAAATTCATCTTGTTTGTTTCTAAATACCCATTTAGTACCTATAACTAAATGGTCACTTGGTCTATGAATAAACTTTCACACCTCATTCCTCTCAAATTGGTTCAATTCCTCTTGCATTGCGATAACCCAAGAATCATCTTTCAAGGCTTCGTCAATGCAATTAGATTCAATTTGAGAAAGGAAAGCAGTGTTAGCACAAAAATTCTTAAAAGAGGAATGAGTTTGAACCTCTTTTGATGTGTCTCCTATAATTAGCTCCTTTGGATGGGCACTTACATACTTCCATTCCTTAGGTAAGGAAATTTGGGAAGAAGATGCATCCAAGTTGTAATTTTGAAGAGAGGGTCTATTTAAATTCAAACCATCAAAACCAAGATCATCATCAAAATTATTTTTCTTAAATTTAGAAATTTCATTAAAAACTACATGAATAGACTCCTCTATAACCAAGGTTCTTTTGTTAAAAACACGAAAAGCTTTAGAAATGGAAGAGTAACTAAGAAAGATGCCTTCTTCGGATTTAGCATTGAATTTTCCTAAGGCATCCTTTTCATTCAAGATAAAGTATTTACAACACAAAACTTTAAAATAAGAAACATTTGGTTTTTTGTTATTCTATAATTCATAAGGAGTTTTGGATAGAGATGGTCTTATTAAAACCCTATTCATGACATAGCAAACTGTATTAACGGCTTCGGCCTAAAAGTATTTGAGTAAACTATGTTCATTTCACATGGTTCTTGCCATTTCTTATAAATTTTTATTTTTTCTTTCTACTATTCCATTTTGTTGACGATTCCTCGAAGTAGAGAAGTTGTGGTTATATCCATTAGATTCATAAAAATTTTAGAAGTCACGATTTTGGAATTCACCACCGTGATCACTCCAAATCGATGAAATCATGAAACCCTTTTCATTTTGAGCAAGTTTACAAAATTTAGAGAAACATTTAAAGCAATCACTTTTGTGAGCCAAGAAATAGGTCCAAGTGAATCTACTATAGTCATCTACAATTACAAAGGCATATTTGCTACCTCCTAGACTCGTTGTGTCAATTGGTCCAAATAAATCCATATGGATCAATTGTAATGGTCTAAAGGTACTTATTTGATTCTTTGGTTTGAAGCTAATTTTTATTTGTTTTCTTAGTTGACAAGCATCACATACTTTGTCTTTAATGAACTTAACATTGAGAATGCCTCTTATAAGATCTTTAGATGTGATTTAAGAGATTAATTTCATACTAACATGACCCAATCTCCTATGCCAAAGACAAGCATCATCATTCAAAACCGAAAAACATATTTCATTACTAAGATCATCAATGTTTATGGTGTAGACATTATTTTGTGTTGTTGTGTGGTTTTTCAATAATGCAAGCATTAGATTCAAATTTCATAATATATCCCTTATCATATAAGTGACTAATGCTCAAAAGATTATGCTTTAAACCATCTACCAATAACACATTATTAATTGAAAAACTTGATTTGTTACCTATAGTTCTCTTGCCAATGATTTTACCCTTGTTGTTGTCTCCAAAGGTGACATACCTTTCATCTTAGCTAGTGAGCTTAGAGAATTGAGATGGATCTCCGGTCATATACCTTGAGCATCCACTATCAAGGTACCATCTCTTGCTCCTAGCTTGTGTGGGTGAATGTGTTTATAAAAGAGGATGGTTTTTAGGTATCCATTTGAACTTGAGTGCCTCAATTATTGATCTACTAAACTTATCATTGTTCATTGAGTTCCTTATCGTTCCTTTAGGAACCCATATTAACCTATGTGGACTAAGTTTCTTATACAGACATTTGTAAGCAACATGTCCGGATTTGTAATAAAAATTACATTTCAAATGAGATGATACATGTAGTGTGGTTCATTTAATGAAGGTGGTTGGAGTTCGATGAGATCCACTTACGAATCCAATTCCACTTCTTTTTCTAACGTGACCCTTATTTACAAGGATCATGTCTATGCCCTTACTACTGACCTTAAACTTGTTTAGGGTCTCTTTAAGTAGCAAGTTCTTATTTTTTATTGCCTCTAAGTGTTCATACTTAGAGCATGGGGATAAAGAGGGAGTATCGAGTTCAAGACTTTCAAGTTTATCTAGTAAGACAGCATGCTTCTTTTTCAATAAATTAAACTTTTGACTAATAGCTCTACACTCATTAAATAATTCATGAAAGATAATTGAAAGTTCATCGAAAGATAAATCTTTATTAAATAACTCACTTACCTTATCTCCTAAAGCCATCAATGCAAAGTTGGCCTCCTCTTTATTGCTTGCTTCTTCATCTTCGGAGCCACCTAAGTTGTCCCCTGTCACCTTTAAAGCTTTCTTCCTCTTTGGTTGCTTCTTCTTGGCTTGGGGTCATTCACTTTTGAAGTGCCCCAACTTCTTACATTCATAACATATCACTTGGTCCTTTTTTGGTTCAAGTTTATTTTTAGTGTTATTTTTAAATTTATTCTTTCTTATAAATTTTTTGAATTTCTAAGTTAAGAGTGCAAGTTCATCATCAAGGTCCTCATCACTTAAGATTTCTTCAAGTGGTCTTCTTGTGTTCTTAATGTCATATCCTTCTTGTTCTTTGGAAGGGGGTTATCTAGCTCATCATGAGCATGACATATCATTTCGTAGGTCATTAAAGACCCAATAAGTTCTTCGAGAGGAAATTTTTAAGGTCCTTGGCCTCTTGAATAGCTATAACTTTTGGATCCCAAATCTTTGGAAAAGATCTTAAAATTTTAGTTACAAGTTTGAAATTAGAAAAACCTTTACTAATTGCTTTGAGTCCATTGATGACATCCATGAAACGGGTATATATGTCTTCGATGGACGCACTTGGTTTCATTCGAAACAATTCATAATAAGAGTGGACCAAAAGGTTGATTTTGGACTCTTTCACTCGGCTAGTGCCTTCATGAGTGATTTCAAGAGTGTGCCAAATATCAAAAGCCGATTCACAAATCAAAACATGATTAAACTCATTTTTATCAAGTGCATAAAATAAGGTATTCGTAGCCTTTGCATTAAAAGAAAAAACGTCCTTCTCTGATTCATTCCATTCGTTCATCGGAAGAGAAGATTTTTGAAATCCATTTTTAATGATATTCCAAAGTTCAAAATCTAAGGAAATAAGAAAAATTTTCATACGAGTCTTTCAATAGGTGTAATCCGACCTATTAAATATAGGTAGATGTGTAATGAAATGACCCTCTTGCATGCCGGAATAAGCTATCTTTTTTGGGTTTTAAACTAAATGAGAGTGACCAAGCTCTGATACCAATTATTAGGATCTGAGCGGCACTAAGAGGGGGGGGGGTGAATTAGTGCAGCGGATAAAACCCATAAATTTGAAACCAATTTCGGAAATAGTTATTCGAAGAGAAATTTTGATCCGATGAATGAGATTTAAGAAAGTAATTCATGAGAATGCGATTGAGAGTAGAGAGAATAAGATCGAAATATTTGCAGCTAAGTAAAGAATAAGATGCAGCAATTAAAACTCACACATTTAGTGTAGTACGTAGTGATGTATAGTGGTTTGGTCAAATGACCTATGTCCACTTCTGAAACCTCCTTCGATAAGGTTTCCAACTTTCATTATCAAATCTTCTTGAAGGGGAAGGACCAAGCACCCCTTTTACATACTTTTTACAAGTGGTTCACACTCTTACAGAATTTTGGCAAAATAAAAATGTGGGAGGTGAACATTCAAGCTATCGAACTCGATTTTGCTTTAGCTTAGACTCAGTTTATATCACTTCTCAAAGATGCTTTACTAGCTTAGAAGAGAGGGGTATTTATAGACTCAATTAGCTTTAGAATTGGAGCCAAAAAGAGCCACATCCTATATTTCTGGGTACTGGCGATACCACCGCTAGTTGACCCTATTCTGTTAGTGTACTAGACAGTACCACCGCCCAGTTTGATAATACCACCGCTTGATAGGGTCCTTGGACTTTATGGACTAACGGTACCACCGCTGACCTATTCCCAGGGTGGTGTCATCACCCCAGTCTAGCAATGCCACCGCCAGGCCTGGTCCAGCACTACTTAATGGGCCCTGAATTCGGTCCAATTAAGGCTTAGTTGGCCCCTACTAGGGTTAATCAAGATTATCACTTAATTCTAACCCTAATTACATACTAACTATGAAATTAAAAATATATTCTAAGCAAAAACTAAACTAGTACACCGAGTTTTCTTTCGATGAACTTTTGGTGGACTTCTGATACACTCTTAGATTTCTTCTGATGGACTCACAACAGGCTCCCGGATTTTATGGCAAGTTCCTTGAATCTTTGGCAAGCTTCCAAACCTTCTCGGTGAGCTCTGCGAACCTCCGATGATCTTTCCAGTGAATTTTTGAAACCTTCGACAAGTCTCCGATTCATTCTTGGTTAGTTCCGACAGCACTTTCAACGATCCTTCGAACTTTCGGCGGACTCTTGAACTCCCAACATACTTGACTCTGGCAATTCACTTTATGTCTTCATTGCTATCATAGTTAATCTTGCACACTTATCTCAATAATATGGATTAAATCAAATATCCTATCAATTGACTTCATCATCAAAATCCGAGATTCAACAACTTCCATCTTCTCAAATCTTTGATCAACATCACTATCTTTTGAGAAGATCTCAACTAAGATATTCTTTAACATTCTTTCTTTGAATTCTTGATACATTACTGCTCTTTTATAATTACTCATTCACTATCATCATTTATAGACAAATGGCACTTAGAACATCATCTAGGGGCCATGGGAAGAGGAGAGTAGGAGATTCATATGACCCCTCCCTATTTAACTCTAGTGAAAATGCCCTTAGGTATCCTAGTTTTGAATCTAGAAGTGTACACAAGGGTAAGTATGTTGATCTAGGTGAATTAGGAGACTTAGAATCTATACAATGGTTTGCCAATTTAAATATCTTGCCTATATTACAAATTAGTGAACCAATATACCCTAAGCTAGTTCATTTATTTTATGACAACCTAAACGTAGATGAACATGATAATGTATCAACCTATCTTCTAGGGAACCAAATCTCAATTACAGATAGTACAATTTGCAACCTAATAAAAATTTTGGAAAAGAGGAGGTTGTTATTTTAGAGGCCAATGGGATTTAGACGTAATCAGAGTAACTTATTCTGAGGCTTTATGGACCATTTTTGGAAATCCTAACTTATCCATAGTCCCTAAAAGTTGTGAACACTTGCTACCCTTTAACTCTAAGGTTCTCCATCACATCATTATTAGCATCCTAATTCCAAAACAATATCACTACGATGAAGTCAATCAAATGGATCTAGATACTATGTATTGGATAATGGTCGAACAAGAAAATTACTTTAGTTACTTAATCCGGCAGAACATGATTGACATATCAAATAAGGATCTAATGCTTCCATATGGTGGGTTAATCACAATACTATTACATGCACACAACATTAGGATACCACATAACGAAGAAAGAATAAAAGTAGATAGATATAATGCAATTAATAAAAACCTACTTAAATGATTAAGGTACACTTTTAGGAATAAAATTTGGACTAAGTTGCCTAGAAGTACCGATCCTCCCCCTTCTGTAGAAGAATCCGAGACACCTATATTTAGGGGTAATGAATCTCCTCTCATAGTCCCTTTGATGTTGTACCGACAGATCCAGCTCCTGCACCTTCATCGTCAGACGATCTGATTATGACTCAATTGAATCAACTCAAATCTTAACAAGATGAAATCAAACTTCAACAAAACAAGATCCTAAATGAAGTGCGTCAAGTGCATCGCAAGATCGATACTTTGTATAGACATTATGGCATACCACTCGAGGAGTTTGTAATAAATTTTTGATGTACTTTATGTGGTGTAATGGAGTTCCCAATGACTTTATGTCCCTTTTGTACTCTTTATGCTATTTTAGTACACTTTAAGTTTCATATAATGTTAAATTGAATACATGAAATCAAGAGTACTCCTTTTCCAGAATTTTTTATAGTATCATCTTTTCAGTTTTCATGAACTTAGTTTGATCCTTCACCTATCTTGGTATCATCTTTTTCAATTTTGTATTATCTTGGTGTCATCTTTTTCAATTTTGTATTATCTTGGTGTCATCTTTTCGATTTCATAGACGGAGCTTTCATTTTTATCTTCCTCTAATCTCGGATTAATAGTCTTGCCTCATCGATTGATGATTCACATTTAATGATTTTTTGAATTAGAATCATACCCATTTAATGACTTTGAGAATTTGATTCTATCGATTTTATCCTCCCTCAAATTTCGTTGGCATGAATGAATGGCTTTCATGATTTATTTTTGACATTTTCATATCATGAAATTTGAAGTTTGATAATTTCTTGATAACTTGACCAAATTGCTTTCATGGATCACCGAATTCTTCACTTTATAAATATCTTTGTATCATAAAAAGAAAAAACTTCTACGAATTTTTTTTAATAGCTTGAATGCTCTATTAATTTCAATTTGGATTTCATTCACTTCTCTAAATACGAATTTAATGATTTAACTCTTGTATAAATTTTTACGTCATGAGCTTTTATGAATTTTTCATGACTTTATTGGTTGTTTTCCACTTCATGGATTTTTTATGGAATTGCCAAGTTAGCTCTTATCATGATATGAATTTTCGATCACTCAAACAAATTGCCTCTTAAACTTTTCATGACTTTCAATATCTCTTACCCTGAGTTTTTTTTTAATTTTGTGATTAAATGATCTCTTATTTACCTCACAAATTTTATTTGGTGGAAATACGGACATTAACAACTCTTGTATGAATTTATAAGACATGAGCTCTTGATGGAAAATAGAAATTTTTATGAATTTTTGCTTTGATGATCTATCTTTTCTACTTTACAAATTTATTTCTATGGCATGAATTTTCAATAGAATGAATGAATTGCTTTTCGTTATTCTTGAATGAATTCTTCTTGATGGATTTATGCTTCTGTTTTTGCCATCTTCACAAAAATTTCTATCATAACATTTGGTATCAATGGCCCATTTCCTTTTTGTTGATGACAATGGGGGAGAAATGTGACAAATTAATGACAAGTATCGCAAAATGTAATTTGTAAAATGTGTTGTATCATAAAAGCAAATTGATGACATGCTTCGTATCATAAAACAATTGTCATGCTTTGTATCATAAAATGCTTGCTATCATTAAAAGCATCATAATGTATCACAAATATGAAATGTATCAAATGCATTGCAAATGATTGAAGCGTATTGCAATGTATTGCAATTGTATGGAATGTATTGTATGCACCACAAATAACACATGTATGCTTAATTTTTCTATGATCATTATCGTATCATGCTTATTTATCTTGAATTTGGTATCATACCTTGATACAATAATTTGGTTTTATTTATGTATCATTGAATGATATATCGTCAATTGATATCATGCCTTGGACTTGTGAATTTTTATTTGATATCATTTGATTCTTTCTATATTTCAAAATTAAAGTTTGTATCGTTTGTTGAGATGATGAGTGTCTATCATCATTCACATTGGACTTGAAAATGGATGTCATGCCTTGACATCATTTTTGTATTATGAAAAATATAAAGTATCGTATTTTGGGATGAAAAATCATACTTGTTAAGTATGTCGATAAGTTTGAATGTATGTAACTTATCGCTTAAATTCAAGGGGTTTGAATTCAATTATTTTTTTCTCAAATATGACATATAGATAGGGGGAGTTAAGGTTAACTCCGTCATCAATTGATTGTCATCATAAAAAAGGGAGAGATTTTGAATCTCATATTTTGATGATGAAGTCAATTGATAAGTTATTTGATCTAATCTATATGTTGAGAAAAGTGTACAGGATTAACTACAATAGCAATAAAGACATAAAGCAAAGTACTGGAGTCAAGTGTGATCGAATTGTTGGGAGCTCGAGAGTCCATCAGAAGTCCAAAGGTTCATCGAAAGTGCTGTCGGAATTGGCCGAGAATGAATCGGGGGCTTACCGAAGAGTTGTCAGAAGTTCGCCGGAAGGTTCATCAGAAGTTTACGGAGTTCACCGAGAAATATCAGAGCTTGCTAAAGAATACTCATCAGAACTCGCCAAGGTCGTCATAAAGTCCAAGAGCCTACCGGAAGTCCACCGGAAGATGTCTGAGGGTTCATCGGAAGTCTACCAAAAGTTCGTCGGAAGCTCACCGGAAGAAGTCTTGTTGTGTCGGATTATGTTATTTCTTAGTATATATCTTTAATTTTGTAGTTAGCACATAATTAGGGTTAAGATTAGGAAGTAATCCCATTAACCCTAGTAAGGGCCAACTAGGCCTATGATTGAACTGGATTGGGCCAGATTTAAGGCCCATCCAAAGTTGTTGGACCCTGTTTGGTGGTGGCACTACCAGACTAGGGCAGTGGAACTGCCCAGGGACTAGTTTCCCAGGAGCACTAGGTGGTGGTACTGCCCAGGTCAACGATGGAACTATCGGTAGTTATTAACTATCAAGCGATGATACCATCGACAGTTATTAACTTCCAAGCAGTGGTACCGCCCTCCACAGAACCCAAGACTCTATCAAGCGGTAGTACCACCTAGTGTTAGGGTCAACTGGCGGTAAACTGCTAGTGATAGGCGGTGGTACTGCCAGCACTTAGAAATCCAGAATGGGACCTTTTTTGGCTCTACTTTTGAAGCCAATTGAGGCTATAAATACCCTTTACTTCTCAGCTAGCTAAGCACATTGAGAAGTGATAAGAACTTCACCAAAACTATAATGAAATTTCCTTGAAAAGTTTGAGCGTTCACCTCCCAAATTCCCAAGTATAAAAATTTTGTAAAAGGGTGTGAGCCACTTATAAAGTTCTGTAAAAGATGTGTTTGATCCTTCCCCTTCAAGGAGGATTGATAGTGGAAGCTTGTAACCTCATCGGAGGAGGTTTCGGAAGTGGACATAGGTCAATTGACTGAACCACTATAAAATCGCTGCATTCTTCTCTTGGTGCATATTTACATTTACTGCATTTCAATTTTTACTTAGCTTCAATCCTTCAATCTCTCCTTCTCTACTCTCTTTCGTATTCACTTGAATCATTCTCATTGTCGAAATCATTTTTGTCGAACAAAACTTCTCAACACACAAAGTTTTCTAGAATTGATTTAAATCGTCGATTTTATCCGCTGTACTAATTCACCCCCCTCTTAGTGTCGCTCTTGATCCTAACACTATGCTAAAGTCATGCATCAACATTTAAAGCTGAAATGCAAGTTTCATTACAAAACTCATCAAGATCAATAGTATACACATTATTAGTCCTTAAGGCAATCAAAGATCTATTTTTGTGTGGTATATCTATAATGCAAGCATTAGATTAAAATTTGATATTATAACCCTTATCACACAATTGACTAATGCTTAGCAAGTTATATTTTAAACCATCTACTAATAAAACGTTTTCAATCAAAAGGTTTGATTTATTACCTATATTTCCTTTGCCAATAATTTTTCCTTTGTTGTTGTCTTTGAAGGTGACATATCCTTCATCTTGGTTAGTGAGCTTAGAGAATTATGTCAGATCTTCAGTCATATGCCTTAAGCATCTACTATCAATGTACATCTTTTGCTCTTAGCTTTTGATTATAAACATATCTACAAGAAAGGTGGTTTTGCTTTAGGTACCCATTTAACTTTGGGTCCCTTATGAAAAGATCTATCTATTTTGACTAATGGCATTAAGTTATTTATGGTTCCTTTAGGAACCCAAACTAATTTGTGAGATCTATATTTTTTAAATGGATATTTATAAGCAAAATGATCATATTTTTCACAAAAATTATATTTATCTCTAGGTGAAATATGTAATGTGGGTCTTTTAATGAAGGTAGTTGACTTTTGATGAGTGTTACTCATAAAGTTAATTTCTTTCTTTCTATGAACATGACCCTTATTGATAAAAATCATGTTTAAAGATTTATTTTTAATTTTTAATTTTTTTAAATTTTATTGTAATAATAATTTTTTTCTTTTTAAATGACTCTAATTCTTTACATTGAGCACAAGAGTTTAACATACAATTGTGTTGCTCATTTTTCAAATTTTTAAATTCACAAGAAAGAGAAGCATGATCCTTTTTTAATAATTTATAAATTTTTATTAATTAATTTAAATTTATCATACAAGTTGTGAAAAGCATCAAGTAGTTCATTATAAAGTAAAGGGATTTTGGTTGAGTCACTTACCTTGTCATTGAGAGCCATCAATATGTAGTTTGCGACCTCACCGTCATTAGTTTGCGACTCATTTTCGGACACACTTGATTTGTCCCAAGTTACATTGAGTGCTTTCTTCTTCTTTGGCCCTTTCTTTTTTTTTAGTAGAGGACATTCATTTCTGAAGTATCTTGTCTTCTTGTATTCATAGTATATTATTATGTCCTTTTTTTAGTTCACTTTTGTTCTTAGTATATTGTTTTATTTTTTTCCTTTTTAAGATTTTTTTAAATTTTCTTGTAAGAAGTGCCAAGTCATCATCATCATCACTTGAGTTTTCTCCCAAATGGTCTTCTTTAGTTCTAAGTACCATATCTTTTCTATTCTTTAGAACGTTGTTCTCAAGTCATCATGTGCTATATATGTCATTTTATAGGTTATCAAAGACCCAATAAGTTCTTCAAGCAAAAAATTGTTTAGATCATTTGCTTCTTGTATTGTCATTACTTTAGGATCCTAACTTTTTGGAAGGGATCTTAGTATTTTATTAACAAGTTTAAAATTAGAAAAAATTTTACTAAGTGCTTTTAAACCATTGAAGACATTCGTAAAACGGGTGTATATATCTCCAATGGTCTTATTTGGTTTCATTCGAAATAATTAATAGCTATGTGCCAAAAGATTAATTTTTGACTCTTTTAACTATACTTATGCCTTCATGTGTAACTTCGAGTGTATGTCAAATATCATGTATAGTTTCGCATATAGAAACCTGATTAAATTTATTTTTATCTAGAGCACAAAACAAAACGTTCATCGCTTTAACATTTAAAGAGAAAGTCTTTTTCTCCAAATCATTTCATTCATTCATTAGTTTAGAAGACTTTTGAAAACCGTTTTCAATAATATTTCATAAATTAAAATCAATAGAAAGTAAAAATATTATTATTCGAGTTTTTCAATCTGTGTAATTCGTCCTATTGAACATAGGAGCACGAGTGATAGAAAGACATTCTTGATTGCCGACGAAAGCTATCTATCTTGGGTGTTAAACCAAATAAAGAGGAACTTGGCTGTGATACTAACTATTAGAATCAAATTGGCACTAAGAAGGGGGGGGGAGATGGGATGTGGGTTTGAGTTGGTGCTTTCATTAAAACTTCAATGATTTAGAAAAAAACTTAATTCGATGAAACCATATCGGAAATAATATCGGAGTGTGCTTAACTTAGAGTAAATGTAATAGGCAGTTAAAATAGAAAAACAATAGCAATGAAGAGCAGAAAGAAGGTGCACACCAAATTTATAGTGGTTCGGTCGTCGTGACCTGCGTCCACTCCTTATTCCTCTTTCGTCGAGGCCACTAGCATTCACTAATGATCTTCTTTCAATGGGCAAAGACTAACAACCCTCTTACAACTCTTTTTACTTTTTCATAAGTTTAGGAGACAACCTTTACAAGTCTCACACCTCTCTTAGAGTAAGCTCAAAAACTTAAAGAGGAGGAGGGGGACACTTACCACCTTTCACACTTTTACAACATAGAATCACATGGCTTTCGTTCCCTTTCATGTATCCTTATGCAGGAAAGAGTGGGATATTTATAGGCCTCAAATGACTTAAAAAATAAAACCAAAAAAGGTCTCATCTCAAGTTTTAGGAGTACTGGTGGTACCACCCCTACATTGGACGGTACCATTGCTTGTATCATGACACTGGGTGGTACTACTGCCCAGTTTGGGTGGTACCACCACCTGACATAGTTTGGAATACTATGTCTTGGTGGTACCACTGCTTGATACTAGCGGTACCACCGTCAAGTCTTCTGGAAGAAGTACATTTCATACTTTTCCAACTAACAAGGTCTAAACAAGTGATTTGGGTCATTAAAAGAGCTTCTCAACGAGCCTAACTCAGCCCCAAATCAGGCCAAATTGGCCCTTAATTGAGTTAGTATGATTACACTTGCATCTAACTCAATTAACACCTAACTATGATCATTGAGACCTAAATAATAACAAGATTAGAATCTAAATTGACCGTTATGTCATTGGTTTATCCGAACTCCCGATGAACTTCCTGCATGTCATCTAAACCTTTGGTGCATCATGCTTTTCTTCGGCGTAATGCCCAATCCTTCAGCATGTTGACTCCCACAACTTTCAATCTTAGTGCAACGTCTGAATCTTCTAGCGCGATGCCCGATTTCTGACTTTGGCCTAATATCTAATTCTTCTTAGCTAAATTGTTTTACCTTTTCTAATCGAAGTTAGTCCTACATCACTTATCTCAAAGCAAGATTAAATTAAAAACTCATTAATTGATTTCATTATCAAAATCCAAGATTTAACACATAGATCATTAAAGATCTTATGAGTTTTCCAAGAAAAAAGTTATTTAAGTTTTTAGCTTCTTGAATTATCATTATTTTTTTATCTCAACTTTGAGGAATAGACCTTAAAATTTTACTTACAAATTTAATATTAGTATAATTTTTACTAAGAGCTTTTAACTCATTGACAATATTTGTAAAACAAGTGTACATGTCACTAATAGATTTGCTTGACTTCATTTTAAATAATTTATAACTATGAACTAAAAGATTAATTTTAGATTCTTTTACTCTATTTGTGCCGTCATGAGTAACTTTAAGTGTATACCAAATATCATATGTATAATAAAGTATTCATAGCTTTAGCATATAAGAAAAATGTTCTCTTTTCAACATCATTCCATTCATCCATCGATTTAGAAGATTTTTGAAAGTCAAACTCGATGACGTTCCATAAATCAAAATCCATAGAAAGTGAAAAAAATTCTCATTCTAGTTTTCCAATAGGTATAGTCCGTTCCATTGAACATAAGATGACCAATGATAGAGTGACCCTCTTAATTGCTTGAAAAAGTCATTAGATCTCTCTTGGGTGTTAATCCAATTGAGAAAACTTGGCTCTGATACCAATTATTAGGATTGTAATAATACTAAGAAAGGGGGTGAATTAGTGCTATTGTAATTTTATACAATTTTAAGGTTAGATCAATAAATCTATATCGAAAATACATTTAACCAAAAGTGTGAGTAAGGGTAGCGAGTAAAATAAATTAGTAAGCAATAACAAAACAAAGGCAAGAGAAGGGATGCAAATCGATTTATAGTAGTTCGGTCTTCTCGACCTATGTTCACTCTCGATTCCTCTTCCCTTGAGGCATCGGCTTTTACTATCGATCTTTTTTCCAATGGGTGAAGATCAACGATCCTTATTATAAATTTTCTCCTTTTAATAGGCTTAGGAGAGAAACTTCACACTCTTTTTTTACAAGATCTCTCATATCCTATAACATAGAAGCACTTCTGAACTCAAGGAGGAAGAGACTCAATACTTCTTTAAGAGAGAGTTTACAACACTTTTGTTCTTAAGAATTTGTACTCAATCAAACAAGTATGAATGAGGTATTTATAGACCCCAAAAGACTTCAAGAATGAAGCCAAAAATTCAAACCCCTAAAATTTCGGGGTACTAATGATACTACTATTAAATTTTAAATTTTGATGATAAAATCAATTAATGAATTATTGATCTAATCCATGTGTTAAGAAAAGTGATGTAGGATTAACTATGATTATGAAAAACGCATAAAGCAGAAAAATCAGACGTTGGGCCAGAGTCATATTAGGATCAAGTTCGACATTAAGAGGGGGGATGAATTAGTGTAGTGGTTAAAATCATTGATTTTGAAAAAATCATCTCGGTGAAAAAGTTTCGTTCACGAAAACATATTTCAGAAAGACGTTTAACTTAAATATGTTCGTAAGTGAGTAGAGAAGAAGAAGTGGCGTAGTTGTAGTTAAGTAAAGAAGGTAAGCAGTAAAGAAAAGTTCACAACAATAAGAGAACATACTAATTATAGTGGTTTGGTCATTTGACCTACGTCCACTCCTGATACCTCCTCCAATGAGATCATCGGCTTCCACTATTGATCTTTTTTCAAGGGTAAAGATCAATCACCCCTTTACAGAACTCTTTATAAGTTGCTCACTCTCCTTATACAAGCTTCTAACATTTAGAATTAGTGGAGGTGAACTCTCAATGTTTACAAGCAATTTTATTATAGTCTCAGTTCTTTTTGTTCACTTCTCTATGTTCAACAAGTTGAGAAGTAAGGAGTATTTATAGGCCTCAATTGGCTTTAAAAATAAAGCTAAAAAAAATCTCATCCTAGATTTTCGAGGTACTAGTAATACCACCGGTTGTCCTAGTGGTACCACCACTAGTGGATTTTGATACTGGGCGGTACCACTACCCAGTTTGGCAATACTACTATCAGACAGTCTCAATTACTAGAATTGGGTGGTACCATTGCCCAATCTAGTGGTACCACTACCTAACAGTTATTAACTACCTGATAGTACCACCGCCTAATTTGGGTGATACCACCACCCAAACACTAATTGAGAGACAGCCCTGGGCGGTTCCACCACCTAGTTTAGTGATGCTACTGCTAGACAGGGTTCAACAACACTATTTGGGCCATGAGTCCGGACCAAACTATAATATCTCTCATTTTTAAAAAATTTTGCAAGGGCTTGTTTGTAATGTAAGAACCAAATTATAAATATGAGGATTGTTTAATAATTCTTTAGCACTAAATTTTTTTATATTAAAAATTTATTGCTATGGACCAAATTATGAATCTTAGCAATTGGGTAGGATTTGTGAAAGGTTCATATTAAGTTAAAGAAAAAAAAATGGAGGACATGTGATATTAACTATCCTAAGGATGGAGCCACTTGTGTTTATTATATGGATGGCACATAGGCTTCCATCATGCATGCTTGCCATCTTACTATCTTTACATTAGCCAAAACTTAAGCAATTAGATGAGAAGTTAAGGAAAAACTTAATAAAGAGGTGAGAAATTTGCTGCAACGTAGACTTGAGAAGAGAAGGAGAAGAAACTGAAGGAGAAGAAGAAATTTTGCCTTAGCTTAAGGTTTTTCATCAATTCCCCCACATTTGGGAATTAAAATTTTTCTAAGGCAAGTGTTTTAACCCTATCCTACAACAAATTTTAATCTCTATTTTCATCTTAATTCTAAGAAATTTGGAAGATTGTGGCTTCATACATGATATCTTTGTCGTTTATGCATCAAATGTTTAATTTGAAATTTTCTTAAATTTTGACCCTTCAGTACTCTTTTAGTCATAACTTTTTACACCAAATTCTAATTTAGGAAAAACCTAATTCATACGAAAATAGAAAACCTTCATTTGATAAAAAAAATAAAAGATTTAGAGTTAATTTACCTGCCCAAACATATAATTGAGTAGACCTCATGAATTTGGTAAACTAGATATCATAACTTCTAACCTTCTGTTACTAAATTACTCATAACTCTCTAGTGAAAACTTTGATTTATGCAAAACTTGTTCTTTGGAAACTAGACTCCTATATCTTTCTTTTGACACCTAACTTGAAAATTTTAAAGCATATATGCCTTCTAAAACGTCTATTTCAATTGATTCTACCAATTCTGTAAAACAAAGATGATAAATTCTGACCCTACTTTACTATATTTTTTGTAACTCTCTGTTAGAAACTTAAAAATCTAGAATTATCCAAAAATAGATTGATATAGCTTTTCAATGACACCTATTTTGAGCAAATTGGAGTGTAATTGATTTCCCAAATAATTCCTGCAATATGCCCCTCGAATTCTACCAGAATCATGCTTTTGTCAATATTGCCTATTGTTGTTTCATCCCTTTGGAAATTGAATTTAACTGAAATTCTTACTTCCATTTAGCTGCATATGATTGGTTTGAATTCTTATATAATCTTGTCCTTCAATTATTGTAAACTTAAACCTATTTGTGAAAGAACATGTTTGCATCGCATTATTTTGTAAAGGCACATATACGTTTCATTGTTCTGCATGTGTTTCCTATATGTACCAATTTTATTATTTATACTATTCTTTTGTACTCTGGTATCTTGTGAGATAATTTAAACTTTTGACAGAAATGGTAAAGGGTATGTGTTGAGAGCCCCACGATTGCACTACCGGCCCCCATTGACTTCACTCAAACGTGGGTGCATGGAGCTCCCAAACATGAGACACTTATGTTTGGTGGTCATCCAAAAATGAATGAATCATGTTATGTATGGGAGACCTATGTTTGGTGGTCATCCAGAAATGGATGAACCATGTTATGTATATGGTCCCACAGCACCCTCTATGTTTTTTATATGATATCCAAAGCATTGCTTATGTGTTTATATTTATACTTTATATAAAAATGGAATGCATACAACATAAAAAATGACATACAACCTTGTGTTTGTTATTCGGTTCACTTGTTATACTTTGAAATGTTTCGTATGTCATTGTTATGCTCCTAAATACTCTTATGCTTTTGATATGCATCTAAATGCTTCATATGTCATTTGATACTTACCTAAATGCTTCTTATGCTAATGATATACTCTAATTTTCTTTCTCCTATTATTATAACTAAAGCATATTTCGAATGAGGTGATCCTTTATGATTTTATATCAAATAAGATACTTTTAATGAACACTTGTATCCCTACATTTGTATTTTGATACCAAGCCTGCTTGAACTTCTCCTTTCACCATGGATATGCTAGTTGCTTGCTAAGCTCTTTATGCTCACTCTGTTGCTATATAAATTTTTCAAGTTAGTTTGTCACTCACTAAAAAGCTAGAATTGAGCTGAAGCAGTGAAAAGCTAGAAGATTTTTGGGTAGATCTTTGTTGGTTGATAGATTTTTGTTGTATAGTACACTTTTTATCTGATGAAATGTTACGGATATATCTATACTTATGTGTTGTAGAAGTTTAAAGGACCTCTCATATTTAAGATTTTGGAATGATAAGTTTAAATTATATAAGGATATGAACTTATGGTAAATGTTAGTTTTGTGATTATATGTATTCCCACAATTATAGATTTATGATGTGATTGATGCTTAGTTAAGTTGGCTTTGTCTTTTATGAATCAATGAGTGAAATGGAGTATAATTTATGAACTGTATAGGTTTACGAATTGTGAATTTATAGGTGTGAATATTGATTTGAATAGTTCTTAGTATCCTCAAATTGTTAGTTTGGATCCTAGATTAGATTGTCGATGAATTATAACATTATTGATTTAAGATAGGGTCACACCTCCTGAATGTGATAATTCGGGGGGGTAAGACAAACTAGTCCAGATACAGGCCTAGTTGGCCCCTAACAGAGTTAGTGGGATTACCTCCCAAACCTAACTCTAATTACACTCTAACTATAACATGTAAGGCATATACTAAAGTACAAAACTTCAGTAGGTCAAAATTTCTTTCGACAAGCTTTCGGTGATCTTTCGATGGACTTCCAACGAACTCTCGGCAATCTTCCAGTGAACTCC
Organism: Musa troglodytarum; assembly: GCA_023547065.1. Classification (NCBI taxonomy): domain Eukaryota; kingdom Viridiplantae; phylum Streptophyta; class Magnoliopsida; order Zingiberales; family Musaceae; genus Musa; species Musa troglodytarum. The sequence continues at coordinate 26,262,329 of CP097504.1, forward strand.
CAGCAAGCTCTTGAACTCTCGATCTTCTTGGCGAGTTTCGACAAGCTTCTTTGGCAAGCTCTGATCTTCTCGGTGAGCTCTGGTGAACTTCCGATGACCTTCCGATGTACATTTCAGCAAGCTCCTGACGAACTCTCGGCAAATTCTGATAACACTCCCGACGAACTTCCGGACTCCTGATGAACTCTTGGACTCTCGACTAATCGTTCGATCTTTGATTCCGATACTATGTTTGCTTTATGCCTTGATCACTATCATAGTTAATCCTACACACTTTTCTCAACATATAGATTAGATCAATAATTTATTAATTGATTTCATCATCAAAATTTGAGATTCAATAATTTTCCTTTTTTTTATGATGACAACCAATTAATGATGTAGTTAACCTTAACTCCTCCTATCTATATGTCATACTTGAGAAAAGACACTTGAATTCAAAACCTTTGAATTCAAGCACTAACCAATAAGTTATATACATTTCAACTTATCAACATACACAACATAATACTAAGCATGTTTTCAAAACATGATATTATTGGGATCGAGAGTGGCACTAAGAGGGGGGGTGAATTAGTGCAGCGTGTTGAATCTCGGATTTTGATGATGAAACTAATTGATTGTGGTTTATTGTTTAATTGCGTTTTGAGTTACGTAGGTCTACTTTCGATCAGGATTAGACAGTTGATGCTGGAGGAATTGACGTTGCGCCGGAGGTGATCACGTCAGTATATTGGATGTCAAGCCGAAGGTTCGGTCGACTATCGGCAGGAGGCTTCGTACGTCGGGCATCGGGCCAAGAAGTGCGGAGTTGCGCCATGGATATCGAGGTTGCGGAGGTCAACCATCGATTGGGCAACAAGCCGCTAGAGAGGGCGATGTGCCGAAGGATCGAACGAAGCACCAACCAATGATGTGTTGGGCAACTGAATGTCAATTCGCGTTGTAATAACTGTCTAGATCGAAGTAGAGTGTTTGGTGTTTGTTTGTGCAGGAGTAACTACGAAAGGGATGAAGACGTAAAGCAAAATCAAGGGCCGAAGTCAAGTGCGATGGATCGTTGGGGGTTCGAGAGTTTGACGGAAGCCTGAAGATTCATTGGGAGTGCTGCCAGAACTGGCCGAGAACGAGTAGGGAGCTTGCCGAAGGGTTTTTGGAAGCTCACCGGGAGGTTCGTCGAAAGTTCGCGGAGCTTGCCAAGAAAGACCGAAGCTTGCCAAAGAAGCTCGGGGGAACTCGCCAAAATCATCGTGGAGTCCGAGAGCTTGCCGGGAGTCCGCAGGATGGTTTCCGAGGGATCGTCGGAAGACTACCGGAAGCTCGACGGAGGAAGACTTGACTTGCGGACTTTGTAATAGCTTAGGAAACGTCTTTAAAATTCGTAGTTAGCACGTATTTTGGGTTAGGATTAGATAACCCAAAGTGGGGGCCCATTGGGCCTTGATTAGGATGAGTTTGGGTCAAAATTTTGGCCTAAACCAACTACGTGCATGCATGCTACTCAGAGCTGGTTACGCATGTGAGCGGTGGAACCGCCTACAGGGTGGTAGCACCGCCGACATCGTAGCCAGCGGTGGAACTGCGCTAGGCACTGGCTGCTAGCCACGCGTGATGCAGCTGACAGCGGCGGCACCGCTGCGCTGCGAACTCCAAATTAATTTTAAATTTGGAGCCCAATTTTGAATCCACTTTGGATCTATAAATACCCCCCCCCCCTTTCTCAGCTGAAAGGGAACCCTTTTGAGCAAAAAATTCTAAGTCTTGAGCTTGTGAAGAGTCTTGAAAAGTTTTGTGTTTGCTAAGAGTTCACCTTCTTCTTTTCTTGAGAGATCTTGTATAAGTGTGAACTTTTGTAAAGAGTTGTAAAAGGGGTGTTTGATCCTTCCCCTTCAAAGGAATTGCTAGTGGAAGAGCGGAGCCTCATCGCAAAGGCTTCAAGAGTGGATGTAGGTCATTTGACCGAACCACTATACATCATTGTGTCCATGAATGTGTGAGTGTTTACATTCTTGAATCATTTCATTACTTTGCTGCAAGTTGTTATTTCCTTTATGCAAGTAATTACTTTCAAGTTCTCTTTCGCCAAATTGAAATCTTCCTACGAACTTGTGTTTTTGCAAAATCGCTTTCATGAGTACGATTTTAATCCGCTGCACTAATTCACCCCCCCCCCCTCTTAGTGCCGCTCGATCCCTAACACAGCGGTTAATAACGAAAAATTTTGATAATTTTAAAAACTTCGTACAACAAAAGATAATTCATTTCAATGAAATGTATTAGAGAAATCATATTGGAAAAGCTCTAACTTAAAAAGGTTTGCAAGTGATAATGAAGTAGAGTATCAAATCAAATGGAAAGGGTTTGCAGCAAAGTAAATAACAAGAACAGAAATGCAAACCTAGATTTATAATGGTTCGGTCATACGACCTACGTCCATACCCAATTCCTCTTCTCTTGAGGCCACCGGCTTTCCACTATGCGTCTTTCGTCCAATGGGCAAAGACAACTTCCCTTACAGCGCTCTCTCCTTTTGATGGGCTTAGGAGGCAACCCTTATAAGCACTCTCTCCTCTCTTTTAACTTGAATACAAGTGAGGACTTGAGGAGAAGATTTCTAGAGATTTAAACAGAGTTTCTTTACTTTCAAAGTGTATGTGCTTATTGCTTCAACCCTGGGATGGGAGGGGTTTTTATAGGCTCCAATTTGATTCAAAATTGGAGCTAAAAACCATCCCATCCTAGGTCTACTAGGTTCTGGTGGTATCACCGCCTGTCACTGGCGGTACCACTGCTAGTCTGACGTTGACATTGGGTGGTACCACCACTCAGTCTAGCGGTACCATCGCCTAACATACTAACACGGTCAGTATACTAGGCAGTACCACCACCCAGCCAGTGGTGCCACCACCCAAGCACTCTACCTAAGGGTGGTACCACCGCCCAGTCTTGGCAGTACCGCCACCCCAGACTACTTAGGAAGCTGAACCTGGGCAGTGCCATCGCTAAATAGTGTCTAGCACTCCTAGTTAGGCCTTAAACCTGACTCAAACTGATCCAATACAGGGCCTAGTTGGTCCCTAACAGGGTTAAAGGATTAACACCTAATCCTAACCCTAATTATATGCTAACTACAAAATTAAAGACATTTCCTAAGCTATTACAAAGTCCAAAAAGTCAAGACTTCTTCTAGCGAGCTTCCGGTGGTCTTCCAATGAACTCTCAGATACCATTCTGCAGACTCCCAACAAGCTCTTGGACTTCATGATTGATCTTAGCAAGTTCCGACGAGCTTCTTCGACAAGCTCCGATCTTTCTCGACGAGCTCCGATGAATCTTCGGACTTTCGTCAAACTCTCGAACTCTCAATGATCCATCACACTTGACTCCGGCTCTTTGTTTTGCTTTATATCTTCATCGTTATCGTAGTTAATTCTATACACAAGCCAAAACTCTACTTCGAACTAGATAGTTATTACAACACGAATTGATATTCTGTTGCCCGGCACACCATTGGCCTATCGACACTTCGTCTGATACTTGGCACATCATCCTCTCTTGCGGCCTATTGCCCAATCAATGATTGACCTCCACAACCCCGATATCCTTGGTGCAACACCACTCTTCTTGGCTCGATGCTCGATGTCAGAAGCCTTCTATCAATTGTCGACCGGACCTCCGACTCGACGATCAATATTCTGACGTGATTTCCTCCAACTCAATGTCAATTCCTCCTGCGTCAACTGTCTAATCCTGATCAAGAAGACCTACGTCACTCAAAACACAATTAGACAATAAAAAACTATCAATTAGTTTCATCATCAAAATTTGAGACCCAACAAATAATTGATGACCGACGGAGTTAACCATAACTCCTCGGAGTTTAACCAAACTCCCCCTATCAATATGCTATTGATAGAACACTTGGATTATCCCAAATCCAAGCAACATATATCAAATATCATGTCAACAAAAACATCATGCAAATATATAAAACTATCATTATAATGTATGAAATCATCAATTTACTTCTCTCCCTATGTCATCAACAAAAAAGAGAAGTAGCATTTAGCTATATTTAAAGATAAGCAAATTTTTACAACATGAAGCTAGATTTTTATCACAACATATAAGCACAAAGGCATAGTAAGTTTTTTTAAGTTCAAGCATTGTAATTTTTACTTGCTTCTTGAGATGTACAAGTTTGCACTTCATTTCTCATAATAGGCAAGATAGCAATTTTCATTCGCTTCTTGAGATATGTAAGTTGCACTTTGTTTCTTCTCTCTTGAGAAGTACACTTTAATTTTGCCTTGCATGTTTGTAATTTTTGCAAAACTTTCATCACATAAACATGCAAGCTAAATTTTCATTACAACATACAAACATAGAAGTATGGCAAGTGTAAGATTATAAATTTTCTAAGTTTAGCACTTTTTGCTTCTTTTGATAGGCAAGATCTTTCTCCTCTTTTTTAGGAGTGCAAACTTACAAGTTTTACTTCCTTTGCATGCTAGCAAAGCTAGCAATTTCTTCTCCCCCTTTGTCATTGTTAAAAAGAAGAGAGGAAGCAATGATATAAAAATTTCCTTTATATATAAAAAAAAATTGCATCAATAAAAATATACATCAATCTTTCAATCATCACATGATGCATACAACCAAGAATCATGATACATAAAAACATATCATTCTCATAGATCAAGTCATGATTCTTTAATTTATTATAAAGCAAATTTCTTTTATATCAATTTTTTAGTTTATGATAAGGAGTATACAATTGATATAAAAGAATCATGATATAAAAAATATATCAATATCAAAGGCTCAAAATATTTCAATCATGAGTCATACAAGCCATAAAGAAATCATGTCATGAATCCAAAAGTCATAAATCAAAAGGTTCATGAATCATTTTGATAAGTCTCCTATTTAGGAAATAACAAGAAGTCTTAAGAGATTAAACACAAGATCTTGATTTATACAGAACTTCAAGTTATAATTTGCAAGATCATGATTTCAATATCTTTATAGCAAAATGAAATCTTTTAGAGCTTGATTCAAGCATTACAAATATCTCAAAAAGTCATGATTCCAAGAGATCAAGAGAAGAGTCATGAGTAAAAATTCAAATTCAATTCATCAACTTCAAGCTCTTCATCAAAATTACTTTTGAGATTCATATAAGGTCATAAATGAATTCATCACTTACCTTCATCCAAAAATCAAAAACTTTAGGGATAGAAAAATTTCAAGGAACAAGCATTTTCCCTTTTTATTAAATTCATTTAAGCATGCCTTTATCTTAAAAAGAAATGTCAACATTCAAGATGGAAAGGCAAATTTTGTCATAAAGATCATTAAGTATGTAGCATTTTCCAAAATTGATTCAAGAGATTCACATGATTTATGAAATGAGTTCATTAATTTCAATAGGATAGAAAATGTATTTTCATTTCATGCAATTGATCTCATATGGGAATGTTCAAATTTTTGCCAAATCGATGCAAATATCAATGTTCAAGTGTGAGAGGCAAACTTCATCGAAAAGATCATCAAGCATGATACCATCATTTTAATTCCAATGATAATTCTTTTATTTTCAGGATATCGATCTTTTTAACTCATTTAAGAATTATTTAATCACCAAGAAATTTCATGTATCAAATTTTAAAATGAAAGCATCATCAAAATCATTTTAATTCTTTCTTTCATTAGTTATAACAAGATGATCAATGCTCAAATTTTTGCTAAAACCATGTATCATTTTATAAATTTTATCATAAAAATGATTAAGACCTATTAATCCAAGATGGAAGTTTTCAAATTATTAGCATGATACACACATCTATTATTAAAAGACTTTCAAGAAATTCATACATAAATATGTATCATGTTTAAAATTAAAAATCGATACGGAAAGCATACATGGTTTTTATCCTTTTAGGTGTACATGCATTATGTCATCTTAATTTGTCATGAGAATGATTAGACCAAAAACATGTTTATCCAAAACATAGAGTTTCAAATCAATATCACTTCAAAAACTCATGCATGATATAAAATCAAGCATCATGTTTAGAGACAAAAAATAATATAAAACATTAAGATACACATTCATGGATTAATCCTATTAGGAGTGCACACATTATCATAAATCATGCAAGTATCATTCATAATTTTTACTTTTCAAAAATACTAGAAAGAAAAACATAATATAATTTTTTAAAATAATTTATTTATTTCCTACTATCTAAATTAGGCACTCATGAAAAACATCATGTAATTTCAAATAAGGTAAAAGCAACTTAGGTGAGTTTTTTACCTCATTGTCGAAAACCGACAAGGCATAGTTTGCATCTTCATCCTTTTTATGCGCTTTCCTTTTCTTCATTTTTGTGTACTCATCTTTGGAGCATTCTGGTTTCTTGCATTCATAGCAAGAGTTGGTGTTCTTTTTATTTTTATTCTTTAATTTTTGTTTAATGAACTTTTTAAATTTTAATATCAAAAGTTCAAAGTTCTCAACATTGTCCTCATCACTTGAGTCATCACTCAAGTAGTATTCTATTGTTCAAAGTGCCAAATCCTTTCCATTCTTTGGAAGGTGGTACTCATGTTCATCAAGTTCAAGAGTCATTTCATAGGTCATTAAAGATCCGATTAGTTCTTCAAGTGAATAAACATTCAAGTCTTTATACTTTTGAATAGCCGTTATTTTTGGATCCCAACTCTTTGGAAGGGATCTTAAAATCTTGTTAATGAGATCAAAACTTGAAAAAGATTTACCAAGACTTTTCAAACTATTGATGACATCTGTGAAACAAGTGTACATGTCATCGATAGTCTCGCTTGGTTTCATTCAAAAAAGCTCAAAATCATACATCAAAATATTAACTTTTGAGTCTTTGACTCTACTCGTTCCTTCGTGTGTGATTTTAAGCTTATGCCAAATTTCAAAAGCCGTTTCACATGTTGAAATCCGATTAAACTTGTTTTTGTCCAAAGCATAAAATAAGGCATTCATAGCCTTTGTATTTAAAGAAAAAGATATTCTCTCTAAATCCGACCATTCGTTCGTCGGTTTAGAAGGAAGTTAAAAATTATTTTCAATAATATTCCATAAATTCAAATTCATAGAAATCAAGAAAACTCTCATTCGAGTTTTTTAATATGTGTAGTCCAATCCGTTAAAGAATGGGGACGAGCAATCGAAAAACCCTCTTGAAAGCCATGAATAGCCATTTCTCACAAGTGTGAATCCGAAAGAGAAATAACGAGGCTCTGATACCAATTGTTGGGATCGAGAGCGACACTAAGAGGGGGGGTGCATTAGTGCAGTGATTAATAACAAAAAATTTCAACGATTTCGAAAACTTCGTACAATAAAAGATAATTCGTTTCAATGAAACGTATTAGAGAAATCATATTAGAAAAGCTCTAACTTAAAAATGTTTGCAAGTGATAATAAAGCAGAGCATCAGATCAAATAGAAAGGGTTTATGGCAAAGTAAATAACAAAAATAGAAATGCAAACCCGGATTTATAGTGGTTTGGTCAAACGACTTACATCCACTCTCGATTCCTCTTCTCTTGAGGCCACCGGCTTTCCACTAGGTATCTTCCTTCTAATGGGCGAAGACAACTTCCCTTACAGTGCTCTCTCCTTTTGACGGGCTTAGGAGGTAACCCTTACAAGCACACTCTCTTCTCTCTTTTAACTTAAATACAAGTGAGGACTAGAGGAGGGGATTTTCAGAGATTTAAACAGAGTTTCTCTACTTTCAAAGTGTATGTGCTTATTGCTTCAACCCTGGGATAGGAAGGAGGGGTTTTTATAGGCTCCAATTTGATTCAAACTTGGAGCCAAAAACCATCCCATCTCGGGTCAACTGGGTTCTGGCGGTAACACCGCCTATCATTGCTTGTCATATGTGCTCTGTAAGCCAATCACATGAGTGATGGCACTTGTGACTTGATATGCACTTTATCTCTTTGCTTATTATAAGGTGTTTTATCACTTTATCTTGCATGTTGCATATATTGTGATGTCCTTGGATCTGTGCAATGGGAATCGGATCGTGATGAGATCACGATAATGAGACCGATTCACCTTTAAAATAGACCCTAAATTATCCTAGTCATAGGTTACTCGAGAAGGACATCGAGATAACCAGATAGACTGGTGTGCTATATACCTGTTCATATGATGGAGGTAGCTGGTCTCGTAGCTACTCGTGTGGGGACACTAAGGGTACAGTACAGGTGCTCATTGGGGAATGAGTTCACTGATTGATCTGCCTATGGAATGTTGGATGGTTATTGATACCCACGTCAGACAACGATTTCGTAGTCCCAATAGTGTATCTGGTCCTTAGACTTGAGACACCAAGGATGTCTTGTATAAGTACTCCACTCTTTGATACCGGACTTATAAGTTTGGAAAGTTCTAGATCTAGTACAACCGGTCATTGGGAGTGGTAGCCAACCTTACGAGGGCTATTGAGTGTCAATAGAGGATCATCCACTTTCGGTATTATGAGAGGAATATCCCATGTGTTCTTGCTCGAACAAATCCTTGGCCAAGGTTATTCGGATTAAGAGAGAAAGAGTTCTCCGGGAGAATCCGACAAGAGCAAGACTCGAGGAGAGACCGTATGAGCCTAACCGCACCATACCCGGCATAGGGTCTATGGGATATTAGATAGATGAGGGACTATAGATACATGGTAACTGAGGACAAATAGGTCCAAAGGATTGGATTCCCATGTATCGTTTGGTGGCCGAGGCGTAGTTGCCCGGTACGTCCGCAGTCGATGAGTTGTGTGAATTATTATAGAGATAATAATTCACTAAGTCAGAAGGAGTTATGATAAGTATAACTCACGGCCAGCTCGATATTGGGCCTAGAGGGTCACACACATATAGTAGGTGTTGCGACGAGTAGAGGTTTGGATATGAGATATCCGCTGAACCCCCTAACTTATTGGATATCCATTAAGCCCCTGAATTATTGGATCCTGAGATGAGATCTAATAATTGCTAATAAGAGGTTATTGGGTAGAGACCTACTAATCCAAGAGGCTTGGGTAATTGAATGGAGATCCAATACTCAATAAGGCAAAAGATCCATTAGGGGTTTCAGGGGGCCTCTATAAATAGGAGGGAACCAAAGCTCTATAGGCTAAGGGTTTCTTTTGGTAGCCACCTCCTGTTCTCCTCTCCCTAGAGAGAGAGGTGCATTATCGCAATCCCTACCATGTGGATACCGCTAGAGAGGAGAACGCTTGACCTCCTTCATCCTCTCCCATAGATCTGCAGGAATTCAGAGATATACGATCTCCCTAGGTATCTTCTTTTACACGTGCAGTTTTACGAATTTGTTTTTGATGCACCGATCTTCGCACGACGATGGAAACTTTCTACGGGAAATCTGAGGTTTTGTTTTCTGTTCTTCCGCTACGCATGAGATGTCGCTCCCCCTTGTGGATTTTCCAATAGTGGTATCAGAGTCAAGATGTTCGTGCGAAGATCAGATCTTAAATTACGTGTATTGTGTTTTGGATCTGCTTTTGACGCCAAAATCGTTGGCGCAAAAGGGCCAGGAAGGGCAGCAATTGTTGCTGCCCTTGCTGTGCTCATGTAGCGGCAAAAGATGATTTTGCCCCTTGGAAGACAGAATTATCAAAATACCCCTCAAATTTTAGAAATTCCAGATTCTGTCCCCTTTGACATAATTACCAAAATACCCTTTTGGTCGAATTATCAAAATACCCCTAGGAATTTAAAAATTTCCTTTATGTCTCTAATTTTAAAAAAATAAATATGTTAATTAAATAGTTTAATTAACTATTATTTTTTATCTAATAGTCCTATAAAATAATATATACATGTGATGTATGATGTAGATAGATGATCATGTACCTGTGATGTGATGTGTGTACATGTGATTATTATTATTGGGGCCTGCGAGCCTCTATTCTTTTCTCATTTATTGTCGGGCCTGCATGCCTGTAATTATGTTGTAATTACATAAGAAGGCGCAGTGGTAGCATGACTCACGAGGCCGAGACGGATGATCCGACGCATGGAGATTCGTTGAGATGCCGACGGATCTGACGAAATGAGATGGGCGATTATAGGGCATGGAGATGCACCGAAGCACACATAGATCTTGATGTGAGTAATTGGGCCCACTGGCTCGGGCCTGATCACATTAGGATGCGGTCCATGATCATCTGGTATGATTGCTCATGTGATGTGTGATTAGATATACACCTACTAGATATGTATTTATATATTTGCATGCAATGTAGATATATATATTAAATGCGTATGTGTGTGACATATTATATTAGGAGACCAAACCAAAATCCTCTCCATTAATAATATTAAGTCGATAAATATGAGGTAATTAGATTGACCCACGTGGCCTTCCATCGTTATAGCTAGGAACCGATTCCCGATGTAGGTTGAGTTGGTCGAGTCCCTCGAGACTCACCTATATCATGTCTTGCTATCTTATCTACGATATAGAGATGTCATTGGTGACCTGAGGATATGGTATGCTTGGTCGAGTCTCTTGAGAGTATATCACCGAATCAGACTCATCTGGTAACGATGGTGATGACTTAACTGAACATCATGGTTGGTCGAGTTCCTCGAGACCATGGTGGTTCGGAAGCCGAATAGGATGGGAATCACAAGGAGTTGTGATTGGCAAGAGTTGCATACCTTTATGGGCTTAACGTGATTAGTCGAGTCCCTCGAGGTTACGTTAAGACACCGATTGGATCCCGATCCCCACTAGAGATCCGTCGGGGGTCTCCGATTCACATACCGGAGGGTGTTGTGTGTCTCGCAAAAAATTAGTGGGAGTACATTAAGATAGAAGTCCTTATCTTAACTATTTAAATTTCTGCAAAGTCTACATGTTATTTATTTTTGCTACATCTTTTATTTCAGAAAAATATCGCTTTCAAATCCTTTACTTGGCATACTTGATGCCAACCGCCTCACTGGTCCAAATTATACGGATTGGCTTCGCAATCTGAGAATCATTCTCATGACGGAGAAAATCGTGTATGTCCTTGATACAGTGATCCCTACGCCCGACGGGGGGTTAGCGAGGATGAGATCGCTCGTTATGTGAAGTACTTAGATGATTCCACTCTTGCTCAGTGTTATATGTTGGCCTCTATGACTACTGAGTTATAGAGATAGCATTAAAATATGGATGCTAATTCCATACTCCTACATCTCCGCAAACTGTTTGAGGAACAGGGAAGAACTCAACGATATGAGATATCAAAGAGTCTTTTCCGTGCCAAGATGACTGAGGGGACACCGGTTCAAAACCATGTCCTTAAGATGATTGAGTGGATTGAGAAACTCACAGGTCTATGAATGGTCCTAGAGGATAACCTATGTGTGGATCTTGTGCTTCAGTCCCTACCAGATTCCTTTTCTTAATTCATAATTAATTTTAATATGAACAAACTTGATGTGACCCTCCCAGAGCTCCTTAATATGTTGAGAGAAGTAGAGAGCACCATCAAGAAAGAGAAGCCGATTCTCTGCACTAGTGAGACCAAAAAGAAAAGGAAGGCTGAGAAGACCCTTAATAAGGGCAAGGGCAAGAGTAAAATAGGTAAGGCAAAGGTTACCAAGAAAGACCTAATAAAGGATAAATGCCAGTGCTTCCATTGTGGCAAAGATGGGCACTGGAAGAGGCACTACAAAGAGTACCTTGCAGAGTGGGCGAAATAGAAGCTTGTAGAAGCTTCAGGTAGTACATTCATGATCAGTTTCCATTTGTCAGATCTTATGATAACACATGGGTATTGGATACCGGGAGTGCTTATCATATCTGTAATTCGTTGCAAGTTCTAACAGGACCTAGGAGACTAAACAGAGGTGAGATAGACCTTAAGATGGGCAATGGAGCAAAGGTTGCTGTAGTGGCTATTGGCAAAGTCATTTTACATCTACCTGGTGGAGCTATTATTACATTAGATGCATGCTATTATGTTCCTTCTATTATCAAAAATATTATTTTCATTTCATGTTTGACAGTTCGTGGATATAAATTAGTTTTTGAGAACAATGATTATTCAATAATATTAGATGATCAGATCATCATGAGAGGAACATTGCATAATGATTTATTTATGCTAGATACAACTCCACATATCATGAGTGTAAGTGAGTCTAAGAGGAAACGAGAAGTGGAGAACCAGATAGGAAAGAGTATTAAAACCCTTCAATCAGATCGAGGAGGTGAGTACTTGAGTACAGAGTTCACCCAGTTCCTTAAAGACCATGGGATTTTATCCCAATGGACACCTTTTTATATACCACAGTTTAATGGTGTATCAGAAAGGAGGAATTGAACACTGTTAGACATGGTACGTTCCATGATGTGTTTCGTCGACCTACCCATCTCATTCTGGGGATATGCCCTAGAAACCGCAGCTTACCTTCTGAACAGAATTCCAACTAAGTCAGTGATGTCTACTCCATATGAGATATAGAATGGGAAGAAGCTCAATCTTAAGATTGTTAAGATTTGGGGCTGCCCTGCCCACATTATGAGACACAACCCTGATAATTTAGAATCCAGAACGGAACGATACAAGTTCGTGGGATACCTCAAGGAAACTTGTGGGTATTATTTCTATCACCCTGAGGAATAAAAGGTTTTTATAGCCAAGAGAATAGTGTTCCTTGAGAAGGAACACATTCTTGGTGAAGATAATGGGAGCATGATAGAGTTGAGTGAGGTTGGAGAACCTAGCTCAAGCACCATTCCAGAATCTATTCAGATACCTAACACATAAGTTTCAACTTTACGTAGGTCCGATAGAGTATCACATCCTCCTGAGAGATAAGTGGGACATATTAGAAGAGAGGATGTTGAGGATATTGATCCTTAGATCTACGAGGAGGCTATTATGAGCATAGACTCCGAGAAATGACAAGAAGCTATGAATTCAAAAATGGATTCCATATACTCCAACAAGGTTTGGAACCTAGTTAATGCACTCGAGGGTATTGTACCCATTGGCTGTAAGTAAATTTTCAAAAAGAAGATTTGAGTAGATGGAAGGTAGAGACCTATAAAGCAAGGCTAGTGGCTAAGGGGTATCGTCAAAGGTATGATGTTGACTATGACGAAACTTTCTCACCTGTAGCCATGCTAAAATCCATTCGAATTCTATTGGCTATTGCAGCACACTATGATTATGAGATATAGCAGATGGATGTCAAAACTGCATTCCTCAATGGCAAACTCGAGGAGGTGTATATGATATAGCCTGAGGGATTCGTGTCTAGAGATAACCCAGATAAGGTGTGCAAGTTGCTTAGGTCCATTTATGGATTGAAGCAAGCTTTCCGAAATTGAAACATAAGATTTGATGAGGCGATTAGATCTTATGACTTCATTAAGAACGAAGATGAGCCTTGTGTGTATAGGAAATTAAGTGGGAGCACTATCACCTTTTTGGTATTATATGTGGATGACATCCTGATCATTGAGAATGATGTAAGAATGCTCTCCACAGTAAAGACTTGGTTATCTAGGCACTTCTCCATGAAGGACTTAGGAGAAGCATCTTGCATATTTGGGATACGGATCTATAGAGATAGATCCAAGAGGATGCTTGGCTTATCCTAGTCCAGGTATATAGACACTATTGTCAAAAGGTTTGGTATGAAAAATTCCAAGAGAGGTCTCATACCAATGAAATATGGAATATCACTTTCTAGGAGTATATCCCCAAAGACTCCAAAAGAAAGGGCACACATGGATATGATACTATATGCATCAGTGATAGGATCTATCATGTATGCTATGCTATGTACCAGGCCTGATATAGTGCATGCTTTGAGTGTCACGAGCAGATATTAGGCAGATCCAGGCTTGAAGCACTGGAAAGCAGTAAAAAGTATCCTTAAGTACTTGAGAATGACTAAGGATCTTTTACTAGTATATGGAGGTAGTAGCCTCAAGGTTGAGGGCTACACGGACTCGAGCTTCCAGTCCGATGTTGATGATAGCAAATCTAATTCAGGGTATGTGTTCACCCTGAATGGAGGAGCAGTATGCTAGAAGAGTTTCAAGCAAGATACTATTGTTGACTCGACCACAAAGGTAAAATACATTACTACGACAAAGGCAATAAAGGAGGGAGTCTGGATGAAGAAGTTCATCATAAATCTAGGAGTCATCCCGAGCAGCGAGGAGTTGATTCCTTTATATTACGATAAATATGGGGCGATTACTCAAATAAGGGGACCCAGGTCTCATCAGAAGTGTTCTGAGGAGGTTCCAACTTATTAGAGAGATCGTGGCCCGAAGAGATGTAGTAGTGGAAAGAGTTCCATACGAAGATAACATTGCAGATCCACAGACAAAGCCATTAACTCAGATTGTCTTTGAGCATCACAGAGGTCTAATGGGGATCAAACATTTAGGTCAAGTGGGAGATTGCTAGTCATATGTGCCCTGTAAGCCAATCACATGAGTGATGGCACTTGTGACTTGATATGCACTTTATCTCTTTGCTTATTATTAGGCGTTTTATCACTTTATCTTGCATGTTACATATACTGTGATATCCTTGGATCTGTGCAATGGGAATCGGATTGTGATGAGATCATGATAATGATACCGATTCACCTTTAAACACAGACCCTAAATTATCTTGGTCATAGGTTACTCGAGAAAGACATCAAGATAACCGGATAGACTAATGAGCTGTATACCCGTTCATATGATGGAGGTAGCTGGTCTCATAGCTACTCATGTGGGGACACTAAGGGTACAGTGCAGGTGCTCATTGGGGAATAAGTTCACTGATTGATCTGCCTACGGAATGCTGGATGGTTATTGATACCTCACGTCAGACAATGATTTTGTAGTCCCAATAGTGTATCTGGTCCTTAGACTTGAGACACCAATGATGTCTTATATGAGTACTCCACTCTTTGATATCAGATTTATAGGTTTGGAAAGTTTCAGATCTAGTACAGTCGGTAATTAGGAGTGGTAGCTAACCTTATGAGGGCTATTGAGTGTCAATAGAGGATCATCCGCTCTCGGTATCATGAGAGGAATATCCCATGTGTTCTTGCTCGAAAAAATCCTTAGCCAAGGTTATTCGGATTGAGAGAGAAAGAGTTCTCCAGGAGAATCTTACAAGAGCAAGACTCGAGGAGAGACCGTATAGGCCTGACAGCACCATGCCCGGTATAGGGTCTCTTGGTTATTGAATGGATGAGAGACTATAGATACATGATGGCCCAGGTGGGAATAGGTCAGAAGAGTTGGTACATGGTAGCGGACCGAATAGGTCAAGTTGGATTCTCTGTATCGTCTAGACTTACAGCGGCAGTGAGTAACAGTGCGTCCGAGTCGATGAGTTTGGTGAATTATTATAGAGATAATAATTCACTAAGTCAGAAGGAGTTCTGGTAAGTATGACTCATGGCCAGCTCAATATTGGGCATAGAGGGTCACACACATATGGTAGGTGTTGCGACGAGTAGAGGTTTGGATATGAGATATCCGCTGAAATATCCATTAAGCCCCTGAATTATTGGATCCTAAGATGAGATCCAATAATTGCTAATAAGATATTATTAGGTAGAGACCCACTAATCCAAGAGGCTTGGGTAATTGGATGGAGATCCAATACCCAATATGGCAAAAGATCCATTAGGGTTTTCAGGGTGCCTCTATAAATAGGAGGGAACCAAAGCTCTATAGGCTGAGGGTTTCCTTTGGTAGCCACCTCCTGTTCTCCTCTCCCTAGAGAGAGAGATGCATCGTCGCAATCCCTACCGTGTGGATACCGCTAGAGAGGAGGACGCTTGACCTCCTTCATCCTCTCCCACAGATCTACAGGAATTCAGGGATATACGATCTCCCTAGGTATCTTCTTTTACACGTGTAGTTTTACGGATTTGTTTTTGACGCACCGATCTTTGCATGACGACGGAAACTTTCTATAGGAAATCTGGGGTTTTGTTTTCTGTTCTTTCGCTGCACATGAGATGTCGCTCCCCCTTGTGGATTTCCCAACAGTCACTAGTGGTACCACTACTAGTCTGACTCTGACATTGGGCGGTACCACCGTTCAGTCTGACGGTACCATCGCCTGACACACTAACACGATCAGTGTACTAGGCGGTACCACCAACCAACCAGTGGTGCCACCGCCCAAGCACTCTGCCCAAGGGCGGTACCACCACCTAGTCTTGGCGGTACCATCACCCCAGACTACTTGGGAAGCTAGACCTGGGTGGTGCCACCGCCCCAGTCTAGCAGTGCCATTGCCAAACAGTGTATAGTACTCATGGTTGGGCCTTAAACCCGGCCCAAACCGATCCAATACAGGGCCTAGTTGGCCCCTAACAAGGTTAAAATATTAACACCTAATCTTAACCCTAATTATGTGCTAACTATGACATTAAAGACATTTCCTAAGCTATTACAAAATCTGGAAAGTCAAGACTTCTTTCGGTAAGCTTCCGGCGAACTTCCGATGGTCTTCCGACGAACTCTCGGATACATTCTGTGGACTCCCAACAAGCTCCTGGACTTCATGATTGATCTTGGTGAGTTCCGATTAGCTTCTTCGGCAAGCTCCAATCTTTCTCAGTGAGCTCCGATGAATCTTCGGACTTTCGTCGAACTCTCGAACTCCCAACGATCCACCGCACTTGACTTCAGCACTTTGTTTCACTTTATATCTTCATCGTTATCGTAGTTAATCCTACACACAAGCCAAAACTCTACTTCGAACTAGAAAGTTATTACAATATGAATTGACATTCTGTTGCCTGGCACGTCATTGGCCTATCAATGCTTCGTTCGATACTTCGACACATCGTCCTCTCTTGCGGCCTATTGCCCAATCGACGATTGATCTCCCTAACCCCGATATCATTGGCATAACATCACTCTTCTTGGCTTGATGCCCGACATCCAATGCCTTCGATTGATTGTCGATCGAACCTCCGGCTCGACATCCAATATCCTGACATGATTTCCTCCGACACAACGTCAATTCCTACTGCGTCAACTATCTAATCCTGATCGAGTAGACCTTCATCACTCAAAATATAATTAGACAACAAAACATAATCAATTAGTTTCATCATCAAAATTTGAGACCCAACAGATATCACGCATTTATCATGATACCAAAATTTGTCAACATGACGTCAAAGCATGATAACCATTTTCAAGTTCGATATCAAATGATGATATATATTCATCATTTCAAAACGTCAAAGCATGATAACCATTTTCAAGTTCGATATCAAATGATGATATATATTCATCATTTCAAAACATGATACCTGTTGGGAAATCCAAGGAGCCCACATCTGCTACGGAAGAATAGAAAATAAAACACCTTAGATTTTCATAAAAGGTTCTGTCGTTATGCGAAGATCGGTGCATCAAAACAAATCTGCAAATCCGAAAACTACGTATGTAAGAAGAACGATAGTACCTAGGGAGATCGTATATCCCTGATTTCCTATAGATCTATGGGGAAGGATGAAGGAGGTCAAGCGTCCTCCTCTCTAACGGTATCCACACGATAGGGACTGCAACGATGCTCCTCTCTAGGGAGAGGAGAATAGAAGGTGGCTACCAAGAAAAACCCTAACCTATAGGCCTTTGGTTCTCTCCTATTTATAGAGGCCCCCTGTCAAACCTAATGGATCTAGCCCTATTAGGTATTGGATCTCTATCCAATTACCCAAGCCTCTTAGATCAATGGGTCTCTACCCAATAATCTAGCTCTTATTGGATCTCATCCATAGGATCCAATAATATAGGGGCTTATTGGATATCCAATAAGATAGGGGCTGTGACAGATATCTCATATTTGAACCTCTACTCATTGCAACACATACCATATGTGTGTGACCCTCTAGACCCAATATCGAGCGAGCAATGAGTCATACCTATCAGAACTCCTTCTAACTCAGTGAATTATTATCTCTATAATAATTCACTCGATTCATCGACTGCGGACGTACTAGGCCACTACGTCGTACTCCCCAAACGATACAGGGGAATCCAATCATTTGAACCTATTTGCCCTCAGTTACTATGTATCTATAGTTCCTCATCCATCTAATATCCCAAAGAACATATATCGAGCATGGTGTTGTCAGGCCTATACGATTTCCAATTGAGTCTCGCTCTAATTGGATTCTCCCAGTGAACTCTTTCTCTCTCAATTCAAATGACCCTGGTCAGGGATTTGCTTGAGCAAGAACACATGGGATATTCCTCTCATGATACCGAGAGTGGATGATCCTTTATTTACACTCGATTGTCCTCGTAAGATTAGTTGTCACTCTCAATAACCGGTTGTATTAGATATGGAACTTTCAAACTTATAAGTTTGGTATCAAAGAGTGGAGTACTCATACAGGACATCCTTGGTGTCTCTATTGGGAAATCCACAAGAGAGCGACATCTCATGCGTAGCGGAAGAACAAAAACAAAACACCCCAGATTTCCCATAGAAAGTTTCCGTCGTCATACAAAGATCGGTGCATCAAAACAAATCCACAAAAATTACATGTGTTAAAGAAAATACTTAGGGAGATCGTATATCCCTAAATCCCTGCAAATTTGTAGGAAGGATGAAGGAGGTCAAGTGTCCTCCTCTCTAGCGGTATCCACACGACAGGGACTACGACGATGCACTTCTCTAGGGAGAAGAGAACAGGAGGTGGCTACCAAGAGAACTCTTTGCCTATAGAGATTTGGTTCCCTCCTATTTATAGAGGCCCCTTGTAAACCCTAATGGATCTTGCCCTATTGGTTATTGGATCTTCATCCAATTACCTAAGCCTCTTAGATTAGTGGGTCTCTACCCAATAATCTTTTATTAGTAATTATTGGATCTCATCTTAGCATCCAATAATTCAGGGGCTTAATGGATATCCAATAAGTTATGGGGTCCAGCGGATATCTCATATCTAAACCTCTACTCGTCACAACACCTACCATATGTGTGTGACCCTCTATGCCCAATATCGAACTAGCCGTGAGCCATACTTGTCAGAACTCCTTTTGATTTAGTGAATTATTATTTCTATAATAATTCACCCAACTCATCGACTGCGGACATACTAGGCCACTATGTCCCAGCCCCTAGACGATATAGGGGAATCCAATCCTTTAGACCTATCTGTTCTCAGTTACCATGTATCTATAGTCCCTCATCCATCTAATATCCCAGAGATTCTATATCAAACATGATACTGTCAGGCCTATACGGTCACTCATTATTAAGTTTCATGAAACGAGATGACGTGTGATGCGTATCCGACGGTGGAACGAGACGACGCGTGATGCGTATCCGGCGGAGTAGACTTGCGCAGGGCTCGTCGCGGACGACGGAAACGCTTAACAGCTAAATCGCCCATTTCCCCTTCAATTTTGTAGACCGTTGGACCCAAGAGATGGAGCAATTGCAGCTGACCGATCAAAATCTGACGGCCCAGTCCGATGTCTTGTTTCCTGAAACGTGAGGAAAGCACGACGCGTACGCGGCGACCATGGCGCGACGGGTCCTCAAACAAGCACTATTTTTCTGACCCTTGCATTTCCCACGCACAAATGTACTGACGTGACTATTGGCGGCATTCCCGGGACCCGCTGCCTCTGTAGAATCTCTTTACGCATTTTAACGGAGTGGGTCCTGCATGTGAGGACACCTAAAGCGTCATTCGAGGCGTGCTCGGGCGGCAAGTACGTAATTTTATCAGATGTACAGGGGTGTTGTTGGAAGGGGAAGAGATAACGTCGGGTTATAAGGACGTTTTATGGGGTGGAATCAATGGTCGCGAAGCCGAGGGCACATAACACCTGCGTCCTCTCTCCTCCTCTCGCCATTTTCTCCGTTGTTGTTTACAGATCTTTTTTTTCCCGCTATTGTGAGATCTATCGCGGAGGAGGCATGGCGGATCAGCTTACCGACGATCAGATCGCCGAGTTCAAGGAGGCCTTCAGCTTGTTCGACAAGGACGGCGATGGTTAGATCCACTCAATGCCGTTTTGCTCTTGTCCTTTTAATTCCTATACATGTTCCACATCTTATGCCCTGCTGATCGTTTCTTGCCTCCTTTGAGCTATTTGGCATCGGATCTGCTATTTAATTTGATGGTGAAGGACTTAATCTGTTTCTATTATTCTGCACACTTGGATTCGAAAGTATGCCATCTGGTTTTTCATACGACTTTTAAGTCTTCGAAGAGTATTGTTTGATCTTCTTCTACGGAAGAGTGTATTTCACTTGAGATTTAAGGCTGTATCACTTGAGATCTACATAAGTCTGTGGATTTTTTCTGTCAAATACTTGCATTAAGAATTGCAGATAATTGATCAAAGCAATTTTGTCTCTCTCCTATCCTATATTACTAATGAGTATGCATTATTAGTTAACATCATGATTCCATTGTCACTTCTATATTACTAATCGGTACTTCTATTTAAGACCTTTTATTAGCTTTATAAGTCTTGGACTGAGATACCTTGGTGTAGATCATATTTTTTTAGTTGAAGAGGCATATAATGGAAAGGGCTCTAGGATTTGATTAGATCATATTTTAATGAACTTTGTTTATAGACTTGGTCATTGTACCCCCAATTTGTGATGATGAATTCATATATTGGGATTTTTGCGGTGTGAACAGGCTGGTCATTTTTCTTCCACAGAAATTGGGTTGCTAATGGAAGAGATTATATATTTAATTAACCAGTGTGTGGTATTAGTATCTCAGACAATTTAAAGTGAAAGTATGGCTACTGAGCAACTTCAACCATATCAACAAAAAATGATCATGCAAAATCTGTTAGTGTCTCATAGTCTTTAATGAATGGATCATTCAAGAATTCAGTTGTGAATGATGAGTCACTGATAGATTGCTGCATTGACCGTTTTGGACTTTTCTTGAAAATATTATTTAGGCACTCTAGAAACTTTAATGAGTGGATTTAGTGGATGAATCACCATGATGTGACAAAAAAAAGGTATTCCAATCCATTTGATACACATGTTAAATTATTTGATTGAGCTATTTGTGGTTGTAAATAAAAAGCATAGTATTAGAGTAGAATAAGATATGATCATGTACATCTTCAAATACATAATAGATATAGATCAATTGATGCTTTTAGTTTCAGTTTTATCAAAAACAACATTTTAGGTGCCCATAGATCTTGCTGCAGCAACAATTTTACCATTTGGCATATTCTCAAGGTGGTTTAGTGCATGAGGCTCTTGTTGGTGCTTCACCATTACAACTAGAGAGGCTCTTTCATTGATAACAGTCTTGGTCAGTCAAATTGCAAAGGCACAACCTTCCTGTTGTGTCAAGGTTTCCTTATGCGTGTTGGCATATATTGTAGAGCATAATTTTAATGATTTTAAGGAATCAATTATTTTATCTTATTTTTTAGTATAGGGTTATTAGCAGGAACAACCTTTCTTTGATCTCTTTTAGTCGTTAGGGATAGAAATGGAACATTAGTTTTCACAGGCTCAAACTAAAGTTGTTTGCTTATAGTGCAACAACTGTCTCCATTAATATTGCTCCCTAAATAGTATCTATTGATATTTGGACACTTCACAAATTCTCTTTAAACAATGGGTACTCTTTTTGATGTGTGCTAAGATATGGCATGTAGTTAAACTATTAATTACGATGATTACATGTGTATGTATTTTCTTTTCTCTATTTAATTGCACTTCTAGGTGTAGTATTAGCTATATCGAATAGGATTGTTGGAAAAATAACAGGGGGATTCAAAATTGATTTTATCTTTTATTTTATTCTCTTTTATATTATTTTCCATGTTCACATTTTCTCAACTAAGTCCTTGACAATGTGGCAATGTGTACGGGGTTTCCTCTTTGGTTGTGGCATCCCTAGAATTAATTCCATTGGTGTACATGCATGATGTAGATCATGAAAGATCCTAATTGCTTCATGGCTTCTGCATTGAAATCTTGGTACATAACAAGACTTTATCCATCCTAGTGTTAATAGAGGGAGATGTATGCATAGAACTAAAATAAGTTATACTAATCTTTTTCAATACATTTTATTTTTTTAGATCCAATTTGCTTTTTATTCTATGCTATCTTCATTATTTGATCCATCCTACTTTTTATTTTGCTGGTGTTGGATGGCATTTTCAATATCCTTCTTGATCATGCTCATACGAGGACAACCCTAGTTGTATGTTAGGGTGATTTCTTGATGAAAGGCTATATGAAAGGTCGAGAATGCAACCTTAAAATGTATGTTATCAAAAGTAATTTTTCTCAACTTCAATGAAAACATCTAATAAGTAACTAATGTGAGAAATTAAATTAGGAAGTTTAGAAGGGAGGGGTAACTAATGTGACATATTTCTGACCTTTTCTGAAGGCTTTTATTGAAAATCGTCCTAAGATCCAATTGAAGTTGTTATGAGCATGATCGTATAGGAAGTTGAATATTCGACCAGTACTAGTAAAATAGAAAAGTAGAAAACAATGATTAATGAAGGCAATGGAGTAGAGAGGTGAGGTGGATTGAAAGAAGTGAAGTGGATACAAAGAAAGTAATTTATTTTTGTCTCTGGGTAAGTAGTGAAACAACCGTGGCTTCTTCATGGTGTATTTTATGTTCGTAAATGCCCAGTGTCTGTTTTGACATCGTGACAACCAATGGTAAATCCTGCATACATTACCAATTAGTTTAGGAACATGAACATGAAATAAAAAGCATAAAGAAGATAAAGAAAAAAAAATCAATTTTGAGTTCTTCATGGTGCATATGGAGAGCTCAAAATTGATGGTGTATATAATGCACTCTCTATGTGGAGAAGTCATGAAACAACCATGAGCTCTTGATGGTGTATGTCATGCTCGTAAACCCCTAGTATTGGTTTTGAAGATGTGACAACCAATGGTAAATCCTGTGTACATTACCAAATACCACATTCCCAGTGACTTAGTTTATAAACTTGAACATGAAATAAAAAGAAAAAAGGAAGATAAATTTAAAAAATTAATTATGGTTTTCTTATTATTTTTGATAATCCACAATACTTTAGAATTTTAAATTTAAACAAATAAATATATCGATATTTCGTTGGTGCATTTATTGTATGGTCAATGGGACATCTTTAAATTATTTAACATTAGAAAGCATCCATCTAAAAGATACAGATGAACTAGTTTAGTGTAGAAGACATTTATCTAAAGGAAATAAAGTGAATGAGATCTTGAAGTGTCATGCGTAATATGATATACATCTTTGTGGGTTTGCATTTTACTACAATGACCTATAATGAATCTTAAAATTAGGTACCATTGAGTAATAAATGGACAAAACCTTGAGTAATAAATGTTAGAATGATGTTAACTGGATCTCTAATTCATTGAAAATTACATCAAATTTTTGCTATCTATCATCTTTAATGATAATATTATCATGTCAATCTTCTAAACAAACTAGGAGTACTATGGAAGCTGAAATCATAACACCATCCATTTTGAATTTGGTTTGTATGCTTCCATTGCTCTGATATGATCCATTTATTTTCTGAATTTTTAAATAATATTTATTGAGTTGTGTTTAGTATAGAAAGAGTCGAATAGGGATTTATTTAATATTTATTTATTATTAATAGTCCAAGTCCTAGTGGACTCTAGGTAGAACTCTATAAATAGGGTTATATTTGTTTATTTTCAAAAAACAATGAAAAAGTTATCTTAGTCGTTTGGCAAACCCTAAAAGGTCGATCCCCTCAAAGCGATCAAAGGAGGCTGATCCCCTCGAAGTGATAAGGAGGCCGATCCCCTCAAAGTGATCATTTATCTTCTTTTCTTCCAATTCTTTCGCTTTATCTCCGTTTCTTTCACTTCTTCCATGATAAAACCCTAAGGGGTCTTATTATTTGGTATCAGAGCGACGTGATAGAACCCTTGCAGATTCTAAGCTTGGGGTTGATCTCTATAGGGGATCGGCCTCCTTGGAACTCTATAGGGGTTCCTTCCTCCAAGTTGCTGCTCAAAGGCTGCTAAAAGATTGATCTATTCATTGATAAAAAGAGGATGAATACATGGCTATTTATAGGGCTTTTAAGCCCCAACTCCTAATAGGAATCTTACTCAAGACTCATACTTCTAACCAACTCCTAATTAGGACTCCTTCTATAATAGGACTCCTACTTCTAATAAGACTCTTTCTCTAATAGGACTCCTTCTAATAGGACTTCTTCTCTAGCAGGACTCCTACTTCTAATAAGACTCTTTCTCTGATAGGACTCCTATTTCTAATAGGATTTCTTCTCTAGTAGAACTCTTTTTTTAATAGGACTCTTATTTCTAATAGGACTCCTTTTCTAAGAAGCAACCTAACCCTATCCTAACCGGCCTCTTTACCTCTTTAATAGGGGTCGGCTAGATAGGATTTACATGAATGCCCTTATCAATGAAACTAAATTAGGACTCTCCTAACTAGAGTCCCAACAGATTAGGACTCTCTTAGCTAGAGTCCTAATAGACCCGCCCTCTTCAAATCAGCCTTGTCCTCGAGGCTGACGCTCCATGAATTCTGAGAGTTTGATATTCAAGTTATCATAGTTCTCCCAAGTGGCATCTTCTGTTGGTAGGTTCGCCCACTGTATTAGCACTTCAATAGCGGGTCGTCGTCGTCTAGTCACGATCCATTGATCAATAATGGCACTTAGTTGGATCTGGAGCTCTCCTTGGGTAGTCATATTTGGTAGATGGCTTTAAGCTATCTCGTTTTGTCCCAACTTGAGCTTTAAACACGACACATGGAAGACTAGATGGGTTCGAGGGCTGGCGGGTAAGTCCAATCTGTATGCTACTACTTCGATGTGCTCTAAAATTTGGTAGGATCCATAGAACCGAGGTGAAAGCTTCATAGATGCTCTGGTCTTCGGATCATCTTGCCATTCCCTCTTAATATCCTCAGGGAAGTTGTTGGTTGAAAGTGAAACGGTCGAAAATTCAGCTTGCTCGGGTAGCCGCGAAAGTGCATCTGAAACAACATTCTCTTTTCCCCTTTTGTAAGTTATTTCATGATCATATCCAAGAAACTTTGTTACCCATTTTTGCCACTCAGGGGAAGATATCTTCTGCTCCAAGAAATATTTTAGGCTTTTACGGTCGGTCTTGATTTGAAAGCGTCACTTGATCAAGTACAATCTCCATTTGGCCACCGCATGCACAATTGCGAGAATCTCCTTGTCGTAAATAGTCATCTTGAGATGGGAAGGAGATAACGCCTTATTGGTATAAGTGAGGGGGCGGCCATCTTTCATTAGTATAACACCAATTCCGACTCCGGAGGCATCGGCTTCAATAATAAAAGCCTTGCCGAAGTCGGGTAACGCTAGTACGGGCGTAGTTATCATTGCGACTTTAAGTTCATTGAAGGCGGTGGTGGCTTTGTCCGACCACTGGAAAGCATCTTTTTTCAGTAAGAAAGGGTTGCACTGATCTTTTCATAGTTTTTCACGAACTTGCGGTAATAACCTGTTAAACCGAGAAAGCCACGCAGCGATTTTATGTTCCTCGGGGTCAGCCAGTTCTGTATTGCTTCAATTTTGGAGGGGTCCATTGTCACCCCTTCCTCTGATATGATATGCTCAAGATATTCCACCTTTTGTTGAAGAAAGTTGCACTTTATTTTTTTGACAAAAAGAATATGTTCTCGCAAAATTGTCAAAACAAGTTATAATTGTTGAATATGACTTTCAAGAGAAGGGTTGTAAATAAGGATATCGTCGAAGAAAACCAGCACAAATTTACGAAGATAACTCCGGAAAATATCATTCATAAGGCTCTGGAAGGTGGAGGGAGCATTGGTGAGACCAAAGGGCATTACCAGAAATTCGTAGTGACCGTTATGCGTTCGAAAGGCAGTTTTCGGTATGTCTTCTTCATGCACTCGTATTTGATGATACCCAGATCGAAGGTCCCGCTTTGTGAAGACTCGTGCTCCCTTTAATTCATCAAGCAATTTATGTACTATTGGAATAGGGTACTTGTCCTTGACGGTTATGCCGTTGAGAGCTCGGTAATCAATGCACATTCGCCATGTTCCGTCTTTCTTTCGTACGAGAAGCACCGGTGAAGAGTAGGGGCTGCAACTTGGCTGAATAGCTCATGTTTCAAGCATCTCTTTTACAATACTTTCTATTTCATCTTTCTGGAGATGTGGATATCGATATGGCCAAGTATTTGCTGGAGGTTTGCCTGGAAGAATCGGTATACGATGATCATGCCGGCGATTAAGAGGTAGGCTGCGTGGTTCGTAAAATATATCTGAAAATTCAACAAGCAAGGGAAGTAGGTTTGGATCTTCAAATTCGATTGGCTCTCCCTTAGATTGCTGCTCAAGTTGTACCAAAAAGCCGCTGCATGCTTTGTGCAAAACTTTCTCGATTCGTTGTGTGCAAATCGTCGTTACGTCGCCCCCACGTTTCCGGCACAATATCACATGTTTCTCCTTACTATAAAATTTCATAATTAATTTCAAAAAATTCCAAGAAACATTACCTAATGTCGTCAATCATTCAATGCCAAGCACGGCCTCATAATCATCAAGAGGGAGGAGAAAAAAATCTGCAATTATCTCTTGGTCCTGCAGCAACAGTTTCACCCATGGGCACCTACGATCACACTTCAAAATTCGTCCATCTGCGACCTTAACATAAAACCTGCTGCAATTCTCAATAGGTAAGGTCATCCGAACAGCAATCTTGCTGTTCATAAAATTATTAGTGCTCCCGGTGTCAATAAGAACGGTGATCGGTTGTTGCTTCAGAGATCCTCCCACTTTCATTGTTTGCGGGTTCGCGTAACCGGCAAGGGCATGCATCGTAATATCAATTGGTTGTTGTTCTTCATCCGCGACCTCTTCCTCATGCTCCTAGACCTCCTCCTCCATGTCTTCAGAGGTTCAATCAGTAGGAGGTGGCCCCTTTTGCAGCGATGATCGCGGTTCCATAGCTCGTCGCAATGCCAACAAAGACCCTTTGCTGATCGGTCACGTAGTTCTTCTCTTGTCAATTTTTTTGGCAACGAAGGATGGCTAGGAGCAGAAGGGGGTTTACATGCTGAGGTTCTAGGAGTGGTCTCATCCTCCGAGCATCTTGGTTGAGCCGTTCTTCTTGTATTCGGGCAAAAGAAATCGCAACCATCACAGTACGGGGCTGTCGTGCCTTAACTTCCCCTTTTATTTCTGGCTTGAGTCCTTCGATGAATGTTCCTAACAATTGACGGTCAGTCCAATCACTAGCAAGGTAGGATAGCTTCTCAAACCTAGTTTGGTAATCTTGACTCGTAGAGGTTTGTCGAATTTTTGCGAGTTGGCCGTCGATATTTTCATACTCCGTAGGTCCGAAACGGTTCAGCAGTGCGTTCTTAAATTGATTCTACGTCGGAGCCCCATGATTATATTCCAGCCAATTGTACCATTGAATAGCATCTCCTTCAAGGTGGCTGACAGCAATCTCTACCATAGCATTATCCGATGTTCGGTGATAGTGAAAGTAACGTTCGGCACGCGAAATCCACCCCGCCGGGTCTCCTTCTTCCCATCGTGGGAAGTCCACCCTCATGCGTGGTTGAAGCATGTCCGAGGGCTGTCTCTCTTTCTCTGGGGTCCTTTCTAAATTCTCTCTTTGCTGCAATTTGGTTGGACTCGGTGGTTGTCCAATTCTGAATTCTGTAAACAAGGCGTGCAATTTGTCTTCCAAGCGCGATTCAAGTCGTGATTCAATCCGAGATTCTCATGCTTCAAATTTGGCATCAATTGGATCTTGAGAAGCCATAGCATATGCTTGTAGATCAGAGATGCCCTTGTCTTTTTTCTGTTGACGGGTTAATGGCATAGGGTGGTGGAAGGTTCAGACAATAGATCGGTGATAGAAGGGTTCGGCTATAATGGTTTACTATTTTGGGCTACAGTATTTGATGCTGTTAGGGTTATGAAACTAGGTTATGATGGCTGCATCTTAAGGCTAGAGGGATGCCCTAAAGACGTCTTAGTTTGTGGCAACAAGGTGGCTAGGGTTTGGTAGGTTACGGAAAAGAAAAAAGGACAAAGGTGCAACACCAGATCTGTCTCCGAAAAAATTCCAACAGTAAAGATGTAATTTTTTCCAGAAATTTTCAAAAGAGGTTCAAGTAAAACTCAAAGGGAATCTATTGATAAGGGAGAGGTAATGCTGTTAAAAATTTCGTAGAAAGAAATGACAGCAAGAGGTTCGGCAAAATTGAGGATCACGGAGAGATATTATAGCAGATTTTTACGTCTAAAGTGCAGCAGTTTGGACGTAAAAGATAAGTGGTTTATATTGAGAATTTTTCGACAAAACCAAAGGGAAAACTACTATTAGGAAGTGTCAAAGTCGTCATAAAAATTTCATAGAGATTTGGATAGAAAAAACGTAGTAGCAAGATTAAAAAGACAGTGCTATGCGGCTGAAATTCTGCAGTGCAACTTTCGTTGTAGAGATGAAAACTTTACGATGAAAAGTTTATGCAACAATATAGGAATGAATTTTTTGGATTTTTTTGAATAAGGATAACTAAATTGCAGCAGCAGTAAGGTAGATAACCAGAACCTGTTGTAATTCACGGGAAGATCAAAGGATGATCTATGTTGGTAGAGATGACGGCGGAATTCGGCGATGATCTTCTAAGCAATTGTGGGAATTGCTTTGGGCGGTTGTGGAGGGCTGGTGGATGGCTATGGAAGGGCAGTGAGATGCCAAGAACACTGCTCTGATACCAAGTGATAGAACCCTTGCGGATTCTAAGCTTGGGGTTGATCTCTATAGGGGATCGGCCTCCTTGGAACTCTATAAGGGTTCCTTCCTCCAAGTTACTGCTCAAAGGCTGCTAAAAGATTGATCTATTTATTGATGAAAAGAGGATGAATACATGACTATTTATAGGGCTTCTAAGCCCCAACTCCTAATAGGAATCTTACTCAAGACTCCTACTTCTAACCAACTCCTAATTAGGACTCCTACTTCTAATAAGACTCTTTCTCTAATAGGACTCCTTCTTCTAATAGGACTTCTTTTCTAGCAGGACTCCTACTTCTAATAAAACTCTTTCTCTAATAGGACTCCTACTTCTAATAGGACTTCTTCTCTGGAACTCTTTTTCTAATAGGACTCCTATTTCTAATAGGACTCCTTTTCTAAGAAGCAACCTAACCCTATCCTAGCCGGCCTCTTCACCTTTTTAATAGGGGTCGGCTAGATAGGATTTACATAAATGCCCTTATCAATGAAACTAAATTAGGACTTTCCTAATTAGAGTCCCAACAAATTAGGACTCTCCTAGCTAGAGTTCTAACACGACGATCCTCGGCATTCTCGTTGCAACTTCGTCACAACTATCCAAAAACAAAAAAAAAGAGAGGGAAGGGTGAAGCCGGCAACCATGCCCCTTTCTCACTGCGACTCGGCCACTGCTTCTTGGCCACGATCGTTGCCATTGCTGCCTTCTCTCTATCGTTGCCACTGCCAACGATCATCACCGCTGTTGCTTCCTCAACCGCCGAAGCCAGCGTGTGGTGTGACAGAAACAGGGCAGCACCGTCGATCTTAGCCTCGGTGCTCTTCGTTGCCTCCTCTTGGGTCGCAACCATAACCACCATAACCACCATAGCTGCGCGATCACTGCCCCCTCTCCACCGCCGCCGCTACCAGCGACCATCGTCGCCGTTGCTTCCTCAACCGCCACAGTCAACGTGCGGTGTGACAGAAACAGGGCCGCACCGTCGATCTCAGCCCCGACGCTCTTCACTGCCTCCTCTTGGATCGCAATCGCAGTCGCCACAGCCGCGCGATCACTGCCCTCTCTCCACCGCCGTCGCCGCCAGCGACCATTGCCGCCGCTGCTTCGTCAACCGCCGTAACCAGCGTGTAGTGTGGCAGAAACAGGGCAGCACTTTCGATCTCAGCCCGGTGCTCTTCGCTGCCTTCTCTTGGGTCGCAATCGTAGCTGCCACAGTCGTCGGTTCCTCCCCTTCTCGTTGCCGGCTGCGACAGCAAACTTCGCAGCCCATGCCCTCTACCGCCGTAGCCTCCAGCCAGCGACCACCTCCCGGCTTGCTGTAGCGCGAGACGGGGTTGTCGCCGCTGCTCTACGGCTAGCAAACCACCTAGCCTTGTTGCTCCCTTGGCAACTCCATCTCCAGCCGCCATGACCCTTGCCGACCCCCCCACAATGCTGCTGCTTTCACCCCATGACGCCATTGCCTTCTAACAGCCCTATTCTTCAGCGAAACAGAGCTTTCCCATGACCGCCACAAGTGCCGGCTGCCATCGCAAACTCCTCAATCGCCATGACTGCTGCAGCCACCCACGACCGGTGCCGACTTCCCACGACGCTGCTGCATTCTTCCCATGAATGCTGCCTTCCAACTTTTTTCCAGCCGCACCACCGTAATCTCAACCCTGGCTGCTCGACGATCGCCTCTTTTTATCGCAACACCTGTAGCAACATCGACACTGCCACCATCCAGCCCTCGACACCTATAGCAACACCGCACGCAGCAGGAGACCCTTAATGAATTCAGAAGAAGCATATTGGAGAACTTTAGTAAGTTTCAACAAGATGGACAGCTCGCTAAAATTTGTCAGACTTCTACAGTGTTAGAATACTAGGGCAGATTCAAACGATGGTCAAATTAAGCCATAGTTTGGTCTGAACGACAACTAGTGGACACCTTTATTGAAGGACTTAATCCAGATATCAGATGTGAAGTTAAGGCTCGACAACCCCACACTATGATAGTTATCATTTCATTTGCACGTCTACATGAGGAAAAAATCAGTCAAAAAAATTGTCGAAACAGAAGTGACAACAAATAAATGATCATCGAGCCACCAGCCTCATCTATTCTCAGCCAAAACCTTAACACTCAAAAACTAACCCAAGAAGAGCTCAAGGAAAGATCAACAAAGGGTTTGTGCTGGTATTGTGATGAAAAGTGGAGTAAGGAGCACAGATGTAAACAAGGGTAACTTCTGAGGATTGAACCAATTAGGGAGGACCCGGAAGCTGACAACGTTGACTCCGATCATGAAGGTGTAGATTTTGATAAAGATGCTGGACCTATTATACATATAGTGCATGCATTAGTTGGCTATTCTAACCCGCAAACAATGAAAGTTAAAGGAATTTTGGAACATCAACCTGTTATAGTTCTGATTGATACCGGTAGCATTAGCAAATTTCATGGACAGTAAGGTTGCTGACCGACTGGCCTACCATATTGAAGACTGTGACAAATTCGAAATAACGGTCGTTAATGGACGAACTTTAACTAGGGATAGCAAATTTTTAAAGATAAAGCTGATTATACAGGGCCAAAAACTACAGGTGGATTTCTTTTTGCTACCCTTGAAAGACTTCAAAGTGGTGATTCTAAAGGGAAGACGAAGAAGTAAAGCCACAGGTGCTACTAGCCATCGGATGGAGAGGGTTCTGCAGAAGATTGCAATGACTACTATATTAAAAGGTCGACCTGTTGCTCACACAATCAAAAGGTGGAGGTCGTACTTGATCAACGAGTTATGATGCGCCGTATATACCTTGTGCTGAAAGAGAAGCTTCTCAAATTTGATACCACTCAGCCTTGAGGACAAAGCTGATTTGAAGGAGACGGAACTATTACGATCCTTTTATTTTTTGAATTTTTAAATAATATTTATTGAGTTGTGTTTAGTATAGAAAGAGTCGAATAGAGAGTTTTGTCACATCTCAGATTTATAAAATATAATAAATCATCATTTTATTATTCGTAATTTATAGAATACACTCTTTTCATCCTTGAATTCAAATCCTTGCTTTTACAATAGTAAATATTTTATTAACAAAAAAGATCACATCTTCTTAGTAGGGTTATAAGTCTCTTCTAATTAAGCATATCTATTGTAAAATTGTAGATTATGTTGAAAATAAATATAAGATAAAAATATATCAACAACCACACATGCTGGTAGGAACCTCAGAAAAATCATAAAAATAACCTAATATTCATGAAACAAATATCAATAAATTAATAAAAAATAATAATATATCAATTCATTATAAATCTTAAACATCTGAAAAACAATAATAATTTCTTAAAAAAATCATGCATTTGTCACATATAACACATACAAGATAACTGGATAACAAAGGCATACATTACACCCGATGGTGCACTCTCCCAACAGCGGATGGAGAGGCATACTCCACGAGATGGATGACCCAATAGTGGATGGAGATAATCCATATCGCACTCCCAACAGCGGATGGAGTGGTATCCCTCATCCGCCCAAGTGGAGACACGTTTCTCCTAACAGCGGATGGAGGAACCGTTTAACTGGATAACAAAGGTATACATTACACCCGATGGTGCACTCTCCCAACAGCGGATGGAGAGGCATACTCCATGGGATGGATGACCCAATAGCGGATGGAGATAATCCATTTCGCACTCCCAACAACGAATGGAGTGGTATCCCTCATCCGCCCAAGTGGAGACACATTTCTCCTAATAGCGGATGGAGGAACCGTCTAACCATCACGTCTGATGGTTCACTAATCCCCGAAGGGAATCGCCATACCTGCCCTCGGTAGGGATACATAAACATCCATGATTATTAATTTACATTCACTCATTCATTCACACATGCATCCTAGAAATAGTATGATCAAATGTTATAAGAGACCATGCTTTATGTATGATCTACTAGACTATGTCCATTGGTGGCTTCGCATTGTGACAGGCCTGCAGCTCCTTTCACAGATTATACTTCCAATGTAAATCATTAGCCTAGTTACATCTACTACATGGTACAATCATATCAATATCATAAACTTAAGAAAAGTAGGAAACCAATAATCATTTTCAAATGACATCTTCAAAGAAATTTTTAAATTCATCAAATCATAAGGGCTTAAAATATCAATCTCTCAATAGTCCTCAATCAATCAAAACCTTAATTGGAATAGCTCAATTGACTTAAATCATACTCAATTCAATTATGACCTAATAGAACCAACCTTAAATCCTTATAGAACTAGTCTAGAATCACCCTAGACTAGTCTAATTTAGATTTGATTGATCTCGATAAGGTCAAGTAGGATTGAATTGGTCAAGTTAGTTTGGAATCATCCTAAACTAACTTAACCGATCAAACTTATATGATTTAGTCAATTAAAGAGCTCAAACCAATAAAGGAAGAGGAAATCAAATTATGTCGTATAGTACTAACCTAAATTGAACCAACCCACCTAAGTCTTGGACGGGTCATATGCGCTACACATGCATGTCCCAAGTAATAGGTTAAACTGAGATACAATGGGCTATATAGAGGAGCGATGATGTGTCTAACGGCAATCGCATCGTTGGGCAGGCTTAACTTCATGGACTAGGCTAAGTCTTACTCATAAGTTGGGTTGAGCCTTACCATTGAACTGGGCTATGCTTGGCTCGCGAGTTGGGTCATGCTTAGACACATGATTTGGGATCGTATCTGATCATATAGATTGAGTCATACCTAGCCGCATGAGTTGGCTTATGCTTGGCCACATGATTAAGTCGTACCTTACCACATGGGTTGGGACATATAAGGCCACATGAACTGGATCATACCTAGCCACATAGATGGATCAAGCCTAGCCATATGTATTAGGTTATATCTTACCACATGGGCTGACTTTTACCTGGTCACATGGACTGGGTCATGCCTAATCACATAGGCTAATTGTACCTAGCTACATGGATTGAGTCGTACATAACCACATGGGCTGAGTCGATCTAGTCTGACAGATCAACTTAACTCAAGCCAGACCTCAATTAAAATCCTCCTATCAAATTAGATTTCAAAAAAAATTAAATTATCAAGAATAACTCAAATCCATGAATTAAAGAATTTAAATCCACAATCTTAAATTTAAAACTAATTAAATCATAGAAATTCACACATAATTCTTAAAATACAAAAATATCTAATTAAATAAATTAGAACTATTAATCTAAAAATAAGAATTTTAATAGTTAAATCAATATTAAACCTCACTTAAGCTTAAGAGATCAATATCAATCAAATAATCATTCTAATATCACAAATCAATTATCATTATTTATTAATCATAAAATTTTAAAAATTCAAACCTTATTATGCATCATAAAATTTGTAACAATTCTAATATCAATATTTCAAAACATAAATCAAACTAAATAAAAAGGAGAAAGGATCCTGCCTCTCCTCGGTTATCCTTTTCTCGAGATCAATCTCCTCGGGAAGCCCTCTCCTCAATCCTCCCATTGTCATGCTCGATGAGAAATGAGGAAAGTGGAACCCCCTTATATAGGAGAAGATGAGATCTCTCCAAAAGGCAAGTAAATATTTAATTTTATATTAATTTTATTTTTATTTTAATTTCACATATAAAGATAAAAACATAATATTTATTTATAATGGTTCACACTTAGAAATAGAATATATACTATTTACTTCCTAAAAATCACATCACTTATTAAGAAATAAATCAATCAATAATCTAATTGATTAGTAAGATTCCTAATTTATCCACATGATTAAGGAAATCAAATTTAATTATTTCCTTAACTATAATACACAAACATGAAAGTTAATAATAAAGTAATATATTATTTATAGTAATTAATTTATGTTAAGGGAGAAATCATCGTTGATTTAATATTTATTTATTATTAAGAGTTCAAGTCCTGGTGGTGGAACTCTATAAATAAGGTTGTATTTGTTTATTTTCAAAAAACAATGAAAAAGTTATCTTAGTCGTTTGGCAAACCCTAGGAGGTCAATCCTCTTGAAGCGATCAAAGGAGGCTGATCCTCTCGAAGTGATCAAGGAGATCGATTCCCTCGAAGCGATCATTTATCATCTTTTCTTCCACTTCTTTCGCTTCATCTCCGCTTCTTCCACGATAAAACCCAAAGGGGTCTTATCATGCTCCCATCTATTATTCCTATCTATATGTTTGTTGTGATTGTAAAGGTATGACAGATATGTAAAAACTTATAGACACTAAGATTGAGTGGCCATCTAAAAATCAATTAGATAGTTGGATTCTTATTCAAATATTTCTTTATCTTATGTTAGAACTTATTTAGTATTCTCCAGTATGAGCGAGTTTATAGATAATCACTACTGAAAATCTGGACATTACTTGAAAAAAATATCATGAATACACAAAATCCTCAATGTGTCATACTATGATTACTAGTATATTTACTAAAATCTTAAAATATCTCAAGAGATTTTTGGTCTAGTCCCATGTCAAAAATAAAGATGAGATCATACGATTATTGGGTATTTCTCTTGCTTCACAAGTTTAAATATAATAAGAGATCCTATAATTATAAAGTATTTCTCATGTTGTACAGGTTGCTTTTGTTCTTAGATCATAAGGAAAAGACAGATGGAAAATACAAAATTATAATGAGACGAAGATGTAGAATTAAAAAAATTTTGCGATCTTGTTCCTATAATAACACTAAATTTTCTTCATGCAAAATAGTGGATAAAAAGGATTGATTTCAATGATTAGATCAATTGAAAGCAAAGAGGGAATATTATCCTTATATTCTTTATTTTTTTATCAACAAAGATAATGATTAGATTCACTGTATCATTCAAAAGAGAGGATCACATGGTCAAATTTTTTTAATTTCATTGTTTGGATTATTTGCTTTGGTCCATATTAGAGTGAAATTAGCCTACACAGTTTTCCTTCTTTTCCAAGCATGAAGAAGCTTTTTAGTTGATCCTGTAGTTGTATTCTTCTCAATCGCCATGGAGGAAAATAATATTCACTTCAATTTAATAAAAAAATTGTGTATCAAAGCAAAACCAAAACAGACTTAGATGGTGATAATTTATACTTCAGTCTTGTAAGTATCAAAATAAATAGCTATTTCTGTGTCCAAAATTTTGTGCTACAAGGCTTCTATTTTTTACCGAACCGTTAATCTTGATCTTTTTTCAGATCCAGTTGCAACGTAGTGGGTTGTTTTCAAGAGACAAATTGGTGAGAATGCTAGTATGATTGTTGATAATAAAGGATTTATAAGAGTAGAAGAGGTTGTCACTGAAATCATTTGTTTTAATGGGAAGATATTTAAATTTTGAATGGGAAGATATTTAAATTTTGTTTTACTAGCAAGTATAAACAACCTCCTTCCAAAATGAAGGATTTAGAGTTTATGCAGCTTTTTATAAATGAACTTAGTATTACCAAAGGGATTTAGAACATTAGTAGTAGGAAAAATGTGGGTTCAAACATTTGTAAGAATTATTGATTTGAATGGAAAGATGCATTTTCAGATCCAAGTTTACAACAATGAATTGTCATTATTTAGGAAATATCCTACAAAGACAATGTTTACATTTTTAGGATTAACTCCTGGATACCAACTTTTGCTAAACACCCCAGACTGGGAAGTAATCAAACCTTGGTTTGTGTTCCTTTTCCCAAGTTCTTTGTACAGTGGAAGTATCTGGTTACCTGTATAACAGACAAACAAGAGTTTCCTACCACAAGTTCTGTTGTATTCCTCTAATAAATGACATTAATCAAATCTAATAGGGTTTTCATCTTTCCATCAACTACACTGTTATATTAACACCTTAGAAACTTTATGATAAGCATCTTCTTGGGCTTTGCGAATGTTCCTAACAGTCTTATATTTCCATATATTCCATAAAGATCATCAAAACCTACAAAGTTTTTCAACTTCTCCGGGAGACATGTCAGAGAATCTGAGGCTTTTGCAGGATCAGCAAAATTTGATTTAGAGAAGAATTTAAGAAAGGGGAAACTTTCCCATAGTTGAGATTAAGCCTAGAGTAATCAGCTAGACTTCTAGTTCTTGCCATCAGGAGTAAACAAAGAACTATCGTCACCCTTTAAAGATTTATTATGGTGTTCTTTCAAGGCAATCAGATGTCACAATGAATTATTATTTGTAATGTCTTCTTAAATAAGATATAATTCAAAATTTTGATGTTTGTTAAAAATAAATCAAGGATACATGAAGTTTAGGGACATTAAAAAAAAAATATAGTATAGAAAATTGCTATTTTGAAAGCAATCTGTACTAATTTGCAAAAGTGTATAAAAAATTGTAATTACAAACTTCAGCATGACTATTAGAAATTATTGTATCAAATTAAAGCCATTATAGGTTCTTAGCTCAAATGTTAATTTGTTAGAAGCGAATTAACCTTTTCTTAATAAAGCATCAGAAGACTGCTGTAATGGACATTACAGATAAGAAAACAATGTTAAAAAGAGTAAACAGGAAACATTATAGTGTTAAAAATATTGAATAATGTTGCAAAATCTGTATAATATCACTGTTATATTAAAACAGTTTTATAAATTATGCTGAGTGATGGCAACCATCCTCTGTTGGGGATTTTCCTGTGTGCCTTTGATCTCTTTTAGTCACCAGGGAGAGACCTGGAACATTAATGTTTCTGTGAATGCTGCCTCAAACAAAAGCTGTTTGCTATTGTAGTCCAATAATAGTCACTGTGTTCATTGGTACATGGATACTTGGCAATGGTGGGTACTCTTTCTGATGTGCACTACAATAATGCCCATAGTGAACTATTTATTTAATTGATTATTTGTTGTGCACTTCAATTTTTGTTTTAATTGCAATAATTTCAATTCTAGAAAGAGATGGCATTGGCTTTCATCTATAGGATTGTTTATGTTTAAGTCTTATATAAAATACTGTAATGGGAATAGAAAGGTTATTTTGGACGGAACTCAATGGCATACCTGAGTAGAATTTTTAAAGTGCAATTTTTGTTTGTAATTCCAACAGGTTGTATCACAACAAAAGAGCTTGGAACGGTGATGCGTTCTTTGGGTCAGAATCCTACAGAAGCAGAGCTGCAAGACATGATAAATGAGGTTGATGCTGATGGGAATGGAACAATTGACTTTCCAGAGTTTCTTAATCTGATGGCTCGCAAGATGAAGGATACTGATTCAGAGGAGGAACTAAAGGAAGCGTTCGAGTGTTTGACAAGGACCAGAACGGTTTCATCTCAGCTGCAGAACTCCGCCATGTCATGACCAACCTTGAGAGAAGCTGACTGATGAGGAAGTTGTGAAATGATTCGTGAAGCAGGCGTTGATGGTGGCCAGATCAACTATGAGGAATTTGTTAAAGTCATGATGGCCAAGTGAATGAGGTTGTAAAATGCCATTCTAATTCCTCGCCTAGTAGTTAGTTATCTGAAGAGTTGTAGTCGTGAAACTACAGATTGGTTTCTCTCTTGCCATGGTTGCGCTTTATCAGTTCTGTGTAAACCCCACTAATTTTTTATTTGTGTTTGGTATTTGGTTGGAACTACATGCACTTCCTTTTCTGCAGCCTTTGTTCCAGCCAGTTGTAAGATTGGAGCAATGGAGATACATGTTGCTTATTCTAACGAAGGTATTCATTACTCATTAGTATGCTAAAGTTGTTTCATCCTATTGTCCTCTCCAGGGATTAAATTAATAATTGACTATATTTATGTGTCTATATATTGTAAAAAATTGATTCCTGACAAGATATCAAGTTGATCACTACCGACTAGGATCAACATCTTGGAGTTGTGATCTGCACAATACCTTGTGAACCGATCTATTAGCTTGATAGATCAGAAAGTCCTATTTACTGCTGTGATCATCAACCACTTCCAATATAGAACTAAATAAGAGTAACTCTAAAACAAAATACTATATAACTAAACAAGAGTATCCCCAGTATCTTCCTCATCTGATATGGAACTAAATAAGAGTACTGCAGAACAAGAGCTCATATTTTAGCAAAAGATTCTCATTAGAATTCCACCCTTTCAGAATTAACATTTAAACTTTGTCCAACAATAGTCACTGTGTTCATTGGTACATGGATACTTGGCAATGGTGGGCACTCTTTCTGATGTGCACTACAATAATGCCCATAGTGAACTATTTATTTAATTGATTATTTGTTGTGCACTTCAATTTTTGGTTTAATTGCAATAATTTCAATTCTAGAGAGAGATGGCATTGGCTTTCATCTATAGGATTGTTTATGTTGAAGTCTTATATAAAATACTGTAATGGGAATAGAAAGGTTATTTTGGTCGGAACTCAATGGCATACCTGAGTAGAATTTTTAAGTTTGTAATTCCAACAGGTTGTATCACAACAAAAGAACTTGGAACGGTGATGCGTTCTTTGGGTCAGAATCCTACAGAAGCAGAGCTGCAAGACATGATAAATGAGGTTGATGCTGATGGGAATGGAACAATTGACTTTCCAGAGTTTCTTAATCTGATGGCTCGCAAGAT
The DNA here is from genome assembly GCA_023547065.1 of Musa troglodytarum. NCBI lineage: Eukaryota > Viridiplantae > Streptophyta > Magnoliopsida > Zingiberales > Musaceae > Musa > Musa troglodytarum. The sequence continues at coordinate 26,301,792 of CP097504.1, forward strand.
GAAGGATACTGATTCAGAGGAGGAACTAAAGGAAGCGTTCCGAGTGTTTGACGAGGACCAGAACGGTTTCATCTCAGCTGCAGAACTCCGCCATGTCATGACCAACCTTGGAGAGAAGCTGACTGATGAGGAAGTTGACGAAATGATTCGTGAAGCAGACGTTGATGGTGACGGCCAGATCAACTATGAGGAATTTGTTAAAGTCAAGATGGCCAAGTGAATGAGGTTGTAAAATGCCATTCTAATTCCTCGCCTAGTAGTTAGTTATCTGAAGAGTTGTAGTCGTGAAACTACAGATTGGTTTCTCTCTTGCCATGGTTGCGCTTTATCAGTTCTGTGTAAACCCCACTAATTTTTTATTTGTGTTTGGTATTTGGTTGGAACTACATGCACTTCCTTTTCTGCAGCCTTTGTTCCAGCCAGTTGTAAGATTGGAGCAATGGAGATACATGTTGGTTATTCTAACGAAGGTATTCATTACTCATTAGTATGCTAAAGTTGTTTCATCCTATTGTCCTCTCCAGGGATTAAATTAATAATTGACTATATTTATGTGTCTATATATTGTAAAAAATTGATTCCTGACAAGATATCAAGTTGATCACTACCGACTAGGATCAACATCTTGGAGTTGTGATCTGCACAATACCTTGTGAACCGATCTATTAGCTTGATAGATCAGAAAGTCCTATTTACTCCTGTGATCATCAACCACTTCCAATATAGAACTAAATAAGAGTAACTCTAAAACAAAATACTATATAACTAAACAAGAGTATCCCCATTATCTTCCTCATCTGATATGGAACTAAATAGGAGTACTGCAGAACAAGAGCTCATATTTTAGCAAAAGATTCTCATTAGAATTCCACGCTTTCAGAATTAACATTTAAACTTTGTCCAACAATAAAGTGAAGAAACATACATCCTTTAGTAGATCACCGAGCTGGTAAACATTGTCCAACAAAAACACTGATCCTGAGCCAATTATTGATACAATCTGAATGGAAATAGTGGTTGTAGGAAAGTGAGTGAAGATAAAATAAGACACCATTGCAAGATTAAAGCGATGTGTGCTATAGTTTGGTCCCACTTAGGAAGTATAAGAAAATTTTGAGTTAGCTTATAGGATATAAATGGGTGTAGTATTATTATTTTTAAACTTAAGCCTTTTGGATCAATGATTTATACTCTTAATGACTTAGTTATCTTAATAGGTTGAATCATGATAAATAATATCAGCACTAACCTAACATCAAGTTTCAGCATTTCTAAACTATTATAACACGAAGATCTCCGATATAAAAAGCAACCTATTGAAAGTATATATAATGAAGTTACTATAATAGATATAAGAGAATACAAGCTAGGGTTTATCATAACATCCCCAAGGATATATATGGTCAAGCTATATGTTAGGCTAGCCTCATCTACATTATATATGTAGCGTTTATCATAACGTCCCCAAGTGAAAAAAGATTTGAATTAGGTGATAATAGATATATTCAAGCTTAATAAAGTTATTGGATTAGGTCAAAGATAAATTTAATTATCACATATAAACAATGTATATACTTTCCGTCCCTAAAGAGGTTTTTTGTTTTTTATTTTTTTTATATTTTTTTATAAATGCTAGCAGGGGACAGCTCATGAGAACATAAATGCAGTCATTCTGTGCAGAGAAATTTTAGTAAGAACAATCCCCATCTTTCATTTTATTACGCAGCTGGGTTTGTAGAGTAATTCAGATATCTTCTCTTTATAGATCTTTCATATCATTTCAGACTCCTGCAAACCATTTAGCCAACGAGTAAACAATAGCTCAAGTCTCTGTTATATTAACAACCCTTTTATAAAGAAAGAATTTTTAAGAATTTATATTCATATAAAGAGGAAAAATTATGAAAAAAATAAAATTGAATCTAAATTAAACAATGATAGAGATATAAGAATTTGGGTATATCACAAAAGTATAATGAAGAATTAAAAAAATAAAAAGAACATTTGATTATATATTTTTATATAACAATGTGTTGTGATGAAGTTAATTGATAGGTTATTTGATCTAATCCATATTATTGAGATAAGTGTATAGGATTAACTATGATAGCAATGAAAACATAAAGTAAATTACCGGAGTCATGTATGTTGGGAGTCCGAGAGTCTACCGAAAGTCCGAAGGTTCGTCGGAAGTGCTATTGGAACTGGCTGAGAATGAATCGGGGACTTGCCAATGGAGTATCAGAAGTTCGTCAGAAGGTTCGTTGGAGGTTTGCGTGTTGAATCTCAGATTTTGATGATGAAGTCAATTGATATGTTATTTGATCTAATCCATATTATTGAGATAAGTGTGTAGGATTAACTACGATAGCATGAAGACATAAAGCAAATTACCGGAGTCAAGTATATTGGGAGTTTGAGAGTTCGAGAGTCTACCAGAAGTCCGAAGGATCATCAGAAGTGCTGCCGGAACCAACCGAGAAAGAACCAAGGACTTGCTGAAGGTTTCGGGAGTTAGCTGGAAAGATCGTTGGAGGTTCGTGGAGCTCACCGATAAGGTTTGGAAGCTTGTCAAAGATTCGTCGAACTCATCATAAAGTCTAGGAGCCTGCTGGGAGTTCGCCAGAAGAAGCCCGAGGGTGTGTCAGAAGTCTACCGAAAGTTCATCGAAAGCTCTTCGGAAGAAGACTCGACGTTGTCGGTTGTTAATTTGCTTAGAATTATGTTTTAATTTCGTAGTTAGCATGTAATTAGGGTAAAGATTAAGTAATAATCCTTATTAACCCTAGTAGAGGCCAATTGGGCCTTATGTGGACTGAATTAGATCAGATTCAGGGCCCATTCAGTAGTGCTGAACCAGGTCTGGCGGTGGCATCGCCAGATTGGGGCGGTGCCATCACCCCGGGAGCAACTTCCTATTGAATCTCAGATTTTCATGATGAAACTAATTGATTGTGATTTGTGGTCTAACTACGTTTTGAGTTACGCAAGTCTACTATTGATCAGGATTAGACAGTTGATGCTGGAGGAATTGACGTTGCGCCGGGTGATCACATCAGGATATTGGATGTCGAGCCGAGGTTCGGTCGACAATCGATAGAAGGCTTCAGACGTTGGGTATCGGGCTAAGAAGAGCGGAGTTGCACCATGGATATCGGGTTGCGGAGGTTAACCGTCGATTGGGCAACAAGCCACAAGAGAGGATGATGTGCCGAAGAATCGGACGAAGCGTCGACTAATGACGTGCCGGGCAACTGAATGTCAATTCACGTTGTAATAATTATCTAGATCGAAGTAGAGTTTTTGTTTATGTGTGTGCAAGATTAATTACAATAATGATGAAGACGTAAAGTGAAACAAAGTGTCGGAAGACAAGTGTGATGGATCATTGGGAGTTCGAGAGTTCAATGGAAGTCCGAAGATTCATTGGGAGTGTTGCCGGAATTGGCCGAGAACGTTGAAGGGTTTGTCGGAAGTTCACGGAGCTTGCCAAGAAAGATCGGAGCTTGCCAAAGAAGCTCGGTGGAACTCACCAAGATCATCGTGAAGTCCGAGAGCTTGCCGGGAGTCCGCAGAATGGTTTCCGAGAATTCGTCGGAAGACCATCGGAAGTTCGTCGAAAGCTCGCCGAAAGAAGTCTTATCTTATGGACTTTGTAATAGCTTAGAAAATGCCTTTAAAATTCATAGTTAGTATATAATTTAGTTTAGGATTAGGTGTTAATCCTATAAACCAAATTTGGGCCAATTCAGACTTCATTTGGACCAATTTCGGTCGAGTTTTCGGCCTAAACCAGTGTGCTAAAATGACCTGGGCAGTGGCACCGCCCAGTGGCCGAACCTTGGGTAGTGGAACTGCCCCAGGCTGGTGGTGGCACCACCCAACACCCGAGGGCACCAGCGGTGGCACCGCTGGATGGGCGGTGGCACTGCCTAGTACTGCCAGAATATGAAAACCAAGGTGATTCAAATTTTGTGATCCAAATTTGGGCTCCAAATTTGAATCCTCTTGAGGCCTATAAATATCCCTCTTATTCATGGATGAAAGGTGGTCTAGAACTGAAAAAAAGGGGGAAACTCTTTTAAAAGTGTGTCAAATCTTTCCTCTAAGTTTTAAGAGTGTTCTAGTCCAAGAGAGGGGTAGAGTGTTTGTAAGGGTTATCTCCTAAACCTGTCAAAAGGAGAGGAGCTGTAAGGGAGTTCATCCTCACCCATTGGAAGGAGGATACTTAGTAGAAAGCCGGTGGCCTCAAGCGAAGAGGAATCGGTAGTGGATGTAGGTCGGATGACCGAACCACTATAAAATCGATTTGCGTTTATCTTATTGTCATTTATATTACTCCAAACCATCTTTACTTTGATGCTCTACTTCATTGTCTCCTTCTTACGTATGCAATCGAAACGGTTTTAATCGAAACATTTATTCTTTTCGTACGAAGGTTCCGAAGTTAGTTTTAATTGCCAAAAATCTATCGTCTTTATTCGCTATACTAATTCACCCCCCTTTTTAGTGCCGCTTGTTCCCTAACAATTGATATCAGAGCCACGTTATTTCTCATTCGGATTTACACCCATAAGAAATGGCTCTTCATAGCTTTCAAGAGGGCTTTTCGATTTTCGTCCACCGTTCTTTAACGGATCTGTTGAATCTCGGATTTTGATGATGAAGTCAATTGGTGAAATATTTGTTCTAATCTACTTTGTCGAGATAAGTGTGCAGGAATAACTATGATGGGAAGGAAACATAAAGTGATTTACCGAGGTCAAGTCCGTCGGGGGTTCAAGAGTTCATCGGAAGTCCGAGAGATTTTTCGGAAGTGTTGCCGGAACCATCCAAGATCGAATCAGGGACTTGCCGAAGTTTTCGGAAGTTCATTTCAAAGATCGTCGAAGGTTCGCGAAACTCACCGGGAATATTCGGAAGCAAGCCGAAGACTCGTTGAGCTCGTCATACAATCCGGAGTATCTTTGAGCCCACTGGAAGTAATCCGAGGGAAGCATCGGAAGGCTGCCGGAATCTCGCCGTAAAGCTCGCCGGAAGTTGACTTGAAGAGTGTCGGATCAAATCACGTTGAGTTATGTTTTAGGTTCGTAGTTTGCACATGAGTAGAGCAAGGATTTAGGAAAAAATCCTGCCTAAATTCAGTGGGGGCCAACCGGGCCTCTATTGAGCCAAGTTGAGACTTAAACAGGGCCCATTCGGCTTTGTCCGAATGGGGTAGGCGGTTGAACCGCCCAGCCTGGGGCGGTGGCACCACCTGGCTCGAGCGGTAGCACCGCCCACATACCTGCAGCGATGGCACGCTGCTCAAGCGTGGCACCGCCCACATACGTCGATCAGCAGTTGACACGACACGATGCTTAGCATACCACCGAGCCATGGCGGCACCATGAACCCAAATTGATTTCAAATTTGGAGCCTAATTTTGAATCCACTTTGGATCTATAAATACCCCCTTTCTCATGAAAGGGCACCTTTTGAGCAAAATTCTTAAGTCTTGAGCTTTTGTAGAGTGTTGAAAAGTCTTGTTCTTGCTAAGTGTTCACCTTCTTCTTTTCTTGAGAAATCTTGTACAAGTGTGAACATCTTGTAAAGGGCTGTAAAAGGGGTATTTGATCCTTCCCCTTCAAAGGATTTGATAGTGGAAGAAGGAAGCCTCATCGGAGAAGGCTTCGGAAGTGGATGTAGGTCACTTTGACCAAACCACTATACATCGCTGCGTCTTGATTGTGTGAGTGTTTAAATTTTTGTTTTACCTTGCTGCAACCTTTACTTTACTTGCTCCTCTTCATTTTTATCTTTGTACGCATGCTTTAAAGTTAGAACACAAAAATCGGTTTCAAACGAAACGTTGTTTTCATCGTACGAAGTTTCCGAAGCTTGTTTTAAATCGCTGAAAAATCCATCGTTTTATCCGCTGCACTAATTCACCCCCCCTCTTAGTGCCTTTTAGATCCTAATAGGATCGGACTATATATATTGGAAAACTCGAATGAGAGTTTCTTGATTTCTCTCGATTTAAACTTATGGAATGTTATTGAAAACCATTTTCAACTTCCCTCTAAACCGATGAACGAATGGTCAGATTTGGAGAAAATATCTTTTTCTTTAAATGCAAAGGCTATGAATGCTTTATTTTGTGCTTTAGATAAAAATGAGTTCAATTGGATTTCTATGTGCAAAAAGGCTTTTAAAATTTAACGAACACTTGAAATCACGCACGAGGGAACTAGTAGAGTCAAAGACTCGAAAGTAAACCTCTTATTGCATGATTTTGAGCTCTTTTGAATGACACCAAGCGAAACTATCAGTGATATGTACACTTGTTTCATGGATGTCGTCAATGGCTTGAAAAGTCTTGGTAAATGTTTTTTGAATTTTGAACTCACTAACAAGATCTTAAGATCCTTTCCAAAAATATGAGATCCTAAAATAATGATAATACAAGAAACTAAAGATTTAAATGATTATTCTATTGAAGAACTCATTGGATCCTTAATGACATATGAAATGAGTTTCATGGAACATGTTGAACATGATGAACATTTGAATCACCTTCTAAAGAACAAGAAGGTTTTGGAACTCCGAACTATGAAATGCTACTTGAGTGATGACTCAAGTGATGAGGACAATGAAGAGGACATTGAACTTTTAATGAATCTTAATAAGTTCATTAAATAAAAATCTAAAATGAACAATGAACTTGAACGGAGGAAGAGGCCAAAGATGAAGAAGAAGCGCAAAGAAGAATCAAATGACGAAACGATGAATTGGGCTTTAACGGGCTTCGACTACAAGGTAAGTAACCTAACTCTCTTGAATTATTTTGAAATTACATGATGTATTCCATGAATGCTTAACTTAGTTAGTAAGAATTTTTTCATGCTTTTCTTGTGTTTTTAAAAATTAAAAATGTTTTAAAAAATTATATCATGCTTTACTTTCTAGTACTTTTGAAAAGTAAAATTTTTGAATGGTGTATGCAACATTATGAATGATGATTGAATGATTTGTAATAATGATTGTACATCAACTATATGTTATTCTTGAAAATGTTTTGATGATAATTTTATAAGTATCATGCTTATGATTTGAAAATCTATATCTTGGATTAATGACTCTTAAACATTTTTATGATGAAATTTTTAGATGATGTATACCTATATGAAACAAATGAAACACATAAAAAGGAAAGTATATGATCATGATGAATTCATGATATTGCTTTTAGTTTTAAACAAGGTGCATGTCTTATGTCATGATGAAAATTATTTCTCAAATTTATATGATGCTTGGCCTTTGTATGAAAATGTGAACATGCTTAAACAAGATCAAACAACTTAAAGTGAAACACACTATCATGATGTTTTATAGTAAATATGTTTGGATTTGATAGTTTTGATGACAAAACTTGAGTTTTGGTGTTAAACATGGTACTCATCTTTTAAAACTTGAGCTCACCTATATGAAACAAATAACTTAAAATAAAAAAATTAAAAATATGCTATCATGATAATACAATTTCATGCATATGCTTTCCGTATCAATTTTCGATTTGAAATATGATACATATCTATGTATGTTATTCTTGGAAGTGTTTTAATGAAAATGTTTGTATTATGCTTGACTTTAGAATTTGATATGCTATAATGTATTTTTGGCTTTGACGTAATTTGTTTCATACTTATACGATAATGCATACAATGATTTATTTTACAAAATTTGTCTTTCACTCTTGAATATGATACTAGTTTTTATTAAAGGGAAAAACATACTTATTTGAAGTAAATCATAAAAAGGAAATGCATGATCTTGGAAAATTTTCTAAGTTTTCAGTTTTGATGAATCCATGTGAATTTTTTGAATCGAATCTTTTGGAAAATGCCACATGCTTAATAGAATTCCACTGAATGATCTTAATGACAATTTGCCTTTCCATCTTGAATGTTGACATTTTATTTTAAGGCAAAGGCATACTTATAAGAAGAAAATTATATAAATAGAAATTTATAAAAATAAAATGCAATCCTCTATCTTATCTTTTTTTCAATAAATCTATGCTTGTCACATATGAATTTATTGAATGTAATTTTGAGGATGATTTCAGATTTGATAAATGCTTGATTCATATTTATGACATGAGATATATTTTAAAAATGAATCATGCTTCAATCATATTCTATCTCCCAAAATTCATTTTGTTCTCCTATATATCTTCTTATTTACTAAAGAGGAGAACCTACCAAATGAATCATGAATTCAAATGAAATAATACAAATGAATCACTTATCGATATATCTTTTTGAAATATCCTTTTTAATGTGATGTTAATAACTTGAGATATCTTTTGGAATTCATGACATGAGTTTTAGCCTTTATGTCTTAAACGTTCATACTTGTTTCTATTCGACATAAAAAAGACAAAGACATATTCATACGAAATCAATGCAAATCACTAAAAGAGAAATGTATGTTTCTTGAACATACATTTCTTGAACATCAACAATTGTTATTCTTGAAAATGTTTTGATGATAATTTTATAAGTATCATGCTTATGATTTGAAAATCTATATCTTGGATTAATGACTCTTAAACATTTTTATGATGAAATTTTTAGATGATGTATACCTATATGAAACAAATGAAACACATAAAAAGGAAAGTATATGATCATGATGAATTCATGATATTGCTTTTAGTTTTAAACAAGGTGCATGTCTTATGTCATGATGAAAATTATTTCTCAAATTTATATGATGCTTGGCCTTTGTGTGAAAATATGAACATGCTTAAACAAGATCAATCAACTTAAAGTGAAACACACTATCATGATGTTTTATAGTGAATATATTTGGATTTGATAGTTTTGATGACAAAACTTGAGTTTTGGTATTAAACATGGTACTCATCTTTTAAAACTTGAGCTCACCTATATGAAACAAATAACTTAAAATAAAAAATTAAAAATGTGCTATCATGATAATACAATTCCATGCATATGCTTTCCGTATCAATTTTCGATTTGAAATATGATACATATCTATGTATGTTATTCTTGGAAGTGTCTTAATGAAAATGTTTGTATTATGCTTGACTTTAGAATTTGATATGCTATAATGTATTTTTGGCTTTGACGTAATTTGTTTTGTACTTATACGATAATGCATATAATGATTTATTTTACAAAATTTGTCTTTCACTCTTGAATATGATACTAGTTTTTATTAAAGGGAAAGACATACTTATTTGAAGTAAATCATAAAAAGGAAATGCATGATCTTGGAAAATTTTCTAAGTTTTCAGTTTTGATGAATCCATGTGAATTTTTTGAATCGAATCTTTTGGAAAATGCCACATGCTTAATGGAATTCTACTGAATGATCTTAATGACAATTTGCCTTTCCATCTTGAATGTTGACATTTTATTTTAAGGCAAAAGGCATACTTATAAGAAGCAAATTATATAAATAGAAATTTATAAAAATGAAATGCAATCCTCTATCTTATCGATTTTTTCAATAAATCTATCTTGTCACATATGAATTTATTGAATGTAATTTTGAGGATGATTTCAGATTTGATAAATGCTTGATTCATATTTATGACATGAGATACATTTTAAAAATGAATCATGCTTCAATCATATTCTATCTCCCAAAATTCATTTTGTTCTCCTATATATCTTCTTATTTACTAAAGAGGAGAACCTACCAAATGAATCATGAATTCAAATGAAATAATACAAATGAATCACTTATCGATATATCTTTTTGAAATATCCTTTTTAATGTGATGTTAATAACTTGAGATATCTTTTGGAATTCATGACACGAGTTTTAGCCTTTATGTCTTAAACGTTTATGCTTATTTCTATTCGACATAAAAAAGACAAAGGTATATTCATACGAAATCAATGCAAATCACTAAAAGAGAAATGTATGTTTCTTGAACATCTTTCTATCTCTAAAGTTTTCGATTTTTCATAAAAGGCAAGTGATGAATTCATTATGATATTTTGTGAATCACTTGAATTATGAATGAGATTTTGATGAAGTGTTAAATTTTCAATCTAATCAAAGATTAATGAACTCATTTATGTGAATCTCTTGATCTATGAAAATGGTTTTGATGATAAGTTGTGTTCAAGTATATCTATGTCATTTATGAATCTTGTAAGAATGATCTTGATGAAGTGAATAAGGTTTATAAATCATGACTTTGAATTCTTAACTTGAGATATTTTTGAGAATCAAAATACTTTCCTCTATGATTGCTTCTTTTTATCATTTACCAAAGAGGAAAATAATTCAAATCCATGTCATTTATGCATCTCATAAACTATGTTAACGATTTTGTTGATTCAAACTTGAATGAGTTTTATCACAATCCAAGTCTTGATATCTTGACATCTATACTTGGAATTTCTTTTAAAATATAATCTTGATAAAAAGTATTATGCATGAATCAAGTTGTTTTACTATCTATTCGCAAATGAATCATAAATTATTTTCTCTTGACTTTTCAATACTCAACTTGAGAAAATGTGCTTTGATGATTGAAACATTGCATGCATAATTTGATTTTTCTCCTATGTTTCAATACACATGACTTGATGATTGAAATATTAATGCAAATGTTTGATATATCACTTGTCATGGTTTGAATATCGGTGTAAAAGAATTGTTGCTCTTCTTGATATCTTTTATGAATTTGAATAAGACTTGTTAAAGATTCTTGATTCATCTCTTAATATCTTAGAATCATAACTTGACTTGTGTGAATCAAGATGCATGAAACAAATTGTTCTCTTTGCTATTTGCTATCTAATGAATCATGATTGATATTATTGCTATTTTACCTCCTATGATTCATGCTGTAAAAATTTTATAAATCATGATGTAATAAAATTGTTTATGCAATAATTAAGTTGCTCTTTGTGCTATATCTTTTCAAATGAATCATAAGCCTTGATGTCATGATCCTAGAAGTGACATGATTTCTTTGCCTTGTGTGGTAGATTGAATATTTGATAAATGAAATTTGCTTTATGATAAAGAATCATTAAATCATGACTTGATCTATGAGGATGCTATGTTCTTATGCATCATGATTCTAGGTTGTATATCCTTTATCATGAATTGAAACTTGATGCCAAAGAAAATATTTGTGAATCATGATTTTGATTTTTTGGAACTATATGCTTAGAATTTGTTTTAAAATCATGATCTTGATCTTGCTAAAATGAAAAGTTATGAATAATGAATGATATCTTTTGGTTTTGATTCTTGTTGAATTTATATATTGATATCCTTCATGACATGATTTCTCATGTTTCAATACCATCTTGTATGCATCATGTGATGATTGATATATTGATTGATGCAAATTTATAATTGATCATTGGTTTCTCCCTTCTTTTCGATAATGATAAAGGGGGAACTAAATTGCTAGCTTGTGCATCAAAAGAAAAAAAGTTGCTAGCTTAAACATTGAGAAGCAAAATGTTGCTATCTCAAGAGAGGCAAAAATCTTGCTCAACTTCACTTTTTCAACAAAATTGCTTGCATTTTTGTTACAAATTATTGTTGAATCTCATGCAAGATTATTTATAGTATTAATCCTCCCTTTCTTTTTGACATTGATAAAGGGGGAGAAGGCTTTTGCTAGATTGCATATTACAAATGAATGCAAAAGTCCTAGCATGTAAAGAAAGCAAAACTTGCAAGCTTACTCTTCTCAAAAGAGAAGAAACAAATTACAAAATTGCATGCATATTGCAAAAGAAGTCAAGAAAATATACATCTTTGAATACAATTTGCTTGTACTTCTCAAAGGAACAAAAAAAAACTTGCTTTCATCACGATAAGTGCTATCTTACCTATCATGATGTGATTAATAGCTAGTATGATTGTAAAATTTACATATTCTTTTAAACTAGCTATAATGCAACTTCTCCTTTTTGTTGATGACATAGGGGGAGAAGTACATTGATGACTTTATGCATTATATTGAATATTTTATATATTTGCATGATGGTTTGATAATTCTCATATTCTATGATGAATGTTGCTTGGATTTGGGATAATCCAAGTGTTTCTATCAATGGCATATTGATAGGGGGAGTTTCGTTAAACTCCGAGGAGTTATGGTTAACTCCGTTAGTTATCAATTAGTTGTCATCATAAAAAAAGAGGAGATTGTTGAATCTCGGATTTTGATAATGAAACTAATTGATTGTAATTTGTGGTCTAACTACATTTTGAGTTACGTAGGTCTACTATCGATCAGGATTAGACAGTTGATGCTGGAGGAATTGACGTTGCGCCGGGTGATCACATCAGGATATTGGATGTTGAGCCGAGGTTCGGTCGGCAATCGACAGAAGGCTTCGAACGTTGGGCATCGGGCTAAGATGAGTGGAGTTGCACCATAGATATCGGGGTTGTGGAGGTCAACCGTCGATTGGGCAACAAGCCACAAGAGAGGATGATGTATCGAAGAATCGGATGAAGTGTCGACCAATGACGTGCTAGGCAATTGAATGTCAATTCACGTTATAATAATTGTCTAGATCGAAGTAGAGTTTTTGTTTATGTGTTTATAGGATTAACTATGATAACGATGAAGACGTAAAGCAAAACAAAGTACCGGAAGACAAGTGTGATGGATCGTTGGGAGTTCGAGAGTTCGATGGAAGTCCGAAGATTCATTAGGAGTGTTGCCGGAACTGGCCGTAAACGTTGAAGGGTTCGGCAGAAGTTCACGGAGCTTACCAAGAAAGATTGGAGCTTGCCAAAGAAGCTCGGTGGAACTCACCAAGATCATCGTGAAGTCCGGGAGCTTGCCGGGTGTCTGCAGAATGGTTTTTGAGGATTCGTCGAAAGACCACCGGAAGTTCGTCGAAAGCTCGCCGAAAGAAGTCTTATCTTATGGGCTTTGTAATAGCTTAGAAAATGTCTTTAAAATTTATAGTTAGCACATAATTTGGTTTAGGATTAGGTGTTAATCCTATAAACCAAATTTGGGCCAATTCGGACTTCATTTGGATCGGTTTCGGTCGAGTTTTTGGCCTAAACCAGTGTGCTAAAATGACCTGAGCGGTGGCACTGCCCAGTGGCCGAATCTTGGGCGGTGGAACCGCCCCAGGCTAGCGATGGCACCGCCCAGCATCCGAGGGAACCAACGGTGGCACTATTGGATGGGTGGTGGCACCGCCCAATACCGCCAGAATGCGAAAACCAAGGTGATTGAAATTTTGTGATCCAAATTTGTGCCCCAAATTTGAATCCTCTTGAGGCCTATAAATACCCCTCTCATTCATGGATGAAAGGTGGTCTAAAACTGAAAAAAAGAAGGGGAAACTCTCTTAAAAGTGTGTCAAATCTTTCCTTTATGTTTTAAGAGTGTTCTAGTCTAAGAGAGGGGTAGAGTGTTTGTAAGGGTTATCTCCTAAACCCGTCAAAAGGAGAGGAGCTATAAAGGAGGTCATCCTCACCCATTGAAAGGAGGATACTTAGTAGAAAGTCGGTGGCCTCAAGCGAAGAGGAATCAGGAGTGGATGTAGGTCAGATGACCGAACCACTATAAAATTGGTTTGCGTTTATCTTATTGTTATTTACATTACTGTAAACCATCTTTACTTTGATGCTCTACTTCATTGTCTTCTTCTTATGTATGCAATCGAAATGGTTTTAATCGAAATGTTTATTCTTTTCATATGAAAGTTCCGAAGTTGGTTTAAATCACTGAAAATCTAACGTCTTTATCCGCTGCACTAATTCACCCCCCCTTATTGCCGCTCGATCCCTAACACTTCCCAAATGGTCTAGATAGTGGTACCGCCCCAGGTTAGCGGTGATACTGCTGGCTGTTATTACCTACCAACGGTGGTACCGCCTAACATGGTACCGCAATTACGCCAAACACACCAGGCGGCGTTTCACTAGTCCATAGAGCCCAAGGACTTTGTCAGGTGGTGGCACCACCCAGTACACTGATAGAGCAGGTTGAACAGGCGGTGGTACTGCCAGTGCTAGGGGGTGGTATAGCCAGTACCGAAAATTCGGGATGTGACTCTTTTTGACTTTATTTTTAAAAGCCAGTCGAGTCTATAAATACCCCTCTTTTCTTTGCTGGTAAAGCACCTTCAGAGAAGTTGAAAACTGAGTCAAAAATATAGCAAAATCTTATTTGGATAGCTTAAGTGTTCACCTCCCTCTTTCTCTTTGTCAAAAATCTGTAAGAGTGTGAACTGCTAGTTATAGGTGCCCTACAAGCCAATCACATGAGTGATTGCACCTGTAACACACTGCGTCAATCTCTTTACCTATGATTAATGGCATTATCTCACATTATTTAGATGTATATTTTGATGTCCTTGGATCTGTGCAATGGGAATTGGATCGTGATGAGATTACGATAATGAGACCAATTCACCTTTAAACACAGACCCTAAATTATCCTGGTCATAAGTTACTCGAGAAGGACATCGAGATAACCGGATAGACTGGTGTGCTGTATACCCGTTCATATGATGGAGGTAGCTGGTCTCATAGCTACTCGTGTGGGGACACTAAGGGTACAATGCAGGTGCTCATTGGAGAATGAGTTCACTAATTGATCCGCCTACGGAATTCTGGATGGTTATTGATACCTCACGTCAGACAGCAATTCCGTAGTCCCAATAGTGTATCTGGTCCTTAGACTTGAGACACCAAGGATGTCCTATATGAGTACTCCACTCTTTGATACCAAACTTATAGGTTTGGAAAGTTCCATATCTAGTACAGCCGGTCATTGGGAGTGGTAGCCAACCTTACGAGGGCTATTGAGTATCAATAGAGGATCATCCGCTCTTGGTATCATGAGAGGAATATCCCATGTATTTTTGTTCGAACAAATCCTTGGCCAAGGTTATTCGGATTGAGAGAGAAAGGGTTCTCTGGGAGAATCCGACAACAGCAAGACTCGAGGAGAGACCGTTTGGGCCTGACAGCACCATGCCCGGTATAGGGTTTTTGGGATATAGATGGATGAGAGATTATAGATACATGGTAACTAAGGACAGATAGGTCCAAAGGATTGGATTCCCCTGTATCATTTGGGGGCTGTGGTGTAGTGGCCTGGTACGTTCGTAGTCGATGAGTTGGATGAATTATTATAGACATAATAATTCACTATGTCAGAAGGAGTTCTGACAAGTATAACTCACGGCCAGCTTGATATTGGGCCTAGAGGGCCACACACATATGGTAGGTATCGCGACAAGTAGAGGTTCAGATATGAGATATCCACTGAACCCCTCATCTTATTGGATATCCATTATGCCCTTGAATTATTGGATCCTAAGATGAGATCCAATAATTGCTAATAAGAGATTATTGGGTAGAAACCCACTAATCCAAGAGGCTTGGGTGATTGGATTGAGATCTAATACCCAATAGGACAAAAGATCCATTAGGGTTTTCAGGAGGCCTCTATAAATAGGAGGGAACCATAAATCTATAGGCTGAGGGTTTTTGGTAGCCACCTCTTGTTCTCCTCTCCTGAGAGAGAGAGGTGCATCGTCGCAATCCCTGCTGTGTGGATACCGCTAGAGAGGAGGACGCTTGACCTCCTTCATCCTCTCCCATAGATCTGCAGGAATTTAGGGATATACGATCTCCCTAGGTATCTTCTTTTACATGTGTAGTTTTCACGGATTTGTTTTTGACGCACCGATCTTCGCACGATGATGGAAACTTTCTATGGGAAATCTGGGATTTTGTTTTCTGTTCTTCTGCTGCGCATGTGATGTCGCTCCCCCTTGTGGATTTCCCAACATGAACCACTTGCAAAAGTTTGTAAGTGGGGTGTTTGGTCCTTCCCCTTAAAAGAGGTTTGATAGTGGAAGTTGGGAGCCTCATCGGAGGAGGCTTTGGAAGTGGATGTAGGTCATTTGACCGAACTACTATACATCGCTACTTACTTTGGATGTGTGAGTTTTTAAATTTCTACATCTTACCTTTACTTAGCTGCAAATCATTTGGTCTTCTTCTTCCTATTCTCATTTGCATTTACTCGAACCATTTTAGCGAAAACCTCTTAGTGTCGGTCATATCCTAACAATTGGTATCAAAGCTTGGTCACTCTCATTTGGTTTAAAATCCAAGAGAGATGGCTTATTCTAGCATGCAAGAGGGTCATTCCATTACACGTTCGCCTATGTTTAATAGGTTAGATTATATCTATTGGAAGACTCGTAGGAGGATTTTTTTGATTTCTATAGATTTTGAGTTTTGGAATATCGTTGAAAATGGATTTCAGAAATCTTCTCTTCCAGTGAATGAATGGAATGAATCGGAGAAGAAGATTTTAATATCCCTTCCAAAGAGTTGGGATCCAAAAGTTATAGCCTCTTGAAGAACTCATTCGGTCTTTGATGACCTATGAAATGGCATGCCATGCTCATGATGAGCTAGAGAACCCCTTTCCAAAGAACAGGAAGGATATGACATTAAGAACATAAGAAGACCACTTGAAAGAAGTTTCATGTGATGAGGACCTTGATGATGAACTTGCACTCTTAACTCGAAAATTCAAAAAATTTATAAGAAGGAATAAATTTAAAAATGATACTAAAAATAAACTTGAACAAAAAAAAGACCAAGTCATATGTTACGAATGCAAGAAGCCAGGGCACTTCAAAAGTGAATGCTCCCAAGCCAAGAAGAAGCTACCAAAGAGGAAGAAAGCTCTAAAGGTGATGTGGGATGACTCAAGTGGCTCTGAAGATAAAGAAGGAAGCAACAAAGAGGAGGCTAACTTCGCATTGATGGCTTTAGGAGAAGAGGTAAGTGAGTTCTTTAATGAAGATTTATATTTCGATGAACTTTCAATTGCTTTCCATGAATTGTTTGATGAATGTAGAACTATTACTAAAAAGTTTAATTTATTAAAAAAGGTGCATGCTTTCTTACTAGATAAACTCAAAAGTCTTGAACATGATATTCCTTCTCCACTCCCATGCTCTAAGTGTGAACACTTAGAAGCAATCAAAAATAAAAACTTGCTACTTAAAGAGACCCTAAACAATTTTAGGGTTGGTAGCAAGGGCTTAGACATGATTCTTACAAACAAGTGTCACGTTGGAAATAGAAGTAGAATTGGATTTGTGAGTGGATCTCACCGAAATCCTATCACCTTCACTAAAGGACCAACACTACATGTATCATCTCATTTGAAATGTAAGTTTTGTTGTAAATCTAGACATGTTGATTACAAATGTCCGTATAAGAAACATAGCCCATATAGGTTAATATGGGTTCCTAAAGGAACGATAAGGAACTCAATGAACAATGATAAGTTTAATAGATCAATTTTTGAGGCACTCAAGTTCAAATAGATACCTAAACACCATCATCTTTTATAGACATACTCACCCACACAAGCTAGGAGCAAGAGATGATACCTTGATAGTGGATGCTCAAGGCATATGACTGGAGATCTATCTCAATTCTCTAAGCTCATTAACCAAGATGAAAGGTATGTCATCTTCAGAGATAACAAGGGTAAAATCATTGGCAAGGGAATTATAGGTAACTAATCAAGTTTTTCAATTGATAATGTGTTATTGGTAGATGGTTTAAAGCACAATCTTTTGAGCATTAGTCAATTATGTGATAAGGGATATATTGTGAAATTTGAATCTAATGCTTACATCATTAAAAAACCACACAACAATACATCTATGATTGCACTAAAATAACATAATATCTACACCATAAATATTGATGATCTTAGTAATAAAATATATTTTTTGGTTTTGATCGATGATGCTTGGCTTTGGCATAGGAGATTAGGTCATGCAAGCATGAAACTAATCACTCAAATCATATCTAAAGGACTTGTAAGAGGCATTCCCAATGTTAAGTTCATTAATGATAAAGTATATGATGCATGTCAACTAAGAAAATAAATAAAAACTAGCTTCAAACAAAAGAATCAAATAAGCACCTCTAGACCATTACAATTGATCCATATGGATTTATTTAGAGAGATTGACACAACGAGTCTTGGAGGTAGCAAATATGTGTTTGTTATTATAGATGACTATAATAGATACACTTGAACTTATTTCTTGGCTCACAAAAGTGATTGCCTTAAATATTTTTCTAAATTTTGTAAACTTACTCAAAACGAAAAGGATTTCACGATTTCGTTGATTCGGAGTGATCATGGTGGAGAATTCCAAAACTATGACTTCCAAAATTTTTGTGAATCTAATAGATATAACCACAACTTCTCTACTTCAAGAAATCCTTAACAAAATGTAGTAGAAAGAAAAAATAGAAATTTATAAGAAATGACAAGAACCATGTTAAATGAACATAACTTATACAAATGCTTTTGGATCGAAGCCATTAATACAGCTTGCTATGTCATGAATAGGGTTCTAGTAAGACCATCTCTATCCAAAACCCCTTATAAATTGTAGAATAACAAAAAATCAAATGTTTCTTATTTTAAAGTTTTGCACTGGCAGCAAGACTGCCATCAGTGGCAAACACAAAGGGGCAGATGTCGTCATAAACAAGGCGATCCGCACTGCATTGCATGGGCACACCAGAGAGCTAGTGGGCTAGCTGCTCGTGGACAAACCGCTATGCACTACGCTCGCGAAAGCAATCGCAGCTGCCCACATGGCTGCCGGAAGGGTGGTAGCGGCCGCAAGTCTGGGTTTTGGGCAAAAGATGATTTTGTCTTTCGGAATTTCAGAAAATTTAGATTCTATCCCTTTTGACAGAATTACCAAAATACCCTTTTGGCCGAATTATCGAAATACCCTTGGGAATTCAAAAATTTCCTTTATGTCCCTGATTTTAGAAAATTAAATATGTTAATTAAATAGTTTAATTAACTATTATTTTTTATCTAGTAGTCCTATAAAATAACATATACATGTGATGTATGATGTGGACAGATGATCATGGACTTGTGATGTGATGTGTGTACATGTGATTATTATTATTGGGGTCTGTGAGCCTCTATTTTTCTCGTTTATTATCGGGCCTGCGTGCCTTTAATTATGTTGTAATTATCAGAGGAGGCGCAGCGGTAGCATGACTCACGAGGCCGAGACGGACGATCTAACACATGGAGATGCGTTGAGATGCCGACGGATCCGACGAAGCGAGATGGACGATCACCGGGCATAGAGATGCACCGAAGTACACATAGATCTTGATGTGAGTGATTAGGCCCACTAGCTCGGGCTTGATCACATTATGATATGGTCCATGATCATCTGGTGTGATTGCTTATGTGATGTGTGATTAGATATACACCAACTAGATAAGTATATATATATTTGCATGCGATGTAGATATATATATTAAATCCGTATGTGTGTGACACATTATGTTAGGAGACCAAATCAAAAATCCTCTCCATTAATAATATTAAGTCGGTAAACATGAGGTAATTTGATTGACCCACGTGGCCTTCCATCGTTATAGCTAGGAGCCGATTTTCGGTGTAGGTTGAGTTGGTCGAGTCCCTCGAGATCACCTATATCGCGTCTCGCCATCTTATCTATGACATAGAGATATCAGAGGTGACCTGAGGACATGGTATGCTTGGTCGAGTCCCTCAAGAGTATATCACCTAATCAGACTCATCTGGTAACGATGTTAATGACTTAACCTAATATTATGGTTGGTCGAGTCCCTCGAGGCCATGGTATTTCGGAGGCCGAACAGGACGGGAATCACAAGGAGTTATGATTGGCAAGAGTTGCCAACCTTTACGGGCTTAACGTGATTGGTCGAGTCCCTCGAGGTTACGTTAAGACGTCGATTGAATCCTGATCCCTACTAGAGATCCGCCGGGGGACTCTGATTCACATATCGGAGGGTGTTATGTGTCTTGCGAAAAATTAGTGGGAATATATTAAGATAGAAGTCCTTATCTTAATTGTTTAAATTTCTGTAATGTCTGCATGTTATTTATTTCTGCTACATCTTTTATTTCAGAAAAATATCGTTTTCAAATCTTTTACGTGGCATACTTGATACCAACCGCCTCACTGGTCCAAATTATACGGATTGGCTTCGCAATCTAAGAATCGTTCTTATAGCGGAGAAAATCGCATATGTCCTTGATACAGTGATCCGTACGCCCGACGAAGGGGCAACCGAGAATGAGATCGCTCGTTATGTGAAGTACTTAGATGATTCCACTCTTGCTCAGTGTTATATGTTGGCCTCTATGACTACTGAGTTATAGAGACAACATGAAAATATGGATGCTAATTCCATACTCCTATATCTCCGCAAACTGTTTAAGGAACAGAGAAGAACTCAACGATATGAGATATCAAATAATCTTTTCCGTGCTAGGATGACTTAGGGGACGGTAGTTCAGAACTATGTCCTTAAGATGATTGAGTGGATCGAAAAACTCATAGGTCTAGGAATAGTCCTCGAGGATAACCTGTGTGTGGATCTTGTACTTCAGTCCCTACCAGATTCCTTTTCTCAGTTTATAATGAATTTTAATATAAACAAACTTGAGGTGACTCTCCCAGAGCTCCTCAATATGTTGAGAGAAGTAGAGAGCACCTTCAAGAAAGAGAAGTCGGTTCTCTACACTAGTGAGACTAGAAAGAAAAGGAAGACTGAGAAGATCCTTAAGAAGGGCAAGGGCAAGGGCAAAATGGGTAAGGCAAAGGTTGATAAGAAAGACCCAACAAAGGACAAAGGCCAGTGCTTCCACTTTGGCAAAGATGGGCACTGGAAGAGGAACTGCAAAGAGTATCTTGCAGAGAGGGCGAAACAGAAGCTTGTAGAAGCTTCAGGTACATTCATGATTAGTCTCCATTTGTCAGAATCTTGTGATAACACATGGGTATTAGATACCGAGAGTGCTTATCATATTTGCAATTCGTTGCAGGTTCTGGCAGGACCTAAGAGATTGAACAGAGGCGAGATGGACCTTAAGATGGGTAATGGAGCAAAGGTTGCTATAGTGGCTATTGGCAAAGTCACTTTATATCTGTCTAGTGGAGCTATTATTGCATTAGATGCATGCTATTATGTTTCTTCTATTATCAAAAATATTATTTCCATTTCATGTTTGACAATTAGTGGATATAAATTAGTTTTTGAGAACAATGGTTGTTCAATAATATTAGATGTTGAGATCATCTCGAGAGGAATATTGCATAATGGTTTATTTATACTAGATATAGCTCCACATATCATGAGTGTATGTGAGTCTAAGAGGAAACGAGAAGTGGAGAACCAAATAAGAAAGAGTATTAAAACCCTTCGATCAAATCGAAGAGGTAAGTACTTGAGTACAGAGTTCACCTAGTTCCTCGAAGACTATGGGATCTTATCCCAATGGATACCTCCTTATACACCACAGCTTAATGGTGTATCAGAAAGGAGGAATCGTACACTGTTAGACATGGTACGTTCTATGATGTGTTTCGACAACCTACCCATCTTATTTTGGCGATATGCCCTAGAGACCGCAACTTACCTTATGAACAGAATTCTAACTAAATCAGTGATGTCTACTCCATATGAGATATGGAATAGGAAGAAGCCCGATCTTAAAGTTGTTAAGATTTAGGGTTGCCCTGCCTACGTTAAGAGATACAACCCTGACAAGTTGGAATCTCGGACGGAATGGTGCAAGTTCGTGGGATACCCCAAAGAAACTTATGGGTATTATTTCTATCACCCTAAGGATCGAAAGGTCTTTGTAGCCAAGAGAGCAGTGTTCCTTGAGAAGGAACACATTCTTGGTGAAGACAGTGGGAGCATGATAGAGTTGAGCGAGGTTGGAGAACCTAGCTCAAGCACCATTCTAGAATCTGTTTAGATACCTAACACACAAGTTCCAACTTTACGTAGGTCAGATAGAGTATTCCATTCTCTTGAGAGATATGTGGGATATATCAAAAGAGAGAATATTGAGGATATTGAGCCTTAGACCTACGAGGAGGCTATTATGAGCATAGACTTTGGGAAATGGCAAGAAGCCATGAATTCAGAAATAGATTCCATGTACTCCAACAAGGTTTGGAACCTAGTTGATGCACCCGAGGGTAATATACCCATTGGTTGCAAGTGGATCTTTAAAAAGAAGATTGGAGTAGATGGACAGGTATAGACCTATAAAGCAAGGCTATTGGCTAAGGAGTATCGTTAAAGGTAAGGTGTTGACTATGATGAAACTTTCTCACCTGTAGCCTTGTTAAAATCCATTCGAATTCTATTGGCTATTGCAACACACTATGATTATGAGATCTGGTAGATGGGCATCAAAACCACATTCCTCAATGGTAACCTCAAGGAGAAGGTATATATGATACAGCCTGAGGGATTCGTGTCCAAGGATAACCCAGATAAGATGTGCAAGTTGCTTAGGTCTATTTATGGATTGAAGCAAGCTTCCCGAAGTTGGAACATAAGATTTGATGAGGCGATCAGATCTTATGACTTCGTTAAGAATGAAGATGAACCTTGTGTGTACATGAAATTAAGTGAGAGCACTATCACCTTTTTGGTATTATATGTGGATGACATCTTGATCATTGGGAATGATGTAGGAATGCTCTCCACAATAAAGACTTGGTTATCTAGGCACTTCTCCATGAAGGACTTAGGGGAAGCATCCTACATTTTGGGGATACAGATCTATAGAGATAGATCCAAGAGGATGCTTAGCTTGTCCCAGTCCAGGTACATAGACACCATTGTCAAAAGGTTTGGCATGAAAAATATCAAGAGAGGTCTCATACCTTTGAGACATGGAATATCACTTTCTAGGAGTATGTTCCCAAAGACTCATAAAGAAGGGCACACATGGATATGATGCCATATACATTAGCGATAGGATCTATTATGTATGCTATGCTATGTACCAGGCCAGATATAGCGCATGCTCTGAGTGTCACGAGCAGATATCAGGCAGATCCAAGCTTGGAGCACTGGAAAGTAGTAAAATGTATCCTTAAGTACTTAAGAAGGACTAAGGATCTTTTACTGGTATATGGTGGTAGTAGCCTCAAGGTTAAGGGCTACTCGGACTCGAGCTTCCAGTCCGATGTCGATGATAGCAAGTCTAATTCAGGGTATGTGTTCACTCTGAATGGAGGAGCAGTATACTGGAAGAGTTCCAAGCAAGACACTATAGCTGACTCGACCACAGAGGCGGAATACATTACTACGACAGAGGCAGCAAAGGAGGGAGTCTGGATGAAGAATTTCATCACATATCTAGGAGTCATATCGAGCAGTGAGAATATGATTCCCTTAAATTGTGACAAATATGGGATGATTACTTAAATAAGGGAACTTGGGTCTCATTAGAAGTGTTATGAGGAGGTTCCAACTTATTAGAGAGATCGTGGCCCGAAGAGATGTAGTAGTGGAAAGAGTTCCATCCAAAGATAATATTGTAGATCCACTGACAAAGCCATTGACTCAGATTGTCTTTCAACATCACAGAGGTCTGATGGGGATCATACATGTTGGTGATTGGCTTTAGGTCAAGTGGGAGATTGCTAGTTATAGGTGCCCTACAAGCCAATCACATGAGTGATTGCACCTGTAACACACTGCGTCAATCTCTTTACCTATGATTATTGGCATTATCTCACATTATCTAGATGTATATTATGATGTCCTTGGATCTGTGCAATGAGAATTGGATCATGATGAGATTACGATAATGAGACCGATTCACCTTTAAACACAGACCCTAAATTATCCTGGTCATATGTTACTCGAGAAGAACATTGAGATAACCGGATAGACTGGTGTGCTATATACCCATTCATATGGAGGTAGCTAGTCTCATGCTACTCGTGTGGGGACACTAAGGGTAGGTACAATGCAGGTGTTCATTGGAGAATGAGTTCATTGATTGATCTGCCTACGGAATTCTGGATGGTTATTGATACCTCACGTCAGACAGCAATCTCGTAGTCCTAGTAGTGTATCTGATCCTTAGACTTGAGACACCAAGGATATCCTGTATGAGTACTCCACTCTTTGATATCAGACTTATAGGTTTGGAAAGTTCCATATCTAGTACAGCCGGTCATTGGGAGTGGTAGCCAACCTTACGAGGGCTATTGAGTGTCAATAGAGGATCATCTGCTCTTGGTATCATGAGAGGAATATCCCATGTGTTCTTGCTCGAACAAATCCTAGGCGAAGGTTATTCGGATTGAGAGAGAAAGGGTTCTCCGGGAGAATCCGACAAGAGCAAGACTCGAGGAGAGACCGTATGGGTCTGACAGCACCATGCCCGGTATAGGGTTTCTAGGATATAGATGGATGAGAGATTATAGATACATGGTATCTGAGGACAGATAGGTCCAAAGGATTGGATTCCTATGTATCGTCTGGGGGCAACGACGTATTGGCCTGGTACGTCCGCAGTCGATGAGTTGAGTGAATTATTATAGAGATAATAATTCACTATATCAGAAGAAGTTCTGACAAGTATAAGTCACGGTCAGCTCGATATTGGGCGTAGAGGGTCACACACATATGGTAGGTGTTGCGACGAGTAGAGGTTCGGATATGAGATATCCACTGAACCCCTCATCTTATTAGATATCCATTAAGCCCATGAATTATTAGATCCTATGATGAGATCCAATAATTGCTAATAAGAGATTATTGGGTAGAAACCCACTAATCCAAGAGGCTTGGGTGATTGGATGGAGATCCAATACCCAATAAGGCAAAAGATCCATTAGGGTTTTCAGGGGGCCTCTATAAATAGGAGGGAACCATAGCTCTATAGGCTGAGGGTTTTTGGTAGCCACCTCTTGTTCTCCTCTCCCGAGAGAGAGAGGTGCATCGTCGTAATCCCTGCTGTGTGGATACCGCTAGAGAGGATGACGCTTGACCTCCTTCATCCTCTTCCATAGATTTGCAGGAATTTAGGGATATACGATCTCCCTAGGTATCTTCTTTTACACGTGTAATTTTCGTGGATTTGTTTTTGATGCACCGATCTTCGCACGATGACGGAAACTTTCTACGGGAAATCTAGGGTTTTGTTTTCTATTCTTCCGCTGCGCATGTTATGTCGCTCCCCCTTGTGGATTTCCTAACATGAACCACTTGTAAAAGTTTGTAAGTGGGGTGTTTGGTCCTTTCCCTTAAAAGAGGTTTGATAGTGGAAGTTGGGATCCTCATCGGAGGAGGCTTCGGAAGTGGACGTAGGTTATTTGACCGAACTACTATACATCGCTGCGTACTTTGGATGTGTGAGTTTTTAAATTTCTACATCTTACCTTTACTTAGCTGCAAATCGTTTGTTCTTGTTCTTCCTACTCTCATTTGCATTCACTCGAACCATTTTAGCTAAAACCTCTTTCGTCAAATCAAAATTTCTATACGAACCAACTATCTCCGAAATCAGTTTCAAGTTTACAAGTTTTAATCCACTACACTAATTCACCCCCCCCCCCCTTCTTAGTGTCGGTCAGTTCCTAACAATTGGTATCAGAGCTTGGTCACTCTCATTTGATTTAAAATCCAAGAGAGATGGCTTATTCTGGCATGCAAGAGGGTCATTCCATTAAATGTTCGCCTATATTTAATAGGTCGGATTACATCTATTGGAAGACTTGTAGGAGGATTTTTTTGATTTCTATAGATTTTGAGTTTTAGAATATCGTTGAAAATGGATTTCAGAAATCTTCTCTTCTGATGAATGAATGGAATGAATCGGAGAAGAAGATTTTTGCACTTAATGCAAAGGCTATGAATGCCTTGTTTAGTGCACTTGATAAAAATGAGTTTAATCATGTTTTGATTTGTGAATCAACTTTTGATATTTGGCATAATCTTGAAATCACTCATGAAGACACTAGCCGAGTGAAAGGGTCCAAAATCAATCTTCTCGTGCATACTTATGAACTTTTTTGAATGAAACCAAGTGAGTCCATCGGACACATGTCCACCCGCTTCTTGGATGTCATCAATGGACTCAAAGCACTTGGTAAAGGTTTTTCTAATTTCGAACTTGTAACAAAAATTTTAATATCCCTTCCAAAGAGTTGGGATCCAAAAGTTATAGCCATTCAAGAGACTAAGGACCTTATAAATTTTTCTCTTGAAGAACTCATTCGGTCTTTGATGACCTACAAAATGGCATGCCAGGCTCATGATTAGCTAGAGAACCTCTTTCCAAAGAACAAGAAGGATATGGCATGGAGAACACAAGAAGACCACTTGATGATGAACTTGCACTCTTAACTCGAAAATTTAAAAAATTTATAAGAAAGAATAAATTTAAAAATGATACTAAAAATAAACTTGAACCAAAAAAAGACCAAGTCATATGTTACGAATGCAAGAAGCCGAGGCACTTCAAAAGTGAATGCTCCCAAGCCAAGAAGAAGCTACCAAAGAGGAATAAAGCTCTAAAGGTGATGTGGGATGACTCAAATGGCTCCGTAGATGAAGAAGTAAGCAACAAAGAAGAGGCCAACTTCGCATTGATGGCTTTAGGAGAAGAGGTAAGTTAGTTATTTAATGAAGATTTATATTTCAATGAACTTTCAATTGCTTTCCATGAATTGTTTGATGAATGTAGAACTATAACTAAAAAGTTTAATTTATTAAAAAAGATGCATGCTTTCTTACTAGATAAACTCGAAAGTCTTGAACATGATATTCCTTCTCCACTCCCATGCTCTATGTGTAAACACTTAGAAGCAATCAAAAATAAAAACTTGCTACTTAAAGAGGACCCTAAACAATTTTAGGGTTGGTAGCAAGGGCTTGGACATGATTCTTGCAAACAAGGGTCATGTCGGAAATAGAAGTAGAATTGGATTTGTGAGTGGATCTCACCGAAATCCTACCACCTTCACTAAAGGAACAACACTACATATATCATCTCATTTGAAATGTAACTTTTGTTGTAAATCTAGACATGTTGCTTATAAATGTCCGTATAAGAAACATAGCCCATATAGGTTAATATGGGTTCCTAAAGGAACGATAAGGAACTCAATAAACAATAATAAGTTTAATAGATCAAATTTTGAGGCACCCAAGTTCAAATAGATACCTAAACACCATCATCTTTTATAGACATACTCACCCACACAAGCTAGGAGCAAGAGATGATACCTTGATAGTGGATGCTCAAGGCATATGACTGGAGATCTATCTCAATTCTCTAAGCTCGTTAACCAAGACGAAAGGTATGCCATCTTCAGAGATAACAATAAGGGTAAAACCATTGGCAAGGGAATTATAGGTAACTAACCAAGTTTTTCAATTGATAATGTGTTATTGGTAGATGGTCTAAAGTACAATCTTTTGAGCATTAGTCAATTATGTGATAAGGGATACATTGTGAAATTTGAATCTAATGCTTGCATCATTGAAAAACCACACAACAACACATCTATGATTGCACTAAAATAACATAATATCTACACCATAGATATTGATGATCTTAGTAATAAAATATATTTTTTGATTTTGAACGATGATGCTTGGCTTTGGCATAGGAGATTAGGTCATGCGAGCATGAAACTAATCACTCAAATCATATGTAAAGGACTTGTAAGAGGCATTCCCATTGTTACGTTCATTAATGATAAAGTATATGATGCATGTCAACTAAGAAAATAAATAAAAACTAGCTTCAAACCAAAGAATCAAATAAGCGCCTCTAGACCATTACAATTGATCCATATGGATTTATTTAGAGGGATTGACACAACGAGTCTAGGAGGTAGCAAATATGCGTTTGTTATTATAGATGACTATAATAGATACACTTGGACTTATTTCTTGGCTCACAAAAGTGATTGCTTTAAATATTTTTCTAAATTTTGTAAACTTACTCAAAACGAAAAGGATTTCATGATTTCATCGATTCGAAGTGATCATGGTAGAGAATTCTAAAACTATGACTTCCAAAATTTTTGTGAATCTAATAGATATAACCACAACTTCTCTACTCCAAGAAATCCTCAACAAAATATAGTAGAAAGAAAAAATAGAAATTTATAAGAAATGGCAAGAACCATGTTAAATGAACATAACTTATACAAATACTTTTGGGTCGAAGCCATTAATATGGCTTGCTATGTCATGAATAGGGTTCTAGTAAGACCATCTCTATCCAAAACCCCTTATAAATTGTGGAATAACAAAAAATCAAATGTTTCTTATTTTAAAGTTTTCGGTTACGGGGCAGTGCCATCCGTGGCTAGCCCACAAGGGGCAGTGTCGCCTGCGGGCGATCTGCCCACAGATGTGGGCACACCCGCAAGGGGCAGCGCTGCCCATGGACAAACCGCTTGCGGGCACTACGCCCGCGAGCAGGGGTGGCGCGCCTGGCCGTAATGGCTATCGCTGGAAGGGTGGTAGCGGCCGCAAGTCTGGGTTTTGGGCAAAAGATGATTTTGCCCTTCGAAATTTTAGAAATTTTAGATTCTATCCCTTTTGACATAATTACCAAAATACCCTTTTGGTCGAATTATCGAAATACCCTTGGGAATTCAAAAATTTCCTTTATGTCCCTGATTTTAGAAAATTAAATATGTTAATTAAATAGTTTAATTAACTATTATTTTTTATCTAGTAGTCCTATAAAATAACATATACATGTGATGTATGATGTGGACAGATGATCATGGACTTGTGATGTGATGTGTGTACATGTGATTATTATTATTGGGGTTTGCAAGCCTCTAATTTTCTCGTTTATTGTCGGGCCTGCGTGCCTTTAATTATGTTGTAATTATCAGAGGAGGCGGAGCGGTAACGTGACTCACGAGGCCGAGACGGACGATCTGACGCATGGAGATGCGTTGAGATGCCGACGGATCCGACGAAGCGAGATGGACGATCACCGGGCATAGAGATGCACCGAAGTACACATAGATCTTGATGTGAGTGATTGGGCCCACTAGCTCGGGCTTGATCACATTATGATATGATCCATGATCATCTAGTGTGATTGCTCATGTGATGTGTGATTAGATATACACCTACTAGATAAGTATATATATATTTGCATGCGATGTAGATATATATATTAAATACGTATGTGTATGACACATTATGTTAGGAGACCAAATCAAAAATCCTCTCCATTAATAATATTAAGTCGGTAAACATGAGGCAATTAGATTGACCCACGTGGCCTTCCATCGTTATAGCTAGGAGCTGATTTCCAGTGTAGGTTGAGTTGGTCGAGTCCCTCGAGACTCACCTATATCTCATCTCGCCATCTTATCTATGACATAGAGATATCAGAGGTGACCTGAGGACATGGTATGCATGGTCGAGTCCCTCAAGAGTATATCACCTAATCAGACTCATCTGGTAACGATGTTAATGACTTAACCTAATATTATGGTTGGTCGAGTCCCTCGAGGCCATGGTAGTTAGGAGGCCGAACAGGACGGGAATCACAAGGAGTTGTAATTGGTAAGAGTTGCCAACCTTTACGGGCTTAACGTGATTGGTCGAGTCGCTCGAGGTTTCGTTAAAATGCCGATTGGAGATCCGTCGGGGGTCTCTGATTCACATATCGGAGGGTGTTATGTGTCTTGCGAAAAATTAGTGGGAATATATTAAGATAGAAGTCCTTATCTTAATTGTTTAAATTTCTATAAAGTCTACATGTTATTTATTTCTGCTACATCTTTTATTTCAGAAAAATGTCACTTTCAAATCCTTTATGTGGCATACTTGATACCAACCGCCTCACTGGTCCAAATTATACGGATTGGCTTCGCAATCTAAGAATCGTTCTTATAGCGGAGAAAATAGCATATGTCCTTGATACAGTGATCCCTACGCTTGACGAAGGGGCAACCGAAAATGAGATCACTCGTTATGTGAAGTACTTAGATGATTCCACTCATGCTCAGTGTTATATGTTGGCCTCTATGACTACTGAGTTATAGAGACAACATGAAAATATGGATGCTAATTCCATACTCCTACATCTCCGCAAACTGTTTGAGGAACAGAGAAGAACTCAGCGATATGAGATATCAAAAAGTCTTTTTCGTGCTAGGATAACTGAGGGGACACTGGTTCAGAACCATGTCCTTAAGATGATGGAGTGGATCGAAAAACTCATAGGTCTAGGAATAGTCCTAGAGGATAACCTGTGTGTGGATCTTGTACTTCAGTCCCTACCAGATTCCTTTTCTCAGTTCATAATGAATTTTAATATAAACAAACTTGAGGTGACTCTCCCAGAGCTCCTCAATATGTTGAGAGAAGTAGAGAGCACCTTCAAGAAAGAGAAGTCGGTTCTCTACACTAGTGAGACTAGAAAGAAAAGGAAGACTGAGAAGATCCTTAAGAAGGGCAAGGGCAAGGGCAAAATGGGTAAGGCAAAGGTTGCCAAGAAAGACCCAACAAAGGACAAAGGCCATGCTTCCATTGTGGCAAAGATGGGCACTGGAAGAGGAACTGCAAAGAGTATCTTGCAGAGAGGGCGAAACAGAAGCTTGCAGAAGCTTCAGGTACATTCATGATTTGTCTCTATTTGTTAGAATCTTGTGATAACACTTGGGTATTAGATACCGAGAGTGCTTATCATATTTGCAATTCGTTGCAGGTTTTGGCAGGACCTAGTAGATTGAACAAAGGCGAGATGGACCTTAAGATGGGTAATGGAGCAAAGGTTGCTACAGTGGCTATTGGCAAAGTCACTTTACATCTATCTGGTGGAGCTATTATTGCATTAGATGCATGCTATTATGTTTCTTCTATTATCAAAAATATTATTTCCATTTTATGTTTGACAATTATTGGATATAAATTAGTTTTTGAGAACAATGGTTGTTCAATAATATTAGATGTTGAGATCATCACGAGAGGAACAATGCATAATGGTTTATTTATGCTAGATATAGCTCCACATATCATGAGTGTATGTGAGTCTAAGAGGAAACAAGAAGTGGAGAACCAAACAAGAAAGAGTATTAAAACCCTTCGATCAGATCGAAGAGGTAAGTACTTGAGTACAGAGTTCACCTAGTTCCTCGAAGACTATGGGATCTTATCCTAATGGACACCTCCTTATACACCACAGCTTAATGGTGTATCAGAAAGGAGGAATCGAACAATGTTAGACATGGTGCATTCTATGATGTGTTTCGCCAACCTACCCATCTTATTTTGGGGATATGCCCTAGAGACCGCAACTTACCTTATGAAAAGAATTCTATCTAAATCAGTGATGTTTACTCCATATGAGATATGAAATAGGAAGAAAGCCCAATCTTAAAGTTGCTAAGATTTAGGGTTGCCCTACCTACGTTAAGAGATACAACCCTGACAAGTTTGAATCTTGGACGGAATGGTGCAAGTTCGTGGGATACCCCAAAGAAACTTATGGGTATTATTTCTGTCACCCTAAGGACCGAAAGGTCTTTGTAGCCAAGAGAGCAGTGTTCCTTGAGAAGGAACACATTCTTGGTGAAGACAGTGGGAGCATGATAGAGTTGAGCGAGGTTGGAGAACCTAGCTCAAGCACCATTCTAGAATCTGTTCAGATACCTAACACACAAGTTCCAACTTTACGTAGGTCAGATAGAGTATTCCATTCTCTTGAGAGATATGTGGGATATATCAGAAGAGAGAATATTGAGGATATTGATCCTTAGACCTACGAGGAGGCTATTATAAGCATTGACTTTGGGAAATGGCAAGAAGCCATGAATTCAAAAATAGATTCCATGTACTCCATAAAGCAAGGTTTGGCTAGGAGTTGATGCAAGGATATCCTATGTGTTGCAAGTGGATCTTTAAAAAGAAGATTGGAGTAGATGGACAGGTATAGACCTATAAAGCAAGGCTAGTGGCTAAGGAGTATCGTCAAAGGCAAGGTATTGACTATGACGAAACTTTCTCACCTGTAGCCTTGTTAAAATTCATTCGAATTCTATTGGCTATTATAGCACACTATGATTATGAGATATGGCAGATGGACGTCAAAACCACATTCCTCAATGGTAACCTCGATGAGAAGGTGTATATGATACAGCCTGAGGGATTCGTGTCCAAGGATAACCCAGATAAGATGTGCAAGTTGCTTAGGTCTATTTATAGATTGAAGCAAGCTTCCCGAAGTTGAAACATAAGATTTGATGAGGCGATCAGATCTTATGACTTCGTTAAGAATGAAGATTAACCTTATGTGTATAGGAAATTAAGTGAGAGCACTATCACCTTTTTGGTATTATATGTGGATGACATCCTGATCATTGGGAATGATGTAGGAATGCTCTCCACAGTAAAGACTTGGTTATCTAGGCACTTCTCTATGAAGGACTTAGGGGAAGCATCCTACATTTTGGGGATACAGATCTATAGAGATAGATCCAAGTGGATGCTTAGCTTGTCCCAGTCCAAGTACATAGACACCATTGTCAAAAGGTTTGGCATGAAAAATTCCAAAAGAGGTCTCATACCTATGAGACATGGAATATCACTTTCTAGGAGTATGTCCCCAAAGACTCCTAAAGAAGGGCACACATGGACATGATGCCATATACATTAGCGATAGGATCTATCATGTATGCTATGCTATGTACCAGGCCTGATATAGTGCATGCTTTGAGTGTCACGAGCAAATATCAGGCAGATCCAAGCTTGGAGCACTGGAAAGCAGTAAAATGTATCCTTAAGTACTTAAGAAGGACTAAGGATCTTTTACTGGTATATGGAGGTAGTAGCCTCAAGGTTAAGGGCTACTCGGACTCGAGCTTCCAGTCCGATGTCGATGATAGCAAGTCTAATTTAGGGCATGTGTTCACTCTGAATGGAGGAGCAGTATGCTGGAAGAGTTCCAAGCAAGACACTATAGCTAACTCGACCAAAGAGGCGGAATACATTACTACAACAGAGGCAGCAAAAGAGGGAGTCTGGATGAAGAAGTTTATCACATATCTAGGAGTCATATCGAGCAGTGAGAATATGATTCCCTTAAATTGCAACAAATATGGGATGATTACTTAAATAAGGGAACTTGGGTCTCATTAGAAGTGTTCTGAGGAGGTTCCAACTTATTAGAGAGATCGTGGCCCGAAGAGATGTAGTAGTGGAAAGAGTTCCATCCGAAGATAATATTGTAGATCCACTGACAAAGCCTTTGACTCAGATTATCTTTCAGTGTCACAGAGGTCTGATGGGGATCATACATGTTGGTGATTGGCTTTAGGTCAAGTGGGAGATTGCTAGTTATAGGTGCCCTACAAGCCAATCACATGAGTGATTGCACTTGTAACACACTGCGTTAATCTATTTGCCTATGATTATTAGCATTATCTCACATTATCTAGATGTATATTATGATGTCCTTGGATCTGTGCAATGAGAATTGGATCATGATGAGATTACGATAATGAGACCGATTCACCTTTAAACACAGACCCTAAATTATCCTGGTCATAGGTTACTCGAGAAGAACATTGAGATAACTGGATAGACTGGTGTGCTGTATACCTATTCATATGATGGAGGTAGCTGGTCTCATAGCTACTCGTGTGGGGACACTAAGGATAGGTACAGTGCAGGTGCTCATTGGAGAATGAGTTCATTGATTGATCTGCCTACAGAATTCTGGATGGTTATTGATACCTCACGTCAGATAGCAATCTCGTAGTCCTAGTAGTGTATCTGGTCCTTAGACTTGAGACACCAAGGATATCTTATATGAGTGCTCCACTCTTTGATATCAGACTTATAGGTTTAGAAAGTTCCATATCTAGTATAGCCGGTCATTGGGAGTGGTAGCCAACCTTACGAGAGCTATTGAGTGTTAATAGAGGATCATCTGCTCTTGGTATCATGAGAGGAATATCCCATGTGTTCTTGCTCGAACAAATCCTAGACCAAGGTTATTTGGATTGAGAGAGAAAGGGTTCTCCGGGAGAATCCGACAAGAGCAAGACTCGAGGAGAGACTGTATGGGCCTGACAGCACCATGCCCGGTATAGGGTTTCTAGGATATAGATGGATGGGATATTATAGATACATGGTAACTGAGGACAGATAGGTCCAAAGGATTAGATTCCCATGTATTGTCTGGGGGCAGCGGCGTAGTGGCCTGGTACGTCCGTAGTCGATGAGTTGGGTGAATTATTATAGAGATAATAATTCACTATGTTAGAAGGAGTTCTGACAAGTATAACTCATGGCCAGCTCAATATTGGGTGTAGAGGGTCACACACATATGGTAGGTGTTGCGACGAGTAGATGTTCGGATATGAGATATCCATTGAACCTCTCATCTTATTGGATATCCATTAAGCCCATGAATTATTGGATCCTAAGATGAGATCTAATAATTGCTAATAAGAGATTATTGGGTAGAAACCCACTAATCCAAGAGACTTGGGTGATTGGATGGAGATCCAATACCCAATAAGGCAAAAGATCCATTAGGGTTTTCAGGGGGCCTCTATAAATAGGAGAGAACCATAGCTCTATAGGCTGAGGGTTTTTGGTAGTCATCTCTTGTTCTCCTCTCCCCAAAGAGAGAGGTGCATCGTCGTAATCCCTGCTGTGTGGATACCGCTAGAGAGGAGGACGCTTGACCTCTTTCATTCTCTCCCACAGATTTGCAGGAATTCAGGGATATATGATCTCCCTAGGTATCTTCTTTTACACGTGTAATTTTCATGGTTTTATTTTTGACGCACCAATCTTCGCATGATGACGGAAACTTTCTATAGGAAATCTGGGGTTTTGTTTTCTATTCTTCCACTGCGCATGTTATGTCGCTCCCCCTTATGGATTTCCTAACATGAACCACTTGTAAAAGTTTGTAAGTGGGGTGTTTGGTCCTTTCCCTTAAAAGAGGTTTGATAGTGGAAGTTGGGAGCCTCATCAGAGGAGGCTTCGGAAGTGTATGTAGGTCATTTGACCGAACTACTATACATCGCTGCGTACTTTGGATGTGTGAGTTTTTAAATTTCTACATCTTACCTTTACTTAGCTACAAATCATTTGGTCTTCTTCTTCCTACTCTCATTTGCATTCACTCGAACCATTTTAGCTAAAACCTCTTTCGTCAAATCGAAATTTCTATATGAACCAACTATCTCCGAAATCGGTTTCAAGTTTACAAGTTTTAATCCATTACACTAATTCACCCCCCCCCCCCTCTTAGTGTCGTCGGTCAGATCCTAACAATTGGTATCAGAGCTTGGTCACTCTTATTTAGTTTAAAATCCAAGAGAGATGGCTTATTCTGGCATGCAAGAGGGTCATTCCATTACATGTTCACCTATATTTAATAGGTCGGATTACATCTATTGGAAGACTCGTAGGAGGATTTTTTTGATTTCTATAGATTTTGAGTTTTGGAATATCGTTGAAAATGGATTTCAGAAATCTTCTCTTCCGATGAATGAATGGAATGAATCGGAGAAGAAGATTTTTGCACTTAATGCAAAGGCTATGAATGCCTTGTTTAGTGCACTTGATAAAAATGAGTTTAATCATGTTTTGAAGATTTATATTTCGATGAACTTTCAATTGCTTTCCATGAATTCTTTGATGAATGTTGAACTATTACTAAAAAGTTTAATTTATTAAAAAAGGTGCATGCTTTCTTACTAGATAAACTCGAAAGTCTTCAACATGATTTTCCTTCTCCACTCCCATGCTCTAAGTGTGAACACTTAGAAGCAATCAAAAATAAAAACTTACTACTTAAAGAGACCCGAAACAATTTTAGGGTTGGTAGCAAGGGCTTGGACATGATTCTTGCAAACAAGGGTCACGTCGGAAATAGAAGTAGAATTGGATTTGTGAGTGGATCTCACTGAAATCCTACCACATTCACTAAAGGACCAACACTACATATATCATCTCATTTGAAATGTAACTTTTGTTGTAAATCTGGACATATTGTTTACAAATGTCTGTATAAGAAACTTAGCCCATATAGGTTAATATGGGTTCCTAAAGGAACGATAAGGAACTCAATGAACAATGATAAGTTTAATAGATCAATTTTTGAGGCACCCAAGTTCAAATAGATACCTAAATACCATCATCTTTTATAGACACACTCACCCACACAAGCTAGGAGCAAGAGATGATACCTTGATAGTGGATGCTCAAGGCACATGACTGGAGATCTATCTCAATTCTCTAAGCTCGTTAACTAAGACGAAAGATATGTCACCTTAAGAGATAACAACAAGGGTAAAATCATTGGCAAGGGAATTATCGATTACAAATCAAGTTTTTCAATTGATAATATGTTATTGGTAGATGGTTTAAAGCATAATCTTTTGAGCATTATTCAATTATGTGATAAGAAATATACTGTGAAATTTGAATCTAATGCTTGCATCATTAAAAAACCACATAACAACACATCTTTGATTGCACTAAAATAAAATAATATCTACACTATTATTTTTTGGTTTTGAACGATGATGCTTGGCTTTGGCATAGGAGATTAGGTCATGCGAGCATGAAACTAATCACTCAAATCATATCTAAAGGACTTGTAAGAGGCATTCCCAATGTTAAGTTCATTAAAGATAAAGTATATGATGCATGTCAACTAAGAAAATAAATAAAAACTAGCTTCAAACTAAAGAATCAAATAAGCACCTCTAGACCATTACAATTGATCTATATGGATTTATTTAGATTAATTGACACAACGAGTCTAGGAGGTAGTAAATATGTGTTTGTTATTATAGATGACTATAATAGATACACTTGGACTTATTTCTTGGCTCACAAAAGTGATTGCTTTAAATATTTTTCTAAATTTTGTAAACTTACTCAAAACGAAAAGGATTTCATGATTTCATCGATTCGGAGTGATCATAGTGGAGATTTCCAAAACTATGACTTCCAAAATTTTTGTGAATCTAATAGATATAACCACAACTTCTCTACTCCAAGAAATTCTCAACAAAATGTAGTAGAAAGAAAAAATAGAAATTTATAAGAAATGGCAAGAACCATGTTAAATGAACATAACTTATACAAATACTTTTGGGTTGAAGCCATTAATATGGCTTGCTATGTCATGAATAGGGTTCTAGTAAGACCATCTGTATCCAAAACCCCATATGAATTGTGGAATAACAAAAAATCAAATGTTTCTTATTTTAAAGTTTTCAGTTGCAAATGCTTTATCTTGAATGAAAAGAATGCTTTAGGAAAATTCGATGCCAAATCCAATGAAGGTATCTTTCTTGGTTACTCTTTCATTTCTAAAGCTTTTCGAGTTTTTGATAAAATAATTTTGGTTATAGAAAAGTCTATTCATGTAGTTTTTAATGAAGTTTTTGAATTTAAGAAAATTGATTTTGATGATGATCTTAGCTTTGATGGGTTGAATATGAATGAACCCTTT
The DNA here is from genome assembly GCA_023547065.1 of Musa troglodytarum. Classification (NCBI taxonomy): domain Eukaryota; kingdom Viridiplantae; phylum Streptophyta; class Magnoliopsida; order Zingiberales; family Musaceae; genus Musa; species Musa troglodytarum. The sequence continues at coordinate 26,339,191 of CP097504.1, forward strand.
ACTCAAAATAGCAACTTGGATGCATCTTCTTTCTAATTTTCTTTACCTAAGGAATGGAAGTATATAGATGCCCATCCAAAGGAGCTAATTATAGGATATACATCAAAAGGGGTTCAAACTCGTTCCTCTTTTAAGAATTTTTGTGTTAACGCTACCTTCCTTTCTCAAATTGAACCTAAGTGCATTGACGAAGCCTTGAAAGATGATTCTTGGGTTATCATAATGCAAGAGGAATTGAACAAATTTGAAAGGAATAAAGTGTGGAAGCTTGTTCCTAGACCAATTGACCATTTAGTTATAATTACTAAATGGATATTTAGAAACAAGCAAGATAAATTTGGTATGGTGGTTAGAAATAAGGCTAGATTAGTGGCCAAAGGTTTCAACCAAGAAGAAGGTATCGATTACGAAGAGACATTCGCTCTTGTTGCAAGATTAGAAGCCATTAGGATGCTTCTTGCCTATGCTAGTAGTAATAATTTTAAATTATTTCAAATGGATGTCAAAAGTACTTTCTTAAATAGTTTTATTTTCGAAGAAGTGTTTGTTGAACAACCACCCAGTTTTGAAAACTCTCTTTTTCTTAATCATGTGTTTAAATTGACTAAGGCTCTCTATGGGTTAAAACAAGCCCTAAGGGCTTGGTTCTCAATGAGAGGCTTAGTTCTTTTCTTATTTCAAATAATTTTACTAAAGGTAAGGTCGATCTACATTGTTTATTAAATATTTTGAAAATAATTTTCTTATTGTTCAAATTTTATGTTGATGATATTATCTTTGGTTCTATAAATGAATCGTTATGTAAATCATTTGCCAAGTGTATGAGCCAAGAGTTTAAAATGAGTCTAATGGGTGAACTAACCTTTTTTTTAGGATTACAAATTAAATAACTTAGTGATGGTATATTTCTTAGTCAAACTAAATATGCTTTAGAATTGTTGAAACGGTTTAATATGGATGGTTCAAAAGCCATTAACACTCCTATGAGTACCTCCACTAAGTTAGACATGGACGAAAGTGAAGAAAGTTTTGATAAAAAAATATATAGGGGAATGATAGGTAGTTTACTTTACCTCACCGCAACTAGACCGGATATCATGTTTAGTATAGGACTTTGTGCAAGATTTCAAGCTATTCCTAAATTGTCTCACCTTAAAGCCATTAAAAGAATCCTTAGATATCTTAAAGGAACTCCTAACTTAGGATTATGGTATTCAAAATCTGATTAGTTTGATTTAAAAGTCTATGTAGATACGGATTTTGGTGGATGTAGAATAGATAGAAAAAATACATCCAGAACATGCCAATTTTTAGGACATACACTTGTTTCTTGGACTTCCAAGAAACAAAATTTGATTGCACTATCTACGGTGGAAGCCAAATATATAGCCGCAAGTGCATATTATGCACAAGTTATTTGGATAAAAAATACCTTAGAAGATTATGAAATTTATTTAAAGAACATTCCCATAAAATGTAATAACACAAGTGCTATTTGTCTAACCAGAAATCCTATTCAACACTCTAGAACTAGCATATTGACATTAGGCATCACTTTATACGAGATCATATCAATAATAATGATGTCACTTTAGAATTTATTAATACAAAATACTAATTAGCGGACATCTTCACAAAACCCCTAAATGAAGAATAATTTAACTTCATTAGAAGAGAATTAAGCATGCTAAATTGTCCTAATACATTATGTTGTATGTTTCTTTTCAAAATGTTTAAACTTTGGTTTTGATAGTCTCACCTTGATATTATCTTTTCAGATTTTTGATGACATCTTTATATCATTTATTAATGAAGCTCTCAATTTTATCCTTAGATCGTAAATATTTTAATAAAGCTATCATTTTCGATCGTAATATTTTTAATCAAGATGAAGCCTTCATGATATTATAATATTTTGAATGATTTTGTATCATGATGGTATCATGATTGTTGTTCTCCTCCTCCTTTGAATGATGGATCTTAATGATGTAGGAAAATTAATTTTATACTCCCTCCACCTCTTTAAGCATGACTAAAGAAATTTCATAATTTGCATTTCATATGAAGCTTAACATATGCAAATATTAATGCCATGAATTTTGGTAAAAAATTTGCATAAATCTTAAATGTTCATCTCGGATTTTTATTGTGCTAATCTCTATAATTTGAGGTTTTGAGACTTAATATCTTTCACCTCATGTTTTCTATGAGAATGCCAAGTTGAATATTTCTATAAAATTTTTGATATTGATATGTTTCACTTCATGAATTCGTAAATGCCAAGTTGAAGCTTTATGAATATTGACATCTCTTTCTCCTGGATTTTACCTTAAAGTTGATACGAAATGTTTGATGAATGACTTTAATGATCTATCCTTTCACTTTATTTTATTCTTGGATTTTCAAAATTGCTTCTTAAGCCTTTCATCCTCTTTCATGTATGAATCTTTCATAGCTTGATAAATGATGGATGATCATTTTCTAAATTTCATAAACATGAATTAAAATGATGATCAAAACATTTTCGGATTTATCGGTCGAGAGTGACATATATTGCATTATAATTTCTAAGCAAATATTAGCCTCATGTATCATATGTGTTTGATATGCTTGATAAATGACTACTCTTACATTTTTTTTCCAACTTATGATGACTACTTCACCTCCTTTTTGTTGATGACAAAGGGGGAGAAGAATGTGCAAATAAATTGATGACGTGCAAATGACTTGATAAAATATCTTGCATGCATTGTATTGAGAAAAATATGACAAATAAATTGGATTGTATTGTATGACAATGTATCATATGTATCACAAATACTTAATATGTAAACCTTTTTGAAAAATTATTATCATATCATGTTTAAAATTTGGTATCCTTTATTGATATGATAAGATATCATATCATTTGATGATGTATCAAAAATGATATCTTGCATTTGTGCTTTTATATCGATATCATTTGATCCATGTTGTATTTCAAATTATAATTGGTATCACTTGTCGAAGTGATAAATGTCTATTATTCAACTTGAAAATAAGTGTCATGCCTTGACATTGTGTAAAAGATGAAGTTTCTTATTTATAGATGAAAGATCATGCTTGTTAAGCATGACGATAAGTTCAACGGATGGAATTTATTGGTTTTGGCTTGAATTCAAGAAAATTGAATTCAAGTGTTTTCGTTCTCATAATATGACATATAAATAGGGGGAGTTAAGATTAACTCCATCATCAATTGATTGTCATCATAAAAAAGGGGAGATTATTGAATCTCAAATTTTGATGATGAAGTCAATTAATAGGTTATTTGATCTAATCCATATTATTGAGATAAGTATGCAGGATTAACTACGATAGCATGAAGAGATAAAGTAAATTACCAGAGTCAAGTATATTGGGAGTTCGAGAGTCCACTGGAAGTCTAAAGGATCATCAGAAGTGCTGCCGGAACCAACTGAGAAAGAATCGGGGACTTGTCGAAGGTTTCGGGAGTTCGCCGGAAAGATCATCGGAGGTTCGTGAAGCTTACCGAAAAGGTTCGAAAGCTTGCCAAAGATTCGTCGAGCTCGCCATAAAGTCTGGGAGCCTGCTAAGAGTTTGTCGGAAGAAGCCCGAGGGTGTGTCGGAAGTCTGCCAGAAGTTCACCAGAAAGCTCGCTAGAAGAAGACTTGACATTGCTAGTTGTTAATTTACTTAGAATTATGTTTCAATTTCATAGTTAGTATGTATTTAGGGTAAGGATTAAGTAATAATCCTTATTAACCCTAGTAGGGGCTAGTTGGGCCTTATGTGGACTGAATTAGGTCAGATTCAGGGCTCATTCAGTAGTGCTGAACCAGGTCTGGTGGTGGCACCGCCCTGGAAACAACTTCCTAGATGGTCTGGGCGGTGGTGCCCCAGGTCAGTAGTGATACCACTGGCAATTATTACCTACCAACAGTGGTATCGGCTGACAAGCATTGGTACCGCTAGTCCACAAAACCCGAGGACTTTGTCAGGCGGTGGTACCACCCAGTACACTGACAGAGTAGGGTGAACAGGCGGTGGTATTGCTAGTGCTAGGTGGTGGTACCGCCAGTACCCAAAAATCTGGGATATAACTCTTTTTGGCTCCATTTTTGAAAGCCAATTAAGTCTACAAATACCCCTCTTTTCTCTGCTGGTAAAGCACCTTCAAAGAAATTGAAAACTGAGTCAAAGATATAGCAAAATCTATTTTGGATAGCTTAAGTATTCACCTCCCTCTTTCTCTTTGTCAAAAATCTGTAAGATTGTGAACCACTTATAAAAGTTTGTAAGAGGGGTGTTTGGTCCTTCTCCTTCAAAGAGGTTTGATAGTGGAAGTTAAGAGCCTCATCGGAGGAGGCTTCGGAAGTGGACATAGGTCATTTGACCGAATCACTATACATCACTGCGTACTTTGGATGTGTGAGTTTTTAAATTTTTGCATCTTACCTTAGCTGCAAATCATTTGATCTTCTTCTCCCTACTCTCATTTACATTCACTCAAACCATTTTAGCTAAAACCTCTTTCGTCAAATTGAAATTTCTATACGAACCAACTATCTCCGAAATTAGTTTCAAGTTTACAAGTTTTAATATGCTGCACTAATTCACCCCCCTCTTATTGCTGCTTAGATCCTAACATTGTAGAGCTCACTGAGATAGTTGAAAGCTTATTAAAAGATTCGTCAGATCTCATCATAAAGTCTGGGAGCCTACTGGAAGTCCGCTAGAAGATATCCGAGGTTGTGTCGGAAGTCCATCAGAAGTTCGCCGGAACTTCGCCGAAAGAAGACCTGATGTGCCAGTTTATGTTTTTGCTTAGAATATATTTTTAATTTCATAGTTAACGTATAATTAGAGTTAGAATTAGGTGATAATCCTAATTAAGGCCAACTAGGCCTTAATTGGACTTGATTGGGTCGGATTCAAGGCCCATTTAATAGTACTGGACCATGTCTGGTGGTGGCACCACCAGACTAGGGTAGTGGCACTACCCCAGGAATAGATTCCCTGGTGGTCTGGGCGATGGTACTGCCCCAGGTCAACGATGGTACCGCTGAGAGTTATTACTTGTTAATGATGGTACCGCTTGATAAGCGATGGTACCGCCCCTCCATAGAGCCCGAGGACCTTGTCAAGTGGTAGTACCACTAGACTAGGTGGTGGTACCATCAGACTAGGCGGTGGTACCACCTAGTACACTGATAGAGCAGGGTCAATTGGTGGTGGTACCGCCAGTACCCAAAAATGTAGGATATAATTTTTTTTGGCTCAAATTCTAAAACTAATTGAGCCTATAAATACCCCTTACTTCTCAGCTGGCTAAGCACATTGAGAAGTGATAAAAATTGAGTCAAAACTCTAGCAAAATTGTATTCGAAAGCTTGAGTGTTTACCTCCTAAATCCTCACTTGTAAAAGTTCTGTAAGAGAGTGTGAACCACTTGTAAAAATTTATAAGAGGGGTGTTTGGTCCTTCCCATTCAAGAAAGATTGATAGTGGAAGCTGAGAATTTCATCGGAGGAGGTTTCGGAAGTGAATGTAGGTCATTTTACTGAACCACTATAAATCGCTGTGTACTTCTTTTGATGTGTGAGTTTTAAATTACTACATTTCAATCTTTACTTAGCTGCAATCTCTTGATCTCCTCCTCTCTACTTTCTTTCGTATTCACTTAAAACACTCACTTTGCTGAAATCATTTTCATTGGACCAAAAATTCTCAACGCACAACTCTTTTCCGAAACATTTTGAATTTATGATTTTTATCTACGGTACTAATTGACCCTTATCTCTTAGTGCCACTCTAGATCCTAACAGTTGGTATTAGAGCCAAGTCACTCTCATTTGGTTTTGTTAGGATCTGAGCAGCACTAAGAGAGGGGGTGAATTAGTGCAGTGGATAAAAACTATAATTTTGAAAGTGATTTCGAAAAGAGTTGTCCATAGAGAAATTTCAGTCCGATGAAAAAGATTTCAGCAAAGTGATTCGGGTAAATGCAATAGAAAATAGAGAGGGGGAGATCGAGAGATTGTAGCTAAGTTTGAAATGCAGCAAGTTATAACTCACACATCAAGAGAAGTATGTAGTAATATATAGTGGTTTGGTCAAATGGCCTACGTCCATTTCGGAAACCTACTCTAATGAGATTCCTAATTTCTACTATCAATTCTTCTTGAAGGAGAAGAACCAAGCACCCCTCTTACAAGCTTTTACAGGTGGTTCACACTCTTACAGAACTTTGACAAAGTAAAACTTGGGAGGTGAACACTCAAGCTATCGAATGCAGTTTTGCTATAGCTTTGACTCAGTTTTTATCACTACTCAATGTACTTAGCCAACTGAGAAGTAAGGGTTATTTATAGACTCTATTGGCTTTAGATTTGGAGTCAAAAAGAGTCACATCTCGAATTTCCAAGTACTGGCGATATCACTGCCTGGCATTGGCGGTACCATCGCTAGTTGACCCTGCTCTATCAATGCATTAGGCGGTACCACCACCCAATATGGCGGTACTATTGCCTAACAAGGTCCTCGGACTCTGTGGAGAGGCGGTACCACCGCTGACCTGGGGTGATACTACTGCCCAGACCACTTGGGAACCTGTTCCCGAGGTGGTGCTACCGCCCCAGTTTGGCAGTGCCACCGCTAGACATGGTTTAGCATTGCTAAATGGGCCTTGAATCTGGCCCAATTCAGTCCAATTAAGACCTAGTTGGCCCCTACTAGGGTTAATTAGGATTATTACCTAATCTTAACCCTGATTACATGCTAATTACGAAATTAAAAATATATTCTAAGCAAATTCTAATTCAGCAACGTTGAGTCTTCTTCCGGTGAGCTTTCGACGAACTTCTGGTGAATTTCTGACACACCCATGGATATCTTTTGATGGACTCCCAACAGCCTCCCGGACTTTATGGCAAGTTCGATGAATCTTTTAGCAAGCCTCCAAACTTTCTCAGTGAGCTCTGCAAACCTCCGATGATTTTTCTGACGAACTTCCAAAACCTTCAGCAAGTCCTCAATTCATTCTCGGCCTATTCCAGCAACACTTCCGACGATACTTCGGACTGCCGTGGACTCTCGGACTCCCAACATACTTGACTCTGATAATTTGCTTTGTCTTTATTACTATCGTTGTTATTCTTACACACTTATCTCAATAATATGGATTAGATTAAATAACGTATCAATTGACTTCATCATCAAAATCTGAGATTCAATAATCTCTCCTTTTTTGATGATGACAATCAATTGATGACAGAGTTAATCTTAACTTCCCCTTTCTATATGCCATATTTTGAGAAAGGAAACACTTGAATTCAAACCCCTTGAATTCAAGTCAAAACCGATAAGTTGCATCCATTGAACTTATCGTTATGCTCAACAAGCATGATCTTTCATCCATAAATATGAAACTTCATATTTTTCATAATCGAAAATGATGTCAAGGTATGACACCCATTTTCTAGTTCAATATCAAGTGATTTCGACAAATGATACCAATTATAATTTTGAAAAGTAGTAAGGATCAAATGATATTAAAATAAATTTATAAATGCAAGGCATCATATCATTTTACGATACATCATGAAATGATAACTTTTCATATCAATAAAAGATACCAAATTTAAACATAATATGATAATGATCTTTCAAAAAATTACATTTTAAGCATGTATGAGCCATTTGCGATGTAATACATTCCAATACAATTGTGATATGCTACATTGTGCTTCTAATAATAGCAATCAATTTTTCGATACAAAGCATAGCAATTGCGATACAAAGCATGTGATACATTCCAATACAATTGCGATATGCTACATTATGCTTTTAAAAATAATAATCAATTTTTTGATACAAAGCATGACAATCAATTTTCGATATATTTGCGATTCATTGCGATACATCAAAGCATTTCATCAAGTTATCAATTCAACTTGCCACATTTTCCCCAATACGATACATACAAGGCATTTATCAAGTCATCAACATTCTTCTTCCCCTTTGTCATCAACAAAAAGAAAGTGGACCATGATTACGATTGGAGTTTTGAAAATTGACAAAAAGATATGGATAAACCGGAAAAGCGATTCGTTCATTCTTATTTAAAATTCATATCTATGGAATCATAAGATAGATCATTGAGGCCAAAATTCATAAGAATTTCTAAAAGCTCATAAAAGATTCATACATGAAAAATTAAAAGCTAATTTTGCATAATAATTCTTGAAGCATAAAAGTGAATCATTCAAGTTATTAACAAGCTTATAAGAATTGTTTCTTCCAAATGAAATCAATAAGGTAGAAGAGAGATCATTTGAACATAAAATTCATAAAACTCATGATAAGAATTTTGAATGTGCATTCGAGAAGGATCGAGATGAAAAGTTCAAGAGGCAATTTGATTGAAAATTACAGCCATAAAATCGTAAAGTGGAAAGATAGACTATTGAAGCCAAGACATTCATCAAATATTTCATACTATAAAGGTTCAACTTGGTATTTCCAATACAAATTTATGAAGTGGAGCATATCATCATCAAAAATTTCATAAATGATTTAATTTGGCATTTTCATAAGAAAGAATTTATGAAGGCTAAATTTACATTATCACTTATCAAGTTGAAAATAACTAATCAAGCCATTAAAGCTTATGAGTTCATCAATTTCGTATGAATGAAGTCCGAAGAGAGTATTCAACTTGAAAGCTTCTTCAAAGTTTGTGATATTAATATATGTAAAGTTGCATGTGTCAAGAAGACAAAAATCATCAAACTTCAAATGATACGTAAGAGTGGATAAAATAAATCAAGAGAACCATTTATTCATCCTAATAGAGATAGAGGGAGTATAAAATCAATAGAATCAATTTTATCAGGTCATTAAAAGGGCATGATATTACTTAAAACTTCATCAATCGAAGAATCATGTAATCGAAGAAAGAGACATATCAATTGCATGATCGAAGGAAGATAAAAATAAGAGCTCCGTTCAAAATATGATATTGTAAAGATGTCATCCGAAATCCAAAAAGATAATATCAAGATGAGTTCATGAAAACGGAAGTTAAAAAATTTCAAAAAAGAAACATACAATAACCTCATGTATTAGGACAATTTAGCATGTCTAATTCTCTTCTAATGAAGTCAAATTATTCTTTATTTAAAGGTTTTGTAAAGATGTCCACTAATTGATGTTTTGTATCAATAAATTCTAGAATAACATCATTATTATTGACATGATCTCGTATAAAGTGATGCCTAATGTCATATGCATAGTTCTAGAGTGTTGAATGAGATTTTTGGTTAAACAAATAGCACTTGTGCTATCATATTTTATGGAAATATTCTTTAGTTGAATTTCATAGTCTTCTAAAGTATTTTTCATCCAAACAACTTATGCACAACATGCACTTGCGACTATATATTCAGCTTCGACCGTAGATAGTACAACCGAGTTTTGTTTCTTAGAAGTCCAAGAGACAAGTGCATGTCCTAAAAATTGGTATGTTCTGAATATACTTTTTCTATCTATTCTACATCCGCCAAAATCTGCATCTGCATAGGCTTTTAAATCAAAGTCATCAGATTTTAGATACTATAATCCTAGATTAGGAGTTCCTTTAAGATATCTAAGGATTTTTTTTAATGACTTTAAGGTGAGATAACTTAGGATTAGCTTAAAATCTTGTACAAAGTCCTATACTAAATATGATATCCAGTCTAGTTGCGGTGAGATAAAGTAAACTACCTATCATTCCCCTATATGTTTTTTGATCAAAATTTTCTCCACTTTCATCCATGTCTAACTTAGTGGAAGTACTCATAGGAGTGTTTATGGCTTTTGAACTATCCTTGTTAAATCAATTTAACAATTCTAATGTATATTTAGATTGATTAAAATATATACCATCACTAAGTTGTTTAATTTGTAATCCTAAAAAGAAAGTTAGTTTACCCATTAGACTCATTTTAAATTTATGACTCATACACTTGGCAAATGATTCACATAGTGATTCGTTAGTAGAACCAAAGATAATGTCATAACATAAATTTGAATAATAAAAAAATTATTTTTAAAATATTTAACAAACAATGTAGTATCAACCTTGCTTTTAGTTAAATTATTTGAAATTAGAAATGAGCTAAGTCTCTCATAGAGAGCCTTAGTCAATTTAAACACATGATTAGAAAAAGAGAGTTTTCAAAACCGAGTGGTTGTTCAACAAACACTTCTTCGGAAATAAAACCATTTAAGAAAGCACTTTTGACATCTATTTGAAACAACTTAAAATTATTACTACTAGCATAGGCAAAGGAGCATCCTAATGGCTTCTAATCTTGTCACAGGAGCAAAGGTCTCTTCGTAATCAATACCTTCTTCTTAGTTGAAACCCTTGGCCACTAATTTAGGCTTGTTTCTAACCACGATACCAAATGTTGAGAAATCCAGGGGGTGACATCTCATGCATAGTGGAAGAATAGAAAATAAAAATTCTAGATTTCCACGAAAGGTTCTGTCATCGTGTGAAGATCAGTGCGTCAAAAACAAATCCACCAATCCGAAAACTACGTGTGTAAAAAGAAAGTACCTAGGGAGATCGTATATCCTTGAATTCCTACAAATCCATGGGGTGGATGAAGGAGGTCAAGCATTCTCTTCTCTAACGGTATCCACACGGTGGAGACTGCTATGATGCTCCTCTTTGGGGAGAGGAGAATAGAAGGTGGCTACCAAAAAATCCCAACCTATGAGCCTTTAATTCCCACCTATTTATAGAGGCCCCTTGTAAACCCTAATAGATCCTGCCCTATTGGATATTGGATCTCCATCCAATTACCCATGCCTCTTAGATTAATGGGTGTTTACCCAATAATCTAGCTCTTATTGGATTTTATCCATGGATCCAATAATATAGGGGTTTATTGGATATCCAATAAGATAGAGGCTCCGGGATATCTCATATCTGAACCTTTACTCGTCACAACACCTACGATATGTGTGTGACCCTCTAGGCCCAATATCAAGCTGGCTGTTAGTCATACCTGTCAGAACTTCTTCTGAATCGGTGAATTATTATCTCTATAATAATTCATTCGACTCATCGACTACAGACATACTAGGCTACTACGCCGTAATCCCTAGACGATACTGGAGAATTCAATCATTTGGACCTATCTATCCTCAATTATCATGTACCTATAGTCCCTCATCCATCTAATATCCCAGAAATCATATATTGGGCATGGTACTGTCAGGTCCATACGGTTTCCAATCGAGTCTCGCTCTAATCAAATTCTCCCAAAGAACTTTTTCTCTCTCAATCTGAATGACCCTGGCCAGAGATTTGCTTGAGTAAGAACACATGGGATATTCCTCTCATGATACCAAGAGTGGATGATCCTTTATTGATACTCAATTGCTCTCGTAAGGTTAGCTGCCACTCCTAATAACCAGCTATACTAGATCTAGAACTTCTAAACTTATAAGTCTGGTATCAAAGAGTGGAGTACTCATACAGGACATCCTTGGTGTCTTAAGTCTAAGGACAAGATACACTACTGAGACTATGAAATCGTTGTCTGATGTGAGGTATCAATAACCATCCAACATTCCGTAAGTGGATCAATCAGTGAACTCATTCTCCAATGAGCACCTGTACTATACACTTAATGTCCTCACACGAGTAGCTATGAGACCAGCCACCTCTATCATATGGATAGGTATACAGTACACCAGTCTGTCCGGTTATCTCGATGTCCCTCTTGAGTAACTTATGATCAAAAATATTAAGGGTCTGTGTTTAAAGGTGAATCAATTTCATTATCGTGATCTCATCACGATCTGATTTCTATTACACAGATCCAAGGACATCACAATATACATCCAGATAATGTGAAAAAATATTAATAATCATAAGCAAAGAGATTGACACAATGTGTTACAGGTGCCATCACTCACGTGATTAGCTTATAGGGCACCTATAACTAGTAATCTCCCACTTGACCTAAAGCCAATCACCTATGTATCTGATCCCTATCAAACCTCTATAACACTCAAAGATAATTTGAGTCAATGGCTTTGTTAGTAGATCTGCAAAATTATCTTCGGATGAAACTCTTTTTATTGCTATATCTCTTCAGACCACGATCTCTCTAATAAGTTGGAACCTCCTCAGAACACTTCTTATAAGACCCAGGTTCCCTTATTTGAGTAATCGCCCCGTAGATATCATAATATAAGGGAATTAACTCCTCACTGCTTGGCACGACTCCCAAATCTGTGATGAACTGCTTCATCCAGACTCTCTCCTTTACTGCCTCTACTACAATAATGTACTCCGCCTCTATGGTCGAGTTAGCAGTAGTATCTTATTTGGAACTCTTCTAGCATACTGCTTTTTCATTCAGGGTGAACACTTACCCTGAATTAGACTTGCTATCATTGACATCGGACTGAAAACTCGAGTCCGTGTAGCCCTCAATCCTGACGTTACTTTCTCCATAAACCAATAAAAGATCCTTAGTTCTTCTCAAGTACCTAAGGATACACTTTATCGATTTTCAGTGCTCCAAGCCTGGATTCACTTGATACCTGCTCGTGATACTCAGAGCATACGCTATATCAGGCCTGGTATATAGCATAACATACATGATAGACTCTATCACTGAGGCATAGGGTATCCTATCCATGTCTACCCTTTTTCTGGATTGTTTGGGGACATACTCCTATAAAGTAATAGCCTATGTCTCAATGGCATGAGACCTCTCTTGAAATTTTTCATATCAAACCTTTTGACAATGGTGTCTATGTACCTGGACTACGATAAGCTAAGCATCCACTTGGATCTATCTCTATAGATCTAAATCCTCAATAAGTAAAATGCTTCCCCTAAGTCCTTCATGGAGAAATGTCTAGATGACCAAGCCTTTATTATGGAGAGGATTCCTACATCATTCCCAATGATTAGGATGTTATCCACATACAACACCAGAAAGGTGATAACGCTCCCATTACTTTTCTGTACACACAAGGCACATCTTCGTTCTTAACGAACTCATAAGATCTGATCGCCTCATCAAATCTTATGTTCCAACTTTAGGATGCTTGCTTCAGTCCATAGATAGACTTAAGCAACCTGCAAACCTTATCTGGACTGTCCTTGGACATGAATCTCTCAGGTTGTATCATATACACCTCCTCCTCAAGGTTACCATTAAGGAACATAATTTTCATGTCCATTTGCCAAATCTCATAATCAAGGTGTACTACAATAGCTAATAGAATTCAGATGGATTTTAGCATATCTATGAGTAAGAAGGTTTTGTCATAGTCAACACCTTAGCTTTGACGATACTCCTTAAACACTAACCTTATAGGTTTCTACCTTTGACGATCTACTTGCAGCCAATGGGTACAATACCCTTGGGTGCATCAACTAGGTTTTAAACCTTATTGGAGTACATGAAATCCATATTTGAATTCATGGCTTCTTACCACTTCCTGGAGTCTATACTCATAATAGGCTCCTCGTAGGTCTAAGGATCAATATCCTCAACATCCGCTCCTCTGATATGTCCCACATACTCTTAGGAGGATGGGATGCTCTATCACACCTACGTAAAGTTGGAACTTGTATGCTAGATACCTAAACAAATTCTGATTGTAGAATGGTACTTGACCTAGATTCTCTAACCTCGCTCAACTCTATCATGCTCCCACTATCTCCACCAAGAATGTGTTCCTTCTCAAGGAGCACTACTCTCTTAGCTACAAAGATGGGGTGATAGAAATAATATCCATAAGTTTTCTTGGGGTATCCCATGAACTTGCACCATTTTGTCCAAGATTCTAATTTATCGAGTATGTGTCTCTTAACATGGGCAGGGCAGCCCCAAATCTTAACAACATTAAGATCAAGCTTTCCTTTCCATATCTCATATGGTGTAGACACTACCAACTTAGTTAAAACTCTACTCAGAAGGTAAGTTATGGACTCTAGGGCATATCCCCAAAATGAGATGGGTTGGTCGATGAAACTCATCATGGACTGCACCATGTCTAATAGTGTGTGATTCCTCCTTTTAAATATACCATTGAGCTAGGGTGTATAAGGAGGTGTCCATTGGGATAGAATCCCATGGTCCTTGAGGAAGTGGGTGAACTCTGTACTCAAGTACTCACCTGCTCGATCTAATCGAAGAGTCTTGATACTCTTTTCAATCTAAACCTCTATTTCATTCTTATACTCTTTGAATTTCTCAAAGGCCTCGGACTTGTACTTCATCAAGTACATATGTCCGTACTTAGAGAAATCGTTAGTGAAAATAATGAAGTAGGAATAACCACTGATGGCCTGAGTTGATATAGGACCACATACATCACTATGTATTAGTATCAACAACTCAGTGGCTCTCTCTCCAGTTCCACTAAATGGAGAGTTGGTAATCTTTCTATGAAAGCAAGGTTCGCAAGTCACATAAGACTCATAGTCAAATAGATTCAGGTATCTATCTATTAGCAACTTTTAAATCCATCTCATGGATTCATCTATAAGGAGGTGTCCTGTTAGCCTACAATGTCATAGGTATGCGCTGTTCACCTTATCTGGTTTCCTCCTGGACTCACTTACACTCATGATATATAGAGTAGTTTCTAGCATAATCAAACTATTATGTAATGTTCCTCTCATGATGATCTTATCATCCTCAATAGTTGAACAACTATTGTTCATAAAAACTATTTTATAACCATTCAATATCAAACATAAAATGGAAATAACATTTTTGATGATAGAGAGAATAAAATAATATGCATATAATGCAATAGTAGCTCCATCAGGCAAATGTAGGGTGACATCATTAATAGCAATAGCGACAACTCTTGCTTTATTGCCCATCTTGAGGTTCATCTCACCTCTCATCAATCTCCTAAGTCTTGCTAGAACCTACAACGAATTGCAGATATGATAAACACTATCGGTATCAAATACCTATATGTTATTATATAAGTTTGACAAATAGAGACTAATTATGAATGCATATCTAAAGCTTCTCTAAGCTTCTATTTCGCCTTCTCTACAATATACTCTTTGTAGTTCCTTTTCCAATGCCTATCTTTGTCACAGTAGAAGCATTGGCTTTTGTCCTCTTTTGGGTCTTCTTAATAACCTTTGCTTTACTAGATCTGCCCTTGCCCTTTGCCCTTCTCAAGGGACTTCTTTGTTTTCTTTTTCTTTCTGGTCTTACCAGCATAGAGAACTGTGAAAAGGAATCGAGTAGGGACTAAAGAACAAGATCCACATTCAGGTTATCCTCGAGGATCATTTCTAGACCTGTGAGTGTCTCTATCTACTCAATCATCTTAAGGACATAGTTTTGAACCAGTGTCTTCTCAGTTATCCTAGCACGGAAGAGACTCTTCGATATCTCATATCGTTAAGTTCTTTCCTGTTCCTCAAATAATTTATAAAGATGCAGGAGTATGGATCTGTCATCCATCCTTTAATATTGTCTCTATAACTCGGGAGTCATGGAGCCCAACATGTAATACTGAGCAAGAGTGGAGTCATCTGCATACTTCACATAGCGAACAACCTCATCCTCACTTCCCCTTTCCTGGGCTTAGGCATCACTATTTCAATGACATATGTGATTTTCTCCGTCCTGAGAATGATTCTTAGCTTGTGGAGTCAATCCATATAATTTAGACCAATGAGGTGGTTAGCATCAAGTATGCCATATAGAGAGTCTAATAGCAATATTTTCTAAACAAAATAAAGATGCAGCAATAAATAAATAACATGCAGATTTGTAGAAATGATGGATGACAAATCCATACTCCTGCATCTCTGTAAATTGTTTGAGGACCAAGGAAGAACTTAACGATACTAGATATCAAAGAGTCTCTTCCATGCCAAGATGACTGAGAGGACACTAGTTCAGAACCATGTCCTTAAGATGATTGAGTGGATAGAGACACTCATAGGTCTAGAAATGATCCTAGAGGATAACCTGTATGTGGATCTTATGTTACAGTCCCTACTTGATTCCTTTTCATAGTTCTTTATGCTGGTAAGACCAAAGAGAAAAAGAAGACAGAGAAGTCCCTTGAGAAGGGCAAAGGGCAAGGACAGATCAGGTAAAGTAAAGGTTACTAAGAAGACCTAAAAGAGGACAAAAGCTAGTGCTTCTACTATGGCAAAGACAAGCATTAAAAGAGGAACTACAAAGAGTATATTGTAGAGAAGGCAAAACAGAAGCTTAGAAAAGCTTCAGATATGCATTCGTGATTAGTCTCTATCTATCAAACCCATATGATAACACATAGGTATTGGATACCGATCATGTTTATCATATCTATAATTCTTTGTAGGTTCTAGTAAGATATAGGAGATTGATGAGAGGTAAGATGTACCTCAAGATGGGTAATGAAGCAAGAGTTGTTGCTATTGCTATTACTGAGGTGACCCTACATTTGCCTATTGGAGCTACTATTGCATTAGATGTATTTTTTTTTGTTCTCTCTATCATCAAAAATGTTATTTCTATTTTATGTTTGACATTGAATGGTTATAAAGTAGTTTTTAAGAACAATAGTTGTTCAACTATTAAGGATGATAAGATCATCACGAGAGGAACATTGCATAATGGTTTGATTATGCTAGACACTACTCCATATATCATGAATGTAAGTGTGTCCAAGAGGAAATGAGATGAGGTGAACAATGCATACCTATGGCATTGTAGGCTAGGTCATATCCCTGAGGGAAGGATTCAAAAGCTGCTGACAGATGGATACCTTGATTCATTTGTCTATGAGTCATATGTGACTTGCGAACCTTGCTTTCATAGAAAAATAACCAACTCTCTATTTAACAAAATTGGAGAGAGAGCCACTGAGTTGTTGGTACTAATACATAGTGATGTATGTGGTCCCATGTCAACTCAGGCCATTAGTGGTAATTCGTACTTCATTATTTTCACTAACGATTTCTCTAGGTGCGGATATGTGTACTTTACTACCTCTATTGGGGATTCAGATCTATAGAGATAGATCCAAGAGGATACTTGGCTTATCCTAATCCAAGTACATAAACACAATTGTCAAAAGGTTTGACATGAAAAATTTCAAGAGAGATCTCATACCAATGAGACATGGAATATCACTTTCCAAGAGTATATCCCCAAAGACTCCTGAAGAAAGGGTACACATTAATAGGATACCATATGCCTCAGCAATAGGATCTATCATGTATGCTATATTATATTTCAGACCTGATATGGCGTATGCTCTGAGTGTCATGAGCAGGTATTAGCCAGATCTAGGGTTGGAGCATTGGAAAGCAATAAAATGTATCCTTAAGTACTTGAGAAGGACTAAGGATCTTTTACTAGTATATAGAGGTAGTAGCTTAATGGTTGAGGACTATATGGACTCGAGCTTTGAGTCCAATGTCGATGATGGTATCTCTAATTCAGAGTATGTGTTCACCCTGAATGGAGGAGTAGTGTGCTAGAAGAGTTCTAAGCAAGATACTATTATTGACTCAACCGTAGAGATAGTAAAGGAGAGAGTCTGGATGAAACAATTCATCACAGATTTGTGAGTCGTGCCGAGCAGCGAGGAGCTGATTCCCTTATATTGAGACAACTATGGGGCAATTACTCAAATAAGAGAACACGAGTCTCATCAAAAGTATTCTGAGGAGGTTCTAGCTTATTAGAGAGATCATGGCCCAAAGAGATGCAGTAGTAGAAAGAGTTCCATCCGAAGATAACATTGTATATCCACTAACAAAGTCATTCACTCAGATTGTCTTTGAGCGTCATAGAGGTCTGATAGGGATTAGACATATAGGTGATTGGCTTTAGGTCAAGTGAGAGATTGCTAGTTATAGGTGCCCTATAAGCCAATCATGTGAGTGATGACACCTATAACACACTACTCAATCTCTTTGCTTATGATTATTAGTATTTTCTTATATTATCTAGATGTATATTGTGATATCTTTGGATATGTGCAATGGGAATCGGATCATGATGAGATCATGATAATGAGACTGAATCACCTTTAAACACAGACCCTAAATAATCTCGGTCATAGGTTACTCGAGAGGGACATTGAGATAACCAGACAGACTGGTGTACTATATACCCGTCCATATGATAGAGGTGGCTGGTCTCATAGTTACTCGTGTGGAGATACTAAGGGTACAATACAGGTGCTCATTAGAGAATGAGTTCACTGATTGATCCGCTTACGGAATGCTAGATGGTTATTGATACCTCACATCTAACAATGATTTTGTAGTCCCAATAGTGTATCTGGTCATTAGACTTAAGATACCAAGGATGTCTTGTATGAGTACTCCACTCTTTGATATTGGACTTATAGGTTTGGATGTTCCAGATCTAGTATAGCCGATTATTGGGAGTGGCAGCCAACCTTATGAAGGCTATTGAGTATCAATAGAGGATCATCCACTCTCATTATCATGAGAGAAATATCCCATGTGATCTTGCTTAGGCAAATCCCTGGCCAGGATTATTCGGATTGAGAGAGAAAGAGTTCTCCGGGAGAATCCGATTAGAGAAAGACTCGATTGGAAATCGTATGGGCCTGATAGCACCATGCCCGATATATGGTCTCTGGAATATTAGATGGATGAGAGACTATAGATATATGGTAACTGAGGACAGATAGGTCCAAAGGATTAGATTCCCCTGTATCGTCTAGGGACTACGGTATAGTGGCCTAGTACGTCCGCAATCGAGGAGTCGAGTGAATTATTATAGAGATAATAATTCATTGAGTCAGAAGGAGTTTTGATAGGTATTGTTGGTTATAGGTGCCCTATAAGCCAATCTCGTAAGTGATGGCACCTGTGACATGTTACATCGATCTCTTCGCATAATAATATTATTGGCATTTTCTCACATTATTTGGATGAATATTATGATGTCCATGGATCTATGCAATAGGAATCAGATCGTGATGAGATCATGGTAATGAGACCGATATACCTTTAAATATAGATCCTAAATCATCCTGCTCATAGGTTACTCGATGAAGACATCGAGATAACCGGATAGACTTGTGCACTGTATACTCATCTATATGATGGAGGTGACTGGTCTCATAGTCGCTTGTGTGGGGACACTAGAGGTATAGTGCATGTGCTCATTGGAGAATGAGTTCACTTATTGATCCGTTTATAGAATGCTATATGGTTAATAATACCTAATGTCAGACAACGATTCCGTAGTCCCAGTAGTGTGTCTGGTCCTTAGACTTGAGGTACCAAAGATGCCTTGTTTGAGTACTCTATTCTTTGATGTCGGACTTACAAGTTTAGAAAGCTCCAGATCTGGTATAGCTGATTCTCGAGAATGGTAGCCAACCTTATGAAGGCAATTGTATGTCAATAGAGGATCATCCACTTTCAATATCGTGAGAGATATATCCCGCGTGTGCTTGCTCAAGCAAAATCGCTGGCCAGGATCGTTCGGATTGAAAGAGAATGAGTTCTTCGGGAGAATCCGATTAGAGCGAGACTTGGATAGGATTCTATATGGGCCTGACTCTACCATGCCCAATATATAGTCTCTGAGATATTAGATGGATGAGGGACTATATATACATGGTAACTGAGGACAGATAAGTCCAATGTATTATATCCCCCTGTACCATTTGGGGACTATGGCATAGTGGCCTAGTACATCCATAGTCCATGAGTCGAGTAAATTATTATAGAGATAATAATTCACTATATCAGAAGGTGTTTTGAGTTAAAAGGAATTCTGACGGGAGCGACTCACGGCCAGCTCGGTATCGGGCCTGGAGGGTCACACACATAAGGTAGATATTGTGACGAGTTGAGATGCAGATATGAGATATCTGTGAAGCCCCTAGTTTGGATCCTGTGGATGAGATCCAATTGGATGAGATCTAATTAAATGATTAGATAAGATTTAATTGGATGAGATCAAATTGGATCCTGCGGATAAGATCCAATGAGATCCAACTGGACAGAGATCCAGTGTGAACAGGATCTATTAAGGATAAGCTTCCTCCACCTCAATAAATAGGAGGAACCTCCTAGTTCATAGGTTGAGAGCTCTTGGTAGTCATCCTCCTATTCTCCTTAGTCTCCTCTCCTCCTCCTTGGCTCCAACAGCCTTGTGGTGTACGTGGAGAGAGATCTCGTGGTGATTTGAGGAGCGTCATTATTGTGTCCGCTATGTGGATTGCCGCTAGTGAGGAGTACGCTAGTGCTTCTTCATCCTCTTCATCGGATCTAGAATTTTTAGGGATATACGATCTCCCCAGGTAATGCTTCTGACATGATACATGTGGATTTTTCGGATTTATGATTTTTACGCTCCAATCGTCGCACGACGACCAAGTATGTAACTATGAGAAATCTGATCTTGTTTTTGTTTTTTGCTACACATGAGATGCCGAATTTCCGATTTCCCAACAGTGGTATCAGAGCCAGATTGATCGTGCAATGATTGGCTTATAAACTATATGTGTTATGATTTAGAATAATTTTATTATCAAAATCATTGGTGCAAAAGTGGTGAGAAAGGGCAATAATTGTTGCTGCCCTTGCTGCGCTCGCAGAATGGCCAAAGGCTGCTTGCAGCCATAGCCGTGCACACAAAGGTTGTCGGGTGGCCGACGCTGGTCGCTAGGTAGGCAGCGCCTGCAGGCTGCCTGCACAGGTGCCTTGCCTACAAGGGACGGGCGACGCTCGCAAGGGCGACCGTCGCCGCCCATAGCTAGGCAAGAAGCGCCTATAGCCACCCATCGGGGCGGTGCCCGTGGGGGGCAAGGCTGCTTGAGGAGGTGGTGCCCGTTGGGCAGCGCCCGCAAGCGGTTCCCCACAGGGGTTGCGCCCGCGGGGCAGCATCGTAGGGGCGCTGGCTGGGAGCCCACGGGACAGCGCCTACAAGCACTGCACCTGCATGCAGCAACGGTGCCGCCCGTAGGCACGGGAGGCGCCCCCTTCCCCTGCGGTGCCTCGCATGCATGGCCACCGCTGGCAGGGTGGCGGCGGTCGCAGGCACACAACTGTAGAGGAGGGAATTAGGACTTTTGGGGCAAAAGATAGTTTTGCCCCTGGGAATTACAGAAATTCTAGTTTTATCCTTTTGATCAAATGACCAAAATACCCTTCAGAATTTAAAAAATTTCCTACATATCCCTGATTTCAAATTTTGGTTATTTAAAAGGTTTAAGTAACTATTATTATTTATCTAGTAATCCTACATGATATATACATGTGATGTGGGAAGATGATAATGGACTTTGTGATGTGTGTATGTGATTATTGGGGCCTACAAGCCTTCATTTTTCGTTGATTGTCGGGCCTGCACACCTGTAATTATGTTGTAATTATCCTAGAGGCATGGCAGAAGCTTGGAGGTGGTAGCAGGACCCTTGAGGCCGATTAAGATGATCGCGACGCATGAAAATGCGTCGAGGTGTCGACAGATCCGACAATGACGAGATGGATGATCACCATGTATAAAGATGCATTAATATGCACATAGATCCTAATATAAGTGATTAGGCCTACTGGCTCAGGCCTAATTATATAAGGTTGAAGTCCATGATCATCTAGTGTGCTTGTGCATGTGAATGCTATATATCTACTAGATAAGTATATATATATTTGCATACAATATAAATATATTAAATATGTATGTGTGTAACATGTCATATCATGAGACTGAACCTAAAACCCCTCCTATGATAATATTAAGTCAGTAAGCATGAGGCAATAAGATTGACCCACATGGCCTTCCATTGTTAGGGGCAGGACCTGATTCCCAACGTAGGCTGAGTTGGTCGAGTCCCTCGAGACTCACCTATTTCGCATCTCGCTATCTTGTCTTTGACATAGAGATGTCATCGGTGACCAGAGGATATGGTATACTTGGTCGAGTCTCTCGAGGGCATATCATCGAATCAGACTCATCTTGTAACGATGGTGATGATGATAGAATCCTAGAGGAATTCTATGGAGATTGATCTTTAAGGGGGTTCAACCTTTGGAATGCTATAGTGGTTCCACCCTCCTTGGTAGTCGGTCAAATGGCTACAAAGTAGATTGATCTTTTCTTATTCCAAAGAGATGGAGGCTACATGCTTATATAGAGCCCCAAACTCTAGCCCTAGGGGCTACTTCCTAAGTGAACAACCCAATATGCCCTCAACCTTAGCCGACCAGCCCAGTAATAAGGAGTGCGACTACTAAGAAGCCCAAAGATCCAAATGTAAATCCTAACATCTCTTCTTATAGGATAAAGACAGCTAGGTGGGTTTTATTACACTCTCACAAGGTTTTTATTAGCTGTTACATGGTCGAGTAGGACCCAACCCTACTAGGGTCCTATCAAGCTCTCCCTCTTCAAATCAGCCTTGTCCTCAAGGCTGGGGTTCAATGAACTCAGGGAACAAGGTCTTCAGTTCCTCATATGATTCCCATGTGGTATCTTTGTGTGGTAAATTAGTCCAATGCACTAGTACTTTAGTAGAGGGACGTCGATGATGTATCACGATTCTGCAGTCGAGGATGGCTTATGGTTGGGCTTGAATATTTCCATCATTAGTGGTGTTGGGCAATGGGATATGGAGTAACTCGTGTTCTCCCAACTTGGGCTTCCAGCATGACATGTGAAAGACAGGATGAATTTTGGCATCTTTAGGTAATTTAAGTCTATACACCATAGCTCCAATACGCTCTATGATCTAATATGGCCTATAAAAACGTGAAGATAGCTTCATAGAGGCTCGTGTGTTGATGAAGAGCTACTTGTATGGCTGTAAGCGAAGATAAACCCAATCTCCTACTGAAAATTCTCTTTCACTTCATCGTGTGTCGGCTTGCTGTTTCATTCTGGCTTGAGTGGTAGAGAGATTATCCTTTAGTAGTTGTAGGAGTTCATCCCTATCAATTAGATCTTGGTCGACTCGATCTACCTTAGCTGAGCCAATTACATACTTTGGAATCACAGGAGTCAGCCGACCATACAATGCTTCATATGAGGTACATTTTATAGATGAATGATACGTAGTATTATACCACCATTCGACCCAGGGGAGCCATTTCGTCCACTCTTTCGATTGGTCATTAGCGAAACACCAAAGGTATGTCTCTAAACACCTATTCACCACCTCTGTTTGGCCGTCAGTTTATGGATGATATGCTATGCTTATCTTGAGTTTGGTGCCCTGTAACTAGAATAACTCGGTCCAAAATTTACTAGTGAAGATCCTATCATGATCACTTATAATGGACCTTAGCATCCCATGTAATTTAACAATATTTTTTATAAAAATCTGAGCAATACTAGTAGCAGTGTAGGGATTTCGTACAACATAAAAATGAGTATATTTTGTAAGTCAATCAACCACCACGAGGATTGTGCTTTTACCTTTGGAAGGTGGCAGCCCTTCGATGAAATCCATAGAGATGTTAGTCTACACTGAGTCCGGTATGGGTAGCGATTGTAGTTTCCCTGGACTCGTCATTGTTTTACCCTTTTGCTGTTGACATACATCACATTGTGCCACGTATTCAGAAATAAATTATTTTCATCCCTCTCTAATAAAAATTTTGCTTCACTCTTTTATAGGTTCTTAGAAATCCAAAGTGTCCTACTAAAGGTGTGGAGTGCATTTTGTGCAGAATGACTTTGATGCAAGGGGAGTCAAGTGTAAGCACAATACGACCTTTGTAGCGTAGATCCCTCGAATCCCAGGTATAGTGAGCTATTGCACCTAGATCCTCCACTATTTTTTTATTGATGTTGCTGGTCTCTAGGTCCTTCCATTCCTCCCTAATGTCCTCAAGGAAGCCGATGGTAAGAAGAGAGACGATTGAAAATTCAGCTTGCTCAAATAGCCATGAGAGCGCATCTGCAACAATATTTTCTTTCCCCTTTTTGTAAATAATTTCATAATCAAATCCTAGAAGTTTGGTTACCCATTTTTGCTACTCCAGGGATGATATATTCTGCTCCAAAAAGTACTTGAGGCTTCTATAGTCAGTTTTAATCTGAAATCGCCAGCCGATTAGGTAGGGTCTCCACTTTGTTACTACGTGCACAATGGCAAGCATCTCCTTATCATAGATAGATATTTTTTAATGGGAGGGAGACAACACCTTGCTAGTGTATGTGAGCAGTCAACCCTCTTGCATGAGAATAGCTCCAATTCCAACTCCAGATGCATCGGCCTCAATGATGAAGGGTCGGTTGAAATCTGGTAATGCTAGCACCGGCGTCGTCATCATGGCTGCCTTAAGTTTATCGAAGGCAGCGGAGGCTTCATCCGACCATTGGAAGGCATCTTTTTTCGGTAGAGAAGGAGCATTAGTGAGTCCAAAAGATATTACCAAGAATTCATAGTGGTCGTTATGAGTGCGGAAAGCTATTTTTGGGATGTTGTCTTCACATACTCGAATTTGGTGGTAACCGGATCGGAGGTCCAACTTCGTGAAGACTCGAGCTCCTCTTAACTCATCAAGAAGTTCATTCACTACTAGTATTGGGTACTTATCATTGACGGTGATGCCATTTAGAGCTTGGTAGTTGATGCACATCCGCCAAGTTCCATCCTTCTTGCGTACAAGTAGCACAGATGAGGAATAGGGGCTGCAGCTTGGCCGAATCACCCCTGTTTCAAGCATCTCCTTTATGATCTTCTCTATCTCATCCTTCTGGAGGTGAGGATAGTGGTATGGCCGAGTGTTCACTGGTGGTTTGCCCGAAAGAATTGAAATTCGATGGTCATGTTGCCAAGTAGGAGGAAGACTGCGTGGTTCAGTAAAAACATCGTCAAATTCAACAAGCAATTGGGTGAGATTTTGATCTTCAATTTCTATTTTTTTCCCTCTAGTTGTTGCTGGAGATGCATCAAAAAGCTACCATTTATCTTGTGTAAAACTTTCTCCATTTGTTGGGTCGAAACGATGGTTACGTTACTTTTGCGCTTCCCGCGTAGGGTGACCTGTTTGCCCTTGCAGTAGAATTTCATAATTAATTTGGAAAAGTTCGAAGAGATGTCACATAGCATTGCCAGCCATTCTATGCCCAACATAGCCTCATAATCATCAATTGGTAGGAGGAAGAAGTCGGCGACAATTTCTTGGTCTTGCAATAATAGTTTCACCTGCGGACATCTTTGGTCGCACTTTAGGATTCGGCCATCGGTGACCTTTACGTCAAACTATCTGTAACGTTCGATGTGGAGTGCCATCCAAGCAGCGACCTTATTGTTTAGGAAGTTATTTGTGCTGCCCGTGTCGATGAGAATGGTGATCAGTTGTTGTTTGAGAAGGCCTCTAACTTTCATTGTTTGCGGATTTGAGTAGCCCGCTAACGGGTGTACCATAAAGTCGGTCGATTGTGGCTCTTCTTCTGCATCTTCTTTCTTATATTCAAGGCTCTCTTCTGGCTATTCAATGACATATTCTACCACTGGTTCGATCATAAGAATTCTCCCCTTTTTACAATGATGCTCGCGGCTCCATGGCTTGTTGCAATGCCAACATAACCCCTTTGTAGATTGCTCCTGAAGCTCTTCTCTTGTCAACTTTTTTAGTGCAGGAGCTCGGCTGACAGTAGGGGGGGCTGAGGGCTTCGGTACTACTCATCGGGGAGTGACCCTAGTCCTTCAGGCTTTGTGGTTCAATCGCTCATCTTGAAGTCATGAGAAAGAGATGGCTACCATAAGCATGTATGGCTGTCGCGCTTTAACTTTTCCCCAAATTTTTGGCTTCAAGCCCTCAATAAACATTCCCAATAGCTATTTTTTAGACCAATCATGAGTTTGATTAGATGACCATTCAAACCTGGTTTGTTACTCCTGAAAGGAATTCGCAGCAAGGGATAGATAGTAAGACCCTTTTTTTTTGATATTTTGAATGGCAAATTACAGTAGCAAAAGGTATTAGTGATAGGAGAATATCAGATCTCTAATGCAATTGCAAGCGGCGGTAGTAGATTGATTTGATCTACGACAGAAGATGAAAGTGGAGACAGCCATGTCAAGAGCAATTGTGGAAATTGCTTAGTTGATGGTGGGCGACAGGGATGGCAACAAAAGTAGCAAGATCGCTACTCTGATACCAGATGATAGAACCCTAGAGGAATTCTATGGAGATTGATCTTTGAGGGGAATCAACCCTTGGAACGCTATAGGGGTTCCACCCTCCTTGGTAATCGGCCAAATGGTTGTAAAGTAGATTGATCTTTTCTTATTCTAAAGAGATGGAGGCTACATGCTTATATAGAGCTCCAAACCCTAGCCCTACGGGTTGCTTCCTAAGTGAACTACCTAATTTGCCCTCAACCTCAGCCAACCAGCCTAGTAAGAAGGAGGGCGACGGCTAAGAAGCCCAAAGACCCAAATGTAAACCCTAGCTCTCTTCTTTATAGGATAGAGGTGGCTAGGTGGGGTTTATTACACTCTCACAGGGTTTTTATTAGCCGCTACATGGTTGAGTAGGACCCAACCCTACTAAGGTCCTATTAGATGACTTAACTGGACATCATGGTTGGTCGAGTCCCTTGAGGCCATGGTGGTTCAGAGGCCAAATATGATGGGAATCACAAAGAGTTGTGCTTGGCAATAGTTGTCTACCTTTTGGGTTTAGTGTGATTAGTCGAGTCCCTCGAGGTTATACTAAGATATCAATTGGATCCCGATCCCCACTAGAAGTCTACCGAAGACTTTCGTTTCAGATGCATGAGGGTGTCATGTGACTCGCTAGAAAAATTAGTGGGAGCATGTCAAGATAGAAGTCCATATCTTGATTGTTTATTTTTACGAAATCTACATGTTATTTACTTATACTATATCTCATGTTTATCAGAAATATGTCGTCATTAAACCCTCTACATTGCATACTTGATGCCAACTACCTCACTGGTCTAAATTATACGGATTAGCTCCGTAACCTAAGAATAGTTCTTATAGCAGAGAAAATCGCATATGTCTTAGATACGGTTATGCCCTAACTTGAGGCAGAAGTTCCTCAAGAAGAGTTTGCATAATATGTGAAGTATATAGATGATTCCACTTTTGCCCAGTGTTACATGTTAGCCTCTATGACTCCTGAGTTACAGAGACAACATGAAAATATGGATGCTCATTCCATACTCCTACACCTCCACAAACTGTTTAAGGAACATTGAAGAACTAAGTGATATGAGATATCCAAGAGTCTCTTCCGTGCCAGGATGACTGAGGGGACATCAGTTCAGAACCATGTCCTAAAGATGATAGAGTGGATTGAAAAACTCACAGGTCTAGGAATGGTCCTAGATGATAACATGTGTGTTGATCTTATACTTCAGTCCCTACCAGATTCCTTTTCTCAGTTCATCATGAATTTCAATATGAACAAACTTGAGGTATCTCTCCTTGAGCTCCTTAATATATTGAGGGAGACAGAGAGCACTATTAAGAAAGAGAAATTAGTTCTCTATGTTGGTGAGATCAAAAGGAAAAGGAAGGCTGGGAAGACCCTTGAGAAGGGTAAGGGCAAGGGCAAACAGGGTAAGGCAAAGGTTGTCAAAATTGACCCAGCAAAGGACAAAGGCCAGTGCTTCCACTACGGTTAAGATGGGCATTGGAAGAGGAACTGCAAAGTGTATCTTACAGAAAAAGTGAAACAAAAGCTTGGAAAAGCTTTAGGTACTTTCATGATCAGTCTCCATGTGTCAGATTCTTGTGATAATGCATGAGTATTAGATATCAATAGTGCTTATCATATCTGCAATTCGTTGCAGGTTCTGATAAGGCATAGGAGATTGGCAAAAGGCGAGATGGACCTCAAGATGGGCAATGGAGCAAGAGTTGCTGCTGTTGCTGTGGGTCACTCTACACCTGCTTGATGGAGCTATTATTGCATTAGATGCATATTATTTTGTTTCCTCTATTATCAAAAATATTATTTCCATTTCATGTTTGATATTAAATTGTTTTAAAGTACTTTTTGAGAACAATTGTTATTCAATCAATAAGAATGATAAGATCATCACTAGAGGGATATTGCATAATGGTTTGTTTATGCTAAATACTACTTCACATATCATGAATGTAAGTATGGCCAAGAGGAAATGAGAAGAGGTGAAAATGCATATTTGTGGCATTGTAGGCTAGGTCATAACCATAAGGGAAGAATTCAAAAATTGTTAAAAAATGGATATTTAGATCCATTTGACCACGAGTCATATACAACTTGCGAGCCTTGCCTTCGTGAAAAAATAACTAACTCTCCATTTAGTAGAACTGGAGAGAGAGCCATTGAGTTACTAGAACTCATATATAGTGATATATATGGTCCTATATCAACTCATACCATAGGTGGTTATTCCTATTTCATTACATTCACTAATGATTTCTCTAGGTATGGACATGTTACTTGATGAAGTATAAGTCTGAAGCCTTCGAGAAATTCAGGGAGTATAAGAATGAAGTAGAGAATAGACTGGAAAGAGTATTAAAACTTTTCGATCAGATTGAGGAGGAGAATACTTAAGTATAGAATTCACCCAGTTCCTCAAGGACCATGGGATTTTGTCCCAATGGATACCTCCTTATACACCACATCTCAATGGTGTATCAGAAAAGAGGAATCACACACTACTAGATATGGTGTGGTCCATGATGAGTTTCGCTGACCTATCTATTATTGGGAAATCCTATAGGGTGACATCTCATACGCAGCGGAAGAACAAAAAATAAAACTACAGATTTCCCGTAGAAAGGTTCCATTATCATGCAAAGATCGGTGCATCAAAAATAAATCCACAAAAATTACATGTGTAAAAGAAAATACCTAGGGAGATCGTATATCCTTGAATCCCTACAGATCTATAGGAAGGATGAAGGAGGTTAAGTGTCCTCCTCTCTAGCAGTATCCACACGGTAGGAACTACGATGATGCACCTCTCTAGAGAGAGGAGAACAGGAGGTGGCCACCAAAAAGAACTCCCAGCCTATAGAGCTTTGGTTCCCTCATATTTATAGAGGCCTCCTATAAACCCTAATGGATCTTGCCTTGTTGGATATTGGATCTCCATCCAATTATCCAAGCCTCTTAGATTATTGGAACTCTACCCAATAATCTCTTATTAGCAATTATTGGATCTCATCTTAGGATCCAATAATTCAGGAGCTTAATGGATATCCAATAAGATAGGGGCTCCGACAGATATCTCATATCTGAACCTCTACTCATCACAACACCTACCATATGTGTGTGACCCTCTAGGCCCAATATCAAGTTGGCCATGAGTTATACTTGTCAGAACTTCTTTTGACTTAGTAAATTATTATCTCTATAATAATACATCCAACTCATCGACTACGGGCGTACTAGGCCACTACGCCATAGCCCCCAGACGATACAGGGGAATCCAATCCTTTGGACCTATCTATCCTCAGTTACCATGTATCTATAGTCCCTCATACATCTAATATCCCAAAGACCCTTTATCAGGCATGGTGCTGTCAGGCCCATACGGTCTCTCCTCAAGTCTTGCTATTGTCGGATTCTCCCGGAGAACTCTTTCTCTCTCAATTCGAATAACCTTGGCCAAGGATTTGTTCAAGAATATATGGGATATTTCTCTCATGATACCGAGAGTGGATGATCCTCTATTGACACTCAATAGCCCTCGTAAGGTTGACTACCACTCCCAATAATCGGCTGTACTAGATCTGGAACTTTCCAAACCTATAAGTCCAGTATCAAAGAGTGGAGTACTTATACAGGACATCCTTGGTGTCTCAAGTCTAAGGACCAGATATACTATTGGGACTACGGAATCACTGTCTGACCTGAGGTATCAATAACCATCCAGCATTCCGTAAGCAGATCAATCACTGAACTCATTCCCCCATGAGCGCCTACACTATACTCTTAGTGTCCCCATACGAGTAGCTATAACACCAGCCACCTCCATCAAATGGACGGGTATACAGCACACCAGTCTATCCGGTTGTCTCAATATCCCTCTCGAGTAACCTATGACCAGGATTATTTAGGGTCAGTGTTTAAAGGTGAATCGGTCTCATTATTGTAATCTCATCACGATCCGATTCCCATTGCATAGATCCAAGATTATCATAATATATGCAACATACAAGATAAAGTGATAAAATGCCTAATAATAAGCATAGAGAAAGAGTGCATATCAAGTCACAAGTGCCATCACTCATGTGAATGGCTTACAGGGCACATATAACTAGCAATCTCTCACTTGGCCTAAAGTCAATCACCAACATGTCTGATCCCCATCAGACCTTTGTGACGCTCAAAGATAATTTGAGTCAATGGCTTTGTCAGTGGAACTGTAATGTTATCTTCGGATAGAACTCTTTCTACTACTACATCTCTTCGGGCCACAATCTCTCTAATAAGCTAGGACCTACTCAGAATACTTTTGATAAGACCTAAGTTCCCTTATTTGAGTAATCACCCTATAGTTATCATAATATAAGGGAATCAGCTCCTCGCTGTTCGAAATGACTCCCAAATCTATGATGAACTTCTTCATCTAGACTCCCTCTTTTGCTGCCTCTACCGCAGCAATGTATTCCACCTCTGTGGTCGAGTTAGCAGTAGTATCTTGCTTGTAACTCTTCCACCATACTGCTCCTCCATTCAAGGTGAACACATACCCTAAATTAGACTTGCTATCATCGACATCAGACTGGAAGCTCAAGTCTGTGTAGCCCTCAACCTTGAGACTACTACCTCCATATACTAGTAAAATATCCTTAGTCTTTCTCAAGTACTTAAGGATACATTTTACTATTTTCTAATGCTCCAAGCCTAGATTTGCTTGATACCCGCTCGTGACACTCAGAGCATTCGCTATATTAGGCCTGGTACATAGCATAATATATATGATAGATCCTATCGCTGAGGCATATGGTATCATATCCATGTGTGCCCTTTCTTCAGGAGTCTTTGGGGACACACTCCTAGAAAGTGATATTCCATGTCTCATTGGTATGAGACATCTCTTGGAATTTTTTATGCCAAACCTTTTGACAATGATGTCTATGTACCTGGACTGGGACAAGCCAAGCATCTTTTTGGATCTATTTCTATAAATCCGTATCCCTAATATGCAGGATACTTCCCCCAAGTCCTTCATGGAGAAGTGCCTAGATAGCCAAACCTTTACTGTAGAGAGCATTCCTACATCATTCCCAATGATCAAGATGTCATCCACATATAATACCATAAAGGTGATAGTGCTCCCACTTACCTTCCTGTACACACAAGGCTCATCTTCGTTCTTAACGAAGCCAGAAGATCTGATCGCCTCATCAAATCTTATGTTCCAACTTTGGGAAGCTTGCTTCAGTCTATAAATGGACCTAAGCAACCTGCACACCTTATCTGGGTTATCCTTAGATACGAATCCCTCAGCCTGTATTATATACACCTCCTCCTCAAGGTTGCCATTGAGGAATGTGGTTTTGACATCCATCTATCAGATCTCATAATCATAGTGTGCTGCAATAGCCAATAGAATTTGAATGGATTTTAGCATGGCTATAGGAGCGAAAGTTTCATCATAGTCAACACCTTGCCTTTGACGATATCCCTTAGCCACTAGCCTTGCTTTATAGGTCTCTACCTTTCCATCTACTCCAATCTTCTTTTTGAAGATCCACTTGCAGCCAATGGATACAATGCCCTCGGGTGCATCAACTAGGTTCCAAACCTTGTTGGAGTATATGGAATCCATTTCTAAATTCATGGCTTCTTGCCATTTCCCGAAGTCTATGCTCATAATAGCCTCATCGTAGGTTTAAGGATCAATATCCTCAACATCCTCTCCTTTGATATGTCCCACATATTTCTCAGGAGGATGTGATACTCTATCAGACCTACGTAAAGTTGGAACTTGTGTGCTAGGTATCTGAAAAGATTCTAGCTGTGGAATGGTGCTTGAGCTAAGTTCTCCAACCTCACTCAACTCTATCATGCTCCCATTGTCTCTACCAAGAATGTGTTCCATCTCAAGGAACACTGCTCTCTTGGCTACAAAGACATTTTGGTCCTCAGGGTGATAGAAATAATACTCACAAGTTTCCTTGGGGTATCCCATGAACTTGCACCATTCCGTCCTAGATTCCAACTTGTCGGGGTTATGTCTCTTGACGTGGGCAAGGCAGCCCCAAATCTTAATAACCTTAATATTGGGCTTCTTCCCATTCCATATCTCATATGGAGTAGACATTACTAACTTAGTTGAAATTTTGTTCAAAAGGTAAGCTACGATCTCTATGACATATTCCTAGAATGAGATGGGTAGGTCGGCGAAACTCATCATGGAACACACTATATCTAATAGTGTGTGATTCCTCCTTTCTGTTATACCATTACCTTGTGGTGTATAAGGATATATCCATTGAGATAAAATCCCATAGTCTTTGAGGAATTGGGTGAACTCTATACTCAAGTACTCACCTCCTCGATCTGATTGAAGGGTTTTAATACTCTTTCCTATTTGGTTCTCCACTTCATTCTTATATTTCCTAAATTTCTCAAAAGCCCTAGACTTGTACTTCATCAAGTACACATTGCCATATCTTGAGAAATCATTAATGAAAGTAATGAAGTAGGAATAACCACCTATGGCATAAGTCGACATGGGACCACATATATCACTATATATGAGTTCCAGTAACTCAGTGGCTCTCTCTCCAGTTCCACTAAATAGAGAGTTGGTTATCTTTTCCCGAAGGCAAGGTTCACAAGTTACATATAACTCATAGTCAAATAGATCTAGATATCCATTCTTCAATAACTTTTGAATCCTTCCCTCATGGATGTGACCTAGCCTACAAGCCACAGATATGCATTGTTCACCTCTTCTCGTTTCCTCTTAGACTCACACTCATAATATGTGGAGATGTATCTAGCATAAATAAACCATTATGCAATGTTCCTCTCGTAATGATTTCATCATCTAATATTATTGAATAACTATTGTTCTCAAAAAACTAATTTATATCCACTAACTGTCAAATATGAAATGGAAATAATATTTTTGATAATAGAAGGAACATAATAGCATGCATCTAATGCAATAATAGCTCTACCAAACAGATGTAAGGTGACCTTGCCAATAGCCACTGTAGTAACTTTTGCTCAATTGCCCATCTTAAGGTCCATCTCGTCTCTGTTCAATCTCCTAGGTCCTGCCAGAACGTACAACGAATTACAAATATGATAAGCACTCTTGGTATCCAATACCCATGTGTTATCATAAGATTCTGACAAATAGAGACTGATAATGAATGTACCTGAAGCTTCTCCAAGCTTCTGTTTCGCCCTCTCTGCAAGGTACTCTTTGTAGTTCCTCTTCTAGTGCCCATCTTTGCTGAAGTGGAAGCACTGACCTTTGTCCTTTGTTAGGTCTTTCTTGGCAACCTTTGCCTTACCCATTTTGCCCTTGCCCTTGTCCTTCTTAAGGGACTTCTCAACCTTCCTTTTCTTTCTAGTCTCACCAGCATAGAGAATTGGCTTCTCTTTATTGATGGTACTTTCTACTTTTCTCAACATATTGAGGAGCTCTGGGAGGGTCACCTCAAGTTTGTTCATATTAAAATTCATTATGAATTGAGAAAAGGAATCTGATAGGGACTAAAGCACAAGATCCACACATAGGTTATCCTCTAGGATCATTCCTAGACCTAAGAGTTTCTCGATCCACTCAATCATGTTAAGGACATGGTTCTAAACAAATGTCCCCTCAGTCATCTTGGCATGGAAAAGACTCTTTGATATCTCATATCGCTGAGTTCTTCCCTTTTCCTCAAATAGTTATGGAATTAGCATCCATATTTTTATGCTGTCTCTATAACTCAGTAGTCATAGAGGCCAATATATAACACTGAGCAAGAGTAGAATCATCAATGTACTTCACATAACGAGCGATCTCATCCTCACTTGCCCCTTCGTTGGGCGTAGGGATCATTGTATGAAGGATGTACGTGATTTTCTCCGTCGTGAGAATGATTCTCAAATTGTAAAACCAATCCATATAATTTGGACCAATGAGGCGGTTGGCATCAAGTATGCCACGTAAAGGATTTAAAAGCGATATTTTTCTAAAATTAAAGATGTAAGATAAATAAATAAATGTAGACTTTGTACAAATTAAACAGTTAAGATAAGGACTTCTATCTTAATGTACTCCCACTAATTATTTTGCAAGACACACCACACCGTTCGGTATGTGAATCGGAGACCCCTAGCAGATCTCTAGTGGGGATCGGGATCTAATCGGCATCTTAACGTAACCTCGAGGGACTCGACCAATCACGTTAAGCCCGTAAAGGTAGGCAACTTTTGCCAATAATAACTCCTTGTGGTTCCCGTCCTGTTCAGCCTTCGAACCACCATGGCCTCGAGAGACTCGACCAACCATGATGTTCGGTTAAGTCATCACCATTGTTATAAGATGAGTCTGATTCGATGATATACTCTCGAGGGACTTGACCAAGCATACCATGTCCTCAGGTCACTAGTGATATCTCTATGTCGTAGATAAGATAGCGAAATGCGATATAGGTGAGTCTCAAGGGACTCGACCAACTTAACCTACACTGGGAATCAGTTCCTAGCTATAACGATGGAAGGTCACGTGGGTCAATCTAATTGCCTTATGTTTACCGACTTAATATTATTAATAGAGGGGATTTTGATTTGGTCTCTTAACATAATGTGTCACATACATACATATTTAATATATATATCTACATCGCATGCAAATATATATACATATCTAGTAGGTGTATAATTAATCACACTTCACATGAGCAATCACACCAAATGATCATGGACCACATCCTAATGTGATTAGGCCTAAGCCAATAGGCCCAATCACTCACATCAAGATCTATGTGTGCTTCGGCATATCTCCATGCCCTATGATCGTTCATCTCGACCTCGTGAGTCTCGCTATCGCTGCGCCTCATCATGTAATTATAACATAATTACAAGCACGCAGGCTCGATAGTAAACGAGAAAAATAGAAGCTCGCAGGCTCCAATAATAATAATCACATATACATACATCACATCACAGGTCCACGATCATCTATCCACATCATACATCACATGTATATGTTATTTTTATAGGACTACTAGATAAATAATAATAGTTAATTAAACTATTTAATTAACATATATATTTTTCTAAAAATAGGGATATTTAGAGAATTTTTTAAATTTTGAGGGGTATTTTGGTTATTTTGTTAAAAGGGACAAAAACTAAAATTTTTGAAATTCCAAGGGACAAAAATATCTTTTGCTCAAAAACCCTAATCCCTCTATTGGGTTATAGCATTATGGCCGTCGCCACCCTGCCGGCGGCAGCCACTCCATGTTGGCATGCTGCCCTTGGCCGCTGTGGGCGCCGCCACAGCAGGCGTTTCTGCTCGCGGGTGAGCGCTGCCCGCTGGTGGCACTACCGTTGTGGGTGCCGCCACCCCTTGCGGGCAGGCAACCCATAGGCATCGTTGCCGCGCGGGCGAGCGCCGTTGCCTCGCAGGTAGCGTTGCTGCCGCGGGTGCCTCTACCCACGCCTTGTAGGCATGCAGCGCTATCGCCGCAGGTGCCTCTGCCCGTGCCTTGCAGGCAGGCAGTAGGCTGCCGGCCACTTATCACCGCCCGCAGCTTGCCTGCGGGCTCCTTGCACGCAACCGTCGCCGCCGCTGTCGTTGCAGGCAGCAAGGCTGCAAGCAGAGTTGCGGTCGCTATGCAAGCGTCGCAAGGCCAGCAACACTTGCTACCCTTCCTCATCTTTTGTGTCAACGATTTTGACGATAAAAACTATTCTAAATCACAACACACACAGTTTAATATCTGATCTTCGCATGAATAACCTAGCTCTGATACCACTGTTGGGAAATCCTATGGGGCGACATCTTATGCGCAGCAGAAGAACAAAAAATAAAACCATAGATTTCTCATAGAAAGGTTCCATCATCGTGCAAAGATTGGTCTATCGAAAACAAATCTGCGAAAACTGCATGTGTAAAAGAAAGTACCTAGGGAGATCATATATCCCTGAATCCCTGCAGATCTGTAGGAAGGATGAAGGAGGTCAATGTTAGGACTCTAGCTAGGAGAGTCCTAACCTATTGGGACTCTAGCTAGGAGAGTCCTAATTGAGTTTCATTGATAAGGACATTCATGTAAATCCTATCTAGCCGACCCTTATTAAAGAGGTGAAGAGGGCGGCTAGGGTTAGGATTAGTTGGGAGGTTGCTTCTTAGAGAAGCATTAAGAGTTTATTAGAAGTAGGAGTCTTGAGTAGGAGAGTTTATTAAAAGTAGGAGTCTTGAGTAGGAGAGTTTATTAAAAGTAGGAGTCTTGAGTAAGAGTCCTAACAATAGAGAACTCTAGCTATACTAGGGGTCTTGAGTTGGAGTCCTATATAAGCATGTAGCCTCCACCTCTTTGGAATAAGAAAAAGAAGATTCATCTACAGTTGCAGCCACCAGGCCGACTACTTGGAGGGTGGAACCCCTATAGCGTTCCAAGGGTTGATCCCCCTCAAAGATCAAATCTACATAGAATTCCTCTAGGGTTCTATCATCTGGTATCAGAGTAGCGATCTTGCTGCTTTTACTGCCATCCCTGCCACCCATCATCAGCCAAGCAATTCCCACAATTGCTCTTGACGTCACCATCTCCACCGTCATCTTCTCCCGTAGATCAAATCAATCTGTTGTCGCCACCTCCAATTACATCAGAGATCTGGTATTTCTCCTATCACCAATACCTTTTGCTGTTGTAATTTTCCATTCAAAATACCAAAAAGAAGTACTGCTATCTATCCCTTGCTGCAAATTCCTTTCATCATAAAAGTTATCATCTTTACGAATGAAGGATTGTGTAGAAAATTTCAGCCGCTTATTGCTGCCTTTTAATCGATCTATTTGCTATATTTTTTGAACAAAATTTCTTGAGCACTTCATAGATCATCTTGTCTTTCATCTGTGATAAATCTATCATAGAATTCATCTCTGAAACATTCTTGTGTTGCTGCAAGTTTTCATCGCAAACCGTTGAAATTTTTTAATGAGAATTCTGCTATTGCAACTTGCACCAATTTCTTTACTGTTATGCTGCCAAAATTTTCTTGATCCAATTTGTCATCCTTGCTGTTATCTAAACTGAGATTCAACTATCAAATCCCCTCCTCAAATTTTTGGGTTTTCACTGGAAATTTCATCGGGAAACCATTGTTTCTTCGATGATAATTCTACTCTTACGAGACAGCGCATATCGACAACAACTTACACTGAATTCTATAAAATCTCTGCCACCATCTACCACAGATCTAAAATCCTCTTTCCTAACCTTCATCCACTACAATCACAGCCCAAAACTCCATTAAATCACGGCCCCAAACTGCACCCAAAATAGCCACAAAATAAGCCTAAACCACAGCCTACATCCACCAATCCACCAACCCTTTCGGCCACCACTTCTTTCAACCAATACATGCCTTTAACCCAGCAACAAAAGAGAGATCTTAATATTACAAGTTTGGAGGCATATACTATGGCATCCGAGGAGGCAATCAATGCTAAATTCTAAGCCTTTGAGACGCGAATGAAGGATAAATTCTAAGCTCTCTTTGCTAAACTCAGTTTGGTTCAATCACTAAGCCCGAAGAAATCTCATCCAGGAGAGAATTTTGACCGAAGAGATGACTTCTAGGAGAGGGGAGGCTCTATGACCGATCTCTACTATCCACGCATGAGGGTGGATTTCCCTAGATGGGAAGGAGACCCGATTGGTTGGATCTCACATCTATGGTGGAAATTATGGCTATACATCTTGAAGGGAATGCCATACAGTGGTTTGATTAGTTTGAACATACTAATGGAGTCCTCTCATGGTGATAATTCAAAGGACTGCTGATTCGCTTCGGACCAACCGATCACGAGAACATTGACGGACAACTAGCAAAGATCCGACAAACCTCCACCATTCAGGAGTATCAAACCAGGTTTGAAAGGTTATCTAATCAAACTTATGATTGGTTTGAGAAACAACTATTGGGGATATTTATTAAGGGCTTGAAACCAGAGATCCAGGGAGAAGTTAAAGCACAACCATTCACGCTTTTGGCAGTCATCTCTTTTGCATGACTTTAAGAGGAGTGATTGAACCATGAAGCCCGGAGGACTAGGGTCACTTCCCGACTAGCAATATTGAAGCTCTCAGCCCCCCCCCCCTACTGTCAGCCAAGCTCCTGCACTAAAAAAGTTGACAAGAGAAGAGTTTCGAGAGCGATCTACAAAGGGGCTATGTTGGCATTGCAACGAGCCGTGGAGCCACGAGCATTGCTGTAAAAAAAAAATTCTTATGATTGAGCCAATGGAAGAAGAGGTCAATTAATAGCTAGAAGAGAACCTTGAACGTGAGAAAGAAGATATGAAGGAAGAGCCATAATCGACTGACTTTATGGTACACGTGTTAGTCGGCTACTCAAATCCGCAAACGATAAAAGTTGGAGGCTTGCTCAAATAGCAACGATCACCATTCTCATCGACACGAGCAGTACTAATAACTTCTTAAATAGTAAGGTTGCTGCTTGGATGGTGCTCCACATCAAGGGTTGTAGTAAGTTCGACGTAAAGGTCACCGACAGTCGAATCCTAAAGTGCGATCGAAGATGCCAACAGGTGAAACTATTACTGCAAGACCAAGAAATTTTTGCCTGTTAGGGATCGAGCGGTACTAAGGGGGGGGGTGAATTAGTGCATTGGATAAAGATGATAGATTTTTGGACTAAGAGTTAATTCGAATTAACACTCCAAATTTGGTTTATAGAATTAACACATAATCCTAAACCAAATTATGTGCTAACTATGAATTTTAAAAACATTTTCTAAGCTATTACAAAGTCCATAAGACAAGACTTCTTTTGGCGAGCTTTCGGCAAACTTCCGGCGGTCTTCTGACGAACCCTCAGAAACCATTCTACGAACTCCCGACAAGCTCCTGAACTACATGATGATCTTGGCGAGTTCCAACGAGCTTTATTGGTAAGCTCTAATCTTTCTTGGTAAGCTCTGTAAACTTCCGACAAACCTTCCGGCGAACTTCCGAAAACCCTTCGGCAAGCTCCCTACTTGTTCTCGGCTGGTTCCGGCAACACTCCCAACAAATCTTCGGACTTCCGTCGAACTCTCGAACTCCCAATGATCCATCCCACTTGTCTTCCGAAACTTTATTTCTCTTTACGTCTTCATCGTCATCGTAGTTAATCCTGCACACATAAACCAAAACTCTACTTCGATCTAGACAATTATTACAACACGAATTGATATTCAGTTGCCCGGCACGTCATTGGCTTATCGGTGCTTCATCCGATTCTTCGACACATCATCCTCTCCAGAGATCCGTTGCCCGATCGGCAGTTGACCTCCACAACCCCGATATCCTTGGCGCAATGTGCTCTTCTTGGCCCGATGCCCGACGTACGAAGCCTTCTGCCGATTGTCGATCGAACCTCTGGCTCGACATCCAATATCCAGACGTGATCACCTAGTATAACATCAATTCCTCCAACGTCAATTGTCTAATCCTGATCGATAGTAGACCTGCGTAACTCATAAATGTAGTTAAATAATAAACCATAATCAATTAGTTTCATCATCAAAATCTGAGATTCAACAATCTCCCCCTTTTTGATGATGACAACTAATTGATGACTAACGGAGTTAACCATAACCCCCCAGAGTTTAACAAAACTCCCCCTATCAATATGCCATTGATAGAACACTTGGATTATCCCAAATCCAAGCAACATGTATCATTATAATTTGAGAATACATCAAACCATCATGTAAATATATAAAATATCCAATTCAATGCATGAAGTCATCAATCTACTTCTCTCCCTATGTCATCAACAAAAAGGAGAAGTTGCATCATAGCTAGTTTTCAAGGATATGCAAATTTACAATCATACTAGCTATTAATCACATCACACAACATTTTAAAACATTCAAACATAGCAAGTTTCTAATAATAGGCAAGATAGCACTTGTTGTGATGATAGCAAGGTTTTCTATGTTTCTTTGGGAAGTGCAAGCAAATTGTATTCAAAGATGTGTATTTTCTTG
The DNA here is from genome assembly GCA_023547065.1 of Musa troglodytarum. NCBI lineage: Eukaryota > Viridiplantae > Streptophyta > Magnoliopsida > Zingiberales > Musaceae > Musa > Musa troglodytarum. The sequence continues at coordinate 26,379,411 of CP097504.1, forward strand.
ACTTCCTTTGCGATATGCATATAATTTTATAATTTCTTTCTTCTCTTTTAAGAAGAGCAAGCTTGCAAGTTTTGTTTTCTTTGCATGCTAGGACTTTTGCACTCATTTGTAATATGCAATCTAGAAAAAGCCTTCTCCCCCTTTATCGATGTCAAAAAGAAAGGGAGGATTAATACTACAAATAATCTTGCATGAGATTCAACAATAATTTGTAACAAAGATGCAAGCAATTGTTTTGAAAAAGTGAAGTTGAGCAAGATTTTTGCCTCTCTTGAGATAGCAACATTTTGCTTCTCAATGTTTAAGCTAGCAAATTTTTCTCTTTTAATGCACAAACTAGCAATTTAACTCCCCCTTTATCATTATCGAAAAGAAGGGAGGAACCAATGATCAATTATAAATTTGCATCAATCAATATATCAATCATCACATGATGCATACAAGATGGTATTGAAACATGAGAAATCATGTCATGAAGGATATCAATATGTAAATTCAACAAGAATCAAAACCAAAAGATATCATTTATGATTCATAACTTTTTATTTTAGCAAGATCAAGATCATGATTTTAAAACAAATTCTAAGCATATAGTTTTGAGAAACCAAAATCATGATTCACAAATATTTTTCTTTAGCATCAAGTTCCAATTCATGATAAAGGATATACAACCTAGAATCATGATGCATAAGAACATAGCATTCTCATAGATCAAGTCATGATTCAATGATTCTTCATCATAAAGCAAATTTCATTTATCAAATATTCAATTTACCATACAAGGCAAAGAAATCATGTCACTTCTAGGAACATGAAATATATGACATCAAGGCTCATGATTCATTTGAAAAGATATAGCACAAAGAGAAACTTGATTATTGCATAAGCAATTTATTACATCATGATTTATAAAATTTTTACAGCATGAATCATAGGAGGTAAAATAGCAATAATATCAATCATGATTCATTGGATAGTAAATAGCAAAGAGAACAATTTGTTTCATGCATCTTGATTCACACAAGTCAAGTTATGATTCCAAGAGATTAAGAGATGAATCAAGAATCTTTAACAAGTCTTATTTAAATTCATAAAAGATATCAAGAAGAGCAACATTTCATTTACATTGATATTCAAACCATGACAAGTGATATATCAAACATTTGCATTAATATTTCAATCATCAAGTCATACGTATTGAAATGAAGGAGAAAAATCAAATTATGCATGTAATGTTTCAATCACCAAAGCACATTTTCTCAAGTTGAGTATTGAAAAGTCAAGAGAAAATAATTTATGATTCATTTGCAAATAGATAGTAAAACAACTTGATTCATGCATAATAGTTTTTATCAAGATTATATTTAAAAAAATTCCAAGTATATAGATGTCAAGATATCAAGACTTGGATTGCGATAAAGCTCATTCAAGTTCGAATCATCAAAATCATTAACATAGTTTATGAGATGCATAAATGAAATGGATTTGAATTATTTTCCTCTTTGGTAAATGATAAAAAGAAGCAATCATAGAGGAAAGTATTTTGATTCTCAAATATATCTCAAGTCAAGAATTCAAAGTCATGATTTATAAACCTTATTCACTTCATCAAGATCATTCTTACAAGATTCATAAATGACATAGGTATACTTGAACACAACTTATCATCAAAACCATTTTCATAGATAAAGAGATTCACATAAATGAGTTCTTTAATCTTTGATTAGATTGAAAATTTAACACTTCATCAAAATCTCATTCATAATTCAAGTGATTCACAAAATATCATAATGAATTCATCACTTGTCTTTTATGAAAAATCGAAAACATTAGAGATAGAAAGATGTTCAAGAAACATATATTTCTCTTTTAGTGATTTGCATTGATTTCGTATGAATATGCCTTTGTCTTTTTTATGTCGAATAGAAATAAGCATGAATGTTTAAGACAAAGGCGAAAACTCGTGTCATGAATTCCAAAAGATATCTCAAGTTATCAACATCACATTATAAAGGATATTTCAAAAAGATATATTGATAAGTGATTCATTTGTATCATTTCATTTGAATTCATGATTCATTTAGTATGTTCTCTTCTTTAGTAAATAAGAAGATATATAGGAGAACAAAATGAATTTTGGGAGATAGAACATAATTGAAGCATGATTCATTTTTAAAATGTATCTCATGTCGTAAATATGAATCAAGCATTTATCAAATTCAAAACATTCTCAAAATTATATTCAATAAATTCATATGTGACAAGCATAGATTTATTGAAAAAATCGATAAGATAGAGGATTGCATTTCATTTTTATAAATTTCTATTTATATAATTTGCTTCTTATAAGCATGCCTTTGCCTTAAATAAAATGTCAACATTCAAGATGGAAAGACAAATTGTCATTAAGATCATTAAGTGGAATTCCATTAAGCATGTGGCATTTTTCAAAAGATTCGATTCAAAAAATTCACATGAATTCATCAAAACCGAAAACTTTAAAGGTAGAAAATTTTCCAAGATCATGCATTTTCTTTTTATGATTTACTTCAAAAAAGTATGTCTTTCCCTTTAATAAAAACTAGTATCATATTCAAGAGTGAAAGACAAATTTTGTAAAATAAATCATTGTATGCATTATCGTATAAGTATGAAACAAATTACGTCAAAGCCAAAAATACATTATAGCATATCAAATTCTAAAGTCAAGCATAATACAAACATTTTCATTAAGACACTTCCAAGAATAACATACATAGATATGTATCATGTTTCAAATCGAAAATTGATACGGAAAGCATAGCACATTTTTAATTTTTAATTTTAAGTTATTTGTTTCATATAGGTGAGCTCAAGTTTTAAAAGATGAGTACCATGTTTAACACCAAAACTTGAGTTTTGTCATAAAAACTATCAAATCCAAACATATTCACTATAAAACATCATGATAGTGTGTTTCACTTTAAGTTGATTGATCTTGTTTAAGCATGTTCACATTTTCACACAAAGGCCAAGCATCATATAAATTCGAGAAATAATTTTCATCATGACATAAGACATGCACCTTGTTTAAAACTAAAAGCAATATCATGAATTCATTATGATCATATACTTTCCTTTTTATGTGTTTCATTTATTTCATATAGGTATACATCATCTAAAAATTTTATCATAAAAATGTTTAAGAGCCATTAATCCAAGATAGAAATTTTCAAATCATAAGCATGAAACTTATAAAATTATCATCAAAACATTTTCAAGAATAACATATAGTTGATGTACAATCATTATTACAAATCATTCAATCATCATTCATAATGTTGCATACACCATTCAAAAATTTTACTTTTCAAAAGTACTAGAAAGAAAAGCATGATATAATTTTTTTAAAATATTTTTTTAATTTTCAAAAACACAAGAAAAGCATGAAAAAATTCCTACTAACTAAGTTAAGCATTCATGGAAAGCATCATGTAATTTTAAAATAATTCAAGAGAGTTAAGTTACTTACCTTGTAGTCGAAGCCCGTTAAAGCCCAATTTGCCGTTTCGTCATTTGATTCTTCTTTGCACTTCTTTTTCATCTTTGGCCTCTTTCTCCATTCAAGTTCATTGTTTATTTTAGATTTTTGTTTAATGAACTTATTAAGATTCATTAAAAGTTTAATGTCCTCTTCATTGTCCTCATCACTTGAGTCATCACTCAAGTGGCATTTCATAGTTCGGAGTTCCAAAACCTTCTTGTTCTTTAGAAGGTGGTTCAAATGTTCATCATGTTCAAAATGTTCTAGGAGGCTCATTTCATATGTTATTAGTGAGCTAATTAGTTCTTCAATAGGTAAATTATTTAAATCTTTAGCCTCTTGTGTTGCGGTTACTTTAGGATCCCACATTTTTGGAAGGGATCTTAAAATCTTGCTTACAAGTAAGATTCAAAAAACATTTACCAAGAGCTTTTAGACTATTGACGACATTCGTGAAACGGGTGTACATGTCACCTATAGTCTCGCTTGGTTGCATTCGAAAAACCTCAAAATCGTGCATCAAAATATTAACTTTCGAGTCTTTAACTCTACTTATTCCTTTGTGTGTGATTTCAAGAGTGTTCCAAATATCAAAAGCCATTTCGTACGTAGAAATCCGATTGAATGCAGTTTTATCTAAAGAACAATATAAAGCATTCATAGCTTTTGCATTCAAAGAAAATGATCTTTTCTCTAAATTCAACCATTCGTTCATCGGTTTAAAGGAAAGTTGAAATCCATTTTCAATGATGTTCCATAAGTTTAAATCGAGAGAAATCAAGAAAACTCTCATTCGAGTTTTACAATATGTGTAGCCCGAACCGTTAAAGAATGGTGGACGAAAAATTGAAAAGCCCTCTTGAAAGCCATGAAGAGCCATTTCTTATAGGTGTAAATCCGAATGAGAAATAACGTGGCTCTGATACCAATTGTTAGGGATTGAGCGGCACTAAGAGGGGGGGGGGGTGAATTAGTGCAGCGGATAAAGACGATAGATTTTCGATGATTTAAACCAACTTCAAAAACTTCGTATGAAAAGAATAAACGTTTCGATTAAAACTATTTCAATTGCATATGTAAGAAGGAGACAATGAAGTAGAGCATTAAAATAAAGATGGTTTGCAGTAATGTAAATGACAATAAGATAAACGCAAACCGATTTTATAGTAGTTCGGTCATCTAACCTACATCTATTCTCGATTCCTCTTCGCTTGAGGCCATCGGCTTTCCACTAAGTATCCTCCTTCCAATGGGCAAGGATGAACTCCCTTACAGCTCCTCTCCTTATGACAGGTTTAGGAGATAACCCTTACAAGCACTCTTACCCAACTCTTAGACTAGAACACTCTTAAAACTTAGAGGGAGGATTTGACACACTTTCAAGAGAGTTTTCCTCTTCTTTTTTTTAGTTCTAGACACCCTCTAAACTCTGAATGAGTGGGGTATTTATAGGCCTTAAGAGGATTCAAATTTGGAGCCCAAATTTGAAGTGCCTCAGTTTTCCCGATTCTGGTGGTACCGAGTGGTGCCACCGCCCATCCAACGGTGCCACCGTTGGTGCCCTCGGGTGCTGGGCGATGCCACTGCCAGCCTGGGGTGGTTCCACCGCCCAAGGTTCAGCCACTGGGCGGTGCCATCGCCCAGGTCATTTCAGCATAGTGGTTTGGGCCGAAAATTCTATCGAAATCGGTCCAAATGAAGTCCGAATTGGCCCAAATTTGGTTTATAAGATTAACACCTAATCCTAAACCAAATTATATACTAACTATGAATTTTAAAGACATTTTCTAAGCTATTACAAAGTCCATAAGATAAGACTTATTTCGGTGAGCTTTCGATGAACTTTCGGTGGTCTTCCGATGAACCCTCAAAAACCATTCTATAGACTCCCAACAAGCTCCTAAACTACACGATGATCTTGGCGAGTTCCAACGAGCTTCATTAGCAAGCTCTGATCTTTCTTGGTAAGCTCAGTGAACTTCTGACAAACCTTTTGGTGAACTTCCGAAAACCCTTCGGCAAGCTCCCTACTTGTTCTCGACCGATTCCGGCAACACTCCCAACGAATCTTCGGACTTCCGTCGAACTCTTGAACTCCCAACAATCAATCCCACTTGTCTTTCGGCACTTTGTTTTGCTTTACGTCTTCATCATCATCGTAGTTAATCCTGCACATATAAACCAAAACTTTACTTCGATCTAGACAATTATTACAACGCGAATTGACATTCAGTTGCCTGGTACGTTATTGGCTTATCTGTGCTTCGTCCGATTCTTTGGCACATCGTCCTCTCTAGAGATCCATTGCCCAATCGACGGTTGACCTCCGCAACCCCGATATCCTTGGCGCAACACTCTCTTCTTAGCCCGATGCCCGACGTACGAAGCCTTCCGCCGATTGTCGACCGAACCTCCGGCTCGACATCCAATATCTAGATGTGATCACCCGACATAACGTCAATTCCTCTAGCATCAACTATCTAATCCTGATCGATAATAGACCTGCGTAACTCAAAAATGCAGTTAAACAATAAACCACAATCAATTTGTTTTATCATCAAAATCCGAGATTCAACATTGCCGACTTCTTCCTCCTACCAATTGATGATTATGAGGCCATGCTGGGTATCGAATGGCTAACGATGCTAGGTGACATCTCCTAGAACTTTTCTAAGTTAATTATGAAATTCTACTGCAAAGGCAAATAGGTCATCCTACGCGGGAAGCACGGAAGCAACGTAACCACCGTTTCGACCCAACGAATGGAGAAAGTTTTGCACAAGATAAATGGTGGCTTTTTTATGTATCTCCAATAGCAACTAGAGGGGAAGAAAATAGAAATTGAAGATCAAAATCTTACCCAATTGCTTACTGAATTTGACACCGTTTTGTTGAACCGCACGGTCTTCCTCCTACTCGACAACATGACCACCGAATTCTAATTCTTTCAGGCAAACCACTAGCGAACACTCAGCCATACCACTATCCTCACCTCCAGAAGGATGAAATTGAGAAGATTATAAAGGAGATGCTTAAAATAGGGGTGATTCGGCCAAGCTACAACCCCTATTCCGCACTAGTGCTACTTCTATGCAAGGATAGAACTTGGCGGATGTGCATCGACTACCAAGCTCTAACTGACATCACCATCAAGGATAAGTACCCGATACTAGTGGTGGATGAACATCTTGATGAGTTAAAAGGAGCTCAAGTCTTTACGAAGTTGGACCTCCGATCCGATTACCACCAAATTCGGGTATGTGAAGACGATATTCCAAAAACTACTTTCTGCACACATAATGGCCATTATGAATTCTTGGTATTACCTTTTGGACTCACTAATCCTCCTTCAACTTTCTAAAGTCTCATGAACGATATTTTTTAGAGCTTTCTTCAGAAATTTATGCTGCTATCAAAGTGTAGCTTTATCCAGCGAAAAGTAGAGTACCTTGGGCACCTAATATCAGAAGAAGGAGTGGTAGTAGACCCAACAAAAATTGAAGCCATGCAAGGCTTGCCGAAACCTACAAATGTGAAATTACTACGTAGGTTCCTTAGACTAACAGGCTACTATCGAAAATTTGTAAAGTACTATGGGAAGATGAGTACACCCCTCACTTCTCTACTAAAAAAAGATACCTTCCAATAGTCAGATGAAGTCTCCGCTACCTTCAATAAACTTAAGGCAGCCATGATGACGACGCTCATGCTAGCACTACCAGATTTCAGCCAACCCTTCATCATTGAGGCCGATGCATATGGAGTTGGAATTGGAGCCGTTCTTATGCAAGATGGTTGACCACTCGCATACACCAGCAAGGCGCTATCTCCCTCCCATCAAAAAATGTAAATCTATGATAAGGAGATGCTCACCATTGTGCACGCCGTAACGAAGTGGAGACCCTACCTAATCAGCCGACGATTTAAAATTAAAACTGACCATAGAAGCCTCAAGTACTTTTTGGAGGAGAAGATATCATCCCCAGAGTAGCAAAAATGGGTAACCAAACTTCTAGGATTTAATTATAAAATTATTTACAAAAAGGGGAAAGAAAATATTGTTGTAGATACACTCTCACGGCTACTTGAGCAAGTTGAATTTTTAGCCATCTCTCTTCCTACCACCGGCTTCCTTGAGGACATTAGGGAGGAATGGAAGAAGGATCCAGAGACCAGCAACATCATTAAAAAATTGGAGGAGGATCTAAGTGCAATAGCTCACTATACTTAGGATTCGAAGGATCTACGCTACAAAGGTCGTATTGTACTTATACCCGACTCCCCTTGTATCAAAATCATTCTACATGAAATGCACTCTACACCTTCAGTAGGGCACTCCGGATTTCTAAGAACCTATAAAAAAGTGAAGCAAAATTTTTATTGGAGAGGGATGAAACAAATTATTTCTGAATACATGGCACAATGTGATATATGTCAATAGCAAAATGGTGAAACAGTGGTAAGTCCAGGGAAACTACAACTACTACCCATACCAGACTCAGTGTGGACTAACATCTCTATGAAGCTATCTTCATATTTTTATGGACCCTATTAGATCATAGAGCGTATTGGATCGTACAGACTTACATTACTTAAGGATGGATCGTACAGACTTACATTACTTGAGGATGCCAAAATTTACCCTGTCTTCCACGTGTCATGCCTCAAGCTCAAGTTGGGAAAACACAAGTCACCCTAAATTCAATTGCCCAACATGAGTCAATCACACTAAGCTCAAAAGGATGGCAACTCTTGCTGATCATAACTCTTTGTGATTCCTATCCTATTTGGCCTTCAAACCACCATGGCCTCAAGGGATTCGACCAACCATGATGTTCAGTTAAGTCATCACCATCGTTATAAGATGAGTCTGATTCGATAATATACCCTCAAGGAACTCGACCAAACATACCATGTCCTCAAGTCATCGGTGATATCTCTATGTCATAAGCAAGATAGCGAATCGTGATATAGGTGAACCTCGAGAGACTCGACCAACTCAACCTACACTGGGAATTAATTCCTACCTATAATGATGGAAGGCCACGTGGATCAATCTAATTACCTCACGTTTATCGACTTAATATTATCGAAGAGGAGAATTTTTATTCGACCTCCTAATATGACTTGTCACACATATACATATTTAATATATATCTACATTGTATGTAAATATATATATCTAGTAGGTATATAACTAATCACACTAGATGATTATGGACCACATCCTAATATGATTAAGCCCGAGCCATTGAGCCCAATCACTCACATCAAGATCTATGTGTGCAGCAGCACATCTCCATGTCTTGTGATCGTCTATCTCGTCCTCGTCAGTTCCATCGACATCTCGGCGCATCTCCAAGCGTCGTGATCATCCGTCTCGACCAAATGGGTCCTGCTATCACTTCTACGCTCCTACTACGCCTCCTCATATAATTACAACATAATTAAAAGCATGTAGGCCAAACAATAAATGAGAAAAATAGAGGCTCGTAAGCCCTTATAATAATAATAATTATCACATTAAAGACATACATCATATCAAACGATCCATGATCATATGTCCACATCATATATCACATGTACATATCATTATATAGGACTACTAGATAAATAATAATAGTTAATTAAACCTTTTAATTAACTAATATTTTTTTTAAAATTAGAGACATGTAGAGAATTTTTTGAATTATGAAGGGTATTTTGATAATTTGGATATAAAGGACACACCTTGAAAATTTTAAAATTCTAAGGGGTAGAACTATCATTTTTAAAAAAAAACCTAATCCCCTCTACTTCCTATTGCCAGCGTTGTGGTGCGGCCACTGCCACCCTGCTGGCGGTGGCCATTGTGGGCGGTGCAAGGCGAGGCAGGGCAAGGCACCGCTAGTGCCCGCGGGTGGCACTATTGCGGGCAGGCGGCTTGCCCATAAGTGGGGCACCCCTATGGGCACTTATACTCGCGGGCGGCACCGCGGCAGCGGGCGGGCGCCCCTGCAGGCCCGCAAAGGACTGGCACCTCCTTTGCAAGTGAGCCATGTCGCCCCTGCAGGTGGGCGCAGTGCACGCGCATAGGCAGGCCACCCACTATGGGCCTGCTTGTGGGATCCCTACCCACAGGCGTCGCCTTTGTGGGTGAGCATAGTGCTTGCACGCATATGGGCAGTGCTGTTGCCGTTGTGGGCAAACGACTGCCACCCGTTGGCCATTGATGACCCCTTGCACGTATGACCATGGCTGCAAGCAGCCTTAGCTAAACTACATGGGTAGCAACAGCTGCTACCCTCTCTCGTCTTTTGCATCAATAATTTTGATGACAAAAGTCATCCTAAATCACAACACATGCAATTTAAACTCCGATCTTCGCACGAACAACCTAACTTTGATACCACTGTTAGAAAATATAGGGGTGACATCATATACATAGCGAAAGAAAAGAAAACAAAACATCCTAGATTTTCATGAAAAGCTTTCGTCATCCTACGAAGATCAATGCGTAAAAAACCTACGAATCCGAAAACTACATATATAAGAAAGATAGTACCTAGGGAGATCGTATATCCTTTAGATTCCTACAGATCCATAGGGGAGGATGAAGGAGGTCAAGCGTCCTCCTCTCTAGCGGTGATCCACATGGTAGGGGGCTGCGAAGATGCTCTTCTCTAGGGAGAGGAGAATAGGAGGTGGCTACCAAGAAGCTCTAGCCTTTGGACCTTTAGTTCCCTCCTATTTATAGAGGCCCCCTGTTAACCCTAATGGATCCTGCCCTATTGGGTATTGGATCTCCATCCAATTACCACAGCCTATTAGATTAATGGGTCTCTACTCAATGATCTCTTATTAGCTCTTATTGCATGTCATCTATGGGATCTAATAACTCAAGGGCTTATTGGATATCTAATAAGATAAGGGTTCTGACAGATATCTCATATCCGAACCTCTACTCAACATAACACCTAGGCCTAATATCAAGCTGGCCATGAGTTATACTTGTCAGAACTCCTTTTGACTCAGTGAATTATTATCTCTATAATAATTCACTCGACACTTCAACTATAAATGTACTAGGCTACTACGCCATAATCTCCCGACAATATAAGAGAATCCAATCCTTTGGACCTATTTATCCTCAATTACCATGTATCTATAGTCTCTCATCCATCTAATATCCTAAAGACCACATATTGGGTATAGTACTGTCAGACCCATATAATTTCTACTCAAGTCTCACTCTAAACGGATTCTCTTAAAGAACTCTTTCTCTCTCAATCTGAATAATCCTGGCCAATGATTTGCTTAAGTAAGAATACATAGGATATTTCTCTCATGATACCGAGAGTGGATGATCATCTATTAACACTTAATTGTCTTTGTAAGGTTGGCTACCATTCCCAAGAATCAACTATACTAGATCTAGAACTTCCAAACCTATAAGTTCAGTATCAAAGAATGGAGTACTCATACAAGGCATATTTAGTGTCTCAAGTCTAAGGACTAGACACACAATTGGGACTACGAAATCATTGTCTAAGTTAGGTATCAATAACCATCCAATATTTCGTAAGCAGATTAATCAGTGAACTCATTCCCTAATGAGCACCTACACTGTACCCTTAGTGTCCCCACATGAGTAGCTATGAGACTAACTACCTCTATTATATGGAAAAATATATAACACACCAGTCTATTCGATTATCTCGATGTCCCTCTCGAGTAACCTATGACCAAGATTTTTAGGGTCTATGTTTAAAGGTGAATCAATCTCATTATTGTGATCTCATTATGATTCGATTTCCATTGCACAGATCCAAAGACCTCACAATATGCATCCAGTTAATGTAAGAAAATACCAATAATCATAAGTAAAGAGATTGACGCAACATGTTACAAGTGTCATCAATCACGTGATTGGCTTGTCGGATACATATAACTAACACAAGCTAATAAATTTTTGCTTCTCTTGAGCTAGCAATTTTTGCTTTTCTTTTGAGATGTGTAAGCTAGGAATTTTCTATCCCCCTTTGTCATTATCAAAAAGAAGGGAAGGATACAGTGGTGCAAAATCTTTTCCCTTTACATCAATGTTCAAATCATAAAAGATATTAATATCAAGGATAAATTTAGATCATGAGAGATCAATTTGATATAATGATGGGGTATACATGTTATAAACACAAAGAAGTCATATTAAATAAACAAATTTCAAGTTGTGAATACCGAGAAATCAAGAGAAAAATTATCATTCATTGAGATAAATCTCCTCTATGGTAAATAGCAAAAAAAATCTTTGGAGATAAAATAGCAAATGATCTTGTTTTATACAAGAGAAATCTCAAGTCATGAATTCTAAAAAATCAAAAGAAAAATCATAATTCATTTGAATAATTCTTAATTTTTAATAAATAACAAAAAAGAAACATAGGAGAACAATTAGTAAATCTCAAGTATTAAGTGAAAGATCATGATTTGTGTAGATAAATATTCTCTTTAATAAAAAGAAAGAATCATACGAAAATAAATAGTAAAGGTTCTCGATTCATGCAAGTGAATAAATATTTTTCAATAAAGAGTGAGTTTAAATACATTTTGATATATCTCAAATAATTAGCTCTTTAGGATATACATCTATATATTTCCATTCCTTGGGTAAGGATTCATTGGAAATAGATATATCCAAGTTGCTTTGGAGAAAAGAAATCAAATTATAAAATTTAAAATCATCATCAAAATCACTTTTCTTACATTTGAAAAATTCAATTAAAACAATATAGATAAATTCGTATAAGATTAAAAATATCTAAAGTTCTTTAGTTTCAATTTGTAAGATTGTTTTTATACTAGCATGCTCTAATCTTCCATACAAAAGTCATGCATCATCGTTTGAAACCAAAAAGCAATACCGAAATTATCAAGATACACATTAACCAATAAAACATCTTAAATCAAAAGATTTAATTTGTTACTCATAATTCTAATTCCAATGATCTTTTCTTTATTATTGTTATATTAGCTAGTGAGCGTGGTAAAGTGTGTTGGATCTCTAGTCATATGCCTTGAGCATCCATTATCAAGGTATCATCTTTTGCTACTAACTCTTATTTGAAAATATATTTATAAGAATGATAGGTTTCTTTTAGATACCCATTTAACTTAGGGTCCTTCATCGTTTGATCTACCTATCATAGCTTTTGGCATCAAGTCATTTATGGTTCCTTTAGGAATCCAAATTAATTTATGCATGCAAGCTATATTTTTTAAATAAATATTTATAAACATAATGACCACATGTATCATAAAAATTATATTTAATTCTGGGGGAGCATGTAATTTTGGTCTTTTAACAAATATAGTTAGCTTTCATAGAGTTTTACTACTCACAAAGCTAATTCCTTCCTTTCTATATACATGACATTTATTAGCAAGAATCATATTTAATGATCTGCTACCAAGTTTAAAATTTTCAAATGTTTGTTGTAATAACAAATTTTCCTTTTTGTATGAATCCAACTCTTCACATTTAGTGTAAGGTATTAACATACAATTGTCATGCTCATTTTTTAATTTTTTAAATTTACTAGAGAGAAGCTTGATCCTTTTTCAACAATTTATATTTTTTACTAACTAATTTATATTCATCAAACAAATCATGAAACGCATCAAGTAGTTCATTGTAAAGTAAAGGGGTTTTGGTTGAGTCACATACCTCATTGTCGAAAGCCATCAATGTGTAGTTCATCACTTCATCTTCATTGGTTTGTTCATCTTCAAATGCACTCAATTCATCCCAAGTTGCCTTGAATGCTTTTTTCTTCATTTGTAACCTCTTTTTTAGTTATGAACATTTACTTTTGAAGTGCCCTAGCCTTTTGCATTCATAGCAAGTTATTGTATTCTTTTTAAGTTTATTTTTATTCTTAGATTCTTGTTTTATGAACTTTTTAAATTTTATTGTGAGGAATTCAAAGTCATCATCATCACTTGAGCTTTCGTTTGAATGATCTTCTTTAGTTCTCGATGTCATATCTTTCTTGTTCTTGGGAAGGTTGTTCTCATGTTCGTCATCTGCCATACATATCATTTCATAGGTCATTAATGATCTTATAAGTTTTTCCAAAGAAAAGTTGTTTAAGTCATTTGCTTCTTGAATAGTAGTTACTTTTGGATCCCAACTTTTTGGAAGAGATTTTAAAATTTTGTTAATAAGTTTAAGATTAGTAAAACATTTACCAAGGGCTTTCAAACCATTGACAAAATTCATAAAATGGGTGAACATGTCACCAATAGTTTCACTTGGCTTTATTCGAAATAATTCAAAGCTATATACCAAAAGATTAATCTTAGATTCTTTTACTCTACTTATGTCTTCATGACTGACTTCAAGTGTATGCCAAATATCATGTGTAGTTTCATAAGTCGAAATACGATTAAACTTATTTTTGTCTATAGCACAAAACTAAGCATTTATAGCTTTAGCATTTAATGAAAAAGTTTTCTTTTCAAAATCATTCCATTCATTCATGGGTTTAGAGGATCTTTAAAAACCAAGCTCAACAATGTTCTATAGTTCAAAATCTATAGAAAGCAAGAAAATCCGCATTTGAGTTTTCCAATATATGTAGTCCATCCCATTGAATATAGGAGGATGAATAATAGAGTGACCCTCTTGAATACCAAGAAATGTCATTTAATCTCTTTTGGGTATTAAACCAATTGAGAAAAACTTAGCTCTGATACAAACTATTAGAATGATAAAGAGGCACTAAGAGGGTGAATTAATACTGTCAAAAAATTATAATGATTCAAAAAATCATTTCGATGAAACCATATCAGAAATGTAGTTTGACTTGGAAAGTAAATAAAATATAGTGAGCAGCCAAATCAGTAAGCAATAAGAATGAAAAGCATAAAAGAAAAGAGCACACCGGATTTATAGTAGTTTGATCCTCCGACCTATGTATACTCCCGATTCTTCTTCACTTGAGGCCACCAGCTTCCATTACCGATCTTCTTTCCAATGGACGAAGATCAACTACCATTATTACAACTCTTTATCCTTTTCATAGGCTTAGGAGAGAACCTTTACACCCCACTTTATAAGTATTACCTCACACACCTCCCTTAGGACAATCTCTAAGCTCTAGGAGGAGGGACTTAATACTTTAAGAGAGTTTACAATCTTAGAATCATAGGGTTTTTGTTCTACATTCTTGCTGTATCAAGCAAGAAAGAGTAGAGTATTTATAGGCCTCAAATGGCTTAAAAAATAGAGCCAAAATTTAAATACCCGAGTTTTTGAGGTATTGATGGTACCATCGCCTACAGCACTCGACACTGGTAGTACCACTACCCAATCTAGGTAGTACTACCGCCTGATAGCTTAGAAGACTATGTACTATTGGTACCAATGCTAGTCTGGGTGGTACCATTGCTAGTCTAGGTGGTACTACCGCTTAACACTAGTGGTACCACCGCTAGGTCTTCTTAAAAATATAAACTTCGTACATTCTAGCTCATAGGTGGTTCTACTGCTTGGTCTAGTAGTGCCACCACCTAACCTAACTGCAGGTCAATAAACGGGCCTTTAAATAGGCCCAAATCAACCCTAATTCAAGCCAATGGGCTCCTAATTGAGTTAGCATGGTTATACCCAAAACTAACTCAGTTAAGACCTAAACAACGATGATCAGGACATAATCAATTATAAAACATGAATCATATGTTTCTAGCATGTCATTGGTTCATCTGATGCTTTGTCTAAACCTTTGACAAATAGTCCTCTCCTTCGGTATATTGCCCGATCCATTGGCATGTTGACCTCCCACAATATCCGATCTTGGTGTAATATCCGATCCGTTTGGCCTAATACCTGAACTCATGGCATAAAGTCTATCTTTCAATATATCGACCAATCTTCTGACATCATGCTTTCCAGCCCAATGTCCTCCTGCTTCAATCGATTTACCTTTCCATGATTAAAGTTAGTCCTGTGTTACTTAAACGCTTATTAGATCATAACTTCATCAATTAATTTCATCATCAAAATCCAAAATTCAATAGCAAGTAGTCCCTTATGTGGCTAGGAAACCTTAGCCACTATAGACTCCCTTACACCTAGGAATCCTAGGCCATAAGGTTGCCTTGTATGGCTAGGGTTTCCTAGCCACCAAGGAGCCTTCTGCAGCCAAGAAACCCTAGTTGCAGGGTAGCTTTGGGCAGCCAGGAAACTTGGCTGCTTGCTTGCCCCATGCGGCCAGGAATCCTAGTCGCCAGGGCAACCCATGTGGCCATGAAACCTTAGCCGCCAGGGGCACCCCTTGTAGCCAAGAAACCTAGCTACAAGGGCTACCTTCTCTTAGGGTAAGAGCACCTTTGCTTCTCTCAACCTTACTACCTTTGGCCAGGCTGAGAGCAACAAGGTGTGCTCTCGGCTAAGGCTATAAGCAGCCTTTGGTCAAACCATAGGGTAGCAATAGGTGCTACCCTTTTCCCTCTATTCTGCAACAATATATTTGGCGACAAAAATTACAGCAATTGTGCAAAAATAATTTTACATGATTGAACATAACACATGTAGTTTATAAAACAATCTTTCATATGAACAACTTGGCTATGATACCATTATTGAGAAATCTAGGGCGACATCATATGTGCAGCAGAAGAAAAATAAACAAAAATCACATAATTTCACAAAAAATAAGGTTCTTATCGTCGTGTGAAGATTAGTGCACAAAAACCCATAAAATCGAAAAACTACACATATAAGTAAGATGTGTTACCTAGGAAGATCGTATTTCCTTGAAATCCTATAGATCTATGGGAGAGGATGAAGGAGGTTAAGTGTTCTCCTCTCTAGCAGTGATCCACATAGCAGGGGCTACGAAGACGCTCCTCAAATCGCTATACAAATCTCCTCATTGCGTGTATCACGTAATCAAGAAGGGACTGGCACTTCTTGTTGTCCACACGCCCTAAATAGAGGCTACTAGCTGAGGAGAATAGGAGGTGGTAGTCAAAAGAGCCTTAGCCAATGGGTCTTTGGTTCCCTCGTATTTATAGAGATCCCCTATCAACTTAACCATAATGGATCCTACCCTATTGGGTACTAGATCTCCATTCAATTACCCAAGCCTTTTAGATTAGTGGATCTCTACCCAATAATCTCTCATGGGCTCTTATTAGATCTCATCTATAAGATCCAATAATCTAATAAGATATCAGGCTCTAGTAGATATCTCATATCCAAACATCTACTTGTCGCAACACCTAACATATGTGTGTAACCCTCTAAGCCTAATATCGAGCTGGCCGTAAGTCATACATATCAGAACTCCTTTTGACTCAGTAAATTATTATCTCCATAATAATTCACTCGACTTATCGACTACGGACGTACTAGGCCACTACACCGCAATCCCTAGATGATATAGAGGAATCTAATCCATTGGACCTATCTATCCTTAGTTACCATATATCTATAATCCCTCATCTATCTAATATCCTAGAGACCATATATAGGGTATGGTGCTATTAGGCCCATATAGTTTCTACTCGAGTCTCACTCTAATCGGATTCTTCCAGAGAACTGTTTCTCTCTTAATCCGAATGACTTTGGCTAGGGATTTGCCTAAGAAAGAACACATGAGATATTCCTCTCATGACACTGAGAGTATATGATCCTTTATCAATACTTAATTACCCTTATAAGGTTGGCTGTCACTCCCAACGACCGGTTATGCTAGATCTAAAACTTTTAGACCTATAAGTCTGGTATTAAAGAGTGGAGTACTCATACAGGATATCCTTTGTGTCATAAGTCTAAGAACCAGACATACAATTAGGATGATGGAAATCACCGTCTAACAATGAGATTGTTAGGACCAAAATGGGGGGGGGGGTGAATTAGTGCTTTCATAAAATTATATCGATTCGAAAAACGTCATTTGATAAAATTGTATCAGAAATGCTTTTGAACTTAGAGAACAAGTGAGAGTGGTAGACAATTAAATCAGTGAGTAATAAGAATGAAAAGCATAAACAAAAATATAAACTGATTTATAGTAGTTCGATCGTTGTGACCTATATCCACTCCCGATTCCTTTTCCGTCAAGGCCACTGGCATTCACTAACGGTCTTCTTTCTATGGGCAAAGAGCAACTACCCTCTTACAACTCTTTTCTCCTTTTCACAGGTTTAGGAGACAACATTTACAAGTCTCACACCTCTCTTAGAATAAGCCCAAAACTTAAAGAGGAGGGGGACACTTAGCATATTTCATAATTTTACAAAATAGAATCTTAAGGCTTTTTGTTCTCTTTTTGTGCACCTTCATGCAAGAAATAGTGGGGTATTTATAGGCCCCAAATGACTTTAAAAATAGAGCTAAAAAAAGTCTTATCTAGATTTTTGGGGTACTAGCGGTACTACCTCTACACTAGGCAGTACCACCACCTGTAGACCAACACTGGGAGGTAGCATCACTTGACACATAGGCAATATCACCGCTTAACACTAATGGTACCATCACCTGAAACTAATAGTACCACCGCTAGGCCTTCTAGAAGTATATTTCATACTTTTCTAGCTAACAAGGTGTTGGAAAATCCAAGGGGCGATATCACATGCACAGCGGAAGAACATAAAAATAAAACACGCTAGATTTTCATAAAAGGCTCTGTCATCATGCGAAGATTGGTGCGTCAAAGATAAATCTATGAATCCAAAAACTATATTTGTAAAAAGACAGTACCTAAGGAGATCGTATATTCTTGAATCTCTACAAATCTATAGGACTGGATGAAGGAGTTCAAATGTCCTCCTCTCTAACGATAATCCACACGACAGAGACTACAACGATGCTCCTCTCTTGGGGAGAGGATAATAGAATGTGTCTACTACAAAAACCCCAACCTATGGACCTTTGGTTCCCTCCTATTTATAGAGACCCCCTGTAAACCCTAATGGATCCTACCCTATTTGGCATTGGATCTCCATCCAATCACCCAAGCCTCTTGGATTAGTGGGTCTCTATCCAATAATCTCTTATTAGCTCTTATTGAATTAGTGCTTTCATAAAATTGTATCGATTCGAAAAGAGAACAAGTGAGAGTTGTAGACAATTAAATCAGTGAGTAATAAGAATGAAAAGCATAAACAAAAATATAAACTAATTTATAGTAGTTAAATCGTTGTGACCTATATCCACTCCCGATTTCTTTTCCGTCAAGGCCACCGGCTTTCACTAACGGTCTTCTTTCAATGGGCGAAGATCAACTACCCTCTTACAACTCTTTTCTCCTTTTCATAGGTTTAGAAGACAACATTTACAAGTCTCACACCTCTCTTAGAATAAGCCCAAAACTTAAAGAGGAGGACGGGGACACTTAGCACATTTCACAATTTTACAACATAGAATCTTAAGGCTTTTTGTTCTCATTTTGTGCATCTTCATGTAGGAAATAGTGGGGTATTTATAGGCCCCAAATGACTTTAAAAATAGAGCTAAAAAAGTCTTATCTAGGTTTTTGGGGTACTGGCGGTACTACCTCTACACTGGGCAATACCACCACCTATAGACAAACACTAGGAGGTAGCATCACTTAACACATAGGCAATATCACCACTTAACACTAATGGTACCATCACCTAAAACTAACAGTACCATCGCCAGGTCTTCTAGAAGTACATTTCATACTTTTCTAGCTAACAAGGTGTAGGAAAATCCAAGGGGTGATATCACATGCATAGCGAAAGAACATAAAAACAAAACTCGCTAGATTTTCGTAAAAGGCTCTATCGTCATGCGAAGATCGGTGTGTCAAAAATAAATCCACGAATCCAAAAACTATATTTGTAAAAATACAATACCTAGGGAGGTCATATATTCTTGAATCCTTACAAAACTATAGGACTGGATGAAGGAGTTCAAATGTCCTCCTCTCTAGCGATAATCCACATGACAGAGACTACAATGATGCTCCTCTCTTGGGGAGAGGATAATAGAATGTGGCTACTAAAAAAACCCCAACCTATGGACTTTTGTTTCCCTCCTATTTATAGAGACCCTCTGTAAACCCTAATGGATCCTACCCTATTGGGTATTGGATCTCCATCTAATCACAAAAGCCTCTTGGATTAGTGGGTCTCTATCCAATAATCTCTTATTAGCTTATTGGATCTCATCTTAGGATCTAATAATTTAGGGGCTTAATATATATCCAATAAGTTAGGGGCTCCGAAGGATGTCTCATATTCGAACCTCTACTCGTTGCGATACCTACCATATGTGTGTGACCCTCTAGGCCCAATATCGAGCTGGCCATGAGTCATACCTATCAGAACTCCTTCTGACTCAATGAATTATTATCTCCATAATAATTCACTCGACTCATTGATTGCGGATGTACTAGGCCACTACGCCATAGTCCCCAAACGATATAGGGGAATCCAATCCTTTGGACCTATCTATCCTCAGTTATCATGTATCTATAGTCCCTCTTTCATCTAATATCCCAAAGATCCTATACTGGGCATGGTGCTGTCAGGCCCATACGATCTCTCCTTGAGTCTTGCTCTAATCGGATTCTCTCAGTGGACTCTTTCTCTCTCAATCCGAATAACCTTAGCCAAGGATTTGTTTAAGCAAGAATACATGAGATATTCCTCTCATGATACTAAGAGCGGATAATCCTCTATTGACACTCAATAGCCTTCATAAGGTTGGCTACCACTCCTAATAACCGGCTATACTAGATCTGGAACTTCCAAACTTATAAGTCTGGCATCAAAGAGTGGAGTACTCATACAGTACATCCTTGGTGTCTCAAGTCTAAGGATCAGATACACTATTGGGACTATGGAATCGCTGTCTAATGTGGAGTATCAATAATAATCCAACATTCCGTAAGTGGATCAATTAATGAACTCATTCTCCAATAAGCACCTGTATTGTATCCTTAGTATCTCCACACGAGTAGCTATGAGACCAGCCACCTCCACCATATGGATGGGTATATAGCACACTAGTTTATCCGGTTATCTCGATATCCCTCTCGAGTAACCTATGACCAAGATTATTTAGGGTCTATGTTTAAAGGTGAATCAGTCTCATTATCGTGTAATCTCATCACGATCCGATTCCCATTGTACAGATCCAAGGACATCACAATATATGCAACATACAAGATAAATTGATAAAATACCAAATAATAATAAGCAAAAGAAAGAGTGCATGTAAAGTCACAAGTGCCATTACTTATGTGATTGGCTTGCGAGGCACATATGACTAGCAATCTTTCACTTGACCTAAAGCCAATCACCTACGTGTCTGATCCCCATCAGGCCCCTATGATGCTCAAAGACAATTTGAGATAATGGCTATGTCAATGGATCTACAATGTTATCTTCGGATGGAACGCCTTCCACTACTACATCTCTTCGGGCCACGATCTCTCTAATAAGCTGGAACCTCTTCAGAACACTTCTGATGAGACCCGGGTTCCCTTATTTGAGTAATCACCCCCATAGTTGTCATAATATAAGGGAATCAACTCCTCACTGCTCGGTACAACTCCTAAATCTGTGATGAACTACTTCATCCAGACTCCCTTCTATATTACCTCTGTCGTAACAATGTATTTCGCCTCTATGGTCGAGTCAGTAGTAGTGTCTTGCTTGGAACACTTCCAGCATACTGCTCCTCCATTCAGGGTGAACATATACGTTGAATTAGACTTGCTATCATCGATATCGGACTGGAAGCTTGAGCCCGTGTAGCCCTCAACCTTGAGGCTACTGCCTCCATATACCAGTAAAAGATCCTTAATCATTCTCAAGTACTTAAGGATACATTTTACTGCTTTCCAGTGCTTTAAGCCTGGATCTGCCTGATACCTATTCGTGATACTCAAAGCATGGACTATATCAAGCCTGGTACATAGCATAGCTTATATGATAAATCCTATCGCTGAGGCATATAGTATTCTATCCATGTGTACCCTTTCTTCAGGAGTCTTTAGGGACAAACCCTTAGAAAGTGATATTCAATATCTCATTAGCGTGAGACCTCTCTTAGAATTTTTAATGCCAAACCTTTTGATAATAATGTCTATGTACCTAGACTGGGACAAGCTAAGCATCCTCTTGGATCTATCTCTATAGATTTGTATCCTCAATATGCAGGATGCTTCCCTTAAGTCTTTCATGGAGAAATGCCTAGATAGTCAATCATTTACTATGGAGAACATTCCTACATCATTCCCAATGATTAGGATGTCATCCACATACAATACCAAAAAGGTGATAGTGCTCCCACTTACCTTCCTGTACACATAAGGCTCATCTTCATTCTTCATGAAATCATAAGATCTAATCGCCTCATCAAATCTTATGTTCCAACTTCGGGAAGCTTATTTCAATCTATAGATGGACCTAAGCAACCTACACACCTTATCTGGGTTATCCTTGGACATGAATCTCTCAGACTATATCATGTACATCTCCTCCTCGAGGTTACCATTAAGGAATATAGTTTTGATATCCATTTGCTAGATCTCATAATCATAGTGTGCTACAATAACTAATAGAATTCTAATGGATTTTAGCATGGCTATGAGTGAGAAAGTTTCATCATAGTCAACACCTTAGCTTTGATAATACCCCTTAGTCATCAGCCTTGCTTTATAGGTCTCTACCTTTCAATCTACTCCGATCTTCTTTTTGAAGATCCACTTGCAGCCAATAGGTACAATACCCTCGGGTGCAACAATTAGATTCCAAACCTTGTTAGAGTACATGGAATCCATTTCTAAATTCATTGCTTATTGTCATTTCCTAGAGTTTATACTTATAATGACCTCCTCGTAGGTCTGAGGATCAATATTCTCAACATTCTCTTTTCTGATATGTACCACATATCTCCCAGGAGGATGGGATACTCTACCGGACCTATGTAAAGTTAGAACTTATGTGCTAGGTACCTGAACAGATTCTAGCTATGGAATGGTACTTGAGCTAGGTTCTCCAACATCGCTCAACGCTATCATGCTCCCATTGTCTCCACCAAGAATGTGTTCCTTCTCAACGAACACTGCTCTCTGGGCTACAAAGATGTTTTGGTCATCAAAATGATAGAAATAATAGCCACAAGTTTCCTTGGGGTATCCCATAAACTTACACCATTCCATCTTGAATTCCAACTTGTCGGGGTTGTGTCTCTTGACGTGGGTAGGGCACCCTCAAATCTTAGCAACCTTAAGATCGGGCTTCTTCCCATTTCATATCTCATATAGAGTAGACACTACTGACTTAGTTAAAATTATGCTCAAAAGGTTGCTAGTCATATGTGCCCTGCAAGCCAATCACATGAGTGATGGCACTTATAACTTGATATGCACTTTTTCTCTTTACGTATTATTAGGCATTTTATCACTTTATCTTATGTGTTGCATATATTGTGATGTCCTTGGATTTGTGTAATGGGAATCGGATCATGATGAGATCATGATAATGAGATCGATTCACCTTTAAACATAGACCCTAAATTATCCTGGTCATAGGTTACTCGAGAAGGACATCGAGATAACCGGATAGACTGGTGTGCTGTATACCCGTCCATATGATGGAGGTGGCTGGTCTCATAGCTACTCATGTGGGGATACTAAGGGTACAGTGCAGGTGCTCATTGGGGAATGAGTTCACTAATTGATCCGCCTATAGAATGTTGGATGGTTATTGATACCTCACGTCAGACAGCGATTCATAGTCCCAGTAGTGTATCTGGTCCTTAAACTTAAGACACCAAGGATGTTCTGTATGAGTACTCCACTCTTTGATACCGAACTTATAGGTTTAGAAAGTTCCAGATCTAGTACAGCCGGTTATTGGAAGTGGTAGCCAACCTTACGAGGGCTATTATGTGTCAATAGAGGATCATCCGCTCTCGATATCATGAGAGGAATATCCCATGTATTCTTGCTCGAACAAATCCTTGGCCAAGGTCATTCGAATTGAGAGAGAAAGAGTTCTCCGGGAGAATCCGACAAGAGCAAGACTCGAGGAGAGACCGTATGGGCCTCACAACACCATGCACAATATAGGGTCTCTAGGATATTAGATGGATGAGGTGCTAGTCATATGTGCCCTGCAAGCCAATCACATGAGTGATGACACTTATGACTTGATATGGATTTTTTCTCTTTGCATATTATTAGGTGTTTTATCACTTTATCTTGCGTGTTGCATATATTGTGATGTCCTTGGATTTGTGCAATGGGAATCGGATCGTGATGAGATCACGATAATGAGACCGATTCATTTTTAAACATAGACCCTAAATTATCCTGGTCATAGGTTACTCGAGAAGGACATCGAGATAACCGAATAGACTGGTGTGTTGTATACCCGTCCATATGATGGAGGTGGCTGGTCTCATAGCTACTCACATGAGGACACTAAGGGTACAGTGCAGGTGCTCATTGGGGAATGAGTTCACTGATTGATCTACCTATGAAATGCTGGATGGTTATTGATACCTCATGTCAGACAGTGATTCCGTAATCCTAGTAGTGTATTTGGTCCTTAGACTTGAGACACCAAGGATGTCCTGATGAGTACTCCACTCTTTGATACCGAACTTATAGGTTTAGAAAGTTCCAGATCTAGTATAGTCGATTATTGGGAGTGGTAGCCAACCTTACGAGGGCTATTGAGTGTCAATATGGGATCATCCGCTCTCGGTATCATGAGAGGAATATCCTATATGTTCTTGCTCAAACAAATCCTTGGCCAAGGTTATTCGGATTGAGGGAGAAAGAGTTCTCTAGGAGAATCCAACTAGAGCAAGACTCGAGGAGAGACCGTATGGGCCTGATAGCACCATACCCGGTATAGGGTCTTTGGGATATTAGATGGATGAGGGACTATAGATACATGGTAACTGAGGACAGATTGGTCCAAAGAATTGGATTTCGTTGTATCGTTTGGGGGTTGCAGCGTAGTGGCCTAGTACATCCGCAATCAATGAGTTGGGTGAATTATTATAGAGATAATAATTCACTAAGTCAGAAGGAGTTCTGACAAGTATGACTCACGGCCAGCTCGATATTGTTGAATCTCGGATTTTAATGATGAAGTCAATTGGTGAAATATTTGTTCTAATCTACTTTGTCGAGATAAGTGTGCAGGAATAACTACGATGGGAAGAAAACATAAAGTGATTTACCAAGGTCAAGTCCATCGGGGGTTCAAGAGTTCATCGGAAGTCCGAGAGATTTTCGGAAGTGTTGCCGGAACCATCCAAGATCGAAACAGGAACTTGCCGAAGTTTTTGGAAGTTCATCTCAAAGATCGTCGAAGGTTCGCGAAACTTACCGGGAAGATTCGAAAGCTAGCCGAAGATTCGTTGAGCTCGCCATACAATCCGGAGTATGCTGGGAGTCCACTAGAAGCAATTCGAGGGAAGCATCGGAAGCCTGCCGGAATCTCACCGTAAAGCTCGTCGGAAGTTGACTTGAAGAGTGTCGAATCAAATCACATTGAGTTATGTTTTTAAGTTCGTAGTTTGCACATGAGTAGAGCAAGGATTTAGGAAAAAATCCTGCCTAAATTCAGTGGGGGCCAACCGGGCCTCTATTGGGCCAAGTTGGAGCTTAAACAGGGCCCATTTGGCTTTGGCTGAATGGGGCAGGCGGTTGAACCGCCCAGCCTAGGGCGGTGGCACCGCCTGGCTGGAGCGGTAGCACCGCCCCTTTACACAGACGGGCGGTGGAACCGCTTGTCTGGGCGCCCCTGTATACAGACAGGCGGTGGAACCACCTGGCTAGGGCGGTGGCACCGCCCCAGTCACCAGACTGGAGCGGTAGCACCGCCTGCCTGGGGCGGTGGCACCGCCCCTGTACGTCAGTCAACAGACTGACACAGGCGGTGGCACCGCCTCTGACCACCAGAACCTGGGAACTCCAAATTGATTTCAAATTTGGAGCCCAATTTTGAATCCACTTTGGATCTATAAATACCCCCCCTTTCTCAGCTAAAAGGGCACCCTTTTGAGAGTTAGAATCTTAGTCTTGAGCTTTTGAAAAATCTTGTTCTTGCTAAGTGTTCACCTTCTTCTTCTTCTTGAGAAATCTTATACAAGTGTGAACTTCTTTTAAAGGGTTGTAAAAGGGGTATTTGGTCCTTCCCCTTCAAAGGATTTGCTAGTGGAAGAGCGGATCCTCATCGTAAAGGCTTCAAGAGTAGATGTAGGTCATTTGACCGAACCACTATACATCATTGTGTCCATAAATGTGTGAGTGTTTACATTCTTGAATCATTTCATTACTTGGCTGCAAGTTGTTTAGTTCATAGTTATTTCCTTTACGTAAGCAATTACTTTCAAGTTCTCTTTCGCCAAATCGAAATCTTCCTACGAACTTGTGTTTTGCAAAATCGGTTTCAAAAAGTACGATTTTAATCTGCTGCACTAATTCACCCCCTCTTAGTGCCTTTTA
Source organism: Musa troglodytarum (assembly GCA_023547065.1). Lineage (NCBI taxonomy): Eukaryota > Viridiplantae > Streptophyta > Magnoliopsida > Zingiberales > Musaceae > Musa > Musa troglodytarum. The sequence continues at coordinate 26,405,421 of CP097504.1, forward strand.
GATCCTTTCAATTGGTATCGAGCAAGGTTTGCTCTCATATTGGTTTAAAACCCAAGAGAGATGGCCTACTCGGTATGCAAGAGGGTCACTCCATTACTCGTCCGCCTATGTTTAATGGGTGGATTATACATATTGGAAGACTCAGATGAGGATTTTTCTCATTTTCATGGACTTCAAACTTTGGAACATTGTTGAAAATGGCTTTGCAAAATCTTCTCTTCCGATGAGTGAATGGAATGAGTTGGAGAGGAAGATTTTTGCTCTCAATGCAAAGGCTATGAATGCCTTATTTTATGCGCTTGATAAGAATGAGTTTAATCGGGTTTCTATTTGTGAATCGGCATTTGATATTTGGCGTACTCTTGAAATCACTCATGAAGGCACTAGCCGAGTGAAAGAGTCCAAAATCAACATTCTTGTGCATTCCTATGAACTTTTTCGGATGAAACCAAATGAGTCCATTGGAGACATGTACACCCGCTTTACGGATGTCATCAATGGACTTAAAGCTCTTGGTAAAGGTTTTTCTAATTTTGAATTGGTAACTAAAATTTTAAGATCCCTTCCAAAGAGTTGGGATCCAAAGGTCACGGCCATTCAAGAGGCCAAGGATCTTAAAGTATTTCCGCTTGAAGAACTTATTGGATCTCTAATGACCTACGAGATGACGTGTCATGCTCATGAAGAGCTTGAGAACCCCCTTCCAAAGAACAGGAAGGATATGACACTTAGAACACAAGAAGACCACTTGAAAGGAACATCAAGTGATGAGGACAGTGACAATGACATTGCACTTCTAACTCGAAAGTTTAAGAAATTTATAAGAAAGAACAAATTTAAAAGTGACACAAAAAGCAAATTTGAACACAAAAAGGACCAAGTTATTTGCTATGAATGCAAGAAGCCGGGACACTTCAAGAATGAATGCCCTCAAGCCAAGAAGAAGCAATTCAAGAAGAAAAAAGCCTTGAAGGCCACGTGGGATGATTCAAGTGACTCCGAGGTTGAAGAAGCTAGCAACAAAGAGGAGGCAAACTTTGCACTAATGGCATTAGGAGAAGAGACAAACTCACAAGCTAGGAGCAAGAAATGGTATCTTGATAGTGGATGCTCAAGGCACATGACTGGAGATCCATCTCATTTCTCTATGCTCACTAGCAAAGAAGAAGGATATGTCACCTTCGGAGACAACAACAAGGGTAAAATCATTGGCAAGGGAACCATAGGTAACAAATCAATTGATTTCAAATTTGGAGCCCAATTTTGAATCCACTTTGGATCTATAAATACCCCCACTTTCTCAGCTGAAAGGGCACCCTTTTGAGAGTTAGAATCTTAGTCTTGAGCTTTTGAAAAGTCTTGAAAAGTCTTGTTCTTGCTAAGTGTTCACCTTCTTCTTCTTCTTGAGAAATCTTATACAAGTGTGAACTTCTTGTAAAGGGTTATAAAAGGGGTATTTGGTCATTCCCCTTCAAAGGATATGCTAGTGGAAGAGCGGATCCTCATCGTAAAGGCTTCAAGAGTAGATGTAGGTCATTTGACCGAACCACTATACATCATTGTGTCCATAAATGTGTGAGTGTTTACATTCTTGAATCATTTCATTACTTGGCTGTAAGTTGTTTAGTTCATAGTTATTTCCTTTACGTAAGCAATTACTTTCAAGTTCTCTTTCGCCAAATCGAAATCTTCCTATGAACTTGTGTTTTTGCAAAATCGGTTTCAAAAGTACGATTTTAATCTGCTGCACTAATTCACCCCCCCCCCTCTTAGTGCCTTTTAGATCCTTTCAATTGGTATCAGAGCAAGGTTTGCTCTCATATTGGTTTAAAACCCAAGAGAGATGGCCTACTCCGGTATGCAAGAGGGTCACTCCATTACTCGTCCGCCTATGTTTAATGGGTCGGATTATATATATTGGAAGACTCGTATGAGGATTTTTCTCATTTTCATGGACTTCAAACTTTGGAACATTGTTGAAAATGGCTTTGCAAAATCTTCTCTTCCGATGAGTGAATGGAATGAGTTGGAGAGGAAGATTTTTGCTCTCAATGCAAAGGCTATGAATGCCTTATTTTATGCGCTTGATAAGAATGAGTTTAATCGGGTTTCTATTTGTGAATCGGCATTTGATATTTGGCGCACTCTTGAAATCACTCATGAAGGCACTAGCCGAAGTGAAAGAGTCCAAAATCAACATTCTTGTGCATTCCTATGAACTTTTTGGATGAAACCAAATGAGTCCATTGGAGACATGTACACCGTTTCTGGATGTCATCAATGGACTTAAAGCTCTTAGTAAAGGTTTTCTAATTTTGAATTGGTAACTAAAATTTTAAGATCCCTTCCAAAGAGTTGGGATCCAAAGGTCACGGCCATTCAAGAGGCCAAGGATCTTAAAGTATTTCCGAAGAACTTATTGGATCTCTAATGACCTCTGAGATGACGTGTCATACTCATGAAGAGCTTGAGAACCCCTTCCAAGAACAGGAAGGATATGACACTTAGAACACAAGAAGACCACTTGAAAGGAACATCAAGTGATGAGGGCGATGACAATGACATTGCACTTCTAACTCGAAAGTTTAAGAAATTTATAAGAAAGAACAAATTTAAAAGTGATACAAAAGCAAATTTGAACACAAAAGGACCAAGTTATTTGCTATGAATGCAAGAAGCCGGGACACTTCAAGAATGAATGCCCTCAAGCCAAGAAGAAGCAATTCAAGAAGAAAAAAGCCTTGAAGGCCACGTGGGATGATTCAAGTGACTCCGAGGTTGAAGAAGCTAGCAACAAAGAGGAGGCAAACTTTGCACTAATGGCATTAGGAGAAGAGACAAACTCACAAGCTAGGAGCAAGAAATGGTATCTTGATAGTGGATGCTCAAGGCACATGACCGGAGATCCATCTCATTTCTCTATGCTCACTAGTAAAGAAGAAGGATATGTCACCTTCGGAGACAACAACAAGGGTAAAATCATTGGCAAGGGAACCATAGGTAACAAATCGAGTTTTTCAATTGATGATGTGTTACTAGTTGATGGTTTAAAATATAATCTTTTAAGCATTAGTCAATTATGTGATAAAGGTTATGTTGTTAGATTTGAATCTAATGTTTGCATTATTGAAAAACCCAACAACAACATATCCATGATTGCTTTAAAACAAAACAATGTCTACACCATAAATATTGATAAATTAAGTAATGAAATGTGATTTTCGGTTTTGAATGATGATGCTTGGCTTTGGCATAGGAGATTAGGCCATGCAAGCATGAAACTAATCTCTAAGATTTCATCTAGAGATTTTGTAAGAGGTATCCTAAACATGAAATTTGTTAAGGATAAGGTATATGATGCATGTCAACTAGGAAAACAAATAAAGACTAGTTTCAAATCAAAAAATCAAATTAGCACCACTAGACCATTACAATTGATCCATTTGGACTTATTTGGACCAATTGACATAACAAGCCTAGGAGGTAGCAAATATGCCTTTGTAATTGTTGATGACTATAGTAGATACACTTGGACCTATTTCTTGGCTCATAAAAGTGATTATTTCAAATGTTTCTCTAAATTTTGTAAACTCACTCAAAATTGAAAAGGTTTTATGATTTCATCAATTCGAAGTGATCATGGAGGTGAATTTCAAAATCATGACTTCCAAAATTTTTGTGAAATAAACGGATACAATCATAACTTCTCTACTCCAAGAAATCCACAATCCAAGAAATCCACAACAAAATGGAGTAGTAGAAAGGAAAAATAGAAGTTTACAAGAAATGGCTAGAACCATGTTAAATGAATATAATTTACCGAAATATTTTTGGGCCGAAGCCGTGAATATGGCTTGCTATGTTATGAATAGAGTTCTAGTGAGACCATCCCTATCTAAAACTCCATATGAATTATGGAATGATAAAAACCCAATGTTTCTTATTTTAAAGTTTTTGGTTGTAAATGCTTTATTTTAAATGAAAAGGATGCCTTAGAAAAATTCGATGCAAAATCCAATGAAGGCATATTTCTTGGTTATTCTTGATTTTAAGGCTTTTCGTGTTTTCAACAAAAGAACCTTACTTATAGAAGAATCTATTCATGTGGTTTTTAATGAAATTTCCGAATTTAAGAAGAAAGATTTTGATGATGATTTTGGTCTTGATAATTTGAATTTGAATGAACCCTCTCCTCAAAATGACAACTTGGATGCATCTTCTTCCCAAACTTCCTTACCCAAGGAATGGAAGTATGTAGATGCTCATCCCAAGGAGTTAATTATAGGAGATGCATCGAAAGGGGTTCAAACTCGCTCTTCTTTCAAAATTTTGTGCCCATGCCGCTTTTCTTTCTCAAGTTGAACCAAAATGCATTGTTGATGCCTGAAAGATGATTCTTGGAGTTATCGCAATGCAAGAAGAATTGAATCAATTTGAGAGGAATGAGGTATGGAAGCTTGTTCCTAGACCTAATGACCACTTAGTTATTGGTACTAAGTGGGTCTTTAGAAACAAGCAAGATGAATACGGTATCGTGGTTAGAAACAAGACTAGATTAGTGGCCAAAGGTTTTAACCAAGAAGAAGGTATTGATTATGAAGAGACCTTCACTCCGGTGGCAAGATTGGAAGCCATTAGGATGCTCCTTGCCTATGCTAGTAGTAAAGATTTCAAATTATTTCAAATAGATGTCAAAAGTGCATTCTTAAATGGTTTTATTTCCGAAGAAGTGTATGTCGAATAACCATTCGGATTTGAAAACTCTCTATTTCCTAACCACGTGTTTAAGCTAACTAAGGCTCTATATGGTCTAAAACAAGCCCCTAGGGCTTGGTATGAGAGGCTTAGTTCTTTTTTAATTTCAAATGATTTCACTAAAGGCAAGGTTGATACTACATTTTTTATTAAACATTTTGAAAACAATTTTCTTATTGTTCAAATTTATGTTGATGATATTATTTTTGGGTCTTGTAATAAATCACTATGTGAATTATTTGCTAAGGATATGAGTGATGAATTTGAGATGAGCCTAATGGGAGAACTAAATTTCTTTTTAGGATTACAAATCAAGCAACTAAGTGATGGTATATTTCTAAATCAATCAAAATACACATTGGAATTGTTAAAACGATTTAACATGGATGGATCGAAAGATATTAGCACTCCTATGAGCACCTCCGCTAAATTAGATATGGATGAAAATGGAGAAAGTTTTGATCAAAAAACTTATAGGGGCATGATAGGTAGCCTGCTTTATCTCACTGCAACTAGACCTAACATCATGTTCAGTGTAGGGCTATGTGCAAGATTCTAAGCTAATCCTAAGCTATCTCACTTGAAAGCTGTCAAGAGGATTCTTAGATATCTTAAAGGGACCCCTAATCTTGGATTATGGTATCCAAAATCTGATAATTTTGATTTGAAAGCTTATGCAGATGCAGATTTTGGTGGATGTAAAATAGATAGAAAAAGCACATCAGAAACATGCCAATTTCTAGGACATGCACTTGTTTCTTGGACTTCCAAGAAATAAAATTTGTTACACTATCTATGGCAAAGCTGAATATATAGCTGCAAGTGCATCTGTGTACAGGTTATCTGGATGAAAAATACACTAGAAGACTATGGAATCTACTTAAAAAACATTCCTATAAAATGTGATAACACGAGTGCTATTTGTCTAACTAAAAATCCGATTCAACACTCTCGAACTAAGCACATTGACATTAGGCATCATTTTATACGTGATTATGTAAGTAGTAGAGATGTCACCCTTGAATTTGTTGATACAAATCATCAATTAGCGGACATTTTTATGAAACCTTTAAATGAGGAATAATTTGATTTTATTAGAAGGGAATTAGGCATGTTAAACTGTCCAAATAAGTAAGCTATTTGATGATATCTTTCCTTGAAATTATGGTTTTCATTAATTTGATTCCATACATTTTGATTTTCTTCTTGGATTTATTTTCATCAAATTCTTTTGACTTCATCCCATCTCTAAGACCATTTTTTTAAATAAAAAAATTAATGAAATGCGATTTTTGTTGTAGTACCATGAGATCTGACAGTGGTAGCTGGGTGGTGGAGCACTTCTTTGGCGAACACCCCTTTATAAGGGGTGAGTTAGGCGTAGAACTGCCCCTAACTGAGACTCTTCCTCACCTCTCTACACTCCTCTAAACCCTCCCAAGCATCATTTCTTCCCTCTAGAAGCCTAAGAAGGAGATCTTACTTTGATTCAAGCTCCCTACATCTTAAAGGAACAATCTAAGGTAAAACCCGAATTATTTCTCTTTCCTTTTCTTGTCTAGTTTAATTCCTTTCTTCAATTGATTATTCATCAATCCTAAATAGAAATGGCTCCTAAAAGAACATCAAGAGACAAAGGAAAAAGGATGGAGGTAGATTCATTTGACCAATCTTTGTTTAAATCACAAGAAGCTTCCCTTAGATTTTCTGAACTTGGTTCTAGACCCATTCATAAAGGAAAATATGTTGATTTGAATCAATTAGGAGCCTAGAACCTATCATGTGGTTTCGACTTAGAGGCCTTACCCATTTTGCAAATTGTTGAACTGTTTATCCACGCTTAGTTAAATTATTCTATGCTAATTTAACTGTGAATGATGATGGCTTATCAACTTATCTTCTAGGTAATGAGATCCAAATATGTGATAATACTATATGCTCATTAATTGGAATTGTTGAAAAAGAGCTAGGGTGTTATTTTAGAGGAAAATGGGATATGGACATAGTTGGTGCCACCCACTCTGAAGCTTTAGAAAGCGTGTTTACACCCAAATTTAGGTATAATCCCCAAGAGTTGTGAACATTTACTACCTTTTAACTCTAAAATTTTACATCACATTCTTGTAAGCATTGTCATTCCTAAGCAGTTTCATCATGATGAGATCGATTTCAGTTAGGTACCTTATATTGGATCATGACCAGACAATATTTTTATTTTGGATACCTAATCCGGAAGCACATGATAGAGGTCCTTTCTAAAGGATCAATGTTACCATATGGAGGTTTAATAACTAAACTATTGCATGCCCATAATATTTGCATTCTACCAAATGAAGAAGCAATACAAGTGGACAGATTTAATATCATTGACGTTAAACTACTTAGGCGACTTAGGTATACATTCGAGCATGGAATAGGGGTTAGACAACCTAGGAGATGTGATATATATACCTCCCCCACTAGTAGACCATCCTGAAACACCAGTCCTTAGGGGAAATGAATCTCCTCCTCCTGATCCTTTTGTTGCAGCTACATCAGTGACATTTTCTGCTCCATCTTCTGATGATCCGATCATGAGAGAGTTAAATGAAGTAAAACTATAGCAAATTGAAATTTTAAAGGAAATGCGGAAGATGAACCAAAAGATCGATCACATGTATAGGCATCTTGGCATTCCTCCTGAGGAGTAGCTTGCTATATTTTCTTTTTGAACGATGTAAACTTGTGTTGTATGTTGACATATATGTTGTATTATCTTCATTACATCTTGACATATATGTTGTATTATCTTCATTACATCTTCTTGCCTGTTGATTATCTTTCTAATTGATTTCCCTTTTCCACATTTGTGATATTTTTGGCCATCCTTTATTGTTACATATGAATCCCTCGTTTCCTTTTTGTTGATGACAAAGGGAGAAATAATATATGTATTGCCATATGTTGTCAGTTATATGCATTTTCCATGCTTTACAAGTTATTACAAGTTAAAATGCTTATTTAGGTTCTTGATATCATGTTTTTAATTATGTATACTTCATTGATATCTTTGATACCTATTTGACATCTTATTGTCCAACATCAACTTTGTCATCATTAAGTACATCATGAAGTTAAATTTATTGTGTTGAATTCAAGCAATTTTTTTTATGGCATATAGATAGGGGGAGTTAAGAGTAACTCCATCACCAATTGATTGTCATTATCAATAAGGGAGATTGTTGAATCTCTGATTTTGATGATGAAGTCAATTGGTGAAATATTTGTTCTAATCTACTTTGTCGAGATAAGTGTGCAGGAATAACTATGATGGGAAGAAAATATAAAGTGATTTACCGAGGTCAAGTCCGTCGGGGGTTCAAGAGTTCATCGGAAGTCCGAGAGATTTTCAGAAGTGTTGCCGGAACCATCCAAGATCGATTCAAGAACTTGCCGAAGTTTTTGGAAGTTCATCTCAAAGATCATCGAAGGTTCGTGGAACTTACCGGGAAGATTCGGAAGCTAGCCGAAGACTCATTGAGCTCGCCATACAATCCGGAGTATGCTGGGAGTCCATTGGAAGCAATCCGAGGGAAGCATCGGAAGCCTACCGGAATCTTGCTGTAAAGCTCGCCGGAAGTTGACTTGAAAAGTGTCGGATCAAATCACGTTGAGTTATGTTTTTAAGTTCGTAGTTTGCACATGAGTAGAGCAAGGATTTAGGAAAAAAATCCTGCCTAAATTCGATGAGCCAACCGGGCCTCTCTTTGGGCCAAGTTGGGGCTTAAACAGGCCCATTCGGCTTTGGTGAATGGGGCGGCGTTGAACCGCCGGCTTGGGCGATGGCACCGCTGGCTGGAAGCGGTAGCACCGCCACATAAACGGAAGTGGAACCGCACATGCAGGCGGTACACCGCCCACACAGCAGCGGTGGAACCGAGGCGATGGCATCGCCCGATCACGACTGCGGTAGCACCGCTTGCCTAGAGGCGAGAGCGGTAGCGGTACATCGGCCTGTCAGCACAGTGACCGTACCCAGCGGTACCACAAATTGATTTCAAATTTGGAGCCCAATTTTGAATCCACTTTGGATATATAAATACCCCCCCTTTCTCAGTTGAAAGGGCACCCTTTTGAGAGTTAGAATCTTAGTCTTGAGCTTTTGAAAAGTCTTGTTCTTACTAAGTGTTCACCTTCTTCTTCTTGAGAAATCTTGTACAAGTGTGAACTTCTTGTAAAGGGTTGTAAAAGGAGTATTTGGTCCTTCCCCTTCAAAGGATTTGCTAGTGGAAGAGCGGAGCCTCATCGTAAAGGCTTCAAGAGTGGATGTAGGTCATTTGACCGAACCACTATACATCATTGTGTCCATAAATGTGTGAGTGTTTACATTCTTGAATCATTTCATTACTTGGCTGCAAGTTGTTTAGTTCATAGTTATTTCCTTTACGTAAGCAATTACTTTCAAGTTCTCTTTCGCCAAATCAAAATCTTCCTATGAACTTATGTTTTTGCAAAATCGGTTTCAAAAGTACGATTTTAATCCGCTGCACTAATTCACCCCCCCCCCCCTTAGTGCCTTTTAGATCCTTTCAGATATTGGGCCTAGAGGGTCACACATATGGTAGATGCTGCGATGAGTAGAGGTGCGGATATGAGATATCCGCTAGAGCCCCTAACTTATTGGATATTCATTAAGCCCTTGAATTATTGGATCCTAAGATGAGATCCAAAAATTGCTAATAAGAGATTATTGGGTAGAGACCCACTAATCCAAGAGGCTTGGGTAATTGGATGGAGATCCAATACCCAACAGAGAAAGATCCATTAGGGTTTACAGGGGGCCTCTATAAATAAGAGGGAACCAAACCTCTATTGGCCGAGAGTTCTCTTGGTAGCCACCTCCTGTTCTCTTCTCTCATGAGAAGTGCATCGCCGTAGTTCCTACCATGTGGATACCACTAGAGAGGAGGACACTTGACCTTCTTCATCCTCTCCTACAGATCTGTAGGGATTCAGGGATATACGATCTCATTAGGTATTTTCTGTTACACATGCAGTTTTCGTGGATTTGTTTTGACGCACCGATCTTCGCACGATGACGAAAACTTTCTACGGAAAATCTGGGGTGTTTTGTTTTTTGTTCTTTTGCTACGCATGAGATGCCACCCCTAGAAGGATTTCCCAACAGTGGTATCAGAGCCAGGTTGTTCTTGCGAAGATCGGATCTTAAACTATGTGTGTTGTGTTTTAGATCTGCTTTTGACGCCAAAATCGTTAGTGCGAAGGGTGAGGAAGGGCAGGAACTGTTGCTTCCCCCTGCGCTCATGTAGTGGCCAGCAGGCTGCGGGCCGCCAGCAGGCAGCACCTGCTGGCTGCCTGCGCCGACGGCCTGCCCTCAGGAGTCGACGCCGCCTGCGGTTGCTACAACCGTGGGCAAAAGCACCCGCATGGGCAGGGGCGCCGGTAGGCACTGCACCCGCAAGGGGTAGCGCCACCCGTGGCTAGCTCGCAAGGGGCAGTGTGTTAGGCCGTAGTGGCCACCGCTGGCAAGGTGGCGACGGCCGTAACTCTGCAGAAGGAAAAGGTATTAGGGTTTTTGGGAAAAAGATAGTTTTTCCCCTCGGAATTTCAGAAATTTCAATTTATGTCCCCTTTGATAGAATGACCAAAATACCCCTAAGAATTTCTAAATTCCAATTTTGTCCCTTATGGCTGAATGACCAGAATGCCCTTGGGTTCAGAAAATTCCCTCTATGTCACTGATTTCAAAAAATTATATATTAATTAAATAATTTAATTAACTATTATTTTTTTTCTAGTAGTCCTTAAAATAACATATACATGTGATGTGTGACATGGACAAATGATCATGAACTTGTGATGTGATGTGTGTACATGTGATTATTATTATTGGGGCCTACGAGCCTCTATTTTTCTCGTTTATTATCGGGCCTACATGCCTATAATTATGTTATAATTACATAAGGAGGCGTAGCGATGCGGGACCCACGAGGTCGAGATGGACGATTCGACGTATGGAGATATGTTGAGATGTCAACGGAACCAACGAAGCGAGAAAGGTGATCACAGGGCATGGAGATACGCTAAAGCATATATAGATCTTGATGTGAGTGATTGGGCCCACTAGCTCGGGCATGATCACATTAGGATGTGGTCTATAATCATCTAGTGTGATTGCTCATGTGATGTGTGATTGGTTATACACCTACTATATATATATATTTGCATACGATGTAGATATATATATATATATTAAATATATATATATATATGTGTGTGTGACATATTATGTTAGGAGATTAAATCAAAATCCTCTCTATTAATAATATTAAGTCAGTAAACATGAGGCAATTAGATTGACCCACGTGGCCTTCCATCGTTATAGCTAGGAACTGATTCCTAGTGTAGGTTGAGTTGGTCGAGTCCCTTGAGACTCACCTATATTGCATTTCATTGTCTTATCTACGATATAGAGATGTCACCAGTGACCTGAGGACATGGTATGCTTGGTCGAGTCCCTCGAAAGTATATCACCGAATCAGACTCATCTTGTAACGATGGTGATGACTTAACCGAACATCATGGTTGGTCGAGTCCCTGGAGGCCATGGTGGTTTGGAGGCTAAATAGGATGGGAATCACAAGAAGTTGTGATTGGCAAGAGTTACCTACCGTTACGGGCTTAACGTGATTGGTTGAGTCCCTCGAGGTTACGTTAAGACGCCGATTGGATCTCGATCCCCACTAGAGATCTGCCAAGGCTCTCCGATTCACGTACCAGAGGGTGTTGTGTCTCACGAAAAATTAGTGGGAGTATATTAAGATAGAAGTCCTTATCTTAATTGTTTAATTTTTACAAAGCCTGCATGTTATTTATTTTTGCTACATCTTTAATTTTAGAAAATATCGCTTTTAAATCCTTTACGTGGCATACTTGATGCCAACTGCCTCACTGGTCCGAATTATACGGATTGGCTTCGCAATCTGAGAATCATTCTCACGGGGGAGAAAATCGCGTACGTCCTTGATATAGTGATCCCTACGCCCGATGAAGGGGCAAGCGAGAATGAGATTGCTCGTTATGTGAAGTACATAGATGATTCTACTTTTGCTCAGTGTTATATGTTAGCCTCTATGACTACTAAGTTACAGAGGCAACATGAAAATATGGATGCTAATTCCATGCTCCTGCATCTCCGCAAACTGTTTGAGGAACAAGGATGAACTCAGTGATATGAGATATCAAAGATTCTTTTCCATGCCAGGATGACCGAGGGGATACCGGTTTAGAACCATGTCCTTAAGATGATTGAGTGGATCGAGAAACTCACAGGTGTAGGAATGGTCCTAGAGGATAACCTGTGTATGGATCTTGTGCTTCAGTCCCTACCAGATTCCTTTTCTCAGTTCATAATGAATTTTAATATGAACAAACTTAAGGTGACCCTCCTAGAGCTCCTCAATATGTTGAGAGAAGCAGAGAGCACCATCAAGAAAGAGAAGCCGTTCTCTATGCTGGTGAGACCAGAATGAAAAGGAAGGCTGAGAATTCCCTTAAGAAGGGCAAGGGCAAGGGCAAAATGGGTAAGACAAAGGTTGCCAAGAAAGACCCAACAAAGGACAAAAGCCAGTGCTTCCATTGCGGCAAAGATGGGCACTGGAAGAGGAACTGCAAAGAGTACCTTGCAGAGAGGGCAAAACAAAAGCTTGGAGAAGCTTCAAGTACATTCATGATCAGTCTCCATTTGTCAGAATCTTGTGATAATATATGGGTATTGGATACCAGGAGTGCTTATTATATCTGCAATTCATTGTAGGTTCTAGTAGGACCTAGGAGATTGAACAAAGGCGAGATGGACCTTAAGATAGGCAATGGAGCAAAGGTTACTGTAGTGGCTGTTGGCAAGGTCACCTTATATCTGCCTGGTGGAGCTATTATTGCATTAGATACATGTTATTATGTTCCTTCTATTATCAAAATCATTATTTCCATTTCATGTTTGATAGATAGTGGATATAAATTAGTTTTTGAGAACAATGGTTGTTCAATAATATTAGATGATGAGATTATCATGAGAGGAATAGTGCATAATGGTTTATTTATACTAGATACAGCTCCATATATCATGAGTGTAAACGAGTCTAAGAGGAAACGAGAAGTGGAGAAATAGGCAAGAAAGAGTATTAAAACCCTTCGATCAGATCGAGGAGGTGAATACTTGAGTATAGAGTTCACCCAGTTCCTCAAAGACCATGGGATTTTATCCCAATGGATACCTCCTTATACACCACATCTTAATGGTATATCAGAAAGGAGGAATCGCACACTGTTAGACATGGTGCATTCCATGATGTATTTCGCCGACCTACCCATCTCATTCTAGGGATATGCCTTAGAGACCGCAACTTATCTTCTAAATAAAATTTCAACTAAGCCAGTGATGTCTACTCCATATGAGATATGGAATGGGAAGAAGCCCGATCTTAAGGTTGTTAATATTTGGAGCTGCCCCGCACACATCAAGAGACACAACCCCGACAAGTTGAAATCCAGGACAGAACAGTGCAAGTTCGTGGGATACCCCAAGAAAACTTGTAGCTATTATTTCGATCACCCTAAAGACCAAAAGATCTTTGTAGCCAAGAGAACAGTGTTCCTTGAATAGGAACATATTCTTGGTGGAGACAGTAGGAGCACGATAGAGTTGAGTGAGGTTGGAGAACCTAGCTCAAGCACCATTTCATAGCCAGAGTCTGTTCAGGTACCTAGCACATAAGTTCCAACTTTATATAGGTCTAGTAGAGTATCTCATCCTCCTAAGAGATATGTGGGACATATCAGAGCAAAGGATATTGAGGATATTGATCCTCAGACTTATGAGGAGGCTTTTATGAGCATAGACTCTAGGAAATGGCAAGAAGCCATGAATTCAGAAATGGATTCCATGTACTCCAACAAGGTTTAGAACCTAGTTGATGCACCCGAAGGTATTGTACCCATTGGCTGCAAGTAGATCTTTAAAAAGAAGATTGGAGTAGATGGAAAGATAAAGACCTATAAAGCAAGACTAGTGGCTAAGGGGTATCGTCAGAGGCAAAGTGTTGACTATGATGAAACTTTCTCACCTATAACCATAATAAAATCCATTCGAATTCTATTGGCTATTGCAGCACACTATGATAATGAGATCTGGTAGATGTGTTAGGGATCGAGCGGCACTAAGAGTGGGGGGGTGAATTAGTGCAGCGGTAAGGAACGAGAAATTTTCAACGATTAAAACAAGTTTGGAAACTTCGTACGAATGAATGCAGTATTTTGTTTGAACCCAGAAAGATTATGTTTTAACTTTAAAGCATATGTAAGAAGATAAAGAGGAAGTTGAGTAAATAAGGCAGCAAATGAAGAGGGTTTGCAGCAAAGTAAATAGCAAGAACGTTAATGCAAACCAGATTTATAGTGGTTCGGTCATCCGACCTATATCCACTTCTGAAGCCTTCTCCGATGAGGCTCTCGACTTCCACTAGCAAATCCTTTTGTAGGGGAAGGACCAAATACCCCTCTTACAACCCTTTTACAAGAGGTTCACACTCTTATAAGTTTTCACAAGGAGAAGGAAATGAGGTGAACACTTAAGCAAATGAAGAACAAGACTTTCACAAGACTTATTTGCTTAAAATCTAACTCTCAAGGGTCCACTCTCAACTGAGAAAAGGGGGGTATTTATAGATCCAAAATAGATTCAAATTTGGGCTCCAAATTTAAAATCAAATCGAGTTCCGTTGTCGTACTGGTACATCACTGCTGCGTTGTTATCATTATCGGCCTTGCAGATCGACACAAAGAAGGCAAGACTACACCCAACTGTGACATGGGGTGAGGGGCGGGTAAGTTGGCCACCTCAGGCCGGGCGGTGCCACGACCCTGTACCAAAGCATATCGGCCTGGGGCCAAAGTATGGGTGCTACCGCCCCAGCCTTGTATCGCTTGTCGTCACCGCAGAAGTGTGCCACCGCCCAGCACATATCAACTTCTAGTTTGGGCCAAAAACTCGGCCCAAACCGATCCCAAACAAGGCCCAATGGGCCCATACTTGGGTTAAAGGATTAACACATAATCCTAACCCAAATTAATGTGCTAACTACAAAATTAAAGACATTCCTAAGCTATTACAAAGTCCGCAAGTCAAGTCTTCTTCCGGCGAACTTTCGGCGGTCTTTCGACGATCCCTCGGAAACCATCCTGCGGACTCCCGGCAAGCTCTCAGACTCCACGATGATTTTGGCGAGTTCCCCCGAGCTTCTTTGGCAAGCTCCGATCTTTCTTAGCAAGCTCCGCAAACTTTCGACAAACTTCCAAAAACCCTTCAGCAAGCTCCCTACTCGTTCTCGGCCGGTTCCAGCAGCACTCCCAACGAATCTTCAGACTTCCATCGAACACTCGAACTCCCAATGATCCATTGCACTTGACTTCGACCCTTTGTTTCGCTTTACGTCTTCATCCTTATCGTAGTTACTCCTGCACAAATAAATAAAAAATACCCTACTTCGATCTAGACAGTTACTACAACACGAATTGATATTCAGTTGCCCGGAACGTCATTGGTCGGCGCTTCATCCGATCCTTCGGCACATCGCCCTCTCTTGCGGCTTGTTGCCCAATCGACGGTTGAACTCTGCTGTCATGCCCCCCCCCCCCGAATCATCACATTCAGGAGGTGTGATCCTGTCTTAAATCCATAATAATATAATTCATCAACAATTCAATCCGGGATCCATTCTAACAATTTGAGGATCCTAAGAACCATTCAAATTAATATTCAAAATTCATCAACCTGTACATTTCATAATATCATACTCCACTTCCCTCAGAGATTCATAAAATCCAAAGCCAACTCAACTAAACATCAATCACAACACAAATCCATAATCGTAGAAATATATACAATCACAAAACATAATATTTACCGCAAGTTCATATCCTTATGCAATTTAAACTTATCATTCCATCAACATGAGCGGTCATTTAAACTTTTACAACACATAAGTGTCAACATATCCTTAACATTTCATCAGAAGTAAAGTATACTATACAACAAAAGACTTATCAACTAACAAAGATTAGCCCAAAAATCTTCTAGCCTTTCTTTACTTCAACCCAATTCTAGCATTTCCGTGCATGACAAGCTAACCTGAAAAAATTATATATAGCAACGGGGTGTGCATAAAGAGCTCAGCAAGCGACTAACATATCCATGACGATAGGAGTAGTTCAAGCAGGCTTGGTATCAAAATACAAAAGCATAGCTACAAGTGTTCAATGAAAAGCATCTCATTTGATATAAAATCACAAAGGGTTATCTCATTTGAAACCGGCATTATACATAACAATAGGAGAAAGAAAATTGGAGCATTTCATTAGCAAAAGAAGCATTTAGGTATATATCAAAGGTGTAAGAGTGTTTGGGAGCATAACAATGACATACGAAGCACTTCAAAGTATAACAAGTGAACCGAATAACAAAAACAAGCTTGTATGTCATTTTTGATATAGCATGCATTCCATTTTTATCCAAAGCATAAATATAATCTCGTAGGCAAAGCTTTGGATATCATATCAAATAAACATAGAGAGTGCTGTGGGACCACATTCATAACGTGATTCATCCATTTCTGGATGACCACCAAACATTAGTCTCCCACGTCTGGAAGCTCCATCCACCCACGTCTGAGTGAAGTCAATGGGGCCGGCAGAGCAATCGCGGGCTCTAAGCATAACTCCCTTTACCATTTTTAGTAAAGGTTCACATTATCCCACAAGACACCAGAGTACAAAAGGGTAGCATGAACAATAACATTGGCACATATAGAAACACATGAACAACGAAAATATGCGTGTGCCTTTACGAAACAAGATAATGCAAACATGAACATTACATATAGATTTCAGGTATATAAATAATTTTAGGATGAACAATACAAGAATTTTCAAAGGACCATTGTAAAACTCAATTGAAGAAGAATTTAGCAGAAGTTAGATTTCCAATAGGATGAAACTTGAATAGGCAAAACTCAACTAAATTTCAGGTCTAATAGAAATTGAGTGGTACATTTCCTGAATTGTTTGAGTGACCAAATATGGTCCAATTCGCTCATAATAGGGGTCATTGGAAAGATGTATCAAACTAATTTCATATGAACTCAGATCTGTAAATTTTTGAGTTTCTAACAGGAAGTTACAACAAATAGAGTAAAGAAAGGTCAAAATTGATCATCTCTGTTTTAAAGAATTGGTAGAATGAATTTAAACTGATGTTTCAGAGGGCAAACATAATTCAAAATTTCCAAATCATATGTCAAAAGAAAGATACACGAATTTAGTATCCAAAGAATCAAATTTTGCATAATTCAAAATTTTCATCAGAGAGTTATGAGCCATTTAGTAACAGAAGGTTAGGAGCTATAGTATCTGTTTCACCGAATACATAAGGTCTTTTCATTCATATATTTGGATAGATAAATTTACTCCAAATCTTTAAATTTTTATGTCAAATGAAAGCTTTATAAGTATTCTTTCGTATGAAAAAGTTTTCTCCTCAATTAGGCTTTAGTACAGAAAGTTATGTCCACATGAGTTCTGAAAGGTCAAAAAATCCAAAAATTTCCAGATTCAACATTTGATATATAAATGGCATAGATATCTTCAATGAAGCTACAATCTTCCAATTTTTCTCAGAATCAAGATGAAACAAGGATCAAAATTTATCTCTAGGATGGGGTTAGAACACTTGCCTTACAAAAGTTTGATTCTCAAATATGGAGAGTTGATGCAAAACCTTAAGCTAAGATAGAAGTTCTTCTTCTCCTTCAATTCTTTCTCCTTCTCCTCTACGTTGGCAGCAAGCTTCTCATGTTAAGTTTTCCTTAACTCCTCATCTATTTACTTATGTTTTAGCTAATGCAAGGATAGGTGGCAAGCATGCATGAGGAAAACATGTGTCATCCACATGAATAACACAAGTGGCTCATTCTTATGTTAGCTAATGCCACTTGTCCTCTTTCTTTTTTTTTCTTTCTTCTTTTTTTTTTTAAACTGAATACCAATCTTTCATAAATCCTATATAATTATTAATATTCACATTTTGGTCCCTAACACAAAACTTTCAATATAAAAATATTTAGTGCTAAAGGATTATTAAAAAAAATCTTCATATTTACAAATAAGTCCTTTTAAATTTTTCAAAAATGAGGGATGTTACACTCTGCCCTCCTTAAAAGAAAATTTAGTCCTCTAAATTAGGCATACCTCTTTCGATGAAAAGATGAGGATAAGCTTTCTTCATTTCTTCCTCTAGCTCTCAGGTCGTTTCATTTATAGAATGATGCTTCCAAATTACTTTAACCAGAGTAATGATTCTATTTCTTAAGATCTTCTCTTTCTTATCAATAATCCGAATGGGCTCTTCCTTATAAAATAAGTCTTTCTCAATTACAATCGGCTCATACTCAATGACATGAGAGAGATCAGGTATATACTTTCTGAGCATTGAAACATGAAATATATCATGGATATGACACAATGATGGTGACAAGGCAATCTTGTAAGCGATAAAGCTAATTCTTTCAAGGATTTCAAAGGGTCCAATAAACCTTGGGTTTAACTTTCCTTTCTTTTCAAATCTTACAACGCCTTTAGAAGGAGAGACCTTTAGGAATACAAAATCTCCTACTTGGAACTTGATATCTCATCTTCTATTGTCAGCATAGCTCTTTTGTCGACTTTGAGCAGTCTTTAGCCTCTTTCTGATAACTTAAATCTTTTCAGTAGTCTCTTGTACTTTATCTGGTGCTAACAGCTTTCTATCGCCAACTTCCTCCCAACATATAGGCGTTCTGCACTTTCGCGCATACAATGCTTCATAAGGAGCCATCTCAATGCTCGAATGATAACTATTATTGTAAGTGAACTCAATAAGAGAAATATCTTTATCCCATTCACCTCTCCAATCCATAACATAGGCTCTAAGTAAATCCTCAAGTACTTGAATAGTTCTTTCAGATTGACCATCAGTCTGAGGGTGATAGGTAGTGCTAAACTTTACTTTGGTGCCCATAGAATCTTGTAATCTCCTCCATAATCTAGAAAGAAATCTGGAGTCTCTGTCCGAGATGATCTCCTTTGGGACACCATGAAGTCTTACTATTTCATCAACATACAAATCTGCAAGCCTATCAAGGGAATAAGTCATATTGATTGGTAAGAAATGTGCCAATTTGGTTAACCTATCAATAATGACCCAAATAGCATCATGCTTTCTAGAGATTCTAGATAGTCCTGAAACAAAGTCCATACTAATGCATTCCCATTTCCATTCAGGAATATCTAAGGGCTGTAACAAACCTCCAGGTCTCTGGTGTTCTGCTTTGATTTGTTGATATATCAAACACCTTGAAACATATATTGCAATCTTCTTCTTCATGCCTTTCCACCAATAATGACTTTGGAGATCTCTATACATTTTAGTGCTACCTGGATGCATGGTATACTTTGAATTGTGACCTTCCTTCAGGATTTGGTCTTTGAAATCTGGGTCATTTGGAACACATATTCTATCCCCAAATCTCAATAGGCCATCATCTGAAATTTAAAAATTCAACTTCAATCCCTTTTCAACTTTATTTCTCAAGTATATTAAATGTGGATCTCGTAGTTGTCCTTGTTTAATTTATTGAATGAGATTATTTGCACTTGGATAGAGGCTATCAACATTATTGAGTCTTGCCCTTTCCTCATTACATTCGAATCATAATTTCTTTCTAATAGCTTCCATTGTTTCATAACCAGACTAGCCATAAAACTTGTAGATTTTCTACTAAGTGCATCAACTACAACATTTGCTTCACTTGGGTGATAACGGATGGTACAATCATA
Source organism: Musa troglodytarum (assembly GCA_023547065.1). Taxonomy (NCBI): domain Eukaryota; kingdom Viridiplantae; phylum Streptophyta; class Magnoliopsida; order Zingiberales; family Musaceae; genus Musa; species Musa troglodytarum. The sequence continues at coordinate 26,425,104 of CP097504.1, forward strand.
ATCTTTTAGAAGTTCTATCCATCTTCGCTGCCTCATATTTAACTCTTTCTATGTAAAAATGTACTTTAAACTCTTGTGATCAGTAAAGATATCAAATGTCCGCCCATACAAGTAATGTCTCCAAATCTTTAGAGCAAAGATGATTGCTGCCAATTCTAAATCATGAGTTGGATAATTCAATTCATAGCTCTTCAGCTACCTAGAAGCATAAGCAATTACTTTCCCTTCTTGCATTAAAACACATCCAAGACCCTTTCCCAAGCATCAGATAAATTACTTAATCCTTCTGCTACCACTCGGAATAGTGAAAATAGGGGCACTAGTAAATCTTCTTTTTAATTCTTGGAAACATTGCTCACAATCAACACTCCATTCAAATTTTACATTCTTTTGAGTTAGTTTGGTGAGGGGATGAGCAATTTGAGAAAATCCCTCCACAAATCTCCTATAATAACCTACCATGCCCAAGAAACTTCTAACTTCTATTACATTTATTGGTACTTCCCAATTAACTACTACTTCCACCTTCTTTGGATCAACAGATATGCCCTTTCCTGAAATCACGTGGCCTAAGAAAGTAATTTCCTTCAACCAAAATTCACATTTGCTGAACTTTGCATATAGCTTCTTTTCTCTTAGTATGGTTAATACATTTCTCAAGTGTTTCTCATGCTCCTGATTACTCCTTGAATATACTAATATGTCATCAATGAATATAATTACATAATTATCTAAGAGTGGCTGAAATATTCTATTCATTAGTTCCATAAAAGCTGCAGGAGCATTATTCAAGCCAAAAGGCATTACTAAAAATTCATAGTGACCATATCAAGTTCTAAAGGCTGTTTTTTGGAATATCATCCTTCTTGACCTTCAACTGATAGTAACCTGATCTTAGATCAATCTTGGAGAATACTTGTGCACCCTGCAATTGATCAAACAAATCATCAATCCTGGGTAGGGGATACTTGTTTTTGATGGTCACCGATTCAACCGCCTCATAATCAATACAAAGCCTCAACGTCCCATCCTTTTTCTTAACTAATAAAGATTGGAGCACCCCACGGTGAGATGCTGGGTCGAATGAAACCCTTATCTAATAACTCTTGTATTTGCTTCTTCAATTCCTCGAGCTCGAGTGGTGCCATTCTGTAGGGAGGTTTAGATATTGGGGTCGTCCCGGGGATTAAATCAATAACAAATTCACCTTCCCTGTCTGGAGGTAGTCGAAGCAAATCCTCCGGGAATACATCAGGGAACTCTTTAACCATGGAAATTTCGTTTAGGTGAGTTTCTTGTTCTGAATGCTCCTTTACATATATAACATAACAAAAACATCATTTCTGCATAAGGCATTGAGTTTGAAGTGCCGATATAAGGAGGCAAATCATGCCTAATACCCCAAAGTAGAAGATAGGCTGATTTGGTATGTAGAAAGTAATTATTTTTGTATAGCAATCAATACTAGCATGATAGGAAGATAACCAATCCATGCCCAGATAATATCAAAACCTTGGATTTCTAGGAGTATCAAATCAAGGAATCCATGTTCACCGATAGAAATCAAACATGATGGATAAACCAAATTTGTAGTCAAGGAATCCCCAACAGCAGTAGATACGTGTAGCAAATAATCTAGTGGTTTAGGTTGAATGCCCAAGTGACAAGCAAAATAGTGTGATACAAAAGATAAGTTGGAACCCAGATCAAACAAAACTTTTGCATTTCTATTAAAAACATGTAGAATACCTTCAACCACTGATTTAGAGGCTCTGGAATCTTGTTTTGTGATAGCATAGACTCTAGCATGGGCTATTGGCTTAGGGGCTGTGGCTCTTTCTTCTTGTTTAGTGGGCAGTCTCTTACTTTATGATCCTACTTTCCACAGCAAAACAGGCTCCAACACCAAAAACACTCTCATTTCATTATTACGCCCACATTTTGCACGATAGAGTTCTTTGTGATAGATTTCCTTTCTCAAATCTAGGTGCCTTCACCCTCTTGTTACTTCTTTCTACTTCATTTCCTCTCTTACTTCTACCAACAAACTTATCCTTGCTGTTCTTGTCCCTGATTTCTTGGATCTCCTCCAAGTCTTTTTCAAGTATGAAAGCTCTTTCTACTACGTCAGTGTATACCTGGAGTTTTAAAGCTGATATCCGGCTTCTTATTGCTGGCCTTAGTCCCCTTTCAAACCTTCTTGCTTTCCTAGATTCATCGTCAATCATATGCGTGGTAAATCTAGAGAGCTCAGTGAATTTAGACTCATATTTGGCTACTGTCAAATTTTCCTGGATGAGATTCAAGAACTCCAATTCTTTCTGCTCTCTAATACAATCTAGAAAATATTTTTCATTGAACTTTTCTGTAAATACCTTCCAAGTGATTGGCGCCTGTCGAGCTTCAAAAATCCTCTTCATGGTTCGCCACCAGTGCTCAGCCTCACCTTCTAGCATGAAGAAAGCAAGAGAAACCTTCTTATCATCAGGGCAACTTAAAACGCCAAATATTTTTTCTATCCGCATCATCCATTATTCTGCTATAATTGGATTAGGCTCACCACTAAAACTAGGAGGACTAAGCTTCTTAAATTGTTCGATTCCCAACCCAGTCTGGTTTGAAGTCCCCGCTTCATCATTTCTTCCTTGTCGGACTTGTTGTTGCATCACTTGTGTCCCTCCAGAGTTTTTATAATTCCACTCAATTGATCGGAAGTAGATGCAACAGGAGAACCAGATGACCTTGTCATCCTTGCTTCCTAAAACAACAAAAGAAAACTTTTGATTAGTCTCTAAATTGAAATCACTAAACCTCAAAATTTATTATGCATCTAGCATATCAAATTTCTTAGGAATCCTCAAATCATGCTCTGATACCAAACTGTCATGCCCCCCCCGAATCATCACATTCAGGAGGTGTGATCCTATCTTAAATCCATAATAATATAATTCATCAACAATTCAATCCAGGATCGATTCTAACAATTTAAGGATCCTAAGAACCATTCAAATCAATATTCACAATTCATCAACCTATACATTTCATAATATCATACTCCACTTCCCTCAGAGATTCATAAAATCCAAAGCCAACTCAACTAAACATCAACCACAACACAAATCCATAATCGTAGAAATATATACAATCACAAAACATAATATTTACCGCAAGTTCATATCCTTATGCAATTTAAACTTATCATTCCATCAACATGAGTAGTCATTTAAACTTTTACAACACATAAGTGTCAACATATCCTTAACATTTCATCAGAAGTAAAGTATACTATACAACAAAAGACTTATCAACTAACAAAGATTAGCCCAAAATCTTCTAGCCTTTCTTTACTTCAACCCAATTCTAGCATTTCCGCGTGACAAGCTAACCTGAAAAAATTATATATAGCAACGGGGTGAGCATAAAGAGCTCAGCAAGTGACTAACATATCCATGGCGATAGGAGCAGTTCAAGCAGGCTTGGTATCAAAATACAAAAGCATAGCTACAAGTGTTCAATGAAAAGCATCTCATTTGATATAAAATCACAAAGGGTTATCTCATTTGAAACCGGCATTATACATAACAATAGGAGAAAGAAAATTGGAGCATTTCATTAGCAAAAGAAGCATTTAGGTATATATCAAAGGTGTAAGAGTGTTTGGGAGCATAACAATGACATACGAAGCACTTCAAAGTATAACAAGTGAACCGAATAACAAAAACGAGCTTGTATGTCATTTTTGATATAGCATGCATTCCATTTTTATCCAAAGCATAAATATAATCTCGTAGGCAAAGCTTTGGATATCATATCAAATAAACATAGAGAGTGCTGTAGGACCACATTCATAACGTGATTCATCCATTTCTGGATGACCACCAAACATTAGTCTCCCACGTCTGGAAGCTCCATCCACCCACGTCTGAGTGAAGTCAATGGGGCCGGCAGAGCAATCGCGGGCTCTAAGCATAACTCCCTTTACCATTTCTGGTAAAGGTTCACGTTATCCCACAAGACACCAGAGTATAAAAGGGTAGCATGAACAATAACATTGGCACATATCGGAAGCACATGCGGAACAACGAAAATATGCGTGTGCCTTTACGAAACAAGATAATGCAAACATGAACATTACATATAGATTTCAGGTATATAAATAATTTTAGGATGAACAATACAACAATTTTCAAAGGACCATTATAAAACTCAATTGAAGAAGAATTTAGCAGAAGTTAGATTTCCAATAGGATGAAACTTGAATAGGCAAAACTCAACTAAATTTTAGGTCTGACAGAAATTGAGTGATACATTTCCTGAATTGTTTGAGTGACCAAATATGGTCCAATTCGCTCATAATAGGTGTCATTGGAAAGATGTATCAAACTATTTTCAGATGAAATCAGATTTGTAAATATTTGAGGTTTTAACAGAAAGTTACAACAAATAGAGTAAAGAAAGGTCAGAATTGATCATCTCTGTTTTGCAGAATTGGTAGAATGAATTTAAACTGATGTTTCAGAGGGCAAAAATAATTCAAAAATTCCCAAATTATATTTAAAAAGAAAGATACATGAATCTAGTGTCCAAAGAATTAAATTTTGCATAATTCAGAATTTTCATCAGAGAGTTATGAGCCATTTAGTAACAGAAGGTTAGGAGCTGTAGTATCTGTTTCACCGAATACATGAGGTCTTTTCATTCATATATTTGGATAGATAAATTTACTCCAAATCTTTAAATTTTTATGTCAAATGAAAGCTCTATAAGTCTTCTTTCGTATAAAAAAAGGTTTCTCCTCAATTAGGCTTTAGTACAGAAAGTTATGTCCACATGAGTACTGAATGGTCAAAAAATTCGAATATTTCCAGATTCAATATTTGATGTATAAATGGCATAGATATCTTCAATGAAGCTACAATCTTCCAATTTTTCTCAGAATCAAGATGAAACAAGGATCAAAATTTATCTCTAGGATGGGGTTAGAACACTTGCCTTACAAAAGTTTGATTCCCAACTATAGAGAGTTGATGCAAAACCTTGAGCTAAGATAGAAGTTCTTCTTCTCCTTCAATTGCTTCTCCTTCAATTCTTTCTCCTTCTCCTCTACGTTGGCAGCAAGCTTCTCATATTAAGTTTTCCTTAACTCCTCATCTATTTATTTATGTTTTAGCTAATGCAAAGATAGGTGACAAGCATGCATGAGGAAAACATGTGTCATCCACATGAATAACACAAGTGGCTCATTCTTATGTTAGCTAATGCCACTTGTCCTCTTTCTTTTTTTTTTCTTTCTTCTTTTTTTTTTAAACTAAATACCAATCTTTCATAAATCCTATATAATTATTAATATTCACATTTTGGTCCCTAACACAAAACTTTCAATATAAAAATATTTAGTGCTAAAGGATTATTAAAAGAAATTTTCATATTTACAAATAAGTCCTTTTAAAATTTTCAAAAATGAGGGATGTTACATCTGCAACCCCGATATCCATGGCGCAACTCCGCAATTCTTGGCCCGATGCCTGACGTCCGAAGCCTCCTTCCAATAGTCGACTAAACCTCCGGCTCGACATCCAATATCTTGACGTAATCACCTCTGGTGCAACGTCAATTCCTCCAACGTCAATTGTCTAATCCTGATCGATAGTAGACCTGCGTAACTCAACACACAGTTAAACAACAAAACACACTCAATTAGTTTCATCATCAAAATCCAAGATTCAACAAGATAGACGTCAAAATCGTATTCCTCAATGGCAACCTCAAGGAGGAGGTGTATATGATACAGCTTAAGAGATTCATGTCTAGGAATAACCAAGATAAGGTGTGTAGGTTGCTTAGGTCCATTTATGGACTGAAGCAAGCTTCCCAAAGTTAGAATATAAGATTTGATGAGGCGATCAGATCTTATGACTTTGTTATGAACGAAGATGAGTCTTGTGTGTACAGAAAAGTAAGTGGGAGTACTATCACCTTTTTGGTATTATATATGGATGACATCCTGATCATTGGGAATGATGTTGCTCTTTACAGTAAAGACTTGGTTATTTAGGAACTTCTCCATGAAGGACTTGGGGGAAGCATCCTACATATTGGGGATACGGATCTATAGAGATAGATCCAAGAGGATGCTTGGCTTGTCCCAGTCCAGGTACATAGACACCATTGTCAAAAGGTTTGACATGAAAATTCCAAGAGAGGTCTCATACCAATGAGAAATGGAATGTCACTTTCTAGGAGTATGTCCCCAAAGACTCCTGAAGAAAGGGCACACATGGATATGATACCATATGCCTCAGCGATAGGATCTATCATGTATGCTATGCTATGTACCAGGCCTGATATAGCGCATGCTCTGAGTGTCACGAGCAAATATCAGGCAGATCCAGGCTTGGAGCACTGGAAAGCAATAAAATGTATCCTTAAGTACTTGAGAAGGACTAAAGATCTTTTACTAGTATATGGAGGTAGTAACCTCAGAGTTGAGGGCTACACAAACTCGAGCTTCCAGTTCGATGTCAATGATAGCAAGTCTAATTCAGGGTATGTGTTCACTCTAAATTGAGGAGCAGTATGCTAGAAGAATTCTAAGCAAGACACTACTGCTGACTCGACCACAGAGGTAGAATACATTGTTACGGCAGAGGTAGCAAAGGAGGGAGTCTGGATGAAGAAGTTCATCATAGATCAAGAAGCTGATTCCCTTATATTGCGACAACTATGGGGTGATTACTCAAATAAGGGAACCCGAGTCTCATTGGAAGTATTCTGAGAAGGTTCTAGCTTTTTAGAGAGATCATGGCTCGAAAAGATGAAGTAGTGGAAAGAGTTCCATCCGAAGATAACATTACAGATCCACTGATAAAGCCATTGACTTAGATTGTCTCTGAGCATCACAGAGATCTGATGGGGATCAGACATATTAGTAGTACTGCCATCAATTGACTTATTAGGAGTGGTACCCAAATCTACACACTTATCTCAAAAATAGATTAGATCAAATAACCATCAATTGACTTATTAGGAGTGGTAGCCAACCTTACGAGGGCTATTAAGTGTCAATAGAGGATCATCCGCTCTCGGTATCATGAGAGGAATATCCTATTATTGAATCTTGAATTTTGATGATGAAGTCAATTGATGGTTATTTGATCTAATCTATTTTTGAGATAAGTGTGTAGGATTAATTATGATAAACATAAAGCAAATTATCAAAGTCAAGTTGACTGGATGATCAAGAGTCCACCGGAAGTCCGAAGGATCATCGAAAGTGCTACCGGAGCCAACCGAGATGAAATCAGGGACTTGTAGAAGGTTTCCAAAGTTCGCCGGAAAGATTGTCGGAGGTTCGTGGAGATCACCGAGAAGGTTCAAAAGGTTGCTAAAGACTCATTGAACTTGCCATAGAATCCGGGAGCCTGTTGGGAGTCCGCCGGAAGAAATCCGAGGGAATGTCGGAAGTCCGCCGGAAGATCATCGGAAAGCTCTTCGAAAAATAACTTGACGATGTCGGTTTAATTTAGCTTTAAGTTCATAGTTAGCATTTAATTAGGGTATAGACTAGGTGTTAATCCTATCTAAACCTAGTATAGGCCAACTGGGCCTTTAAGGGGCTGTGTTGGGTCAAAATTTAGGCCCACACAGCATCTGGGAAGGTCTGGAGGTGGCACCGCTAGATGGCCGAAGGCCAAGCGGTGACACCGCCCCAGGCAGGCAGTGGTATCGCTTGACAGGTGGTTGCAACCACTTGTGTTAGGTGGTAGTACCGCCAGTGTCAGGCAATAGTACCGCCTGACAGGTGGTTGCAACCACTTGTGTCAGGCGGTAGTACTGCCAATGCCAAGCGGTTGTATCGCCTGCACCCTGAAAATTCGGGATGGGACTCTTTTGAGAGCCATTTTTGAATCCCAAAAGAGTCTATAAATACCCCTTTACTACTAGCTGGTAGAGCACCTTTTGTAGTGTTAAAATCGAGTCTAAGCTATAACAAATTCCTGCTTTCAATTGCTCAAGTGTTCACCTCTTTTCTTCTCCTTGTAAAAATTCTGTAAAGAGAGGGAACCTCTTGTAAAAGGCTGTAAAGGGGTGTTTGGTCCTTCCCCTTCAAGAGACTTGGTAGTGGAAGTTAGGAGCCTCATTGGAGAAGGCTTCAAGAGTGGACGTAGGTCATTTGACCGAACCACTATACATTGCTGCGTTCATTGATTGTGAGTGTTTATATTTCTGCATCGTAAATTTCTTAGCTACAAATTGATCGAATTTCTTCTCCCTACCTTCTATTTCATTTAATTGAATCATTTCAAGTTAAAGTCTCTTTCGTTGAATCAAGTTCCTATACAAATTTTCGGAATCATTTTTTAAACTTTATAACTTTAATCCGCTGGACTAATTCACCCCCCCCTCTTAATGCCACTCCGAACCTGACACCTATGTATTCTTGCTTGAACAAATCCTTGGCCAAGGTTATTCGGATTGAGAGAGAAAGAGTTCTCCGGGAGAATCCGACAAGAGCAAGACTCGAGGAGAGACCATATGGGCCTAATAGCACCATACTCGGTATAGGGTCTTTGGGATATTAGATGGATAAGGGACTATAGATGCATGGTAACTGAGGACAAATAGGTCCAAAGGATTGGATTCCCCTGTATCGTCTGGGGGTTATGACGTAGTGTCCTAGTACGTCCGCAGTCGATGAGTTGGGTGAATTATTATAGAGATAATAATTCACTAAGTCAGAAGGAGTTCTAACAAGTATGACTCATGACCAGCTCGATATTGGGCCTAGAGGGTTATACACATATGGTAGGTGTTGCGACGAGTAGAGGTGCGGATATGAGATATCCGCTAGAGCCCCTAACTTATTGGATATCCATTAAGCCCCTGAATTATTGGATCCTAAGATGAGATCCAATAATTGCTAATAAGAGATTATTGGGTAGAGACCCACTAATCCAAGAGGCTTGGGTAATTGGATGAAGATCCAATACCCAATAGGGCAAGATCCATTAGGGTTTACAGGGGGCCTCTATAAATAGGAGGGAACCAAACCTCTATAGGTTGAGAGTTCTCTTGGTAGCCACCTCCTATTCTCTTTTTTTTATTTTGGTAAGTGCCACCTCCTATTCTCTTCTCCCCAGAGAAGTGCATCGTTGCAGTTCCTGCCGTGTGGATACCGCTAGAGAGGAGGACACTTGACCTTCTTCATCCTCTCCTATAGATTTGTAGGGATTCAGGGATATACAATCTCCCTAGGTATTTTCTTTTACACATGTAATTTTCGTGGATTTGTTTTGACACACCGATCTTCGCATGACGACAAAAACTTTCTAGGGAAAATATAGGGTGTTTTGTTTTTTGTTCTTTCGTTGTGCATGAGATGTCGCCCCCTAGAAGGATTTCCTAACATAAGAGACTATAGATACATGGTAACTGAGGACAGATAGGTCCAAAGGATTTGATTCCCTTGTATCATCTAGGGCTGCGGCGTAGTGGCCTAGTACGTCCGTAGTCGATGAGTTGGGTGAATTATTATAGAGATAATAATTTACTAAGTCAGAAGGAGTTCTGACAAGTATGACTCATGGCCAGCTCGATATTGGGCCTAGAGGGTCATACACATATGGTAGGTGTTGCGATGAGTAGAGGTTCGGATATGAGATATCTGTTGGACCCCCTAACTTATCGGATATCCATTAAGCCCCTGAATTATTGGATCCTAAGATGAGAACCAATAATTGCTAATAAGAGATTATCGGGTAGAGACTCACTAATCCAAGAGGCTTGGGTAATTGGATGGAGATCCAATAACCAATAGGGCAAGATCCATTAGGGTTTACAGGGGGCCTCTATAAATAGGAGGGAACCAAACCTCTATAGGCAGAGAGTTCTCTTGGTAGAACCTCCTGTTCTCTTCTCCCTAGAGAAGTGCATCATCACAGTTCCTGCCATGTGGATACTTGACCTTCTTCATCCTCTCCTATAGATCTGTAGGGATTCAGGGATATACGATCTCCCTAGGTATTTTCTTTTATACATGTAGTTTCGTGGATTTGTTTTGATGCACCGATCTTTGCACGACGATGAAAACTTTCTACGAAAAATCTAGGGTGTTTTGTTTTTGTTCTTCCACTACGCATAAGATGTCACTCCCCTTGTGGATTTTCCAACAGTGGAATCAGAGCCAAGTTGTTTATGCGAAGATCAGATCTTAAACTGCGTGTGTTGTGTTTTAGATCTACTTTTGACACTAAAATCGTTGGCGCGAAGGGCGAGAAAGGGCAGCAATTGTTGCTGCCCGCTTGTGTAGCAACCGCAAGGCTGCTTGCAACCTTGCTGCCAGCATAGGTAGCAGCCGGTCGATGGGCTGCGGGCTGCCAGCAGGTAGGACCTGTAGGCTGCCTCCGCCGGTGGCTTGCCCGCAGGAATCGGCACCGCTTGCGGGCGTTGCGACCGCAAGTAGAAGTGCCCGCAAGCGCAGGGTCGCCGACAAGCGCTGCACCCGCAAGGGGCAGTGCCACCTGCTTGCGGCTAGCCCGTAAGGGGCAGCCACGCCTGTAGGCGACCTGCCCGCAGGTGTGGGTGCACCAGCAAGGGGCAGTGCCGTCGACGAACAAACCGCCTACATGTCACGGACAAATTATAAATGGCTTGTTCGGCGTAATGCGTATGCTCGTCTGTGTCCCTTTTGGTTGGTTATAACTTGTAAAGCTTGTAAAGGGCTTGCCAAAGGCTAAATGCCCCATTTGAGTGAGTTTGGCAGCCATTGTAGGCTTGTACATAAAGTTTACGCCGAGGGAATACTTGTACTAGAAATCGGTCTGTAGTGGACCAATGTTATACCTTTGTTGTGCAACCGTTCTGAGCTTGTGATATCCATTGTTGGAATTTGCATTGGCTATAATGTGTTTGCTAAAAGAGTGGCTTGCGGATCCCGTGTGAAGCGCTTTCTCTGTCCCGTCTTCTCTTTCGTAGGTCCTAAGGGATTGGAGGAGATTTCGGGGAGGCTGACCTTTGCGGTGATACGCATTGGTGTCGCACGGCTTAGGCAAAACCAACTAAGTCCGTGACATATGGGCACTGCGCCCGCGAATAGGGGCGACGCGCCCGGTCGCAGTTTCCGCCGTCGATAGGGTGGCGGCGGCCGTAACTCTACAGAAAGGAAAAGTATTAGGGTTTTTAGAAAAAGATAGTTTTGCCCCTCAAAATTTCAGAAATTTCGGTTGTCCCCTTTGATAGAATGACCAAAATACCCCTAGGAATTTTTGAAATTCTAATTTTGTCCCTTATGGCCGAATAACCAGAATGCCCTTGGGAATTTAGAAAATTCCCTCTATGTCCTTGATTTCAGAAAAATATATGTTAATTAAATAGTTTAATTAACTATTATTTTTTTATCTAGTAGTCCTATAAAATAACATATACATGTAATGTATGATGTGGATAGATGATTATAAACCTGTGATGTGATGTGTGTACATGTGATTATTATTATTGGAGCCTACGAGCCTTTATTTTTCTCATTTATTATTGGGCCTATGTGTCTGTAATTATGTTGTAATTACATGAGGAGGCATAGCGGTAGTGGGACCCACGAAGTCTAGACGGACGATCCGACGCATGGAGATTGTGTTGAGATGCCGACAGAACCGACGAAGCGAGAAGGGTGATCACAAGGCATGGAGATGCGCCGAAGCATACATAGATCTTGATGTGAGTGATTAGGCCCACTAGCTCGGGCCTGATCACATTAGAATGTGGTCCATGATCATCTGCTATGATTGCTCATGTGATATGTGATTGGTTATACACCTACTAGATATATATATATATATATTTACATGCGATGTAGAAATATATATTAAATATATCTATATGTGTGTGACACATTATGTTAGGAGACCAAATCAAAATCCTCTCTATTAATAATATTAAGTCGGTAAACGTGAGGCAATTAGATTGACCCACATGACCTTCCATCGTTATAGCTAGGAATCGATTCCCGGTGTTGGTTAAGTTGGTCGAGTCCCTCGAGACTCACCTATATTACGTTTTGCTATCTTATCTATAATATAGAGATGTCACCGGTGACCTGAGGACATAGTATGCTTGGTCGAGTCCCTCGAGTTTATATCACCGAATCAGACTCATCTTGTAACGATAGTGATGACTTAACCGAACATTATGGTTGGTCGAGTCCCTCGAGGCCATGGTGGTTCAGAGGCCGAACAGGATGGGAATCACAAGGAGTTGTGATTGGCAAGAGTTGCCTACCTTTACGGGCTTAACGTGATTGGTCGAGTTTCTCGAGGTTACGTTAAGATGCTGATTTGATCCCGATCCCCACTAGAGATCCGTCGGGGGTCTCTAATTCACATACCGGAGAGTGTTGTGTGTCTCACGAAAAATTAGTGGGAGTACATTAAGATAGAAATCATTATCTTAATTATTTAATTTTTATAAAGTCTGCATGTTATTTATTTCTGCTACATCTTTAATTTCAGAAAATGTCACTTTCAAATCCTTTACATGGCATACTTGATGCCAACCACCTCACTGGTCCAAATTATATGGATTGGCTTCGTAATCTGAGAATCGTTCTCACGGTAGAGAAAATCACATACGCCCTTGATACAGTGATGCCCTTGATATAGTAATCTCTACGCCTGACGAAAGGGCAAGCGAGGATGAGATCGCTCATTATGTGAAGTACATAGATGATTCTGCTCTTGCTCAGTGTTATATGTTAGCCTCTATAACTATTGAGTTATAGAAGAAACATAAAAATATGGATGCTAATTCCATACTCCTGCATCTCCGCAAACTGTTTGAGGAACAAGGAAGAACTCAGTGATATGAGATATAAAGAGTCTTTTCCATGCTAGGATGATTGAGGGGACACCGCTATGTCCTTAAGATGATTGAGTGGATCGAGAAACTCATAGGTCTAGGAATGGTCCTAGAGGATAACCTGTGTGTGGATCTTGTGCTTCAGTCCCTACCAGATTCCTTTTTGTAGTTCATAATGAATTTTAATATGAACAAACTTAAGGTGAACCTTTCAGAACTCCTCAATATGTTGAGAGAAGTAGAGAGCACCATCAGGAAAGAGAAGCCAATTCTCTATGCTGGTAAGACCAGAAAGAAAAGAAAAGCTGAGAATACCCTTAAGAAGGGTAAGGGCAAGGGCAAAATGGGTAAGATAAAGGTTGCCAAGAAAGGCCCAACAAAGGACAAAGGCCAGTGCTTCCACTGCGGCAAAGATGGGCACTGGAAGAGGAACTGCAAAGAGTACCTTATAGAGAGGGTGAAACAGAAGCTTAGAGAAGCTTCAAGCACATTCATGATCAGTCTCTATTTGTCAGAATCTTATGATAATACATGGGTATTGGATACCGGGACTGCTTATCATATCTGTAATTCGTTGCAGGTTCTGGCAGAACCTAGGAGATTGAATAGAGGCGAGATGGACCTTAAAATAGGCAATGGAGCAAAGGTTGCTATAGTAGCTGTTGGCAAGGTCACCTTACATCTGCTTGGTGGAGCTATTATTGCATTAGATGCATGCTATTATACTCCTTCTATTATTAAAAACATTATTTCCATTTCATGTTTGACAATTAGTAGATATAAATTAGTTTTTGAAAACAATGGTTGTTCAATAATATTAAATGATGAGATCATCACGAGAGGAATATTGCATAATGGTTTATTTATGTTAGATATAGCTCCACATATCATGAGTGTAAGTGAGTCTAAGAGGAAAGGAGAAGTAGAGAACCAGACAGGAAAGAGTATTAAAACCCTTCGATCATATCAAGGAGGTGAGTACTTGAGTACAGAGTTCACATAGTTCCTTAAAGATCATGGGATTTTATATCAATGGACACCTCTTTATACACCGCAGCTTAATGGTGTATCAGAAAGGAGGAATCACACACTGTTAGATATGGTGCGTTCTATGATGTGTTTCACCGACCTACCCATCTCATTCTGGGGATATGCCCTAGAGACCGCAACTTACCTTCTAAACAAAATTCCAACTAAGTCACTGTTATCTACTCCATATGAGATAAGGAATGGGAAGAAACCCGATCTTAAGGTTGTTAAGATTTGGGGCTGCCCTGCCCACGACAAGAGACATAACCCCGATAAGTTAGAATCCAGGACGGAACGGTGCAAGTTCGTGGGATACCCCAAGGAAACTTATGGGTATTATTTCTATTACCCTGAAGACCAAAAGGTCTTTGTAGCCAAGAGAGCAATGTTCCTTGAGAAGGAACACATTCTTGGTGGAGATAGTGGGAGCATGATAGAGTTGAGCGAGGTTGGAGAACCTAGCTCAAGCACCATTTCATAGCCAAAGTCTATTTAGGTTCCTAGCACATAAGTTCCAACTTTACATAGGTCCGGTAGAGTATCTCATCATCCTAAGAGATATGTGGGATATATTAGAGGAGAGGATGCTGAGGATATTGATCCTCAGACCTACGAGGAGGCTATTATGAGCATAGACTCCAGGAAATGGCAAGAAGCCATGAATTTAGAAATGGATTTCATATACTCCAACAAGGTTAGAACCTAGTTGATGCACCCGAGGGTATTGTACCCATTGGCTGCAAGTGGATCTTCAAAAAAAAGATTGGAGTAGATGGAAAGGTAGAGACCTATAAAGCAAGGCTAGTGGCTAAGGGGTATTGTCAGAGGCAATGTGTTGACTATGACGAAACTTTCTCACTTGTAGCAATGTTGAAATCCATTCAAATTCTATTGGCTATTGTAGCACACTATGATTATGAAATCTGGCAGATGGATGTCAAAATCGCATTCCCCAATGGCAACCTCGAGGAGGAGGTGTATATGATACAGCTTGAGGGATTCGTGTCTAGGGATAACCTAGATAAGGTATGTAGGTTGCTTAGGTTCATTTATGGACTGAAGCAAGCTTCCTAAAGTTGGAATATAAGATTTGATGAGGCAATCAGATCTTATGACTTCGTTAAGAACGAAGATGAGCCTTTTATATACAGGAAAGTAAGTGGGAGCACTATCACCTTTTTGGTATTATATGTGGATGACATCCTGATCATTGGGAATGATGTAGGAATGCTATCTAAAGTAAAGACTTGGTTATCTAGGCACTTATCCATGAAGGACTTAGGGGAAGCATCCTACATATTGGGGATACGGATCTATAGAGATAGATCTAAGAGGATGCTTGGCTTATCCCAGTCCTGGTATATAGACACCATTGCCAAAAGGTTTGGCATGAAAAATTCCAAGAGAGGTCTCATACCAATGAGACATGGAATATCACTTTCTAGGAGTATGTCCCCAAAAACTCCTGAAGAAAGGGTACACATGGATATAATACCATATGCCTCAGTGATAGGATCTATCATGTATGCTATGCTATGTACCAGGCCTGATATATATAGTGCATGCTCTGAGTGTCGTGAGCAGATATCAAGCAGATCCAGGCTTGGAGCACTGGAAAGCAGTAAAATGTATCTTTAAGTATTTGAGAAGGACTAAGGATCTTTTACTGGTATATGGAGGTAGTAGCCTCAGGGTTGAGGGCTACACAAACTTGAGCTTCCAGTCCGATATCGATGATATCATGTCTAATTCAGGGTATGTGTTCACCCTTAATGGAAAAGTAGTATGTGGGAAGAGTTCCAAGCAAGACACTACTGCTGACTCGACCACAAAGGCAGAATACATTATTGCGATAGAGGCAGCAAGGGAGGGAGTCTGGATGAAGAAGTTCATCACAGATTTGGGAGTTATGTCGAGCGACGAAGAGCTGATTCTCCTATATTGCGACAACTATGGGGTGATTACTCAAATAAGGCAACCCGGGTCTCATCAGAAGTGTTTTGAGAAGGTTCTAGCTTATTAGAGAGATCATGGCTCGAAAAGATGTAGTAGTGGAAAGAGTTCCATCCGAAGATAACATTGTAGATCCATTGACAAAGCCATTGACTTAGATTATCTTTGAGCATCACAGAAATCTGATGGGGATCAGACATGTTGGTGATTCGCTTGAGGTTAAGTGAGAGATTGCTAGTCATATGTGCCTTGCAAGCTAATCACATGAGTGATGGCACTTATGACTTGATATGCACTTTTTCTCTTTGCATATTATTAGGCATATTATCACTTTATCTTGCGTGTTGCATATATTATGATGTCCTTGGATCTGTGCAATGAGAATCGAATCGTGACGAGATCACGATAATGAGATCGATTCACCTTTAAGCACAGACCCTAAATTATCCTAGTCATAGGTTACTCAAGAAGGATATCGAGATAACCGGATAGACTAGTATGCTGTATATCCGTCCATATGATGGAGGTAGCTGGTCTCATAGCTACTCGTGTGGGGACACTAAGGGTACAGTGCAAGTGCTCATTAGGGAATGAGTTCACTGATTGATCCGCCTATGGAATGCTAGATGGTTATTGATACCTCACGACAGACAGCGATTCCGTAGTCCCAGTAGTGTATCTGGTCCTTAGACTCAAGACACTAAGGATATCCTATATGAGTACTCCACTCTTTGATACCGGACTTATAGGTTTGGAAAGTTCCAGATCTAGTACAACCGGTTATTGGGCATGGTAGCCAACCTTACGAGGGCTATTGAGTGTTAATAGAGGATCATCCGCTCTCGGTATCATGAGAGGAATATCTCATGTATTCTTGTATGAACAAATTAGTAGCCAAAGTTATTCGGATTGAGAGAGAAAGAGTTCTTCGGGAGAATCCAACAAGAGCAAGACTCGAGGAGAGACCGTATGGGCCTGACAACACCTTGCCCGGTATAGGGTCACTGGGATATTAGATGGATGAGGGACTATAGATACATGATAATTGAGGACAAATAGGTCCAAAGGATTGGATTCCCCTGTATCATCTAGGGGCTGCGGCGTAGTGGCCTAGTACATCCGTAGTCGATGAGTTGGGTGAATTATTATAGAGATAATAATTCACTAAGTCAGAAGGAGTTCTGACAAGTATGACTCATGGCCAGCTCGATATTGGGCCTAGAGGGTCACACACATATGGTAGGTGTTGCGACGAGTAGAGGTTTGGATATGAGATATCCGCTGGACCCCCTAACTTATTGGATATCCATTAAGCCCCTGAATTATTGGATCCTAAGATGAGATCTAATAATTGCTAATAAGAGATTATTGGGTAGAGACCCACTAATCTAAGAGGCTTGGGTAATTGGATGGAGATCCAATACCCAATAGGGCAAGATCCGTTAGGGTTTACAGGGGCCCTCTATAAATAGGAGGGAACCAAACCTCTATAGGCAGACAGTTCTCTTGGTAGCCACCTCCTGTTCTCTTCTCCCTAGAGAAGTGCATCGTCGTAGTCCCTATCGTGTGGATACTGCTAGAGAGGAGGACACTTCACCTTCTTCATCCTCTCCTATAGATCTACAGGGATTCATGGATATACAATCTCCCTAGGTATTTTCTTTAACACATACAGTTTTCACGAATTTGTTTTGATGCACCGATCTTTGCACCATGACGGAAACTTTTTTATGAAAAATCTGGGGTGTTTTGATTTTGTTTTTCCGCTATGCATGAGATTTCGCTCCCCCTATGGATTTCCCAATAAAGGTAAGCTACTGTCTCTAGGGCATATCCCTAGAATGAGATGGGTAGGTCGGCGAAACTCATCATCGAATGCACTATGTCTAACAGTGTGCGATTCTTCCTTTCTGATACACCATTAAGCTATTGTATTTAAGGTGGTGTCCACTGGGATAATATCCCTTGGCCTTTGAGGAGCTAGGTGAACTCTGTACCCAAGTTCTCACCTCCTCGATCTGATCGAAGGATTTTAATACTCTTTCCAGTTTGGTTCTTCACTTTATTCTTATATTCCCTGAATTTCTCAAAAGCCTCAGACTTATACTTTATCAAGTACACATGTCTGTATCTTAAGAAATCATTAGTGAAAGTAATGAAGTGAGAATAACCACCTATGGCATGAATTATATATGAGTTCCAGTGACTCAGTAGCTCTCTCTCCAATTCTACTAAATTGAGAGTTGGTCAACTTTTCCCGAAGGCAAGGTTCACAAGTCGCATATGACTCATAGTCGAATGGATCTAAATATCCATTCTTCAGCAACTTTTAAATCCTTCCCTCATGGATGTGACCTAGCCTACAATGCCACATATATACATTATTCACCTCTTCTCATTTCCTCTTAGACTCACTTACACTCATAATGTGTGGAGCTGTATCTAGCATAAATAATCCATTATGCAATGTTCTTCTCGTGATGATCTTATCATCTAATGCTATTGAACAATCATTGTTCTCAAAAACTAATTTATATCCACTAATTGTTAAATATAAAATGGAAATAATATTTTTGATAATAGAAGGAACATAATAGCATGTATCTAATGCAATAATAGCTCCACTAGGCAGATGTAGGGTGACATTACCAACAGCCACTACAGCAACCTTTGCTCCATTGCCCATCTTAAGGTCCATCTCACCTCTCTTTATTCTCCTAGGTCCTGCCAGAACCTACAACGAATTGCAGATATGATAAGAATTCCCGGTATCCAATACCCATGTGTTATCTATTATAAGATCATGACAAATGGAGATAGATTGTGAATGTACCTAAAGCTTCTCCAAGCTTCTATTTCACCTTTTCTACAAGATACTCTTTGTAGTTCCTCTTCCAGTGCCCATCTTTGCCGCAGTGAAAGCACTGGCCTTGGTCCTTTGTTGGATCTTTCCTAGCAACCTTTATCTTACCCATTTTGTCCTTGCCCTTACCCTTTTTAAAGGACTTCTCAGCCATCCTTTTTCTTTTGGTCTCACTAACATAGAGAACTAACTTCTCTTTCTTAATGGTGCTCTCTGCTTCTCTCAGCATATTGAGGAGCTCTAGGTGGTTCACCTCAAGCTTGTTCATATTAAAATTCATTATAAACTAAGAAAAGGAATCTGGTAGGGATTGAAGCATAAGATCTACACACAGGTTATCCTCTAGGACCATTCCTAGACCTGTGAGTGTCTTTATTCACTCAATCATCTTAAGGATATAGTTCTGAACCAGTGTCCTTTTAGTCATCCTAGCATGGAAGAGACTCTTCGATATCTCATATCATTAAGTTCTTCCTTGTTCCTCAAATATTTTACGGAGATGTAGGAGTATGGAATTGGCATCCATATTTTCATGTTGTCTTTGTAACTCAATAGTCATAGAGGCCAACATATAATACTGAGCAAGAGTGGAATCATCTATGTACTTTACATAACGAGCGATTTCATCCTCGCTTGTTCCTTTATCGGGCATAGGGATCACTGTATCAAGGACGTATGTGATTTTCTCCACCATGAGAATGATTCTTAGATTACAAAGCCAATCCATATAATTTGGACCAGTGAGGCGGCTGGCATTAAGTATGCCACGTAAAGGATTTGAAAGTGATATTTTTCTAAAATTAAAGATGTAGCAGAAATAAATAACATGCAAACTTTACAAAAATTAAATAGTTAAGATATGGACTTCTATCTTAATCTACTCACACTAATTTTTCATAAGACACACAACACCCTCTAGTATATGAATCGGAGCCCCCGGCGGATCTTTAGCGGGGATCAGGATCCAATCGGCATCTTAACGTAATCTCGAGGGACTCGACCAATCATGTTAAGCCCAAAGGGTAGGCAACTCTTATCGATCATAACTCCTTATGATTCCCATCCTATTCGGTCTCCAAACCACTATAGTCTCGAGGGACTCGACCAACCATGATGTTCGATTAAGTCATCATCATTGTTACATGATGAGTCTGATTCGATGATATACCCACGAGGGACTCGACTAAGCATACTATGTCCCCAGGTCATCAGTGACATCTCTATATCATAGATAAGATAGCGAATCACGATATAAGCGAGTCTCGAGGGACTCATCCAACTCAACATATACCGGGAATCGATTCCTAACTATAATGTGCTAGTCATATGTGCCCTACAAACCAATCATGAGTGATGGCACTTGTGACTTGATATGTACTTTGTCTCTTTGCTTATTATTAGGCATTTTATCACTTTATCTTGCGTGTTGTATATATTGTAATGTTCTTGGATCTATGCAATAGGAATCAGATCATGATGAGATCACGATAATGAGACTGATTCACTTTTAAACATAGACCCTAAATAATCCTGGTCATAGGTTACTCAAGAGAGACATTGAGATAACCGGATAGAGTGGTGTGCTATATACCTGTCCATATGATGGAGGTGGTTGGTCTCATAGCTACTCGTGTGGGGACACTAAGGGTACAATGCAGGTGCTCATTGGGGAATGAGTTCACTGATTGATCTGCCTATGGAATGCTAAATAGTTATTTATTGATACCTCATGTCAAACAATGATTTCGTAGTCCCAGTAGTGTATCTAATCCTTAGACTTGAGACACCAAGGATGTCCTATATAAGTACTCCACTCTTTGATACCAGACTTATAGGTTTGGAAAGTTCCAGATCTAGTACGACCGGTTATTGGGAGTGATAACCAACCTTACGAGGGCTATTGAGTGTCAATAGAGAATCATCCACTCTCGGTATCATAACAGGAATATCCCATGTATTCTTGCTCGAACAAATCCTTGGCCAAGGTTATTCGGATTGAGAGGGAAAGATTTCTCAAGGAGAATCCGACAAGAGCAAGACTCGAGGAGAGATCATATGGGCCTGATAGCACCATGCCCGATACAGAGTCTTTGGGATATTAGTTAGATGAGGGACTATAGATACATGATAACTAAGGACAAATAGGTCCAAAGGATTGGATTCCACTATATCATTTGGGGGTTACGGCATAGTGGCCTAGTACGTCCGCAATCGATGAGTTGGGTGAATTATTATAGATATAATAATTCACTAAGTCAGAAGGAGTTCTGACAAGTATGACTCACGACCAACTCGATATTGGGCCTAGAGGGTCACACACATATGGCAGGTGTTGTGATGAGTAGAGGTTCGGATATATGATATCTGCTCGAGCCCCTATCTTATTGGATATCCATTAAGCCCATGAATTATTAGATCCTGAGATGAGATCCAATAATTACTAATAAGAGATTATTGGATATAGACCCACTAATCCAAGAGACTTGGGTAATTGGATGGAGATTCAATGCCCAATCGGGCAAGATCCATTAGAGTTTACAGGAGGCCTCTATAAATAGGAGGGAACCAAAGCTTTATAGGCTAGGGGTTCTTTTGGTAGCCACCTTTTGTTCTCCTTTTCCTAGAGAGATGTATTGTCGTCGTCCCTATCATTTGGATACCGCTAGAGAGGAGGACGCTTGACCTTCTTCATTCTCTCCTACAAATTTGTAGGGATTCAGGGATATACGATCTCCCTAGGTATTTTCTTTTATACATGCAGTTTTCATGGATTTGTTTTGACACACCGATCTTCACACGACGACGAAACTTTTCTATGGTAAATCTGTGGTTTTATTTTTTGTTCTTCCGCTGCGCATGAGATGTCACCCCAAAGGATTTCCTATCAGTAGTCTTAGAGCCAGATTTAGAATAGTTTTTTGTCATCAAAATCATTGACGCAAAAGGTGAGGAAGGGTAGCAAGTGTTGCTGCCCTTGTTGCATTCGCACAGTGGCCGCAAGGTTGCTTGCAGCCTTGCTGCCTGCAATGGCATCGGCGGCGGCGACTGCATGCAAGGAGCCCGCAAGCAAGCTACGGGCAGCACGACAGGTGGCCGGCGGCCTGCTGCTTGCTTGCAAGGCGCGGGCAGAGACACTCGCAGGGGCAACGGTGGCGGCGGGCGCTACCCCGCAGCCCACGGGCAGAGGCACCCACGGTGGCAGCGCTGCCTACGGGGCAACGGCACCCGCGAGGTCCTTGCAGGCGGCACCTGTGGTGGCAAGTTGCTTATAGGGCAGCGGCACACGCGAGGTCCCTACGAGCAGCAGCGCTCGCCCATGAGTAGAACCGCCCGTTGCGACGGTGCCCGCCACGGGCAGGGGCGGCGTGCTCGCTGGTAGTGGTCACCATAGGCAAGGTGGTGGTGGCCACAATGCCACAACGTAATAGGCAGAAGAGGGATTAGGGTTTTCTAGGCAAAAGATATTTTTGCCCCTCAAAATTTCAGAAATTTCGGTTTTTGTCCCTTTTGACAAAATAACCAAAATACCCCTCAAAATTTAGAAAATTCTCTGAATATCCCTATTTTCAGAAAAATATATATGTTAGTTAAATAGTTTAATTAAATATTATTATTTATCTAGTAGTCCCATAAAATAACATATACATATGATGTATGATGTGGACAGATGATCATGGACTTATGATGTGATGTGTGTACATGTGATTATTATTATTGGATCCTACGATCCTTTATTTCTCTTGTTTATTGTCAGACCTGCGTGCCTATAATTATGTTATAATTACATGAGGAAGTACAGTGGTAGCGGGACCCACGAGGTCGTGACGGACGATTCGACGCATTGAGATGCTGATGGAACCGACGAAATGATGGATGATCACAGGGCATGGCGATGCGCCGAAGCACACATAGATCTTGATGTGAGTGATTGGGCCCACTAGCTCGGGCCTGATCATATTAGGATGTGGTCCATGATCATTTGGTATGATTGCTCATGTGATATGTGATTAATTATACACTTGATATGTATATATATTTGCATACGATGTAGATATATATTAAATATGCATGTGTGTGACACATTTTGTTAGGAGATGAAATAAAAAATCCCCTCTATTAATAATATTAAGTCGGTAAATGTAAGGCAATTAGATTGACCAACGTGGCCTTCCATCTAGGAACCAATTCCCGATGTAGGTTGAGTTGGTCGAGTCCCTCGAGACTCACCTATATCGCATTTCGCTATCTTATCTATGACATAAAGATGTCACCGGTAACCTGAGGACATGATATGCTTGGTTGAGTCCCTCGAGAGTGTATCATCGAATCAGACTCATCTTGTAATGATGGTGATGACTTAACTGAACATCATGGTTGGTCGAGTCCCTTGAGGCCATGGTGGTTCAGAGGCCGAACACGATGGGAATCACAAGGAGTTGTGATTGGCAAGAGTTACCTACCTTTACGGGCTTAACGTGATTGGTCGAGTCCCTCGAGGTACGTTAAGATGTTGATTGGATCCCAATCCCCATTAGAGATATGTCGGGGGGCTCCGATTCATATACCGGAGGGTGTTGTGTGTCTCACAAAAAATTAGTGAGAGTACATTAAGATAGAAGTCCTTATCTTAACTGTTTAATTTTTACAAAGTTTGTATGTTATTTATTTCTGCTACATCTTTAATTTTAGAAAAATATCACTTTCAAATCTCTTACATGGTACACTTGATGCCAACTACCTCATTGGTCCAAATTATACGGATTGGCTTCGTAATCCGAGAATCATTCTCACGGTAGAGAAAATCATGTATATCCTTGATATAGTGATCCGTACACTCGACGAAGGGACAAGCGAGGATGAGATCGCTCATTATATGAAGTACCTAGATGATTCCACTCTTGTTCAGTGTTATATGTTGGCCTCTATGACTACTGAGTTACAGAGACATCATGAAAATATAGATGCTAATTCCATACTCCTACATCTCTATAAACTGTTTGAGGAACAGGGAAAAACTCGATGATATGAGATATCAAAGAGTCTGTTCCATGCTAGGATGACTGTGGGGACACTATTTCAGAACCATGTCCTTAAGATGATTGAGTGGATCGAGAAACTCACAGGTCTAGGAATGGTCCCAGAGGATAACCTGTGTGTGGATCTTGTGCTTCAATCCCTACCAGATTCCTTTTTTCAGTTCATAATGAATTTTAATATGAACAAACTTGAGGTGACCCTCCTAGATCTCCTCAATATATTGAGAGAAGCAGAGAGTACCATCAAGAAGGAGAAGCTAGTTCTCTATGCTGGTTAGACCAGAAAGAAAAAGAAGGCTGAGAAGTTCCTTATGAAGGGCAAGGGTAAGGGCAAAATGGGTATGGCAAAGGTTGCCAAGAAAGACCCAACAAACAACAAAGGCCAATGCTTCCTTTACGACAAATATGGGCACTGGAAGAGGAACTACAACGAGTACCTTATAGAGAGGGCGAAATAGAAGCTTGGAGAAGCTTCAGGTACCTTCATGATCAATCTCCATTTATCAGAATCTTATAATAATACATAGATATTGGATACCGGGAGTGCTTATCATATCTATAATTTGTTATAGGTTCTGGCAAGACTTAGGAGATTGAACAGAGGCGAGAGGGACCTTAAGATGGGCAATAGAGCAAAGGTTGCTGCAGTAACTATTGGCAAGGTCACCTTACATCTGCTTGGTGGAGCTATTATTGCATTAGATGCATGCTATTATGTTCCTTCTATTATCAAAAATATTATTCCTATTTCATGTTTGATAGTTAGTGGATATAAATTAGTTTTTAAGAACAATAGTTGTTCAATAATATTAGATGATGAGATCATCATGAGAGGAACATTACATAATAATTTATTTATGCTAGATACAACTCCATATATCTATCATGAGTGTAAGTGAGTTAATAGAAACCCAAAAGAATTCTATGGAGATTGATCTTTGAGGGGGATCAACCCTTGGAACGCTATAGGGGTTCCACCCTCTAAGTAGCATGGTGGCTGCAATTGTAGATTGATCTTTCTTATTCCAAAGAGGTGGAGGCTACAAGCTTATATAGAGTTCCAAACCCTAGCCCTAGGGGCTGCTTCCTAAGTGAACTACCCAATTTACCCTCAACTTTAGCCGACCAACCTAGTAACAAGGGGTTTGGCGACTAAGAGGCCCAATAGCCCAAATATAAACCCTAGCCTCTCTTCTTTATAGGATAGAGGCGACTAGGTAGGATTTATTACACTCATAGGATTTTTATTAGCTGCTACTTGGTTGAGTAGGACCCAACCCTACTAGAGTCCTATCAAGCCCGCCCTCTTCTAATCAGCCTTGTCCTCAAGGCTGAGGTTCCATGAATTCAGGGAACTAGGTCTTCAACTCCTCATATGATTCTCATGTGGCGTCTTCGGGTGGTAAATTATTCCAATGCACTAGTACTTCAATAGAGGGATGTCGGCGATGCATGATGAATCTGTGGTCAAGAATGGCTTACAGTTGGGCTTGTATATATCCATCATTAGTGCTATTGGGCAGTTGAATCTAGGGTGACTCGTGTTCTCCCAACTTGGGCTTCAAGCATGACACGTGGAAGACATGGTGAATTTTGGCATCCTCAGGCAGTTTAAGTCTGTATGCCACAGCTCCAATATGCTCTGCGATCTGATAGGGCCCATAAAAATGTAGAGATAGCTTCATAGAGGCTCGTGTGTTGATGGTTAGTTGCTTATATGGTTGTAGGCGAAGATAAACCCAGTCTCCTACTAAAAATTCTCTTTCGCTTCTTTGTGTGTCAGCTTGCTGCTTCATTCTAGCTTGAGCAGTAGAGAGATTATCCTTTAGCAGTTGTAGGAGTTTGTCCCTATCAATTAAATCTTGGTCGACCTGATCTACCTTAGCCGAGCCAATTACATACTTTGGAATCACAGGAGCCGATCGACCATATAATGCTTCATATGGGGTACATTTTGTAGATGAATAATATGTAGTATTGTACCACCATTCAGCCCAGGAGAGCCATTTTGTCCACTCCTTTGGCTAGTCACTAGTAAAACACCGAAGGTATGTCTCTAAACACCTATTCACCACTTCTGTTTGGCCATCAGTTTGTGGATGATATGCTGTGTTCATCTTGTGTTTGGTGCCCTGCAACTGAAATAACTTGGTCCAAAATTTACTAGTGAAGACCTTATCATGATCACTTACAATGGACCTTGGCATCCCATGCAGTTTAACAATATTTTCTATGAAAATCTGAGCAATACTAATAGCAGTGTAGGGATTTCGCACAGCACAAAAATGAGCATATTTCGTAAGTCGATCAACCACCACAAGGATTGTGCTTTTACCTTTGGAAGGTGGCAGCCCTTCGATGAAGTCCATGGAGATGTCAATCCACACCGAGTCTGGTATAGGTAGTGGTTGTAGTTTCCCTGGACTCGCTACTGTTTCACCTTTTTGCTATTGACATACATCACATTGTGCTACGTATTCATAAATAATTTTTTTCATCCCTTTCCAATAAAAGTTTTGCTTCACTCTTTTGTAGGTTCTTAGAAATCCGGAGTGCCCTACTAAAGGTGTGGAGTGCATTTCGTGCAGAATTATTTTGATGTAATGGGAGTTTGGTATAAGCACAATACTATCTTTATAGCATAGATCCATCGAATCCCAAGTATAGTGAGCTATTGCGCTTGGATCCTCCTCTAATTTTTTTATGATGTTGTTGGTTTATGGATCCTTCTTTCATTCCTCCCTAATGCCCTCGAGAAAGCTGGTGGTAGGAAGAGAGATGGCTAAAAATTCAGCTTGCTGAGGGAGCCGTGAGAGTGCATCTACAACAATGTTTTCTTTCCCCTTTTTATAAATAATTTCATAATCAAATCCTAGAAGTTTGGTTGCCCATTTTTGTTACTCTGGGGATGATATCTTTTGCTCCAAAAAGTACTTAAGGCTTCTATGGTCGGTTTTAATCTGAAATTTTCGGCCAATCAGGTAGGGTCTCCACTTTGTTACTGCGTGCACAATGGCGAGCATCTCCTTATCATAGACATTTTTTGATGGGAGGGAGACAACACCTTGCTGGTGTATGCGAGTGATCAAACATCTTGCATGAGAACGACTCCAATTCCAACTCTAGATG
Source organism: Musa troglodytarum (assembly GCA_023547065.1). Lineage (NCBI taxonomy): Eukaryota > Viridiplantae > Streptophyta > Magnoliopsida > Zingiberales > Musaceae > Musa > Musa troglodytarum. The sequence goes on from CP097504.1 coordinate 26,451,963, forward strand.
CATCGGCCTTAATGATGAAGGGTCGATTGAAATATGGTAGCGCTAGCACTAGTGTCGTCGTCATAGCTGCCTTAAGTCTGTCGAAGGCAGCGGAGGCTTTGTTCGACCATTGGAAGGCATCTTTTTTCAATAGAGAAGTGAGGGCCATGGCTGCCTTAAGTCTGTCGAAGGTAGCGGAGGCTTTGTTCGACCATTGGAAGGTATCTTTTTTCAATAGAGAAGTGAGGGGGGCACTAATCTTCCCATAGTCCTTCACAAATTTTCGGTAGTAGCCCGTTAGTCCAAGGAACCCACGCAGCAATTTCACATTTGTAGGTTTCGGCCAGCCTTGCATTGCTTCGATTTTTGTTGGGTCTATGGCCACTCCTTCTGATATTATGTGCCCAAGGTACTCTACTTTTTGCTAGAGAAAGCTGCACTTTGATAGCTTAACAAAAAGAGTATTCTCCCGAAGGATCATCAGAACAATTCACAAGTGTTGAAAGTGAGTCTCAAGAGAAGGGCTATAAATGAGAATATTATTAAAAAATACCAACACAAATTTGTGAAGAAAGCTCTGAAAAATATCATTCATGAGACTTTAGAAGGTTGAAGGAGCATTAGTGAGTCCAAAAGGCATTACCAAGAATTCATAATGGCTGTTATGAGTGCGAAAAGTAGTTTTTGGGATGTCGCCTTCACATACCCGAATTTGGTGGTAACCGGATCAGTGGTTCAACTTCGTGAAGACTCGAGCTACTTTTAATTCATCAAGAAGTTGATCCACCACTGGTATTGGGTACTTATCCTTGACGGTGATGTCATTTAGAGCTCGGTAGTCGATGCGCATTCGTCAAGTTTCGTCTTTCTTGCGCACAAGTAGCACCGGTGAGGAGTAGGGGCTGCAGCTTGGTTGAATCACCCTGTTTTGAGCATTTCCTTCATGATCTTCTCAATTTCATCCTTCTGGAAGTGAGGATAGTGGTAAGGCCGAGTGTTTGCTGGTGGTTTGCCCGGAAGGATTGGAATTCGACAGTCATGTTGCCGTGTAAGAGGAAGACCGCGCGGTTCAGCAAAAATATCGTCAAATTCAATAAGCAGTTGGGTGAGATTTTGATCTTTAATTTCTATTTTCTTCCCCTCTGGTTGCTGTTGGAGATGCATAAGAAAGCCACCATTTATCTTGTGTAAAACTTTCTCCATTCGTTGGGTTGAAACGGTGATTACGTTGCTTCTGTGCTTCTCGCGTAGGGTGACCTATTTGCCTTTGCAATAGAATTTCATAATCAATTTGGAAAAGTTCCAAGAGATGTCACATAGCATCGTCAGCCATTCTATGCCCAGCATAGCCTCATAATCATCAATTGGTAGGAGGAAGAAGTCGGCAATAATTTCTTGGTTCTGTAGTAATAGTTTCACTTACGGGCATCTTTGGTCGTATTTTTAGATTCGGCCATCGGCGACCTTTACGTCGAACTTGCTATAACCATCGATATGGAGCACCATCTAAGTAGCAACCTTACTATTCAGAAAGTTATTAGTGCTGCCCGTATCGATGAGAATGGTGATCGATTGTTGTTTGAGCAGGCCTCCAACTTTCATCGTTTACGGATTTGAGTAGCTGGCTAGCGTATGTATCATAAAGTCGGTTGATTGTGGTTCTTCTTCCACATCTTCTTCCTCATGTTCAAGACTCTCTTCTGGCTATTCACTGATCTCTTCTTCCACTGGTTCAATCACAAGAAGTCTCCATTTTTTACAGCGATGCTCGCGGCTCCACGGCTCATCACAATGCCAACATAACCCCTTGGCAGATCGGTCTCGAAGCTCTTCTCTTGTCAACCATTTTGAAGCAGGAGCTCGGCTGATAGTAGGGGGGGCTGAGGGTTTCGATATTGCTGGTCGGGGATCGACCCTAGTCCTCCGGGCTTCGTGGTTCAATCGCTCCTCCTGAAGTCGTGCGAAAGAGATGACTGCCATAAGCGTGTATGATTGTCGCACTTTAACTTCCCCCTAGATCTCCAGCTTCAAGCCCTCAATAAATGTTCCCAATAACTATTTTTTAGACCAATCATGAGTTTGATTAGATAACCTTTCAAACCTGGTTTGATACTCCTGAATGGTGGAGGTTTGTCGGATCTTTGCTAGTTGTCCGTCAATATTCTCGTAATCGGTTGGTACGTAGAGAATCAGTAGTCCTTCTTTGAATTATCACCATGAGAGGACTCTATGAGTGTGTTCAAACCAATCAAACCATTGTATAGCATCCCCTTCAAGATGTATAGTTGTAATTCTACCATAGATGCATCTGCGATTTTGTGGTATTGAAAATATCGCTCCGCGCGCGAGATCCAACCAATCGGATCTCCTTCTTCCCATCTATGGAAGTTCACCCTCATGCGTGGATAGTAAGGATCGGCCATAGAGCCTCCCCTCTCTTGGAGGTCATCTCTTCAATCAGAGCTCTCTCCTTGATGTGATTTCTTTGGGCTCGGTGGTCGACCCAAACTGAGTTCGGCAAAGAGAGTCCGAATCTTCTCCTCCATTCGTGTCTCGAAGGCTTCGAATTTAGCATCAATTGCCTCCTCCGATGCCATAGCATATGTCTCCAAATCTGTAATATTAAGATCTCTTTTTTGCTATTGAGTTAAAAGCATGTATTGGTTGAGAGAAGCGGTGGCTGAAAGGGTTGGTAGATTGGTGGATGTAGGCTGCGGTTTAGGCTTGTTTTATGGCTGTTTTGGGCGCAGTTTGGGGCTGCGGTTTGATAGAGTTTTGGGCTGTGATGGTAGTGGATGAAGGTTAGAGAAGAGGGTTTTAGATCTGTGGTAGATCGCAGTAAAGATTCAATAAAAATCAGTAAAAATTGCTACCGATATGCGCTGTCTCGTAAGAGCAGAATTATCGTTGAAGAAATAGCGGTTTCTCAATAAAATTTCCAGTGAAAACTCAGGGATTTGAGGAGGGGGTTTGATGGTAAAATCTTAGTTTAAATAACAGCAAGGATGACAAATTGGATCAAGAAATTTCTGCATGATAACAGTAAAGAAATCGGTGCAAGTTGCGATAGCAGAATTCTCGTCGAAAAATTTCAGCAGTTTGCGACGAGAGATTGTAGCAACACACGAATTTTTTTTAAGATGAATTTTATGATAGATCAATCACAGATGGGAGCCAAGATGATCTATGAGGTGCACAAGAAATTTTGTTCAAAACGGATAACAAATAGATTGGTTAAAGGCAAAAACATGTGGCTAAAATTTTCTACAGCAATCCTTCGTTCGCAAAGATGGTAACTTTTGCGACGCAAGGAATTTACATGCAAGGGAGAGATAGAAAAACTTCTTTTTGATATTATAGATGAAAAATTACAGCAGCAAAGGGTATTGGTGGTAGAAAAATAACAGATCTCTGATGCAATTGGAGGTGGCGATAGTAGATTGAATTGATCTGCATCAGGAGATGACTGTGGAGATGATGACGTCAAGAGCAATTGTGGGAATTGCTTAGCTGATGGTGGGCGGCAGGAATGGCAGCAAAAGCAACAAGATCGCTGTTGTGATACCAGATGATAGAACCCCAAAGGAATTCTATGGAGATTGATCTTTGAGGGGGATCAACCCTTGGAACGCTATAGGGGTTCCACCCTCCAAGTAGCCTGGTGGCTGTAATTGTAGATTGATCTTTCTTATTCCAAAGAGGTGGAGGCTACAAGCTTATATAAAGCTCCAAACCCTAGCCCTAGGGGCTACTTCCTAAGTGAACTACCCAATTTACCCTCAACTTTAGCCAACCGACCCAGTAACAAGGGGGGCGGCGGCTAAGAGACCCAATAACCCAAATATAAACCCTAGCCTCTCTTCTTTATAGGATAGAGGTGGCTAGGTGGGATTTATTACACTCACAGTATTTTTATTAGCTGCTACTTGGTTGAGTAGGACCTAACCCTATTAGGGTCCTATCATGAGTCTAAGAGATAACGAGAAGAGGTGAACAATACATATCTGTGGCATTGTAGGCTAGGTCACATCCATGAGGGAAGGATTCAAAAGTTACAGAAGAATGAATATCTAGATCCATTTGACTATGAGTCATATGCGACTTATGAACCTTGCCTTCGAGGAATGATGACCAACTCTCCATTTAGTAGAACTGGAGAGAGAGCCACCGAGTTACTGGAACTCATACATAGTGATGTATGTGGTCCCATGTGGACTCATGCCATAGGTGGTTACTCCTACTTCATTACTTTCACTGATGATTTTTCAAGATACGGACATGTGTACTTGATGAAGTACAAGTTTGAGGCTTTTGAGAAATTTAGGGAATATATAAATGAAGTGGAGAACCAAACAGGAAAGAGTATTAAAACCCTTCAATCAGATCAAGGAGGTGAGTACTTGAGTACAAAGTTCACCTAGTTCCTTAAAGACCATGGGATTTTATCCCAATGGACACCTCCTTATACACCGCAGCTTAATGATGTATCAGAAAGGAGGAATCACAAACTTTTAGATATGGTGCATTCCATGATGAGTTTCGCTGACCTACCCATCTCATTCTTGGGATATACCTTAGAGACTGCAGCTTACCTTCTGAACAGAATTTCAACTAAGTCAGTAATGTCTACTCTATATGAGATATGGAATGGGAAGAAGCCCGATCTTAAGGTTGTTAAGATTTTGGGCTACCCTGCCCATGTCAAGAGACATAACCTCGACAAGTTGGAATCCAGGATGGAACGGTGTAAGTTCGTGGGATACCCCAAGGAAACTTGTAGGTTTTATTTCTATCACCCTGAGAATCAAAAGGTCTTTGTAGCTAAGAGAGCAGTATTCCTTGAGAAGGAATACATTCTTAATAGAGATAATGGGAAAATGATAGAGTTGAGCGAGGTTGGAGAACCTAGCTCAAGCACTATTCCATAGCCAGAATATATTCAGATACCTAGCACACAAGTTCCAACTTTATGTAGGTTCGATGGAGTATCCCATCCTCCTGAGAGATATGTGGGACATATTAGAGGAGAGGATATTAAGAATATTGATCCTCAGACCTATGAGGAGACTATTATGAGCATAGACTCTGGGAAATGGTAAGAAGCCATGAATTCAGAAATGGATTCCATGTACTCCAACAAGGTTTGGAACATAATTAATGCACCAAAGGGTATTGTACCCATTAGCTGCAAATGGATCTTCAAAAAGAAGATCGTAGTAGATGGAAACGTAGAGACCTATAAAGAAAGGCTAGTGGCTAAGGGGTATCGTCAAGGGCAAGGTGTTGACTATGATGAAACTTTCTCACCTGTAGCCATGCTAAAATCTATTCGAATTCTATTCGCTATTGCAGCACACTATGATTATGAAATCTGGCAGATGGACGTCAAAACCACATTCCTCAATGGTAACCTCGAGGAGGAGGTGTATATGATATAGCTTAAGGGATTCGTGTCTAGGGATAACCCAGATAAGGTGTGCAGATTGCTTTGGTCCATTTATGGACTGAAGCAAGCTTCCCGAAATTGGAACATAAGATTTGATGAGGCGATCAGATCTTATGACTTCGTTAAGACCAAAGATGAGCCTTGTGTGTACAGAAAGGTAAGTGGGAGCAATATCACCTTTTTGGTATTATATGTGGATGACATCCTGATCATTGGGAATGATGTAGGAATGCTCTCCACGGTAAAGGCTTGGTTATCTAGGCACTTCTCCATGAAGGACTTAGGGAAAGCATCCTGCATATTGGGGATACGGATCTATAAAGATAGATCCAAAATGATGCTTGGCTTATCCCAATCCAGGTACATAGACACCATTGTCAAAAGATTTGGCATGAAAAATTCCAAGAGAGGTCTCATACCAATGAGACGTGGAATATCACTTTCTAGGAGTATGTCCCCAAAGACTCCAGAAGAAAGGGCACACATGGATATGATACAATATGCCTCAACGATAGGATCTATCATGTATGCTATGCTATGTACAAGGCCTTATATAGCACATGCTCTAAGTGTCACGAGCAGGTATCAGGCAGATCCAGGCTTGAAGTATTGGAAAATAGTAAAATGTATCCTTAAGTACTTGAGAAGAACTAAGGATCTTTTACTAGTATATGGAGGCAGTAGCCTTAAGGTTGAAGGCTACACAAACTCGAGCTTCCAGTCCGATGTTGATGATAGCAAGTCTAATTTAGGGTATGTGTTCACCCTGAATAAAGGAGCAATATGCTGGAAGAGTTCCAAGCAAGACACTACCGATGACTCAACCGTAGAGGCCGAATACATTGCTACGGTAGAGGCAGCAAAGGAGGGAGTCTGGATGAAGAAGTTCATTACAGACTTGGGAGTCATGTCGAGCAGTGAGGATCTGATTCCCTTATATTGCGATAATTACGGGGTAATTACTCAAATAAGAGAACCCAAGTCTCATCAGAAGTATTCTATGGAGGTTTTAGCTTATTAGAGAGATCGTGGCCCGATGAGATGTAGTAGTGGAAAGAGTTCCATCTGAAGATAACATTGCAGATCCACTAATAAAGCCATTGACTCAAATTGTCTTTGAGCATCACAGAGGTCTGATAGAGATTAGACGTATTGGTGATTGGCTTTAGGTCAAGTGAGAGATTACTAGTCATATGTGTCCTGTAAGCCAATCACATGAGGTATTTTATCACTTTATCTTACGTGTTGCATATATTGTGATGTCCTTGGATCTGTGCAATGAGAATCAAATCATGATGAGGTCACGATAATGAGACTGATTCACCTTTAAACATAAACCCTAAATAATCTTGGTCATAGGTTACTCGAGAGGGACATCGAGATAACCGGATAGACTGATGTGTTGTATACTCATCCATATGATGGAGGTGGTCAGTCTCATAGCTACTCATGTGGGGACACTAAGTGTACAGTGCAGGTGCTTATTGGGGAATGAGTTCACTGCTTGATCCGCCTACAGAATGCTGGATGGTTATTGATACCTCACGTTAAACAGCGATTCTGTAGTCCCAGTAGTGTATCTGGTCTTTAGACTTGAGACACTAAGGATGTCCTGTATGAGTACTCCACTCTTTGATACCGAACTTATAGGTTTGGAAAGTTCCAAATCTAGTACAACCAGTTGGTTATTGAGAGTGGTAGCCAACCTTACGAGGGCTATTGAGTGTCAATAGAGGATCATCCGCTCTCGGTATCATGAGAGGAATATCCCATATATTCTTGCCTGAACAAATCCTTGGCCAAGGTTATTCGGATTGAGAGAGAAAGAGTTCTCCGAGAGAATCCGACAAGAGTAAGACTCGAGGAGAAACTGTATGAGCCTAACAGCACCATGCCCGATATAGAGTCTTTGGGATATTAGTTAGATGAGGGACTATAGTATATAGTAATTGAGGACAGATAGGTCCAAAGGATTGGATTCCCCTGTATCGTCTAGGGGTTATGGCGTAATGGCCTAGTACGTCCGCAATCGATAAGTTTGGTGAATTATTATAGAGATAATAATTCACTAAGTTATAAGGAGTTCTGACAAGTATGACTCATGGTCAGTTCGATATGGGGCCTAAAGGGTCACACAAATATGGTAGGTGTTACGATGAGTGGAGGTTCAGATATGAGATATCCGCTCGAGCCCCTATCTTATTGGATATCCATTAATTATTGGATACTAAAAGTGATCTAATAATTTCTAATAAGAGATTATTGGGTATAGACCCACTAATATAAGAGGCTTGTGTAATTGAATGGAGATCCAATACCCAATAGGGCAAAATCCATTAGGGTTTATAGGAGGCCTTTATAAATAGGAGGGAACAAAAGCTCTATAGGCTGGGGGTTCTTTTGGTAGCTATATTCTGTTCTCCTCTCCCTAGAGAGGTGCATCATCGTAGTCCCTGCTGTGTGGATGCCGCTAGAGAGGAGGACGCTTAACCTTCTTCATCCTTTCCTACAGATCTGCAGTGATTCAGGGATATATAATCCCCCTAGGTATTTTCTTTTATAAATGCAGTTTTCATGGATTTGTTTTGACGCACCGATCTTCGCACGACGATGGAACTTTTCTACGAGAAATCTGTGGTTTTAGTTTTTGTTCTTCCATTGCGCATGAGATGTCGCCCCATAGGATTTCCCAACATATTGATGGAAGGCCACATGGGTCAATCTAATTACCTCATATTTACTGACTTAATATTATTAATAGAGGGAATTTTTGATTTGATCTCCTAACAAAATGTGTCACACATGCATATTTAATATATATCTACATCACATGCAAATATATATACATATCTAGTAGGTGTATAATTAATCACACATCACATGAGCAATCACACCAGATGATCATGGACTACATCCTAATATGATCAAGCTCGAGCCAGTGGGCCCAATCACTCACATCACGATCTATGTGTGTCTCAACACATCTCCATGCCCTATGATCGTCCATCTCACTTTATCGGTTCCGTCGGTATCTCAACGCATATCTATGCGTCGGATCGTCCATCTCGACCTCGTGGGTCTCGCTCTCACTATGCCTCATCATGTAATTACAATATAATTATAAGCATGCAGGCCCGATAATAAACGAGAAAAAATAAAGGCTCACAAACCCAATAATAATAATCATATGTACACACGCATCACTTCACATGGTCCATGATCATTTGTCCACATCATACATCACATGTATATGTTATTATATATGACTACTAGATAAATAATAATAGTTAATTAAATATTTTAATTAACTAATATTTTTTTGAAAATATGGATATACAGAGAATTTTTAGAATTCTAAAGGGCATTCTAGATATTCAGCTAAAGGGGACAAAATTAGAATTTTTGAAATTATGAGAAGCAAAAATATCTTTTGTCTAAAAACCCTAATCCCTCCTCTGCAGCGTTCCAGCCAGGCATAGCGCCCGCAGGCAACGCCAACCCTTGCGGGTAGGCCGCCTGCCTACAGCCCGCAGGCCGCCTATGTGCAATCCACAAGCCGCCGGCATTTTTTATTGCAGCCTTGCCCTTGGCCACTCTACTAGCGCAACAAGGGCAGCAAAAGTTGCTGCCCTTCCTTGCCTTTTGCGTAAACAATTTTGATGATAAAAGCTGTTCTAAATAACAATACATGTAGTTAAAATCCGATCTTCGCACGAACAACCTAGCTCTGATACCACTATTGGAAAATCTTGGGGGCGACATCACATGCGCAGTGGAAGAACATAAAAATAAAACACCCTAGATTTTCGTAAAAGGTTCCATCGTCGTGCAAAAATCGGTGCATCAAAAACAAATCCGTGAATCTAAAAATTATATTTGTAAAAAGAAAGTACCTAGGGATATCGTATATCCCTAAATCTCTATAGATCTGAAGGACTGGATGAATGAGTTCAAATGTCCTCCTATCTAGCGATAATTAACACGATAAGGACTACAATAATGCTCCTCTCTTGGGGAGAGGAGAATAGAAGGTGGCCACCAAAAAAACCCTAGCCTATGGACCTTTGGTTCCCTCCTATTTATAGAGGCCCCTTGTAAACCCTAATGGATCCTATCCTATTGGGTATTGGATCTCTATCCAATTGCCCAAGCCTCTTAGATTAGTGGGTCTCTACCCAATAATCTCTTATTAGCTCTTATTGGATCTCATCTTAGGGTCTAATAATTCAAGGGCTTAACACATATCCAATAAATTAGGGGCTCCGGCGGATATCTTATATCTGAACTTCAACTCATCGTGATACCTACCATATGTGTGTGACCCTCTAGGCCCAATATCGAGCTAGCCGTGAGTCATACCTATCAAAACTCATTCTAACTCAGTGAATTATTATCTCTATAATAATTCACCTAACTCATCGACTATGAACGCACTAAGCCATTACGTCGCAGTCTCAAAATGGTATAGGGAAATCCAATCCTTTATACCTATCTATCCTCAAGTATCATGTATCTATAGTTCCTCATCCATCTAATATCCTAGAGACCCTATACCGGGCATGATGCTATCAAGCCCATACGATTTCTCCTTGAGTCTCGCTCTAATCGGATTCTTTCAGAGAACTCTTTCTCTCTCAATCCGAATAACCTTGGCCAAGGATTTGTTTAAGCAAGAATACATGGGATATTCCTCTCATGATACTGAGAGTGGATGATACTCTATTGACACTCAATAGCCCTCGTAAGATTAACTACCACTCCCAATAACCGGCTATACTATATCTGGAACTTCCAAACCTATAAGTCCGGTATCAAAGAGTGGAGTACTCATACAGGATATCCTTGGTGTCTCAAATCTAAGGATCAAATACACTACTGGGACTACGGAATCATTGTCTGACTTGAGGTATCAATAACCATCCAATATTCCATAAGTGGATCAATCAGTGAATTCATTATCCAATGAGCACTTGTATTGTATCCTCAATGTCTCCACACGAGCAGCTATGAGACCAGCCACCTCTATCATATGGATGGTTATACAACACACCAATCTATCTAGTTATCTCGATGTCCCTCTCGAGTAACCTATGATCGAGATTATTTAGGGTCTGTGTTTAAAGGTGAATCAGTCTCATTATCATGATCTCATCACGATCCGATTCTTATTACATAGATCCAAGGACATCACAATATATGCAACACGGAAGATAAAGTGATAAAATCCTAATAATAATAAGCAAAAGAAAGAGTGGATATTAAGTCATAAGTCCATTACTCATGTGATTGGCTTGCAAGGCACATATGACTAGCACAAGGTCTAAATAAGTCGTTTGGGTCATTGAATGAGCTTCTCAATGAGCCCAACTTAGCCCTAAATTAGGCCCAATGGGCCTCTAATTGAGTTAGCTTGGTTAAACCCTAAAACTAACTTAATTTAAGACCTAACTATGATAATTAAGATATAAACAATTACAAGAGAAGAATCTATGTTTTCCAGCATATCATTTGTTTATTCGAACTCCTGGCAAACTTTTGCTGCATCGTCCGAACCTTTAACGTATCGCTCGATTCATTGGCATGTTGACTCCCACAACATCTGATATTAGCGCAACGTCCAATTCTTCTTGCCCAATACCCGAATTTTGACTCTAGCCCATGTCCGATTTTTCTTGCTTTAATTGTTTTGCCTTTTCTAATCAAAATTAATCCTGTATCACTTATCTCAAAACGTAGATTAGATCATAGACTCACCAATTGATTCCATCATCAAAATCCAAGATTCAACAATCTCCCCCTTTTTTATGATGACAACCAATTGATGGTAAAGTTTAAACTAAACTCCCCCTATCTATATGCCATATTGAAATAAAGAAAACTCAAATTCAGAAAGAGTGAAACAATATTATTGCATGCATCTTAATATCAAATCATGAGTTAAAATATCATTGCATGTATAATTTGAAATCATCATAATTTCAAAACATTAAAGTATATCATGTTGGAAAATCTATGGCAACATCATACGTGTAACGGAAGAACAAAAACAAAAATCATAGATTTCCCATAAGAAAAAGGGATCTTATCGTTATGCAAAAGTTGGTGCATAAAAACCCATAAAATCAAAAAACTACAAATAAGAAAATTACCTAGAGAGATCATATATCCCTAAATTCTTACAGATCTATAGGACTAAATGAAGGAGTTCAAATACCCTCATCTCTAGTGGTGATCCACACGGCAGGGGCTATGATGATACTCCTCAAATCACTGCTGAGAACTCCTCGTTACATACACCACGCAATCAAGGGGTCGGCCCTTCTTACTATCCACATGCCCCAAACTAGGGCTGTTGGCTGAGGAGGAGAGGGAGAGAGGAGAATAAGAGGTGGCTGCTATAAAGCCTTAGCCTATGGGCCTTTGGTTTCCTCCTATTTATAGAGGCCCCTTATCAACTTAACTCTAATAGATCATGCCCTATTAGGTATTGGATCTCAATCCAATTATCCAAGTCTCTTAGATTAGTGGCTTTCTACCCAATAATCTTATATTAGCTCTTATTGGATCTCATATATAAGATCCAAGAATTTAGGGGCTTAATGGATATCCAATAAGATAGGGGCTCCGACAGATATCTCATATCCAAACCTCTACTCGTCACAGCACCTGCTATTTGTGTGTGACCCTCTAGGCCCAATATTAAGCTACCCATGAGCCATACCTATCAGAACTCCTTCTAGTTTAGTGAATTATTATCTCCATAATAATTCACTCAACTAATTAACTACGGACATACTAAGCCACTACGCCGTAGCCCCGAGATGATACAGGGGAATCCATTCCTTTAGACCTATCTGTCCTCAATTACTATGTATCTATAGTCTCTAATCCATCTAATATCCCGGAGACTATATATCAGGCATAGTAGTATCAAGCCTATATGGTCTTTTCTCGAGTTTTGCTCTAATCAAATTCTCTCGGAGAACTCTTTCTCTCTCAATTCGAATGACCTTGGTCAAAGATTTGTTTAAGCAAAAATACATGGGATATTCCTCTCATGACACCAAGAGTAGATGATCCTCTATTGATACTCAATAGCCCATGTAAGATTAGCTATCACTCCCGATGACCGACTGTACTAGATCTGAAACTTCCAAATCTATAAGTCTGGTATAAAAGGTAGAGTACTCAAACAAGACATCCTTGGTGTCTTAAGTCTAAGGACCAAATACATTGCTGGGACTACGGAATCACTATCTGATAATAAGATTGTTGGGAAATCCATCAGGGGAGCGACATCTCATGCGCAGCGAAAGAACAAAAAACAAAAAACCCCAGATTTCTCATAGAAAGTTTTCGCCATCGTGTGAAGATCGGTGTATCAAAACAAATCCGCAAAAAACTGCACATGTAAAAGAAAGTACCCAGGGAGATCGTATATCCCTGAATCTTTGTAGATCTGTAGGAGAGGATGAAGGAGGTCAAGTGTCCTCCTCTCTAGCGATATCCACACGGCAGGGACTGTGTCGATGCACCTCTCTCTCTGAGGAGAACAGGAGGTGACTACCAAGAGAACTCTCAGCCTATAGAGCTTTGGTTCCCTCCTATTTATAGAGGCCCCTTGTCAACCCTAATGGATCTTTACCCTATTGGGTATTGGATCTCTATCCAATTACCCAAGCCTCTTGGATTAGTGGGTCTCTACCTAATAATCTCTTATTAGCAATTATTGGATCACATCTCAGGATTCAATAATTCAGGGGTTTAATGGATATCCAATAAGATAGGGAGTTTAGCGGATATCTTGTTAGGGATCGAGCGGCACTAAGAGGGGGGGGGGTGAATTAGTGCAGCGGATTAAAAGCGTACTCTTGAATCCGATTTGCGAAAACTCACGTTCGTAGGAAGATCTCGATTTGACGAAAGAGAGTTTGAAAGAAATTGCTTGCTTAAGGGAAATAAGTATGAACTAAATAACTTGCAGCAAAGTAAAGAAATGCTTCAAGAAAGTAAGCACTCACACATTCATGAACACAAGGATGTATAGTGGTTCGGTCAAATGACCTACATCCACTCTTGAAGCCTTTCGATGATGCTCCTCTCTTCCACTAGCAATCTCTTTGAAGGGAAGGATCAAACACCCTTTACAACCCTTTACAATATGTTCACACTTGTACAAGATCTCTCAAGAAAGGGAAGAAGGTGAACACTAGCAAAAGCAAGACTTTACAACACACTTCAAGAACTCAAGACTTAGACTTTTTGCTCAAAGGGTTACCCTTTCACCGGGAAAGGGGGTATTTATAGATCCAAAGTGGATTCAAATTGGGCTCCAAATTTCAAATAAATTTGGAGTTCACCGCTGTTCGAGGGCGGCACCGCCAGACGCTCTTTTGATCGACGACAGTGGCCAGATTATTGTCATTTCGTCTTCCACCTACCGTCCCACCGGGCTCAGCAAAGCGGCGACCCGCCCGCCACAGTAGCCGCTACAGAATGCTGCTACAGCACAGTATATGCAAGTACATGCTACAAAGTGAGCATGGCTACAGTAACATGCCACAAGTAGCATGCACCGTGAAGGGTTCGGTTAGAGCCAAAATTTTGGTCCAAACTCAACCTAATCAAGGCCCAACGGGCCCCGACTTTGGGTTATCTAAACCTAACCCAAAATATGTGCTAACTACGAATTTTAAAGACGTTTCCTAAGCTATTACAAAGTCCGCAAGTCAAGTCTTCTTCTGTCGAGCTTCCGGCGAACTTCCGGCGGTCTTCCGACGATCCCTCGGAAACCATCCTACGGACTCCCGGCAAGCTCTCGGACTCCACGATCCATCGCACTTGACTTCGGCCCTTGATTTCGCTTTACGTCTTCATCCTTTTCGTAGTTACTCCTGCACAAACAAACTCGATATCCATGGCGCAACTCCGCACTTCTTGGCCCGATGCCCGACGTACGAGGCCTCCTGGCGGTAGTAGACCTGCGTAACTCAACACGCAGTTAGACAATAAATCACACTCAATTAGTTTCATCATCAAAATCCGAGATTCAACAATCTCCCCCTTTTTGATGATGACAACTAATTGATGACTGACGGAGTTAACCATAACTCCCCGGAGTTTAACACAAACTCCCCCTATCAATATGCCATTGATAGAATACTTGGATTATCCCAAATCCAAGCAACATTCATCATTCATGTTAAGAGAATATATCAAACCATCATGCAAATATATAAAATATTCAATACAAAGCATGAAGTCATCAATCTACTTCTCCCCCTATGTCATCAACAAAGGAGAAGTAACATCATAGCTAGTTTTCAAGAATATGCAAACTTTACAACATACTAGCTATTTTCATCAACATTCAACATTCAATCATGGCAAATTTTTCAAGGATGTCCAAGCATAGCAATCCATCACTTGCTTCTTACAATTCATCATAGCAAGTTTGCAGTTTGCTTTTGTAGCATGCTAGCAACATTTAAAATGTTCATGATAGGATGTTCCTTCATTTCAATGATCGAGCTAGAAATTTTTCATTGAAGTTGCAAGCTAGCAATAAATCTTCTCCCTTTGTTTTTGTCAAAAAGAATAGTAGGATCAAATACAAAGATTTTCTTTACATCCTCTTTTCATATCATATATCAACTTCCATCAATAAAAATCTTCATCAATATTCAAAGCATGACATATAGGAGAAGTCATATAGAGAAAAATTTTTGATTCATCATAATTCAAAAGTTCAAGGCAATAGATGAAAGATATCAAAAGGATTAATTCGTGAATACCAAAGATATGATTCATGGTTCATTAAAATTTGTCTTAACAAGATTAAGATAAATATTCATGAGATAAAAAGAGCAATTTCAAACATTCTCATCAAGAACACATTTTAAAATATTCCAAGTATCAAATATTGAAATATCAAAATTTAGATTGTTTTCTTCCTTTAACAACTTTTCACATCATTTAAATTTGTATCAATCAATCATTCAATCATATCATGTGATACAACATCAAATAATACCATTCAATCATAACAAGTTTCAAAGATGGGCAATGATGATAATTTTCACTTGCTTGTTGAGATGTGCAAGTTGCACTTTCTTTGCTTCCTTTGCATGTTCTAGCTAGCAAAATTTTTCTTTGCAATACATAAGCTAGCAATAATTCTTCTCCCTTTGTTTTGTCAAAAGTGGAGTACAAATAGCTAATGCTTTGATCATGACAAAATAAAAATTTACAATATAAATTTTTAGCATATTAAGTCATGAATTTAAGGAGTCAAAATCAAGATATGAGATAAAAAGATGATAAGCAAGCAATCAATAATGATAAGCAAGCTAACATACTTTGCGACATGCAAGTTAGCTTCCTTTCAATTCTTCTCTTTGTAACTAAGTTTCACCTTTGCAAGCTATCAACTTTGTTTGCAATGAGCTAGCAATTATGTATGATCACCTTAAACATATATGCTAACTTTTCATTTAAACATACAAACATAAAGGCATTTAACATTTCAAATTTTTGAAGTTTTGCAATATTTGCATCCTTTGAAATAGCAATCCTTCTTCTTCTTGTGAAATTGCAAGGTAGCAATTTTTCTCCCCTTTGTCTTTTTCAAAAAGAAGGGAGGACTAAATGGCTAAAAATTTCAATCATTATACAAGCCATTTTTCATATCAATTAAAAGTTTGCATCAATAAAAATATACATCAATTGTTCAATCATTACATGATGCAAATAAGACAACAATGCAAAGAAATCATGTCATGACGGATATCAATATATAAATTCATCAAGGATCAAAACCAATAGATATCATTCATGATTCATAATTTTATTTTTTAGCAAGATCAAAATTCATATTTATTAATTTTTTAATTCAAAATAAATGTCATACAACCAAGAATCATGATATATAAAAGCATATCAATATCAAGGATTAAATCATGATTACAAGTGCTAACATATTTTCTTTTCATTCACTTTCAAGCCATGATAAAAGATATGCAACCTAGAATCATGATGCATAAAGAGTAACTTGATTCATGTATAAGATTTTTCATCAAGATCACATTTCATAAGAATCAAGATATCAAGATTCAAGTATTGAATTCCAAGAAATCAAAAGATAAGATACAAACGATCTTGATTTATAAAGAACTTCAAGTTATAATTTGCAAGATCATGATTTCTTTATAGCTAAATGAAGTCGTTTAAAACTTGATTCAAGCATTAAATATGTCTTAATAAGTCATAATTCCAAAAGATTCAAGAATCGTTAAAAGAAAAATCATTCAAGCTCAATTTGTCAACTCAAAACTCATAATCAAAATCATTTTAGAGATTTAAAATGCTAGCTATATGCATTAATCATGACAAGTGATATATCAAAAGTCTACATCAATATTTCAATTATCATGTCATGAAGCATATAAAGTGGTATTGAAACATGAGAGAAAAGTTCAAATTGCACATACAATGTTTCAATCATCAAAACATATTTTCTCAAATTGAGTATTAATAAGTTAATAGAAAATAATTTATATTTTTCTTTATATAACATGGGAGAAACATAAGAGAGTATAGAGATAAAAACTCAAGTTATCAAGATGATGATCTCATAAAAGTAATTCAAAACCATAGTTTCGTGAAACAAGAGATAAGTTATATTTCATTTGGAAAATTCTCTTTTCAAGTAATTCTTTTCATCTAAATATGCCTTTGTCTTTATATACCAAGATAAGCATGAAAGTTCAAGATGTAAAGGCAAAATCTCATAAGGCATTATCAAGACAAATGTAACACATTATTTCAAGACATGAGTTTCAATATATCATGATAATGTGTTTCATTTTAAGTTATTTGACGTTCATATGAGTATATTCATGTTTTTCATATAGGTCCATAGAGCATATTTCAAGAGAAATCATTAAGACCAAAACATAAGGCACATTTTTTAAAGTATTCATCATGTTTTTATTTTTATGAGATTCACAAGACTCATAACATGAATTCATTTATCTCAATAGAATGAGAAAAAAGAAACATTTTCATTTTAAGCAATTTGATGTGAGCATATTCAAAATTTTTATGAAAACATGTATCAAAATAAAACACAAGCTTAGTCATAAAATCGTCAAGACTAAATATGTAAAAATGATAGCACATTTTTAATTTTTATGTTAAAAGGCCATGTTCAAATTTTTGCCAAAATCATGCATCTATTTATAAATTCGAAAAATATGTTTCATCATCACAATATGACATTTTATTACTTCAAAAGCTCATGCATGATATAAAATCATCAAGCATTATATTTGGAGACAATGTAAACCATCAAGATACATATGCATGGATTAATCCTAAGCATTATCACAAATCTTGCATCATTCATATGTTTACTTTTCAAGCATAGTATAATTTCGAATTTTTTAATTCCTAAAAACACAAGAAAAGCGTAATACAATCCTACAAACTAAGTTACGCATTCATGGAAATCATCAAGTGTTCTCGAAATAATTCAAGGAAGTTAAGTTACTTACCTCATTGTCGGGCCCATTAAAGCGTAGTTTGCTTCTTCTTTCTTGATTCTTCTTTCCAAGCCTTCTTCTTCTTCTTTGGCCTCTTTCTCCGTTCAAGTTCATTTGTGTTTTTTAATTTTTGTTCAATGAACTTGTTAACATTCATTGTTATGTGTTCAATGTCCTCATTGTCCTCATCACTTGAGTCATCACTCAAGTGGCATCCATTTGTCCGATATTCAAAACCTTCTTGTTCTTTAGAAGGTGATCCAAATGTTCATCATGTTCATGGTGTTCTATACGTTCCAAGAAACTTATTTCATACGTCTTTAAAGACCCAATGAGTTCATCAATAGAATAATTATTTAGATCCTTTGATTCTTGAATCGCCGCTATTTTAGGATCCCACCATTTTGAAAGGGATCTTAAGATCTTGTTAGTGAGTTCAAAATTCAAAAACTTTTACCAAGACTTTTCAAGCTATTGACGACATCCGTGAAGCGGTGTACATGTCGCCGATAGATTCGCTGGTGTCATTTGGAAGAGCTCAAAATCATGCAACAAGAGGTTCACTTTCGAGTCTTTAACTCTACTAGTTCCCCATGCGTGATTTCAAGAGTTCGCCAAATGTCAAAAGCCGCTTTCGCACATAGAAATCCGATTGAACTCGTTCTTGTTCAAAGCGCAAAATAAGGCATTCATAGCCTTTATGCTTAAAGAAAATAACCTTTTCTCCAACCACCATTCGCTCATCGGTTTAGAGGAAGGTTGAAAGCCATTTTCGATGATGTTCCACAAATCCAAGTTCATTGAAAGCATGAAAACTCTCATTCGAGTTTTCCAATATGTGTAGTCCGAACCATTAAAAATGGTGGACGAAAAACCAAAAGCCCTCTTGAAAACTATTTAGAGCCATTTCTCACTGTGTAAACCGAAGAGAAAGAACGTGGCTCTGATACCAATTGTTAGGGATCGAGCGGCACTAAGAGGGGGGGGGGTGAATTAGTGCAGCGGATTAAAAGCGTACTCTTGAATCCGATTTGCGAAAACTCACGTTCGTAGGAAGATCTCGATTTGACGAAAGAGAGTTTGAAAGAAATTGCTTGCTTAAGGGAAATAAGTATGAACTAAATAACTTGCAGCAAAGTAAAGAAATGCTTCAAGAAAGTAAGCACTCACACATTCATGAACACAAGGATGTATAGTGGTGGCCAAATGACCTACATCCACTCTTGAAGCCTTTTCGATGAGGCTCTCTCTTCCACTAGCAATCTCTTTGAAGGGGAAGGATCAAACACCCTTTACAACCCTTTACAATATGTTCACACTTGTACAAGATCTCTCAAGAAAGGGAAGAAGGTGAACACTAGCAAAAGCAAGACTTTACAACACACTTCAAGAACTCAAGACTTAGACTTTTTGCTCAAAGGGTTACCCTTTCACCGGGAAAGGGGGTATTTATAGATCCAAAGTGGATTCAAAATTGGGCTCCAAATTTCAAATAAATTTGGAGTTCCGGTGCTCGTGCTGGGCGTGGAAGGGTGTTGCACGCCTTCGACGGCAGGCGGGTGCTGCTGCTGGCTACCCCGTGTTCCAACAGTAGCTACGATAAAGATCGTAGCTCACCAAGAGCCTGCTACGTGGCATGAGCTACAGTGCTACAGTATGGCTACAGTAGCCTACTAATGCTACAGTAAAATGCTACAGTTAGCATGCACGTAGTTAGTTCAGTTTGGGCCAAAGTTTTAGCCCAACTCATTCTAATCAAGGCCCAATGGGCCCTCACTTTGAGTTATCTAATCCTAACCCAAAATATGTGCTAACTACGAATTTTAAAGACGCTTCCTAAGCTATTACAAAGTCCGCAAGTCAAGTCTTCTTCCGCCGAGCCCGCGAACTTCCGCGGTCTTCCGACGATCCTCGAAACCATCCTACGGACTCCCGGCAAGCTCTGGACTCCACGATCCATCGCACTTGACTTCGGCCCTTGATTTCGCTTTACGTCTTCATCCTTTTCGTAGTTACTCCTGCACAAACAAACTCGATATCCATGGCGCAACTCCGCACTTCTTGGCCCGATGCCCGACGTACGAAGCCTCCTGCCGATAGTAGACCTGCGTAACTCAACACGCAGTTAGACAATAAATCACACTCAATTAGTTTCATCATCAAAATCCGAGATTCAACATATCTCATATCCGAACCTCTACTCGTCGCAACACCTACCATATGTATGTGGCCCTCTAGACCCAATATCGAGCTAGCCATGAGTTATACTTGTCAGAACTCCTTCTGACATAGTGAATTATTATCTCTATAATAATTCACCCAACTCATGGACTACGGACGTACTAGGCCACTACGCCGTAGCCCCCAAACGATACAGGGGAATCCAATCCTTTGGACCTATCTGTCCTCAATTACCATGTATCTATAATCTCTCATCCATCTAATATCCCAGAGACCCTATACCAGGCATAGTGCTGTTAGGCTTATACGGTCTCTCCTCGAGTCTTGCTCTTGTCGGATTCTCCCATAGAACCCTTTCTCTCTCAATCCAAATAACCTTGGCCAAGGATTTATTCGAGTAAGAACACATGGGATATTCCTCTCATAATACTAAGACTAGATGATCCTCTATTGACACTCAATAGCCCTCGTAAGGTTGGCTACCACTCCCAATGACCGACTGTACTAGATCTAGAACTTTTCAAACCTATAAGTCTGGTATCAAAGAGTGGAGTACTCATATAGGACATCCTTGGTGTCTCAAGTCTAAGGACTAGATACACTACTGGGACTACGGAATCACTGTTTGACGTGAGGTATCAATAACCATCCAGCATTCTATAGGCGGATCAATCAGTGAACTCATTCTCCAATAAGCACCTGCAATGTAACCTTAGTGTCCCTACATGAGTAGCTATGAGACCAGCTACCTCCATCATATGAATGGGTATACAACATACCAGTCTATCTAGTTATCTCGATGTCCTTCTCGAGTAACCTATGAGCAAGATAATTTAGGGTCTGTGTTTAAAGGTGAATCGGTCTTATTATCGTGATCTCATCATGATCCGATTCCCATTGCACAGATCCAAGGACATCACAATATATGCAACATGCAAGATAAAGTGATAAAACTCCTAATAATAAGCAAAGAGATTAAGTGCATATTAAGTCACAAGTGTCATCAGTCATGTGATTGGCTTACAGGGCACATATGACTAGCAAAGATATCATTAACTATCCAGCATTCTGTGAGCGAATCAATTAGTGAACTCATTCTCCAATAAGCACCTGCACTATATCCCTAGTGTCCTTGCACGAGCAGCTATGAGACCAGTTGCCTCAATTATATGGATGGATATACAGAATACTAGTTTGTCTAGTTATCTCGATGTCCCTCTCGAGTAGCCTATGACTAAGATTATTTCAGGTCTATATTTAAAGGTGAATCATTCTCATTATCATGATCTCATTATAATTCAATTCTTATTGCATAGATCCATGGACATCACAATATATGCAACATGTAAGATAAAATAATAAAATACCTAAATAATAATAATAATAAGTAAAAAGATTGCATATCATGTCACACGTGCCATCACTCACGTGATTAGCTTACAGGGCACCTATGACTAGCACATCATACCATGTATGATTCAAATTTCAAATCATCATCATAACTTCTCCCCTTTTGTCATCAACAAAAAAGAGAAAAATGCAACTAGCAAGTTTTACATTATTTTAGAACATGCAAGCTAACAAGTTTTTGATATATGAAAGTTGGCAAACTTTTGTTTCAAAAGTTTTTGAAACAAGCAAGCTAGTATTTTTTACTTCTTGAGATGGGCAAGAGCAATTTTTGCTTCTCTTTTGAGATGTGCAAGCTAGTAATTCTTTGCATCTCTTGAGATATGTAAGTTTAGCAATTTTAATCTCTTAATATGTATAAAATAGTAATTTTTACTTCTTGAGATGTATAAGCTGACAGTTCTTGCTCCCCCTTTGTCATTGTCAAAAAGAAGAGAATAATACAATAGTGTAATTCTTTTCCCTTTTCATTAATGTTCAAATCATAACATAAGATATATAACCATAAATACAAAGGAATTATACATAATAAAAATTATATCATGAAAAATATAATATCAAAGATCATGAAAGATCAAGTCATGAATATCAAAAGACATGATTCATTTTGATAAATCTCTTCTTTTGTAAATAGCAAAAAGAAACATAGGAGATCAAATGGTAAATATCTTGATTCATGCATAAGAAATCTCAAATCATCAAGATCATGATTTGGATAAAACTCATTCAAATTCAAATCATCAAATTATCAAAATCATTTTTATAGTTCAAGAGATTCATTAAAAAATGATACAAATAGATTCATCAATCTCTTTTTGAAAACTCGATAAGATAGAGATTGAGAAATTTTCAAGAAAAATGTATTTTCCATTTTTGTTTCAATTTATGTGATTGATTTCATACAAGCATGCCCAAGTTTTTTATGCCAAATCCATGCATCATTGTTTCAAACCAAAAAATAAGTTTCATCACAAAAATCATCAAGATAAACATATAAGCATTTATAGAATTATTCTTATTTGGTATGCAAGCATTAAATTCAAATTTAATTTTATATCACTTGTTACACACATGCTTAATGAATTATGCCTATTAACAAAATATCTTCAATCAAAGGTTTAATTTGTTATAAATAATTTCAATGTTAATGATATTTTGTTTGTTATTTTAGTTAGTGAGCTTTGAAAAGTGTGTTGAATCTCCGATCATAAGCCTTGAGCATCTACTATCAAAATTTTATTTTTGCTCCTAGCTTTTAATTATCAATATTTTTATAAGAAAGGTGGGTTTACTATAGGTACCCATTTGACTTTGGGTCCTATCTTATCGATTGGCATTAAGTCCTTTATAGTTTCTTTAGGAACCCAAATAAATTTATGCTAGCTATAATTTTTGAATGAATATTTATAAGCAAAATGACCATGTCTACCATAAAAATTACACTTAACCTTAGGGGGGACATACAACATTGGTCCTTTAACAAAAGTAGTTGGTTTTTGTTGAGTGTTACTAAAAAAGCTGACTCCTTTCTTTCTATGTATATAACTTTTATTTGCAAGAATCATATTTAATAACTTGTTATCAATTTTAAAATTTTCTAATGTTTGTTGTAGTAATACATTTTTCTTCTTAAGTGAATCTAACTCTTCACACTTAATGCAAGGAGTTAATAAGCATTTATTATACTCATTTTTAAAATTTTTGAATTCATTAGAGAGAGATGCATGATCTTTTTTAACAATTTATATTTTTTTACCTATTAATTTAAAATCATCATATAAATCATGAAAAGTATTTAATAATTCATTATAAGGTAAATGATTTCGATTCAGTCACTTACCTCGTCATTGAGAGCCATCAATGTATAGTTCGCCACCTCATCTTCATTAGTTTGCTTCTCATCTTTAGATGTACTCGATTCATCCTAAGTCACCTTGAGTGCTTTCTTCTTTTTAGGCAACTTCTTCTTCAGTTTTATACACTCATATTTGGAGTGCCCCAGCTTCTTGTACTCATAGCAAGTGGTTGTGTACTTTTTGAGTTTAGTTTTAGATTCTTGTTTTAGTTTTGTCTTGTTTATTTTCATGAACTTTTTGAATTTTTTATGAGTTCTATATCATCTTCACTTGAGCTCTCACTTGAGTGGTCTTCTTTGGTTCAAAGTGTAATAACCTTCATGTTCTTTGGAAGGTTATCCTCATGTTCGTCATATGCCAAATAAGTCATTTCATATATCATCAATAAATCGATGAGTTCTTTCAATGGAACATTGTTTAAGTCCTTTGCCTCTTGTATTACAGTTACTATCAGATCCCAAGTCTTTAGAAGGGATCTTAGAATCTTGTTTATAAGTTCAAGATTAGAATCTTGTTTACAAGTTTAAGTCCGGTAAGTCTAGGTTTCTTTTAGCAAACTTCCGGCGAACTTCCGATGGACTTCTGATGAACTCTCCGTAATCTTCTAGTGGACTCCCGGGAAGCTCCTGAACTTCACGATGATCCACTTGACGAGTTCCGACGAGCTTCTTTGGCAAGCTCTGATCTTCTCGGTGAGCTTCGGCTAACTTCCAATGAACTTCCGATGAACACTTCGGCAAGCTCTTGGTGAATTCTTTGCTAATTCCAGTAACACTCCCGACGAACTTTTGAACTTCTGACGAACTCTCGGACTCCCAACAAATCGATCGAACTTGACTCCAGCACTTCATTTTGCTTTTTGCTATCGTAGTTAATCCTACACACTTTTCTCAACATATGGATTAGATCAATAATAAATCAATTGATTTCATCATCAAAATTTGAGATTCAACAATCTCTCCATTTTTTATGATGACAACCAATTGATGACGGAATTAACTCTCCCTATCTATATGCCATACTTGAGAAAAGACACACTTGAGTGCAAAGTCTTTGAATTCAAACACCAAACCGATAAGTTTCATGCATTTAAACTTATCAGCATGCACAATATGATACTCTAATCATGATTTTTCATCTCAAAATATGATACCACGTATTTATCACAATACAAAAATAATGTCAAAGCATGACATCCATTTTCAAGTCTAATATCAAATGATGATAGACAACCATCATTTCCAAGTATGATACAAACTTCAAGTATGAAATTTAGCAAGATTCACATTTCAAGTTTGATACAAGATGACGATTCATCATTCTGAGGCATGATACCAATTGCAAGTAAGAAATTAAGCATGATACAAACTTCATGTTTGATCCCAAATGATAATTTATCATATCGAGGTACGATATCAATGATAAGTTCGATACCAAATTAAAACAATAGATATTCACCGAATAAAGTATGATAATGAGCATGATTTTTAAGTATGAAACTTTTTCAAAGATCCATGCTACATTTCAAGCATTTATGATGATTTTAAGCATTTATGATATATTCAAGCATTTATGATGCATATGATACTTTTTATGCTTTTATGATACAAACAATATGTTTTATGCATTTATGATACAAAGAGTATTTCAAACATTCATAATACTAAGCATGATACATCTCAAGTATTCATCAATTTGCCACTTTTGCCCCCTTTGTCATCAACAAAAAGGAAATGGGCAATCATTTTGTGCAAGCAAATTTTATGCAAGCAAATGTGATCAGATTCTTCTTGAAAAGGAAAAGGAGAAGGAAAGGTCCATGATACCATCAAGAGGAATCGAGATATTAAAATTTCATGAATAATATTATGAAAAACAATCCATTCATGCTATTGAAAATTCATGACATAGAAAGCTAGAGATTCGCAATAAGAACTAATTTCATATTTTCATCAAATAAAATTCGTGAAGTAGAAGAAAAAAAGATCAGGCTATTAAAAAAAATTCATAAAAACTTCTTTTCATCAAGAGCTCATGGCATAAGAAAAATAAAGAGAAAAAAGCTTGTGACATATAAAGAAAGCAATCCGTTCAAGCTAACGGAAATTGAGTTCATCAAGAGCTAAAGTGTATCATTTCATGACGTAGAATCCGTGAATGGCATTTTCATGAAGTAAATTTCATGAATTAAAATTCATGAATGTCATTTCTATCAAATTTATGAATGCTGTTTTTATCAAATAAATTCATAATCTTTGCAAAAATTCATAAGTCAATAAAATCTATTTCTTATAAAAAAATCACTAGAGTGAAATCCGTGAAAGATACATTAGTCAATAAAATCCATGAGTGAGGGTTTTAAGAGTATCAAATGATAGAGCAAGGGTATTAAGAGTTCATGAAATAAATTTGATACCAAAATAAGAGGAAGATACCAAGATAGAAACGAAATAAATTCATGAAAGATCCATTTATGAAAAATCAAGAAGATGATACCAAGATAGGAGGAAGATAGAAACGACATCGAAAAATTTTGAAAAAGGCATACAACAAACTCATGCATTCAGACAGTTTAACATGTTTAATTAATGCATCATACAAAATTTAAATGTGTTGAATCTCGGATTTTGATGATAAAATCAATTGGTGAAATATTTGCTCTAATCTATATTGTCAAAGATAAGTGTGCAGGGATCAACTACGATGGGTTAGAAACATAAAGTGATTTACCAAGGTCAAGTCCGTCAGGTGTTCAAGAGTTCATCGAAAGTCCGAAGGATCGTCAAAAGTGTTGCCGGAACCAGTTAAGATCGAATCAGGAACTTGCTGGAGTTTTTGGAAGTTCGTCGCAAAGATCATCGAAGGTTCACGAAACTTTGTCGAGAAGGTTCAGAAGGTTGTCCAAGACTCGTTGAGCGTGCCATATAAGCCGGGAGCATGTTGGGAAGACGTCGGAAGTAATCCGAGGGAAATATCGGAGGACCGCTGAAGTCTCATCGAAAAGCTCGTCGGAATAAGACTTGAAGAAAGTCAGCTTAAATCGCTGTTAATTATGTTTTTAATTTCGTAGTTAGCATGTACATAGGGCAAAGATTTTGAATTAATCTTGCTCTAAGTTGGTAGGGGCCAACCGGGTCCTTACTGGGCCTTTTGGGCCTTGAACAAGGCCCATTCAGCAAAGCTGAATGGGCCAGGCGGTAGCACCGCCTGGCAGCCGTGTGCTGGGCGGTACTATCGCCCAGCCTGGAGCGATAGTGCCGCCTGACTACTTTGGTCAGCGACGGTAGTACCGCCTGCTCCAGGCGGTAGCACCGCCTGCACAGTGTTAGTCTGGCGACTAACAGGTGGTAGTACCGCCTCTGACAGGTGGTAGTACCACCCAGATTTGGGAATTCCAAATTTGATTTCAAATTTAGAGCTCAATTTTGAATCTATTTTGGATCTATAAATACCCCCCATTTCTCAGCTGAAAGGGTAACCCTTTTTTAGAGTTAGAATCTTGGTTTTGAGTCTTTGAAAGGTCTTGAAAAGTCTTGTTCTTGCTAAGTGTTCACCTCCTTCTTCTTCTTGAGAAATCTTAGAAGAGTGTGAACTTCTTGTAAAGGGTTGTAAAAAGGGGTATTGGTCCTTCCCCTTCAAAGGATTGCTAGTGGAAGTGCGGAGCCTCATCGGGAAGGCTTCAAGAGTGGAAGTAGGTCATTTGACCGAACCACTATACATCATTGTGTTCTTGAATGTGTGAGTGTTTACATTTTTGAATCATTTCATTACTTAGCTGCAAATTGTTTAGTTCCTTGCTACTTCATTTACTTAAGCAACTTCTTACAAGTTCTCTTTCATCGAATCGAAATCTTCCTACGAACTTGTCTTTATACGAAATCGGCTTCAAAGTTACATTTTTAATCCGCTGCACTAATTCACCCCCCCTCTTAGTGCCTTTTCGATCCTAACAAAATGAATGTGTGAACCATAACATAGAGAATATAAAGAGAGTTAAGAAGTACATTACAACTCATAAACTCATAGTACACAAGGAGTACAACATACAAACTACACATCAAGTGGTACACCAAAGTGTCTAAACAATGTATTAATTTTACTATGTACTTGTCGCACTTCAGATAGCATCTCATCATGTTACAATTTGAGTTGAGCTTGTTGTGATTTGAGTTGATTCAATTGAGTCATTATTAGATCGACAGATGATGAAGGTTCTGGATCCGTCGGTGCAACCTCAAAGGGACTAGGAAGAGGAGACTGATTCCCCCTAAATATAGGTGTTTCAAGTTTGGGTTCAGGAGAGGGAGGATCGGTTCTTCTAGGTGGCCTAGTCCAAATTCCATTTATTAGTGTGCACCTCAATCATCTAAGGAAACATAAAGTGATTTACAAAGGTCAAGTCCGTCAAGTGTTCAAGAGTTCATCGAAAGTCCGAAGGATCGTCAAAAGTGTTGCCGGAACCAGCTAAGATCGAATCAGGAACTTGCCGGAGTTTTCAGAAGTTCGTAGCAAAGATCGTCGAAGGTTCACGGAACTTTGTCGAGAAGGTTCGGAAGGTTGTCGAAGACTTGTTGAGCGTGCCATATAAGCCGGGAGCATGCTGGGAAGACGTCGGAAGTAATCCGAGGGAAATATCGGAGGACCGCCGAAGTCTCATCGAAAAGCTCGCTGGAATAAGACTTGAAGAAAGTCAGCTTAAATCGCTATTAATTATGTTTTTAATTTCATAGTTAGCACGTACTTAGGGCAAGGATTTCGAATTAATCTTGCTCTAAGTTGGTAGGGGCCAACCGGGCCCTTACTGGGCCTTTTGGGCCTTGTACAAGGCCCATTCAACAAAGCTGAATGGGCCAAGCGATAGAACCGCCTGTGCCAGGCGATAGAACCGCCTGTGCCAGGCGATAGCACCGCTTGGCAGCCGTGTGCTGGGCAGTACTACCACCCATCCTGGAGCGGTAGTACCGCCTGACCACTTTGGTCAGCAGTGGTAGTACCGCTTGCTCCTGGCGGTAGCACCGCCTACACAGTGTCAGTCTAGCGATTGACAGGCGGTAGTACCGCCTTTGATAGGTGGTAGTACCGCCTAGACCCGGGAATTCCAAATTTGATTTCAAATTTGATTTCAAATTTGGAGCCCAATTTTGAATCCATTTTGGATCTATAAATACCTCCCCTTTCTCAGCTGAAAGGGTAACCCTTTTTGAGAGTTAGAATCTTGGTTTTGAGTCTTTGAAAAGTCTTGTTCTTGCTAAGTGTTCACCTCCTTCTTCTTCTTGAGAAATCTTGTAAGAGTGTGAACTTCTTGTAAAGAGTTGTAAAAAGGGGTATTGGTCCTTCCCCTTCAAAGGATTGCTAGTAGAAGTGTGGAGCCTCATCGGGAAGGCTTCAAGAGTGGATGTAGGTCATTTGACCGAACTACTATACATCATTGTGTTCTTGAATGTGTGAGTGTTTACATTTCTGAATCATTTCATTACTTAGCTGCAAATTGTTTAGTTCCTTGCTACTTCATTTACTCAAGCAACTTCTTACAAGTTCTCTTTCATCGAATCGAAATCTTCCTACAAACTTGTCTTTATACGAAATCGGCTTCAAAGTTACATTTTTAATCCACTGCACTAATTCACCCCCCCCCCTCTTAGTGCCTTTTCGATCCTAACAATTGGTATCAGAGCCAGGTTTACTCTCATATTGGTTTAAAACCCAAGAGAGATGGCCTACTCCGGTATGCAAGAAGGTCACTCCATTACTCGTCCGCCTATGTTTAATGGGTCAGATTATACGTATTGGAAGACTCGTATGAGGATTTTTCTCATTTCTATGGATTTCGAACTTTGGAATATTATTGAAAATGGATTTGCAAAATCTTCTCTTCCGATGAGTGAGTGGAATGAATCGGAAAGAAAGATTTTTGCTCTCAATGCAAAGGCTATGAATGCCTTATTTTGTGCACTTGATAAGAATGAGTTTAATCGGGTTTCTATTTGCGAATCGGCATTTGATATTTGGCACACTCTTGAAATCACTCATGAAGGCACTAGCTGAGTGAAAGAGTCCAAAATCAACATTCTTATGAACTTTTTAAGATGAAACCAAATGAGTCCATTGGAGACATGTACACCCGCTTTACGGATGTCATCAATGGACTTAAAGCTCTTGGTAAAGGTTTTTCTAACTTTGAGTTGGTAACTAAAATTTTAAGATCCCTTCCAAAGAGTTGGGATCCAAAAGTTACGGCCATTCAAGAGGCCAAGGATCTTAAAATATTTCTGCTTGAAGAACTTATTGGGTCTCTAATGACCTATGAGATGACGTGCCATGCTCATGAAGAGCTTGAGAACCCCCTTCCAAAGAACAGGAAGGATATGGCACTTAGAACACAAGAAGACCACTTGAAAGAAACATCAAGTGATGAGGATAGTGACAAAGACATTGCACTTTTGACTCGAAAGTTTAAAAAATTTATAAGAAGGAACAAATTTAAAAATGACATAAAGAATAAATTTGAACACAAAAAGGACTAAGTTATTTGCTATGAATGCAAAAAGAAAGGACACTTCAAGCATGAATGCCCTCAAGCCAAGAAGAAGTAACCCAAGAAGAAGAAAGCAATCAAGGCTACATGGGATGATTCAAGTGACTCCGAGGTCGAAGAGGCAAACAACAAAGAGGAGGCTAACTTCGCTTTAATGGCCCTTCGAGAAGAGGTTAGTGAATTATTTAGTGAAGAATTATCTTTCGATGAGCTTTCTATCGCTTTTCATGAGTTATTTGATGAATGTAGAACTATTAGTAAGAAGTTCAATTTGCTTAAGAAAGAGCATGCTTTATTGCAAAATAAGTTCAATAGCCTCCAAACTCCTTCTCTACCCATGCTCTAAGTGTGAGCACTTAGAAGAAATAAAAGGAGAACTTGCTACTTAAAGAGACCTTAAACAAGTTCAAGGTCGGTAGCAAGGGTTTGGACATGATTCTTGCAAACAAGGGTCACGTCGGAAATAGAAGTGGAATAGGATTTGTGAGTGGATCTCATCAAAATCCCACCACATTTATTAAAGGACCCATATTGCATGTATCACCCCATTTGAAATGTAATTTTTGTGGTAAAATGGGACATGTTGCTTACAAATGCCCGTTCAAGAAAATTAGTCCACAAAAATTAATATGGGTTCCCAAAGGAACCATAAACAACTCAATGCCAAATTACAAATTAAGTAGATCAATTTGTAAGGCACCCAAAATTAAATTGGTACCTAAAACCATCCTCTTTATAGACAAACTCATAAGCTAGAGCAAGAAATGGTATCTTGATAGTGGACGCCAAGGCACATGACCAGAGATCCATCTCATTTCTCTATGCTCACTAGCAAAGAAGAAGGGTATGTCACCTTCTGAGACAACAACAACAACAAGGGTAAAATCATTGGCAAAGGAACCATTGGTAACAAATCAAGTTTTTCAATTGATGATGTCTTGTTAGTTGATGGTTTAAAACATAATCTTTTAAGCATTAGTCAATTGTGTGATAAAGGCTATGTTATTAGATTTGAATCTAATGTTTACATCATTGAAAAACCAAACAATAACATATCCATGATTGCTTTAAAACAAAACAATGTCTATACCATAAATATTGATGAATTATGTAATGAAATATGTTTTTCGGTTTTAAATGATGATGCTTGGCTTTGGCATAGGAGATTAGGCCATGCAAGCATGAAACTAATTTCTAAGATTTCATCTAGAGAATTAGTAAGAGGCATCCTAAACATGAAATTTGTTAAGGACAAGGTATGTGATGTATGTCAACAAAGAAAATAAATAAAGACTAGTTTCAAATCAAAAAATCAAATTAGCACCACTAGACTATTGCAATTGATCCATTTGGACTTATTTGGACCAATTGACATAACAAGCCTAGGAGGTAGCAAATATGCTTTTGTAATTGTGGATGACTATAGTAGATACACTTGGACTTATTTCTTGGCTCATAAAAGTGATTGTTTCAAATGTTTTTCTAAATTTTGTAAACTCACTCAAAATAAAAAAGGTTTTATGATATCATCAATTCGAAGTGATCATGGAGGTGAATTTCAAAATCATGACTTCCAAAATTTTTATGAAATAAACGGATATGATCATAACTTCTCTACTCCAAGAAATCCACAACAAAATGGAGTAGTGGAAAGGAAAAATAGAAGTTTGCAAGAAATGGCTAGAACCATGTTAAATGAATACAATTTACCAAAATATTTTTGGGTCGAAGCTATAAATACGGCTTGCCATGTTATGAATAGAGTTCTAGTGAGACCATCCCTATCTAAAACTCCATATGAATTATGGAATGACAAAAAACCCAATGTTTCTTATTTTAAAGTTTTTGGTTGTAAATGCTTTATCTTAAATGAAAAGGATGCCTTAGGAAAATTCGAAGCAAAATCCAATGAAGGTATATTTCTTGGTTATTCTTCCGTTTCTAAGGCTTTTCATGTTTTCAACAAAAGAACCTTAGTTATAGAAGAATCTATTCATGTGGTTTTTAATGAAATTTCCGAATTTAAGAAAAAATATTTTGATGATGATTTTGGCTTTGATAATTTGAATTTGAATGAACCCTCTCCTCAAAACGACAACTTGGATGCATCTTCTTCCTAAACCTTCTTACCCAAGGAATGGAAGTAAATAGATGCTTATTCTAAGGAGTTGATTATAGGAGATGCATCGAAAGGGGTTCAAACTCGCTCTTCTTTCAAAAAATTTTATACCCATGCCGCTTTTCTTTCTCAAATTGAACCAAAATGCATTGTTGATGCCCTGAAAGATGATTCTTGGGTTATCGCAATGCAAGAAGAATTGAATCAATTTGAGAGGAATGAGATATGGAAGCTTGTTCCTAGACCTAATGACCACTTAGTTATTGGTACTAAGTGGGTCTTTAGAAACAAGCAAGATGAATGTGGTATCGTGGTTAGAAACAAGGCTAGACTAGTGGCCAAAGGTTTCAACCAAGAAGAAGGTATCGATTACGAAGAAACCTTCACTCCGGTGGCAAGATTAGAAGCCATTAGGATGCTCCTTACCTATGCTAGTAGAAATGATTTCAAATTATTTTAAATGGATGTCAAAAGTGCATTCTTAAATGGTTTTATCTCTGAAGAAGTGTATGTCGAACAACCACCTGGATTTGAAAATTCTCTTCTACCTGACCATGTGTTTAAGCTAACTAAGGCTTTATATATGGTCTAAAACAAGCCCCTAAGGCTTGGTATGAGAGGCTTAGTTCCTTTTTAATTTCAAATGATTTCACTAAAGGCAAGGTTGATACTACATTATTTATTAAACATTTTAAAAATAATTTTTTTATTGTTTAAATTTATGTTGATGATATTATTTTTGGTTCTTCGGATGAATCACTATGTAAATCTTTTGCCAAGTGTATAAGTCATGAATTTGAGATGAGTCTAATGGGAGAGTTAACCTTCTTTCTTGGATTACAAATTAAACAACTTAGTAATGACATATTCCTTAATCAATCTAAATATACATTAGAATTGTTAAAACGATTTAATATGGACAGCTCAAAAGACATCCACACTCCAATGAATACTTCCACCAAGTTAGACTTGGATGAAGGTGGAGAAAATTTTGATGAAAAGACATATAGGGGCATGATAGGTAGCTTGCTCTATCTTACTGCAACTAGGCCGGATATCATGTTTAGTGTGGGACTTTGTGCGAGATTTCAAGCTAATCCTAAATTGTCTCACCTTAAAGCCATTAAAAGAATTTTTAGATATCTTAAAGGTACTCCTAATCTAGGATTATGGTATCCAAAATCTGATGACTTTAATTTGATAGCCTATGCAGATACGGATTTTGGTGGATGTAGAATAGATAGAAAGAGTACATCTAGAACATGCCAATTTTTAGGACATGCACTCATTTCTTGGACTTCCAAGAAACAAAATTCGGTTGTAATATCTACGACGGAAGCCGAATACATAGCCGCAAGTGCATGTTGTGCTCAAGTCATTTGGATGAAAAATACATTAGAAGATTATGGAATTCATTTAAATAACATTCCTATAAAATGTGATAATACAAGTGCTATTTGTCTTACAAAAAATCCTATTCAACACTCTAGAACTAAACATATTGACATAAGACATCACTTTATACGAGATCATGTTAACAATAACGATGTTACTCTTGAATTTATCGATACAAAATATTAATTAGCGGATATTTTTATAAAACCTTTAAATGAGGAACAATTTGAATTCATTAGGAGGGAATTAGGCATGTTAAACTGCCCTAATAAATAAGTTTTATTGTATGAGATTTTTTTTCAGTTTTCAACGATTTGAACTTCTCTCGGATTTCTTCTTGAAATTTTGGATTTCTTTTTGACATCATCCTATCCTTGAAATCTTTGAAAACAAGTTCATGATAAATAAAAAAAAGGGAAAATTTGGGCCAGCGGTAGTACTGCTTGAACCGGCGGTAGTACCGCCTGGGTACTCTGCTCCCAGGCGGTAGCACCGCTTGGTTAGCGGTAGTACCGCCCGAACACCCCCAAATAAAAGGGGGTGTTAGGGTCGACGGTAGAACCGACCAAAAACCCTCTCTAAGCCCTCTCCTCCTCATTTGCCTTCCTCCTAAGGTCTCTCCACTCCATTGTTCCTCCTCCTAAAGGGAAATCAAAGGGATTTTTGTGATTCAAGCTCAAAACAAGGTAGTAAGTTGAAATCTTTTCTTCTATTCATAAATTACTTATCTTGTCCTTATTTTTTCCTTTTATTTGTTCATCATCTATAGATATAGACATGGCTCCAAAGAAATCAACAAGGGGTAAAGGGAAAAGGGTGGAAGGAGATTCATTTCATCTAACTCTTTTTAGATCTAGTAAGGTAGCCTTAGGATACCCAAAGTTTGATTGTAAAACCATACATAAGGGTAAATATGTTGATCTAGGTGACCTAGGTAACCTAGAACCTATTAGATGGTTTGTTAATCTAAATGCTCTACACATCTTGCAAATTGATGAACCAATCTATCCTAGGTTGGTTAAGCTATTCTATGCCAACATGATTATTGAAGATGATGTTTTGTCCACCTATGTGTTAGGAACTACAATTCAAATATCTGATCATATTATATGTGAGTTACTAGGAATTGAAGAACAAAATAGAGGATGTTACTTAAGAGGGCAATGGGATATGGATGCGGTCGGAGCTACCCACTCCGAAGCTTTAGAAATGATTTTTGCAAATCCTAACTTAGGCATCATCCCTAAAAGCTACGAGCATTTATTACCGTTTAACTCGAAATTACTTCATCATATTATTATAAACATTCTACTTCTGAAGCAGTTTCATCCTGATGAAATGAGTATGTTAGAGCTAAATACAATATATTGGATTATGACTAGGCAAAACAACTACTTTGGTTATTTGATTAAACAACATATGATAGAAATTTTCTCTAAAAACTCGATGTTGTCATATGGTGGGTTGATCACAAGACTCATTTTTGCCCATAACATTTGTGTGTCACCCGACGAGGAAGTAATAATGGCTGATAAATATAGCATAATTAATAGAAGACTTCTGAAGTGGCTTAGATATACCTTTAGAGATGGCATTTGGATTAGGCAACCTAGAAGGGATGATACAGTTCCTCCACTAGAAGAGCAACCTGAAACACCAATCTTTAGGGGAAATGAATCTCCTCCGCCTTGTCCTGTTGATCTAGCACCGTTTGAGCCAGCTCCTACTCCATCTACTGAAGATCCGATCATGCTTGCCTTACATCAGATCTCATCACAGCAAACTAAAATTCTGAAGGAAATGCAACTAATGAACCGCAGAATAGATCACTTGTATAGGCATTTTGGCGTTCCTCCTTCGAAGTAGCTGCTGTTCTCTATTTTAAAACACATGTCCTATTATGCTCTTGTTCACTTGTATGGATGATATTGTGTTGTTACTTTCATCTACTCAGCTTTTGAATGAACTTTCTTATTTCGATTTGATCGTAATTTTGACTTGATACCCTCCTTCTTGTGACTACTTTTTCGAATGGTTTCTTGCTCTCCCCATAGCTTACTTAATCACATGAGTGATCTCTTCTTTTTGTTGATGACAAAGGAGGAGAAAAATATAATTTATCATGATGGAGTAATTGTTGAAATATGCTTAAAGTGAAATATGATTTAATTATATCGCATTGCAAGTGCTTAAAAACTCTTACTCTTGAGATAAGCTACTCTTTAATATCATGCATTTATTGTAGGTGTAAATACTTTGACATTGTTTAAAGTACATTGTTTTTAGTATTGATGCCTAAGCTTGTCTTTTAAGCTTTATATGGTATGACATCTATATGATTTGACTTAAAATTCAAAAGATTAAATTCAAATATCTTTTTACCTTCTCAATTACATGGCATATAGATAGGGGGAGTTGAGTTTAACTCCATCATCAATTGATTGTCATCATCAAAAAGGGGGAGATTGTTGAATCTCAGATTTTGATGATAAAATCAATTGGTGAAATATTTGCTTCTAATCTATATTGTCAAAGATAAGTGTGCAGGATCAACTACAATGGGTTAGAAACATAAAGTGATTTACCAAGGTCAAGTCCGTCAGGTGTTCAAGAGTTCATCGAAAGTCCGAAGGATCATCAAAAGTGTTACCGGAACCAGTTAAGATCGAATCAAGAACTTGCTGGAGTTTTCGGAAGTTCGTCGCAAAGATCGTCGAAGGTTCAAGGAACTTTGTCGAGAAGGTTCAGAAGGTTGTCGAAGACTTGTTGAGTGTGCTATATAAGCCGGGAGCATGCTGGGAAGACGTCGGAAGTAATCCAAGGGAAATATCGGAGGACCGCTGAAGTCTCATCGAAAAGCTCGTCGGAATAAGACTTGAAGAAAGTCAGCTTAAATCACTGTTAATTATGTTTTTAATTTTGTAGTTAGCATGTACTTAGGGCAAGGATTTTGAATTAATCTTGCTCTAAGTTGGTAGGGGCCAACTGGGCCCTTACTGGGCCTTTTGGGCCTTGAACAAGGCCCATTCAAAGAAATGGGCCAGCGTAGCACCGCAGCCGTGGTGCTGGTGGTACTATCGCCACTCGGAGCGGTAGTACCGCCTGGCCACTTTGGTCAGCGGCGGTAGTACCGCCTGCTCCAAGCGGTAGCACCGCCTGTACAGTGTCAGTCTGGCGACTGACAGGCGGTAGTACCGCCTCTGACAGGCGGTAGCACCGCCCAGACCCGGGAATTCCAAATTTGATTTCAAATTTGGAGCCCAATTTTGAATCCATTTTGGATCTATAAATACCCCCCCTTTCTCAGCTGAAAGGGTAACCCTTTTTGAGAGTTAGAATCTTGGTTTTGAGTCTTTGAAAAGTCTTGTTCTTACTAAGTGTTCACCTCCTTCTTCTTCTTGAGAAATCTTGTAAGAGTGTGAACTTCTTGTAAAGGGTTGTAAAAAGGGGTATTGGTCCTTCCCCTTCAAAGGATTGCTAGTGGAAGTGCGGAGCCTCATCGGGAAGGCTTCAAGAGTGGATGTAGATCATTTGACCGAACCACTATACATCATTGTGTTCTTGAATGTGAGTGTTTACATTTCTGAATCATTTCATTACTTAGCTGCAAATTGTTTAGTTCCTTGCTACTTCATTTACTCAAGCAACTTCTTATAAGTTCTCTTTCATCGAATCGAAATCTTCCTATGAACTTGTCTTTATACGAAATCGGCTTCAAAGGTATATTTTTAATCCACTGCACTAATTCACCCCCCCTCTTAGTGCCTTTTCGATCCTAACAAAATGAATGTGTGAACCATAACATAGAGAATATAAAGAGAGTTAAGAAGTACATTACAACTCATAAACTCATAGTACATAAGGAGTACAACATACAAACTACACATCGAGTGGTACACCAAAGTGTCTAAACAATGTATTAATTTTACTATGAACTTGTCGCACTTCAGTTAGGATCTCATCATGTTACAATTTGAGTTGAGCTTGTTGTGATTTGAGTTGATTCAGTTGAGTCATTATTAGATCGACAGATGATGAAGGTTCTGGATCCGTCGGTGCAACTTTAAAGGGACTAGGAAGAGGAGACTGATTCCCCCTAAATATAGGTGTTTCAAGTTTGGGTTCAGGAGAGGGAGGATCGGTTCTTCTAGGTGGCCTAGTCCAAATTCCATTTATTAGTGTGCACCTCAATCATCTAAGGAGATATTTATTGATTACATTGTATCTATCTACCTTAATGATCTCTTCATCTGGTGGTATCATAATACTATGTACATGCAATAACCTAGTGATTAAACCACCGTAAGGAAGCATTAAATCTTTAGTAGAAATGTCAATCATGTTTTATCAAATTAAATACCAAAAATAATTTTGATGTCCATTCATGATCCAATATATTGTTCCTAGCTTCATTTGACTTACCTCATCATTATAATATTGCTTTAGGAGTAAAATACTTATTATGATATGATGAAGTAACTTAGAATTAAAGGGCAACATGTGTTCACAACTATTAAGGACAATCGACATGGGTTTCCAAAAACGATACCCAAAGCTTCGGAATAGGTGACTCCAATTGCATCGAGGTCCCATTGACATCTAAAGTAGCAATCTCTTCTTTTCTTGAAAATTCCTATGAGGTTATAAATCACACTGTCCATAATAGGTCTATGGTGCCCTAAGAGGTAGGTAGATACATTATCGTCTTCGTCTATATTCAAGTTATTGTAGAATAAGCGAACAAGCCTAGGGTATATAGGTTCACTAATTTATAAAATATGTAAAACATCTAGGTTAGCAAACCATTGGATGGGCTCTAAGTTCCCTAATTCTTCTAGATCTACATATTTACCTTTGTGTACATTTCTAAATTCAAAGTTAGGGAACTACTGATATGAACCAAATCAAGCTAGTCAAGACTCAATCAAGATTCTATGGTTGCAAGAAGAGCCTAAAATGGTCAACATGATCATGAAGAGAGAAGGACAAATTTGAAGACCTCATCTTGAAGAATAAAAATCCATTTAGCCATGTTTACCAAAATTCATGAATTAGGAATATGAATATTATTTAATGCATTCATTCCCTTTGTACTATCCTCATACTATATAAATGAGGTTGACTCTCAATGTAAGACAAACAATTTGGGAAGTATAACAATTCTTCAACACCGGTGAGTGTTTTATTTTTAAGTTCTTGCATGAACTTTAGAACTTATCAGGCTTTTCTGCTTATGGCATTCAAACCAAATCTTTGCTTTTCCTTTGACTTATCAGACTTGTTAGTTTGTGGCATCTTAAGGGAATTCAAAGTGCTATTCTAGTTATTTTATCAATTTTATATTGATAAATAATTAGAATAGTTTCCCTTCCTTCATTCTTGAACGATCCGCCTTGTTTCAATTCGTTAGAGGGTGTCAATTTGCATTCCATATGTATTATAGCTCTTTAGCTATTGGGGTGTATGGTTGCTAAGTTGATGATTTCCATCATTTGGTATCAGAGCACGACTCAAGTTTGAGGTTTGCTTATCCATTATCCTTTAGCTTTTCCCTATTCTCTTATTCTTCTTTTATCACGATATTCATAATTGATATTCTTCCTTCCTCCTTATTACTGTGTTTCTTGTGCTATTACTGTTTGTTTTTCATTTTTTTCCCCTCACTTTATCGTCAAAAAAAGAAAGAGAAACAGAAAGTTAAAAAAAAAAGAGAGAAAATCAAAAGTAAAAAAAAAGGAGAGGAAAGCAAGATCAAAGAATAAAAAAAGAGAGGAGAAGATCAAAGGTCAAAAAAAAAAGAAAGAAAGAAAGAAAGAGATCGAAATTATAAAAAAAAATTTGTGAATTCAGGGACTTCTTGAAAATTACAGAATTCTATCTTCATAATTTTGAATTCTTGTTTCAGGTTTGGAATTTTTTTTCTTATTCCAGAAAATTTTCTTTATTCATTTGATACTTGAATTCTAATCTTTGCTTATTATTGAAGTGTATTACACACACCTTTAAATTGGCTTACATTTTAAAGGCCAAACTTGGCTTACATTTTTTTTACTTTTATATCCAATTTCAATACCCTTGAATTGCCACAATCTGAATTGTTTGTTTAAGTTTCTTAGTTAATCTAAGAACTCAAAGAACAAACCAAGAGGTAAAAGGCAAGAGTAGTGAGATCAATATCGAGAAAAGCCAAACATTGTGTGAAAACACGAGTGGAGTGAATCAAATCTTGAGTGAAACATGTGAGGGAGTGTTGGTGAGGCTATTCTAACTTTGTTTTGCAGGTTGCAAACATGTCTAAAGAAAAAGACGCGAGTTCTTCATCAAATGATCTTTTGCTTCAAGCAATGCAACAATAATTTGAACATATATTCAAAGTGATAGGAGATGTAAGAGATCATCTAGAAAGGCATGATGATATAATTAATAGATTGGAAGATGAACCACAGCATAGGAGACAACCAGCATTTGTCCACGATGAATATAATGGCAGAGATGATCTCGACGATGACTAAGTCACTCTAATTGGTCAAGATGTTAATCCTACGAGACAAACTAGGAGAGGATGATTTGATGGTGTGGACAGAAACATAGGCAGCATCAAAATGAAAATTCCTTCTTTTCAAGGAAAGAATAATCCAGATACTTATTTGGAGTGGGAACGAAAAGTGGAGCTGATCTTTGAATGTCACAACTACTCCGAAGAGAAAAAGGTAAAATTAGCCGCTGTTGAATTTTATGATTATGCTATAATTTGGTGGAATCAATTATGCAAAGATAGACATAGAAATGGTGAAAGGCCCTTAGAGACTTGGTTAGAGATGAAACAAATCATGAGGAGGAGATTCGTCCCAAGTCATTACTATCGGGATTTACATCAACGACTATAAACTTTGACACAAGGTTCCATGAGTGTTGATGAATATCACAAGGAGATGGAGATAGCTATGATAAGGGCTAATGTGGAGGAAGACTGTGAGGCTACAATGGCTCAATTCTTGAGTGGATTAAACAAGAACATTGCTGATCTTGTGGAATTGCAGCATTATGTGGAGATTGAGGATATGGTGAATATGGCCATGAAGATTGAGAGACAACTCAAAAGAAAAGACACAAGGTATGATTCAAAACCTTATTCGGGTTCTTTTTCATCTTGGAAATCGAATTGGAGTAAAAAGGATGATAAACCCATTGTTAAGAATAAAATTGATGGAATTAAAGGCAAAAATGAATTTGGCAGCAAGGGTAAAGGTGAGAATCAACCTAATCAAAGTAGAGGTATTAAGTGTTTTAAGTGCCTTGGGCATGGACATATAGCACGTGAATGTCCTAATAAGAGAGTTATGATTATAAGAGATGGGAATATAGAATCTGAAAGTAAAAGAGAGGATGATGATGACATTCCAGAGGATACTAGTGACGTAGAGTATGCTAAAGGTGAAATTTTGGTTATTCAAAATGTACACTTAGTTTGCAAAGTAAAAATAATGAACATGGTGAACAACGTGAAAATCTATTTCATACTTATTGTTTGATTGCTAATAAGTTATGCAATGTGATTGTTGATAGCAGAAGTTGAACCAATGTGGCAAATACCTTGCTCATGGAGAAACTGAAATTGCCTACTATCAAACATCCAAAACCTTACAAGTTGCAATGGTTGAATGATAGTGGTGTAGTAAAGGTAAATCATCAAGTGTTAGTTCATTTTTCAATTGGTAGATATAAGGATGAAGTTTGGTGTGATGTGGTACCTATGTATGCTGGTCACATGTTGTTGGGGAGACCATGGCAATATGATCATAGGGTAACACATGATGGGTTCGAGAATCATTATTCCTTAATCATGGATGGACAGAAATATCAGCTTGGACCGTTGCCTTCGAAGACAATTCTTAAAGACCAGATGGGCATAAAACAACAATATGAGGAGCTTGAGTCTTCATTAACCAAAACTTTTGGGAGGAAGCAAGAAAGAGAGAAAAAAGAAAAAGATGAGATGAGTGATAAAAATAAGAGTATTGGGAAACACAAGGGGAGAGAAAACAAGGAAGGCTTAAGTGAAAGAAAAATGAGTGTTTATGCCAAAATGAGTGATGTAAAAAAGGCCTTAACCATGAGGCAGCCCTTACTTGTACTTATGTACAAGGACATTTTGATTTCTTCTAACAAAATTGACAAAAGTTTGCCTAGTGTTATTGTTGATCTTTTGCAGGAAAATAAGGATATCTTTCCCGAAGAAGTTCTCAATGGTTTGCCACCAATTAGAGGAATTGAGCATCAAATTGATTTCATTCCAGGTGCAAGCATACCAAATAGGCTAGCATATAGATGCAACCCCGAAGAGACCAAGGAAATCCAAAAGCTAAGTCGTAGGCATACAAAATGGGTGGAGTTTATTGAATCATTTCCATACATCATCAAGTACACACAAGGTAATGGAGGCTATGATTCGAGGACGAATCCTTTCCAAGAAAGGGGGAATGATATGAACCAGATCAAGCTAGTCAAGACTCAATCAAGATTCTATGGTTGCAAGAAGAGCCTAAAATGGTCAACATGATCATGAAGAGAGTAGGACAAATTTGAAGACCTCATCTTGAAGAATAAAAGTCATTCAGCCATGTTTACCAAAATTCATGAATTAGGAATATGAATATTATTTAATGCATTCATACCCTTTGTACTATTCTCATACTATATAAATGAGGTTGACTCTCAGTGTAAGACAGAAAATTTAGGAAGTATAACAATTCTTCAACACCGGTGAATTTTTGTTTTTAAGTTCTTGCATGAACTTTAGAACTTATCAGGCTTTTCTGCTTGTGGCATTTAAACCAAATCTTTGCTTTTCCTTTGACTTATCAGAATTGTTAGTTTGTGGCGTCTTAAGGGAATTCAAAGTGCTATTCTGGTTATTTTATTAATTTTATATTGATAAATAATTAGAATAGTTTCCCTTACTTCATTCTTGAATGATCCGCCTTGTTTTAATTCGTTGGAGGGTGTCAATTTGCATTCCATATGTATCATAGCTCTTTAGCTATCGGGGTGTATGGTTGCTAAGTTGATGATTTCCATCAACTACCATCGGCCCTAAAGTGCCCTTTTATAGGGCACTCTCGAGCGGTGCCACCGCTAGCTGGGCAGTGCCACCGCCTAAGAACAGAATGTCCTGGTGGTGCTACCCACAGTTCTAGTGGTTCGACTACTGACACATTCACTTAGGTAATTTGAGGCTACAAGGTTTTCATCACTTTTCTCATTCAACAACTATCGTATAGTGAGGCTAATCTTAAATGATCAATTCAATCATTAAGTGATTAATCAAGCGAAATGTCATCAATTATATCCTTCAAAATTTGTTTTGTTTGTCAATTTGAATGAGCTTCACAACTCATCAAATTGTTTAAAAAAATTATTTTTCAATCGAGAATCAACCATATACAGGGGTTTTACATGGTGAGAGATCATCAAAGGATTCTAAGAATATTTCCTTTAGGAGGATCAAGAGAAAACAATAAATGGAAAAGTTGATAATTTGAATGCTATGAGAGGAGTGTTTAAGTGTTTTAGAGAATTACAAAAGCTTGAATCTCAACATATTGTAAGTGAAATCATCATAAAAATTACTTTTCAAGAAGTCTAACAAGGTCAACTAAGCTAGTGTCTCTTAATCTCAATATTAGTATGTTTTAGCATCATTATTCAATGTGGAAGATTAACGTATAAGCGATCAATGATTAATGTATAAATGATCAACACATGTCAATCATTAGACAATCAATAATCTTTTATTGTTTGAGCTAGTGAGCTTGATTATAATTATGCATCATTGAGATTCCGTTTCTTGCTCTAGCTTGT
Organism: Musa troglodytarum; assembly: GCA_023547065.1. NCBI lineage: Eukaryota > Viridiplantae > Streptophyta > Magnoliopsida > Zingiberales > Musaceae > Musa > Musa troglodytarum. The sequence continues at coordinate 26,495,287 of CP097504.1, forward strand.
GATGGTAAATATGTCTACAAGAAAACGTGATTTTTAGATACCCATTTGACCTTGGGTGTCACGCCCCCTGAATTTTTAATCTCGTTCAGAAGGTGTGACCCTGTCTTAAAAATCAATAACATTAAATTTTATTTTTTTTCAACGATCCAATCCCAGGATCCAAACAACATTTGAGGATACAAAGAAACAATCAAATATCAATCATGTCCATAAAACCTGTGCAGTTATAATCATACATCATATCACACGAACCTTTATAAGAACCCAAGCCAACTTAACAAAATATCAACCTCACTTATAATTCCACAAGCTTAAGAATTTATACAATCAAAACTCCAACCATTTACCATAAATTCAGATCATCATATCCTAAACTCAACATTCCAAAATTCCAACCATGCGAGGTCTTTAAAAGCTTTTACATAATACATCAATTCATATTTATCGATAACATTTCATTACATATAAAACATACTTATACAATAACAACATAACAACTAACAAAAAGTTGCCAAAATCTGAATAGCTTTTCACTCCCTCAGCTCAATTCTAACATTATAGTGCGTGACAAGCTAACCTGAAAAAAAGGTTATATAACAACAGAGTGAGCTACAAAGCTCAGCAACTGACAAGCAAATCCCGAACAAGAGGAGAATAGCTTCAAACAGACTTAGTATCCAAATGCAAGACAAAGATACCAGAATTCATAGATATAAGCTCATTAGATATAGAATCACAAATGTCATTTCATTCAAACATGTTTGGTTCATAACAAAGGCAGTAAAGAGTAATTGGAACATATCCGATGACGTAAAAAGTATTTTGGAGCATATCAAATGATACATATGACATTACGGAGTATATCAATGACACTTATTACATTTCGAAGCATATCGATGTCGAAGGGAATGTTTCGGAGCATATTAAGTGCAAATGAAACATTTCGGAACATAATAAAGATGTATGAAATATTTCGAAACATATCAAGGGTAAAGGAAATGTTTTGGAACATAGCAAGGATGTACGAAATGTTTCAAAGCATATCAAGAGCAAAGGAAACATTTTAGAACATAACAAAGATGTATGAAATGTTTCGAAGCATAACAAGAGCAAATGAAACATTTCAGAATATATCAAGGGCATAAGAAGCATTTCAAAACATATCAATGGCAGAAGAAGCATTTCGAAATATATCAATGGTAGAAGAAGCAATTTGGAGCATATCAAGAGCAAATGAAACAGTTCAAGGCATGTCAATGGTGCATAGGACATTTCGAAGCATATCAATGACACAAAGGATATTTCGAAGCTTATCAATAGCATACGAAATATTTTGAAGCAAATCAATAACAAATAAAATATTTCGAAATAATATCAATAGCATATGAAATGTTTCATAGCATAGCAATATAACAAATAAGAACATAGAAGCTCGAATGCCATATTTGGCAATCACATTCATTTCATTTTTATCCAAAGCACATATAGACGCACATAACCAAAGCTTTGGATATCATATCAATAACATAGAGGGCGCTGTGGGACCACATTCATAATATGGTTCATCCATTTCTAGATGACCACCAAACATTAGTCTCCCACGTCTAGGAGCTCCATCCACCCACGTCTGAGTGAAGTCAATGGGGCCGGCAGAGCAATCGCGGGCTCTAAGCATAACTCCCTTTACCATTTCTAGCAAAGGTTCACGTTATCCCATAAGACACCATAGTACAAAAGGGTAGTACAAACAATAACATTAGTATATATCAGAAGCACATGCGGAACAACGAAAATATGCGTGTGCCTTTACGAAACAAGGTAATACAAGCATGAACATTACATACTAGATTTCAAGTATACAAACAATTTCAGGATGCACAATACAAGAATTTCAAAGGACTAATATAAAGCTCAATTGAAGAAGAATTTAGCAGAAGTTTGATTTCCAATAGGATGAAACTTGAATAGGCAAAACTCAACAAAGTTTCAATTCTAGCAGAATTTGAGAGGTACATTTCCTGAATTATTTAAGTGACCAAATATATTCCAATTCGCTCATAATAGGTGTTATTAGAAAGTTGTATCAAACTATTTTCAGATGAACTCAGATTTGTAAATTTTTTAGTTTCTAACAGGAAGTTACAACAAATAGAGTAAAGAAAGGTCAGAATTGATCATCTCTATTTTGCAGAATTAGTTGAATCAATTTAAACAGATGTTTCAGAGGGCAAACCTACTTCAAAATTTCCAAATTAGGTGTCAAAAAAAATTCACGAATCTATTTTCCAAAAAATTAAAATTTGCATAATTCATAATTTTCATCAGAGAGTTATGAGCCATTTAGTACAAAAGTCAGGAGCTATAGTATCTGTTTTACCGAAAACATGAAGTCTTTTCATTCATATATTCGGATAGTTAAATTTACTCCAAATCTTTCAATCTTTATATCAAATGAAAGCTCTATAAGATTTCTTTCGTATGAAAAACGTTTCTCCTCAATCAGAATTTGGTAGAAAATGTTATGGCCACAATTGTACTGAAAGGTCAAAATCCAAAAAATTCCAGATTCAACATTTAGATTTCAAACAATAGATATATCAGATTTCAAGGCTAGAATAACTCAAATTTCTCATATCAAAGGCAAAAACAAAGATTTGAATTGCAGTAGAAAGGAGTGGAACACTTGCCTTTCGAAGATTTTGATCCAACGAAATTATAAACCCAAATCCTTCTACCTTTTCTCCGTCTCCTCTCCATGTATCATTTTCTGCATCTATCTTCTTTCTTTCTCCGTAGCTGCAGCTCATGCAGAACATAGGAGGTCGCAGTCACCTGCTTTCCTTTTCTTTTTCCAAACCATAGCTGCCGTAGTCGCAGTTGCTGCAGTTGCAGTCGCAGACGCAGTCGCAGCCACAGCCACAGCCACAAGCCCCTCTCTTCTTCCTCTCCTCTTCTTCCTTCCTCTTCTTTTTCTTTCCAGACACAGCTGCCACATAGCAGCCATAGCCTTCCTTCCTTCCTCTGCTTCTTTCCTAGCCACAGTTGCGGTCACAGCCGTAGCCCTCATTCCTCTTCCCTTCCTCCTCTTTTCCCTCTTCTTCTACTCCTCTTCTTCTCATTTTCTTCTTCTTTCCCAGTGCACTGATATCGCAGCCACAGCCACGGGCATGGCACTGCAGCCCTCTTTCCTCTTCTTCTTCTCTTTTCTTCTCCCTCTCCTTCTCTTCTTCTTTTCTTCCCTTCTCATCCCCGACACACCACACCACTTCTTCTCTATTTCCTCCAGCAGAAAACAGAGGTGCGTAGCCCTAGCTGCAGCCACCTCCTTCCTCTCTTCTTCTTCTTCTTCTTCTTCTTCTTCTTCTTCTTCTTCTTCTTCTTCTTTTCTTCTCTTCTTCTTCTCCTACACATGACACCTGCCTCTCCTTTGTTTCCCAATGCACCACGTGGGAAATAGAGGTGCATGGGAGGGGCTATGTGATGAGGCTGATATTTATTTATTTACTTTTTTTTCCAACTTAACAATTTAGTCCCTGAAATTTCTATATTTACAAGTAGCTCCTCAAATTTGACAAACAAGTCCTTATGAATGATTTAAAATAAATCCTTACATAAATTCCAGAAACGAGGGATGTTACACTCTCCCTCCCTTAAAAGAAAATTTAGTCCTCTAAATTGATCATATCTTAATCGATGAAAAGATGAAGATAAATTTTTTTTTCTTTATTCCCCCTTTAGCTCCAAAATAATTTCATCAATAGAATAATGCTTCCAAATCACTTTGACTAGAGGAATAATCCCTTCTTTTTCTTTTCTCTGTCACTCTCTCTCTTTTTTTTTTAATAACTAAATCATTAGGGATGCATACATTATTCCCAAATCTCAAAAGATCATTCTCTGAAATTTAAAAATCTGACTTCAATCTTTTCTTTTCTACTTCATTCCTCAAGTATACTAAATGTGCATCGCATTATTGTCCTCCTTCTTGATCTTCAATTGATAGTGACCCAATCTCATATCAATCTTGGAAAATATTTATGCACCTTGTAATTTTCCAAACTAGTCATTAATTCCGAGTAAAGAATACCTATCCCTTTTCTTTTTCCACCTGATTCAATTGTCTATAATCAATACAAAACCTCAATGTTTCATTCCTTCTCCTTAACTAACAACACCGGAGTACCTCATGGTAAAACACTACGCCAAATAAAACCCCTATTCTAATGGTCCTTGTAGTTGCTTCTTTATTTCCACTAATTCGAGTGGTGCCATTCTATACGGAGGCTTAGATATAGAGGATTGTCCCAAAGACCAAATCAAAGGTAAATTCACTCTCTTGATCTGGAGGTAATCTGAGCAAATCATCTTGGAATACATCAAGGAACTCTCTAACTATTGAAATTTCATCTAGATTAGTTTCTTGTTCTGATTTGCTCCTTTGCACATTCGAAATAGAAAAAATAATCCTTCTGCAAAAAATGAGGAGCTAAAGCTGATATCAAGCAAAGAGGTAAATCATGTCTAATACTCTCAAAATAAAAGATGAGCTGATCTCGTATACAAAAAAATGATCATTTTGTATAACAATCTATATTGGCATGATAAGAAGATAATTAATCCATGCCAAGTATAATATCAAAACTCCAAATCTCTAGGAGAACCAAATCAGTAAGAAGTTCATGTTCTCCAATAGAAATCAAACATGATGACCACATTAGGTTTGTTGTCCATGGATCCATAACAATCATAGTTACCTATAGCATATGATCCAGTGGTCTAGGTTGAATGCCCAAGTGATAAATAAATATTATGAAACAAAACATAGATTGGAACCATGGTTAATTAAGATTTTTGGCATTCTATCATAATCATGAATAATACATTCGACCACTGATTTAAAAGCTCTAAAATCATGTTCAGGGATAGCATGCGATCTAGCATGGGCTGATGATCTGGGAGACAATGGTCCTTTCTTCTTCTTCAATGGGCAATCTTTTATTTTATGATCTAACCTCCACAAGCTAAACAAACTCCAATCATTCGAAAACACAAACTTGTTCTATGATTAAATTTCATATTTTTCTTATGATTAAGTCCTATATAAGCTTCCCTTTCCAAATCTAAATGTATAGACTCTCTTATTATCGCTTTCTGATTCATTTCCTCTCTTATTTTTGTTAATAAACATGTCCTTGCTATTCCTGCTCCTAATCTCCAGAAATTCTTTTTTATTATTTTCCACCAGTGTTCAATCTCTCCTTTAAACATAAAGGTGATAAAAGAAATCTTCTGATTCATCAGAATAATTTACTACATCAAATATCTTCTCTATTAGGATCATCAACTATTTAGCCACCAATGGATTAGGTTCACCATGGAAACAAAAAGACTAAGCTCCCTAAATTATTTCATTCCCAATCTATTCTAATTTAATGTCCCCAATCAACTTTTTCATCCCACTCAATTACTCAAAAGGAGATGAAGTAAAAGAACTATATGTCTTCGATATCCCAGATTCCTAAAAGACATCAATAAATTTTCATCGATTTCTATATAATTTGCTAAACCTCAATATATTTTGCACATCAAACATATCAATATCTCTGTGATCCTCAAACCATGCTCTGATACCACCTCTATCACGCCCCCCGAATTTTTAATCTCGTTCAGGAGGTGTGACCCTGTCTTAAAAATCCATAACATTAAATTTTATTTTTTTTCAATGATCCAATCCCAGGATCTAAACAACATTTGAGGATACAAAGAAACATTCAAATATCAATCATGTCCATAAAACCTGTGCAGTTATAATCATACACCATATCACATGAACCTTTATAAGAACCCAAGCCAACTTAACAAAATATCAACCTCACTTATAATTCCACAAGCTTAAGAATTTATACAATCAAAACTCCAACCATTTACCATAAATTCAGATCATCATATCCTGAACTCAACATTCCAAAATTCCAACCATGCGAGGTCTTTAAAAGCTTTTACATAATACATCAATTCAGATTTATCGACAACATTTCATTATATACAAAACATACTTATACAATAACAACATAACAATCCACAAAAAGTTGCCAAAATCTGAATAGCTTTTCACTGCCTCAGCTCAATTCTAACATTTTAGTGCATGATAAGCTAACCTAAAAAAAAGATTATATAACAACAAAGTGAGCTACAAAACTCAGCAAGTGATAAGCAAATCCAGAACAAGAGGAGAATAGCTTCAAATAGACTTAGTATCCAAATGCAAGACAAAGATACCAGAATTCATAGATATAAGCTCATTAGATATAGAATCACAAATGTCATTTCATTCAAACATGTTTGGTTCATAACAAAGGCAGTAAAGAGTAATTGGAACTAATCCGATGATGTAAAAAGTATTTCAGAGAATATCAAATGATACATATGACATTACGGAGCATATCAATGACACTTAATACATTTCGAAGCATATCGATGTCGAAGGGAATGTTTCGGAGCATATTAAGTGCAAATGAAACATTTCGGAACATAATAAAGATGTATGAAATGTTTCAAAGCATATCAAGGGTAAAGGAAATGTTTCGAAACATAGCAAGGACGTACGAAATGTTCAAAGCATATCAAGAGCAAAGGAAACATTTCAGAACATAACAAAGACGTATGAAATGTTTCGAAGCATAACAAGAGCAAATGAAACATTTCAGAATATATCAAGGGCATAAGAAGCATTTCGAAACATATCAATGGCAGAAGAAGCATTTCGGAATATATCAATGGCAGAAGAAGCAATTCAGAGCATATCAAGAGCAAATGAAATAGTTCAGGGCATATCAATGGGGCATAGGACATTTCGAAGCATATCAATGACACAAAGGATATTTCGAAGCTTATCAATAGCATACGAAATGTTTTGAAGCATATCAATAACAAATAAAACATTTCAAAATAATATCAATAGCATATGAAATGTTTCATAGCATAGCAATATAACAAATAAGAACATAGAAGCTCGAATGCCATATTTGGTAATCACATTCATTTCATTCTTATCCAAAGCACATATAGACGCACATAACCAAAGCTTTGGATATCATATCAATAACATAGAGGGCGCTGTGGGACCACATTCATAATATGGTTCATCCATTTCTAGATGACCACCAAACATTAGTCTCCCACGTCTGGGAGCTCCATCCACCCACGTCTGAGTGAAGTCAATGGGGCCGACAGAGCAATCGCGGGCTCTAAGCATAACTCCCTTTACCATTTCTACAAAGGTTCACATTATCCCACAAGACACCATAGTACAAAAGGATTGTACAAACAATAACATTGGTATATATCGGTAGCACATTCGGAACAACGAAAATATGCGTGTGCCTTTACAAAACATGGTAATACAAGCATGAACATTACATACTAGATTTCAAGTATATAAACAATTTCAGGATGCACAATACAAGAATTTCAAAGGACTAATATAAAGCTCAATTGAAGAAGAATTTAGCAGAAGTTTGATTTCCAATAGGATGAAACTTGAATAGGCAAAACTCAACAAAGTTTCAATTCTAGCAGAATTTGAGAGGTACATTTCCTGAATTGTTTAAGTGACCAAATATACTCCAATTCACTCATAATAGGTTTTATTAGAAAGTTGTATCAAACTATTTTCAGATGAACTCAGATTTGTAAATTTTTTAGTTTCTAACAGGAAGTTACAACAAATAGAGTAAAGAAAGGTCAGAATTGATCATCTCTATTTTGCAGAATTAGTTGAATCAATTTAAACAGATGTTTCAGAGGGCAAACCTACTTCAAAATTTCCAAATTAGGTGTCAAAAGAAAGATACACGAATCTAATTTCCAAAGAATCAAATTTTGCATAATTCAGAATTTTTATCAGAGAGTTATGAGCCATTTAGTAACAAAAAGTCAGGAGCTATAGTATCTGTTTCACCGAAAACATGAAGTCTTTTCATTCATATATTTGGATAGGTAAATTTACTCCAAATCTTTCAATCTTTATATCAAATGAAAGCTCTATAAGATTTCTTTCGTATGAAAAACGTTTCTCCTCAATCAGAATTTGGTAGAAAACGTTATGGCCACAATAGTACTGAAAGGTCAAAATCCAAAAAATTCCAAATTCAACATTTAGATTTCAAACAATAGATATATCAGATTTCAAGGCTAGAATAACTCAAATTTCTCATATCAAAGGCAAAAACAAAGATTTGAATTGCAGTAGAAAGGAGTGGAACACTTGCCTTTCGAAGATTTTGATCCAGCAAAATTATAAACCCAAATCCTTCTACCTTTCCTCCGTCTCCTCTCCGTGTGTCGTTTTCTGCATCTATCTTCTTTCTTTCTCCGTAGCTGCAGCTCATGCAGAACATAGGAGGTCGCAGTCACCTACTTTCCTTTTCTATTTCCAAACCATAGCTGCCGCACTCGCAGTTGCTGCAGTTGTAGTCGCAGCCATGGCCGCAGCCACAGCCACAGCCACAAGCCCCTCTCTTCTTCCTCTCCTCTTCTTCCTTCCTCTTCTTTTTCTTTCTAGCCACAACTGCCACATAGTAGCCATAGCCTTCCTTCCTTCCTCTGCTTCTTTCCCAGCCACAGTTGCGGTCACAGCTGCAGCCCTCGTTCCTCTTCCCTTCCTCCTCTTTTCCCTCTTCTTCTACTCCTCTTCTTCCCTTTTTCTTCTTCTTTCCCAGCTGCAGCTGCCACAATCGCAGCCACAGCCATAGGCACGAGCACTACTGTAGCCCTCTTTCCTCTTCTTCTTCTCTTTTCTTCTCCCTCTCCTTCTCTTCTTCTTTTCTTCCCTTCTCATCCCCGACACACCACACCACTTCTTCTCTGTTTCCTCCAGCAGAAAACAGAGGTGCGCAGCCCTAGCTACAGCCACCTCCTTCCTCTCTGCTCCCTCTTCTTCTTCTTCTTCTTCTTTTCTTCTCTTCTTCTTCTCCTATGCATGACACCTACCTCTCCTTTGTTTCCCAATGCACCACGTGGGAAATAGAGGTGCATGGGAGGGGCTATGTGATGAGGCTAATATTTATTTATTTACTTTTTTTTCCAACTTAACAATTTAGTCTCTGAAATTTCTATATTTATAAGTAGCTCCTCAAATTTGACAAACAAGTCCTTATGAATGATTCAAAATAAATCCTTACATAAATTCTAGAAATGAGGGATGTTACATTGGGTGTCTCAAAAATTGATCTACTTAACTTATCAGTTTGCATAAAATTTTTTATAGTTTCTATCAGAACCCAAATTAATTTGTGTGGACTATATCTCTTAAATGGACACTTATGAGCAAAATATCCAAGTTTGCAACAAAGTTGGAAACTGATGCAGGGTAATACATGCAAGATAAAGCCTTTAACAAAGATGATTGAATTTCGGTGAGAGCTACCCAGAAATCCGATTCCACCTCTTTTATGAACATAACCCTTATTGGCAAGGATCATGTTCAAGGACTTGTTAATAATCTTAAATTTTTCTAGAGTTTCTTTGAGTAGCAAGTTTTCTTTTTAAGTTGCTCTAAGTGTTCACACTTAGTGCATAGAGGCAATAAAGCATTGTCATGCTTAAGATGTTTTTCAAATTCACTAATTAAAAGGGCATGCTCCTTTTTTAATAAATTATGCATTTTACTAATTAATCTACATTCATCGAATAAATCATGAAAAATACTCAAAATCTCATCGAAAGACAAATTTGCATCTAATAAACTACTTATATCTTCGCCAATTGCCATTAGCGTGTAGTTAGCAATCTCCTTGTTGCTTTGTTCTTCATCTTCAGAGGAGCTCGAATCATCATATGTTGCTTTAAGCGCCTTCTTCTTCTTTGGGTATTTCTTCTTCACTTGGGAACATTCGCTTTTGAAATGTCTAAGTTTCTTACATTCATAGCATATAACTTGTTCTTTCTTGAGTTTAATTTTATTTTTATTATCATTTTTAGATTTTTTTTATAATTTTTTTAAACTTTCTTGTCAAGAGTGCCAAGTCATCATCAATGTCCTCATCACTTGAACTTTCTTCAAGTGGTCTTCATGAGTTCTTAGTGTCATATCCTTCTTATTCTTTGGAAGGTTATTCTCAAGCTCTTCATGAGCATTGCAATTCATCTCATAGGTCATTAAAGACTCGATAAGTTCTTCAAGTGGGAAATTATTCAAATCTTTGGCCTCTTGAATGGTCATTACTTTAGGGTCTCAACTCTTTGGAATGGATCTTAATATTTTATTCACAAGTTCAAAGTTAAAAAACTTTTATCAAGAGCTTTTAGACCATTGATGACATCCAGGAACCGAGTGTACATGTCTCCAATGGTCTCACTTGGTTTCATCCGAAACAATTCATAAGAATGAACTAAAAGATTGATTTTGGACTCTTTCATTCTACTAGTACCTTCATGAGTGATTTCAAGAGTATGCCAAATATCAAAAGCTATTTCACAAATAGAAACTTTATTAAATTCATTTTTATCCAAACCATAAAACAAGACATTCATAGCCTTGGCATTTAAAGAGAACGTCTTATTCTCCAACTCATTCTAATCATTTATTAGAAGAGAAGACTTTTGAAATCCATTTTCGACAATATTCCATAGCTCAAAATCTATAGAAATCAAAAAAGATTCTCATCTGAGTTTTCTAATAGGTATAATCTATCCCAATGATCATGGGTGGACGTATGATTGAGTGACCCTCTAGATTGCCAGTAAATACCATCTCTCTTGGGTTTCAAACCAAAGTGAGAGTGACCTCGCTCTGAGACCAATTATTAGGATCAAGAATGACACTAAGAAGGGGGGGGGAGAGGGGTGTGAATTAGCGTAGCGGATAAAACAAATGATTTAAACAATTTCAAAAAACTTCGCACGATGAAAATGTTTCATTCAACGAAAACCATTTCGGAAAGATGTTTAATTTGAATAAGTTTGTAAGTGAATAGAGAGGAGGAGATTGGATAGTTGCAATGAAGTAAAGTATAATGCAGCAAAAGTAAAGTACGTACCGAGAAGAGAATACGCTAATTTTATAATGGTTCAGTCATCTGACCTACGTCCACTCCCGATACCTTCTCCGATGAGGTCATCAGCTTCCACTATTGATCTTTCTTGAAGGGCAAAGATCAATCACCCTTTTACAGAACTTTTACAAGTGGCTCACTCTCCTTTTATAAACTTTTACACTTAGAAATGGTGGAGGTAAACTCTTAACTTTTTACAAGCTATTTCACTATAGTTTCGGTTCTATCTCATTCACTTCTTTGTACTTCACTAGCTGAGAAGAAAGGGGTATTTATAGGCCTCAATTGAATTCAAAAATGAAGCAAAAAAAAGGTCTCATCCTTGATTTCTAGGGTCTTGGCGGTACCACCGCCAGTGGGCACTGACATTGGGTGGTACCACTACCTAGTCTGGCAGTACTATCGCCAGACAAAGTCCCAGCTACTGAAACTAGGTGGTACCATTGCCTAATTTAGCAGTACCATCGCTTGACAGTTAATAACTACTTGATGGTACCACCGCCTACGCTTTTGGGAGATTGAGCCCTCGGCGATTCCACCACCCCAGTCTGATGGTGCCACCGCGAGATAGGGTTCAGCAACTTGTTTGGGCCTAGAAACCGACCCAAACCTATCTATTTATGAGCCTAGTTGGCCCCTAATAGGATTAGTGAGATTGCTTCCCAAACCTAACCCTAATTACATGCTAACTATGACATTTAAGGTATATTCTAAAACAAAACAAGTCTAGTAAGTCTAAGTTGTTGGGAAATCCAGGGGCGATATTATATGCGTAGCGGAAGAATGAAAACAAAACATCCTAGATTTCTACAAAAAAAAGGTTTCACTGTCATGCAAAGATCAATGTGCAAAATAAATCCACAAATCCAAAAAATGCATGTATGAAAAGATAGTACCTAGGGAGATCGTATATCCCTAAATTCATACATATCTATGGGGTAGATGAAGGAGGTTAAGCATCCTCCTCTCAAGTGGTGATCCACACGATAGGGGCTATGAAGATGCTCCTCTCTAAGAGGAGGAGAAGAGGAGGTGTCCACCAAAAAACCCTAGCCTATGGACCTTTGGTTCCCTCTGATTTATAGAAGCCCCCTAGAAGCCCTAATGGATCCTGCCTTATTGAGTATTGGATCCCCATCCAATTACCTAAGCCTCTTAGATTAATGGGTCTCTACATAATAATTCAGCTCTTATTGGATCTCATCCATGGGATCCAATAATACAAGGGTTTATTGGATATCCAACAAGATAGAGGCTCTAGTGGATATCTCATATCTGAACCTCTACTTGTCGCAATACCTACTATATATGTGTGACCCTCTTAGCCCAATATCGAGCTGGCCGTGAGTCATACCTATCAGAACTCCTTATGACTCGATGAATTATTATCTCCATAATAATTTACTCGACTCATCGACTGTGGATGTACTAGGCCACTACGCCGTAATCCCCAAATGATACAGGGGAATCCAATCTCTTAGACCTATCTACCCTCACTTACCATGTACCTATAGTCCCTCATCCATCTAATATCCCAAAGGCCATATATCGGACATGGTGCTATCAGGCCGATATGGTTTCTAATCGAGTCTCGCTCTAATCGGATTCTCCAAGAGAACTCTTTCTTGTTGGGATCTAGAGCAGCACTAATAAGGGGGTGAATTAGTGTAGTGGTTAAGAATGATAAATTTTGGTGATTTAAAAATGCTTTCGAAAACTTCGTACAAAAAGAAAGATATTTCATTTTGATTAAATCTGTAATGAAGGATGGTTTAAACTTGAAGTGATTCATAAGAAGAAGATGAGGAAATAGAGCATCAAAGTGAAGATGGTTTGCAGTAAAATGAATTACAAGAGTATAAACATAAATCGATTTATAGTGGTTCGATCATATGACCTACATCCATTCCCAATTCCTCTTCACTTGAGGCCACCGGCTTTCCATTAGCTATCCTCCTTCAAACGGGAGAGGACTAACTCCCTTTTACAGCACTCTCTTCTTTTGATGGGCTTAAGAGGTAACCCTTACAAGCACTAACACACTCGTCTTGCATACAAGTGAAGACTAGAGGAGAGAAAGGATTTTAATAGAGTTTTCCTACTTTTTGGTTCAGTGTGCTTGTATTCTCTAACTAGGGATGGGAGGGGTTTTTATAGGCTCCAATTTGATTCAAACTTGGAGCCAAAAAACTTCTTATCCTAGTTTTTCCGGTACTAGCGGTACCACCATCTATCACTAGCGGTACCATCACTAGTTTGACCCTGACATTGGTAGTACTACGGCCATTCTGGCGGTACTATCACCTGACACACTGATATGGTCAGTGTACTGGGCGATACCACCGCTAAAGTATTCTATCACTGGGTGGTACTACCGCCCAATACAACCTAGGGAGCTGGACCTAGGTGATGCCACCACCCCAATCTGACGGTGCCACTACCAAATAGGTCTAGCACTCCTGGTTGGGCCTTAAACCTAACCCAAACCAGTCCATTATAGGGCCTAGTTGGCCCTTAACAGGGTTAAAGATTAACACTTAATCCTAACCCTAATTATGTGCTAACTATGAAATTAAGGACATTTTCTAAGCTAATATAAAGTTTGAAAAGTCAAGTCTTCCTCCGGCGAGCTTCCGACAAACTTTCGGCGGTCTTCCGACATACCCTCGGACACCATTTTGCGAACTCCCGGCAAGCTCCTGGACTTCTCGATTGATCTTGGTGAGTTTCGATGAGCTTCTACGGCAAGCTCCGATCTTTCTCGAAGAGCTCCATGAACTTCCGACGAACCTTTTGGCGAACTTCCGAAAACCCTTCGGTAAGCTCCCTACTTATTCTTGGCAAGTTCCGGCAACACTCCCGATAAATCTTCGGACTTCTGTCGAACTCTCGAACTCCTAACGATTTCATCGTACTTGACTCCAGCACTTTGGTTTGCTCTATGTCTTCATCATTATCATAGGTAATCTGGCACACATATACTTTAACTCTACTTCAATCTAGTCAGTTACATGAATCAACCTTTTGTTATCCGGCACATCATTAGTCGGCGCTTTGTCCAGATCTTCGACACACCATCCTCTCTTGCAACTTATTGCCCAATCGATGGTTGACCTCTGCAACCCCGATCTCCTTGTTGCAACACCACTCTTCTTGGCTCGATGCTCGATGCCCAAAGCCTTCTGCCGATTGTCGATCGGACCTTTGGCTCAACATCTAAAATACTGATGTGATCTTTTCTGGTTCAATATCGATTCCTCCTGTGTCAACTATCTAATCCTGATCGATAGTAGACCTATATCACTCAAAATATAGTTAGATAATAAAACATAATCAATTAGTTTCATCATCAAAATATGAGATTCAACATTTCTCTCTCAATTCGAATGACCCTAGCCAGGGATTTGCTTGAGCAAGAACACATGGGATATTCCTCTCATGATACTGAGAGTGGATGATCCTCTATTGATACTCAATTGCCGTCATAAAGTTGGCTACTATTCCCGAGAACCAGTTATACCAGATCTGAAACTTTCTAAACTTGTAAGTTCGGCATCAAAGAATAGAGTACTTATACAAGACATCTTTGGTGTCTCAAGTCTAAAGATCAGATACACTACTATGACTATGGAATCGCTATTTGACATCAAGTATCAATAACCATCCAGCATTCCATAAGCGGATCAATCAGTGAACTCATTCTCCAATGAGCACCGGTACTGTACCCTTAGCGTCCCCACATGAGTAGCTATGAGACCAGCCACCTCCATCATATGGACGAGTATACAGCACACCAATCTATCAGGTTATCTCGATGTCCCTCTTGAGTAACCTATGACCAGGATTATTCAGAGTCCGTGTTTAAAGGTGAATCGGTCTCATTATCATGATCTCATCATGATTCGATTCTCATTGCATAGATCCAAGGACATCACAATATACATATGAATAATGTGAGAAAATATCAATAATCATAAGCAAAGAGATTGATATAGCATGTTACAAGTGCCATCACTCATGTGATTGGCTTGTAGGGCACTTATAACTAGCAATCTCCCACTTGACCTAAAGCCAATCACCTACGTGTTCAATCCCCATCAGACCTTTGTGATGCTCAAAGACAATCTGAGTCAATGACTTTGTCAGTGGATCTACAATGTTATCTTCGAATGAAACATTTTCCACTACTATATCTCTTCGGGTCACAATCTCTCTAATAAGCTAGAACCTTCCCACAACACTTATGATGAGACCCAGGTTCCCTTATTTGAGTAATCGTCTCATAGTTATCACAATATAAGAGAATTAGCTCTTCGTTGCTCGGCACATATTACAATCTTTTTATTTTCTAAGCTTTGAATAATGTTTATAAAGTTATTTAGTTCAGTAGGGAGTCGGATAGTGATTTATTTAATATTTATTTATTAATAAGAGTCCAAGTCCTAGTGGAACTCTAGGTGGAACTCTAAAAATAGGGATGTATTTGTTTATTTTCATTAAGCAATGAAAAAGTTATCTTAGTCGTTTGGTAAATCCTAGGAGACCGATCCTCTCGAAGCGATCAAAGGAGGTCGATCCCCTCGAAATGATCAAGGAGGCTAATCCACTCGAAGCGATCATCCCCTTTTCTTCCACTTCTTCCACTTCTTCCACTTCTCCTCCGCTTCTTCCGCTTCTCCTCTGCTTCTTACGCTTCTTTCACGATAAAACCCTAAGGGGTCTTATCATTTGGTATCAAAGTAGTGATCCTCGGCATTCTTGTTACAACTTCGCCGTAGCTATCATTAAAAAAAATGAGAGAGAGAGAGAGAAAAGAAAGAGAAAAGTTGAAGCCTACGACCACACAAAGATTGAAGCCGCTGCTTCACTGTCACCATCGCTGCCCCTTGCCAGCGATCTCTCCCCTGCTCTTCCCCTCCTCCCCTTCACGCGCCCCCAACCCCACTTCGCAATAATCGCCATTGCAGCCACGGACCTTGTCAAGAATCACGCGATGCGCCAAAGACCGGCTTCCAACTATGTGCTTAACAGCCATCGCTGCAAATCCCACCCTCCCCCCACCCCCCACCCCCTACCCCGCTACTCCCCTGCTTCTCAACCGTGACAATCGTCGTCACTGCCCTCTCAGTCAGCAATCACCACCGCCACTACTCCTCGGCCGTGACCCTCTTAGTCGCTGCTTCAACTGGTAGCCATGCACCCCTCTTCCCTATCGGCATCAACAGCAACTACCGTAGCCAGCGTGCGATGCGATAGAAACAGGGCAGCACTACCGATCCCCTTCCTCGCGGTGACTCCCCATGATGTCACTGCCATCTAGCCCCCGAGGCTCCTCCCCCTCGTCGCCTCCCTTCAGTCGCAACCGCAGCCGCCACAGCCATCGTTTCCTCCCCTTCTCACTGCCGGCTGCGACAATAACCTTCGCAGCCTTGTCCGTAGCAACCGCCACAACCCCCACTGCTTCCTCAACCGCTTGCAACCACTACTGCTCCCTCAGCTGCCTGCAGCTACCATAGCCTTGTTCTCTACCATCGCGGTTGTTGGCACTCTCTTTCCATGCAACACACAGTGACAAGAACAAAGCAACATCTTTTCATTCTCGTAGCGACCACGACAAGCCTTTACACTGCTCTCGATATCCACTTCCTTGATAGCTTCGCATCGACAATATTGAATTATAGATCTACGGTCTTATGTAATGGCTACTAATAACTCAGTAAAGGCCTAAATTGAAGCATTAGAAATTAGAATTAAGAATCGGCTACAGGAGACCCTTGATGAATTCAAACGAAGCCTACTGGAGAAACTTTAGTAAGTTTCATCAAGATGGACAACTTGCTAAAATTCGTCAGACTTCTATAGTATTAGAATATCATAGCATATTCGAACGACTATCAAATCAAGCCACAAATTAGTTTGAACGACAGCTAGTGGACACCTTTATTGAAGGGCTTAATCCAGATATCAAATGTGAAGTTAAGACTCGACAACCCCACACTATGATGGTTACAATTTCATTTACACGTCTACATGAGGAAAAAATTAGCTAGGAAAATCGTTGAAACAAAAGTGACCACAAATAAATGGTCAGCGAGCCATTAGCCCCATCTATTCCCAACCGAAACCCTAACACCCGAAGACTAACTCGAGAAGAGCTTAAGGAAAGATTAGCAAAGGGTTTGTACTAGCATTGTAATGAAAAGTGAAGTAAGGAGCACTGATGTAAACAAGGGTAACTTCTAGTGATTGAACCAATTAGGGAGGAACTGAAAACTGACAACATTGACTCCGATCATGACGGTATGGATTCTAATAAAAATGTTGAACCTATTACACATATAGTGCATGCATTAGCTAGCTATTCTAACCCGCAAACTATGAAAGTTTAAGAAATTTTGGAACATCAACTTGTTACAGTTCTGATTGATACCGGTAACACTAATAATTTTATGGACAATAAGGTTGTTGACCGATTGGCCTACTATATTGAAGACAGTGACAAATTCAAAGTAAAGGTCACTAATGGACGAAATTTAATTTGTGACAGCAAATGTTCAAAGATAAAGCTGATTATACAAGGCCAAAAACTATTGGTGGATTTCTTTTTGCTACCTTTGGAAGACTTCGAAGTGGTGATCCTAAAGGGAAGACGAAGAAGTAAGGCTACAACTGCAACTAGCTATCGGATAGAGAGGGTTCTCTAGAAGACTGCAATGACTACTACACTAAAAGGTGTAAAGTTGATGTTTGATTGACTTATTACGCACCATCTCAAAAATTTATAATATTGAACATTCCCAACTTATTAGGTCTAGGGCATTGGAATAACCTTGGTTTTGCAAAAATATGCGACTGCCATAAAGTATGCGCAAAGTCGATGTTTGATCGGTTTTTTGTGCACCGTCTCGAAATTTTAAAATATTGACCATTCCCAGCTTATTAGTCTCAGGGAAGTTTATAACCTTGGTTTCGCAAAAAAATGCAATGGATATAAAGTTTGCGTAAACTCGATCTTTGATCGGATTTTTGCGCACCATCTCGAATATATTGATCATTCCCAATTTATTTGGCCCAGGTAAGTTATAAAACCTTATTTCGCCAAAAAATGTGACGGTCATAAAATTTACGAAAATTTGATGTTTGATTAGTATTTTGCACACAGTCTTAAAAATTTAAAATATTGACCATTCCCAACTTATTAGTCCCAAGGAAGTTGTATAACCTTGGTTTCGCAAAAAAATATGTCGGTTACAAAGTTTGTGCAAAGTCGATATTTGATCGATTTTTATGCACCGTCTCAAAAATTCGAAATATTGACCATTCCTAACTTATTTGGCCCAAGTAAGTTATATAACCATGGTTTCGCCACAAGACGTGACGGTCATAAAGATTGCATAAACTCAATGTTTGATTGGCTTTTTTCACACTATCTCAAAAATTTAAAATATTAACCAATCCTAGCTTATTAGGCCCAAGGCATTTGTATAACCTTGGTTTCACCAAAAAAACATGATAGTCATAAAGTTTGCACAAAGTCGATATTTGATCGATTTTTTTTGCATCGTCTCGAAAATTCAAAATATTGACCATTCCCAGCTTATTAGTCCTAGGAAAGTTGTATGACCTTAGTTTCGCTAAAAAAACGTGACGGTTATAAAGATTGCACAAAGTCGATGTTTCATTAATTTTTTGCGCAACATCATGAAAATTCAAAATATTAACCAATCCCAACATATTAGACCTAGGAAAGTTATATAACCTTGGTTTTGTCGAAAGACGTGACGGTTATAAAGTGTGCACAAAGTTGATATTTGATTAATTTTTTACGCATTATCTCAAAAATTAAAAATATTGACCATTCCCAACTAATTATGCCTAGGGAAGTCGTATAACCATGTTTTCGCTAACAAACGTGAAGGTCACAAAGTTTGCACAAAGTGATGTGTCATAGGTTTTTCGCGCACCGTCTCGAAAATTCAAAATATTGACCATTCCCAACTTATTAGACCCATGGAAGTTGTATAACCTTAGTTTCACCAAAAAACATGATGGTCATAAAGTTTGCGCAAAGTCAATATTTAATCAATTTTTTACGCACCGTCTCGAAAATTCAAAATATTGACCATTCCCAACTTATTAGGCCCATGGAAGTTGTATAACAATGGTTTTTCCAAAAAAATGTGATTGTCATAAAATTTGCACAAAGTCAATGTTTGAACAAGTTTTTGAGCACCGTGTCAAAAATTAAAAATATTGATCATTCCCAACATATTAGGCCCAGGAAAATTGTATAACCTTGGTTTCATAAAAAAATGTGAAGGTCATAAAGTTTGCATAAAATCGATATTTGATTGATTTTTTGTGCACTATCTTGAAATTTAAAAATATTAACCATTCCCAACTTATTAGACCTAGGGAAGTTGAATAACCATGGTTTCGCCAAAAAACATAATGGTCACAAAGTTGGCGCAACTTCGATGTTTGATCGGTTTTTTCCACACCGTCTCGAAAATTTAAAATATTGACCATTCCTAATATATTAGGCTTATGAAAGTTGTATAACCTTGGTTTCACCAAAAAACGTGACGGTTATAACGTTTGCACAAACTCGATGTTTTATCGATTTTTTGCGCACCATCATGAAAATTCAAAATAATGACTATTCCCAACATATTAGACCCAGGAAAGCTATATAACCTTGGTTTGGCCGAAAGACGTGACAGTTTTAAAGTGTGCACAAAGTTGATATTTAATCGATTTTTTGTATATTATCTCAAAAATTAAAAATATTGATCATTCCCAACTTATTAGCCCCAAGAAAGTTTGTATGACCTTGGTTTCTCCGAAAAACATGATGGTAAAGTTTGCGCAAAGTCGATGTTTGATACATCTTTTGCACACCGTCATAAAAATTTTAAATATTGACCATTCCTAACATTAGGCCCAAGAAAGTTGTAAAACCTTGTTTCACCAAAAAACATGATGGACATAAAGTTTGCGCAACGTCAA
Organism: Musa troglodytarum; assembly: GCA_023547065.1. Taxonomy (NCBI): domain Eukaryota; kingdom Viridiplantae; phylum Streptophyta; class Magnoliopsida; order Zingiberales; family Musaceae; genus Musa; species Musa troglodytarum. The sequence goes on from CP097504.1 coordinate 26,515,350, forward strand.
TGTTTGATCAGTTTTTTATGCACCATATCAAAAATTTAAAATATTGAACATTTCCAATATATTAGGCCCATGGAAGTTGTATAAACATGGTTTCATCAAAAAACATGGTGGACATAAGGCAAAGTTGATGTTTGATCAGTTTGTTTCGCAACGTCTCAAAAATTAAAAAATTGACCATTCCCAACTTTTTTGGCCTTGGACATTGGTATAACCTTGGTTTCACCAAAAAACGTGACGGTCATAAAGTGTGCACAAAGTTGATATTTGATCGGTTTTTTATGCACAATCTCAAAAATTAAAAATATTGACCATTCCCAACTAATTAGGCTTAGGGAAGTTGTATAACCATATTTTTGCTAAAAAAATGTGATAGTAATAAAGTTTGCGCAAAGTCGATGTTTGATCGGTTTTTTGTGCACCATCTCGAAAATTCAAAATATTGACCATTCCTAGCTTATTAGCCCTAAGGAAGTGGTATAACTTAGATTTCACCAAAAAACGTGACGGTCATAAAGTTTGTGCAAAGTCAATGTTTGATCAGTTTTTTGTGTACTATCACGAAAATTCAAAATATTTACCATTACTAACAAATTAGGCCTAGGGAAATTGTAAACCCTTGGCCAATCCCAACTAATTAAGCCCAAGTGAAGCTATATCCTTGGTTTTGCCAAAAAAAACCTAACATTCATAAAGTTTGCGCAAAGTCGATGTTTGTTCGATTTATTGTGAACTACCTCAAAAATTCAAAATATTGATAATTCCCAACTTATTAGGCCAAGGGAAGTTGTATAACCTTGATTTCGTCAAAAAATGTGATGGTCATAAAGTTTGCGCAAAGTAGATATTTGTTCAATTTTTTGCGCATCGTCTCGAAAATTTAAAATTTTGAATATTCCCAACATATTCGGCCCAATGAAGTTGTATTACCTTGGTTTCATAAAAAAACGTGAAGGTCATAAAGTTTGCACAAAGTCAAAGTTTGATTGATTTTTTGCGCACCATCTCAAAAATTTAAAATATTGACCGTTCCCAACTTATTCAGCCTAGGGAAGTTGAATAACCATGGTTTTGCCAAAAAACATAACAGTCATAAAGTTTACGTAAAGTCAATACTTGATTGGTTTTTTTCGTAACATCTCAAAAATTCAAATAATGACCATTTCCAACATTTTAGGCCCAGGAAAGTTGTTTAAACGTCGTTTGGCCAAAAAACGTGACGGTCGTAAAGTTTGTACAAAGTTGATATTTGATCAGTTTTTTGTGCACCATCTCAAAAATATAAAATATTAATCATTACCAACTTATTAGGCCTAGTGATGGACAGGGAGGAGGAGATGGTGGCGATAGTGGTGGTGGTGGTAATGAAACGATGAAAGCATGTAGAATAATGCTCAAAAGAAATAGCTATGGAGCAGCTCAATAGCCATGAAGTAGCTCAAACTATTTCATGAAAAAGTGGGGGGTAAACCACTTTTAGAGAGCAAGCTTCAAGGTTTTAACGATTACATAGATATTGCTGCATTGATTGATATGAAAGCTATAGGGGATTGACTTTCATGGAGTAATCAAGGTGCTACCCACAGGAAAATAATGGCTCGACTCGATAGGTGTCTAATTAATCGAGAATGGTTAACAGTTTACCTTGATTCACTTCTGGAGTATGGTGCTCAGTTGTTCTCTGATCACTCTTCAATGTATATACATGCAGACAAAGTAATACCTAGAGGTAAGAAACCATTTAGATTCTTTAACATGTAGAGTATCCATCCTTAGTTCCTCGAGGTTATCAGATCAGCTTGGAATGTTAATGTGTATGGTTCTCCCCCTTACATCTTATGCCAAAAGCTTAAAGCATGTAAAGCAACACTAAAGGAGTGGAATACAAACACCTTTGGCAATATTACCACTTGGGTACAATTAAGCAAAAAAGAACTAATGGCGATGCAACATAAGCTGTATCTTTAGCCTTTTGATGAGAATCTTATATGCAAAGAGGCAGAAGCTAGGTATCAATTCATGTAAACCTTAAAGCAGGAAGAAAGTTATACAAAACAGAAGTCTCGACAACATTGGCTTACTCTAGGGGATTCCAATACGAAGTTTTTCTATACAGCTATTGCTACTAGAAGGGCTGTTAACTGCATCAGGAAATGTAAAGACCAAGATGGTACACTTATTGAGAATTTAGATGAGGTTAAAGTATACACTGAATAATTTTTTTATTCTTTACTCAATCAAACAGAGCAGCCTAATAATGTTCATGTGGAGCTAGCCTACTAGAAAGCTTGATTCGGATGACATCACGATTCTCAATGCACCAATTACAGATGAAGAAATGGTAAGAGTTGTCTTTAAGTCACCGAAGCACAAAAGCCCTAGTCCAGATGGATTTTCAATTGAATTTTACCAAATTGCATGGTCGATCATTGGAAATGATCTGATTAAAGCTTGTCAGTATTTTTTCTCTTCAAGTCATATTCTTAAAGCGATAAATTGTACTTTTATTTCTTTAGTTCCTAAGAATGCAGGAGCCTCTGCTCTGCCCCCTTTATTCCTCTTCTGGAACAGAGAAGCGGCGACGGGCGGGCGCAGGCTGAGCATTGCTTGCTTGGGAGATCAAGGGTTGCGCTTCTCAAGATAATTTTGCCTTCTTCTTGAACAGAAGGGGCGGTTTCCTGGTGGGCGAGGGTGCTGCTGCAGCGATTCTGAGTGCAAGATTGGCCAGCTGGAGGGCTCGATTGTTGCTGTCTTCTACTCCTTCACCCATCGCTCCTCACCACAGTGGAGGAGCTGCGATCGGGGCGACTGGGTGACGGTGGTTGATCGGGTCGCTGGCGGGCGGTGAGCAGCGGTCCCTGGCAGATCTACGAACAGAGGGTTCCACCTACGGAGGGAATCTCGCTGCTTCTTCTCCTTAGGGCATCAGAGAGCTGTTGGGCAGTGGCGGCGGCATCCTTGTTCTGCATAGCAAGCAAGAAAGGGAGGTATGGCCTCACTGCTGTGCTCCCTCCCTTGCCTCTCTTAGCTGCTACACGAAGAAGAACAGAGGAGGCGACGATCGCTGCTCCCTCTCTGCTGTCCTCCACCAGGCGGCGGCTGCTGCGTAGCCCCTGTTCGGCCCTCCCCTTGTTGGAGCAGTGCGCAACTTGAGAATGGCTGGTGATGATGGCAGTAGGGTTGATCCGAAGACGAGGCTTCCTTCTCAAGTTGCTTCTTCTTCCCGACGAGATGGTTCTTTGATAACGCAGCATAGAGGTAGGTCGCACTCTAGATCGCGACCTCCTACTCTCATTTCTCGAGATTCTCGACCTTGGACAAGCCTCTTCAAGGTTCCAATTGGAAGCTCGGATCTTAGCTTGGATTTCTTTGCTCCAGAAACCCAGGCTGATCAGAAGATTACTGTGTACGAGACTATTGATTCTGAAGAGCTGATTAAGACATGGTCCATGGCGCTTGTTGGTTATGTGGTCGGTTTAAAGACATCATATTTTCCATTATCCTCATTCATCAAGACTCGATGGGGAACATCGGCATTTGATCTGCATATGCTAGAGAATGGTTTTTTTGTATGCAAACTCTATTCTGAAGAGGATTTGCAATGAATTCTTGAAGGGTTTTGGACTATTCGTGGCCATCCGATGATTCTACGACGTTGGTCTCCTAATGTCCGTTTAGAGTTAGGCAGTCTACAGTCTATTCCTTTATGGGTATTCTTTCATGGTCTTCCCTTGCATCTTTGGAGTCGACGTTTTATTGCTAAGTTATGTAGCAACTTGGGACAACCATTGTATATTGACAAAGCAACAGCAGCGCAGACGAGATTGGCTTATGCATGAGCATATGTAATGGTTTCTTCGGATGGTGATCTTCCAGATGAGGTTTTTTATCGTGATCTTGATGGGACCACTCGTAAGGTGCATGTTTCATATTCTTGGAAGCCACAGCGTTGTAAGATTTGCTACTCTTTCGGTCATGCACATGGAGCTTGTCAGCAAACTCAGAAACTAATCACTCAGGTTTACCAGCAATGCCAGTTATCTCAGCACGGAGTTGATACTACTATTATTGTTGAATCTCGAATTTTGATGATGAAGTCAATTGGTGAAATATTTGTTCTAATCTACTTTGTCGAGATAAGTGTGCAGGAATAACTACGATGGGAAGAAAACATAAAGTGATTTACCGAGGTCAAGTCCGTCGGGGGTTCAAGAGTTCATCGGAAGTCCGAGAGATTTTCGGAAGTGTTACTGGAACCATCCAAGATCGAATCAGGAACTTGTCGAACTTTTTGGAAGTTCATCTCAAAGATCGTCGAAGGTTCGCGGAACTTACCGGGAAGATTCGGAAGCTAGCTGAAGACTCGTTGAGCTCGCCATACAATCCGAGTATCTTTGAGTCCACCGAAGCAATCCGAGGGAAGCATCGGAAGCCTGCCGGAATCTCACCGTAAAGCTCGTCGAAAGTTGACTTGAAGAGTGTCGGATCAAATCACGTTGAGTTATGTTTTTAAGTTCATAGTTTGCACATGAGTAGAGCAAGGATTTAGAAAAAAATCCTGTCTAAATTCAGTGGGGGCCAACCGGGCCTCTACTGGGCCAAGTTGGGGCTTAAACAGGGCCCATTCGGCTTTGGTTGAATGGGGCAGGCGGTTGAACCGCCCAGCCTTGGCGGTGGCACCGCCCCTGTACACAGACCTGACAGACGGTGGAACCGCTTTATGCAGCGGTAGCACCGCCACAGACGCAGAGCGGTGGCACCGCCTCGATCACCGACTAGAGTGGTAGCACCGCCCTGAAGCGTGCACCACATCACACGCGTCGATCGGTCAGCGTGCACACAGGTACGCCTCCGACACCGAATTTGATTTCAAATTTGGAGCCCAATTTTGAATCCACTTTGGATCTATAAATACCCCCCCCCCCTTTCTCAGCTGAAAGGCACCCTTTTGAGAGTTAGAATCTTAGTCTTGGGCCTTTGAAAAGTCTTAAAAAATTTTGTTCTTACTAAGTGTTCACCTTCTTCTTCTTCTTGAGAAATCTTGTACAAGTGTGAACTTCTTGTAAAGGGTTATAAAAGGGGTATTTGGTCCTTCCCCTTCAAAGGATTTGCTAGTGGAAGAGCGGAGCCTTATCGTAAAGGCTTCAAGAGTGGATGTAGGTCATTTGACCGAACCACTATATATCATTGTGTCCATAAATGTGTGAGTGTTTATATTCTTAAATCATTTCATTACTTGGCTGCAAGTTGTTTAGTTCATAGTTATTTCCTTTACGTAAGCAATTACTTTCAAGTTCTCTTTCGCCAAATCGAAATTTTCCTACGAACTTGTGTTTTTGCAAAATCGTTTTCAAAAGTATGATTTTAATCCGCTGCACTAATTCACCCCCCCTCTTAGTGCCTTTTAGATCCTTTCACTTGGTATTAGAGCCAGGTTTGCTCTCATATTAGTTTAAAACCCAAGAGAGATGGCCTACTCTGGTATGCAAGAGGGTCGCTCCATTACTCGTCCGCCTATGTTTAATGGGTCAGATTATACGTATTGGAAGACTCATATGAGGATTTTTCTCATTTCCATGGACTTTGAACTTTGGAACATTGTTGAAAATGGCTTTGCAAAATCTTCTCTTTCAATGAGTGAATGGAATGAGTCGGAGAGGAAGATTTTTGCTCTCAATGCAAAGGCTATGAATGCCTTATTTTGTGCGCTTAATAAGAATGAGTTTAATCGGGTTTCTATTTGTGAATCGGCATTTGATATTTAGCGCATTCTTGAAATCACTCATGAAGGCACTAGCCGAGTGAAAGAGTCCAAAATCAACATTCTTGTGCATTCCTATGAACTTTTTCGGATGAAACCAAATAAGTCCATTGGAGACATGTACACCCGCTTTACGGATGTCATCAATGGACTTAAAGCTCTTGGTAAAGGTTTTTCTAATTTTAAATTGGTAACTAAAATTTTAAGATCCCTTCCAAAGTGTTGGGATCCAAAGGTCACAGCCATTCAAGAGGCCAAGGATCTTAAAGTATTTCCACTTGAAGAACTTATTGGATCTCTAATGACCTACGAGATGACGTGCCATGCTCATGAAGAGCTTGAGAACCCCCTTCCAAAGAACAGGAAGGATATGGCACTTAGAACACAAGAAGACCACTTGAAAGGAACATCAAGTGATGAGGACAGTGACAATGACATTGCACTTCTAACTCGAAAGTTTAAGAAATTTATAAGAAAGAACAAATTTAAAAATGACACAAAAAGTAAATTTGAACACAAAAAGGACTAAGTTATTTGCTACGAATGCAAGAAGCCGGGACACTTCAAGAATGAATGCCCTCAAGCCAAGAAGAAGCAATTCAAGAAGAAAAAAGCCTTAAAGGCCACGTGGGATGATTCAAGTGACTCCGAGGTTGAAAAAGCTAGCAACAAAGAGGAGGCAAACTTCGCACTAATGGCATTAGGAGGAGAGGTTAGTGAGTTACTTAATGAAGAATTATCTTTCGATTAACTTTCTATGGCTTTTCATGAGTTATTTGATGAATGTAGAACTATTAGTAAGAAGTTCAATTTTCTTAAGAAAGAGCATGCTTTATTACAAAGTAAGTTCAATAGTCTTCAAAACTCTTCTCTACCCCCATGCTCTAAGTGTGAAGACTTAGATGCAACAAAGAGGGAGAACTTGCTACTCAAAGAGACCCTAAACAAGTTTAAAGTTGGTAGCAAGGGCTTGGACATGATTCTTGCTAACAAAGGTCACGTCGGAAATAGAAGTGGAATCGGATTTGTGAGAGGTTCTCACCAAAATCCCACCACCTTCGTTAAAGGGCCTACATTGCATGTATCACCTCATTTGAAATGTAATTTTTGTGGCAAAACGGGACATGTTGCCTACAAATGTCCATTCAAGAAAATTAATCCACAAAAATTGATATGTGTTCCTAAAGGAACCATAAAAAATTCAATGATAAATTACAAAGTAAGTAGATCAATTTGTAAGGCACCCAAAATCAAATGGGTACCTAAAAACCATCCTCTTTTGTAGACAAACTCACAAGCTAGGAGCAAGAAATGGTATATTGATAGTGGATGCTCAAGGCACATGACCGGAGATCCATCTCATTTCTCTATGCTCACTAGCAAAGAAGAAGGATATGTCACCTTCGGAGACAACAACAAGGGTAAAATCATTGGCAAGGGAACCATAGGTAACAAATCGAGTTTTTCAATTGATGATGTGTTACTAGTTGATGGTTTAAAACATAATCTTTTAAGTATTAGTCAATTATGTGATAAAGGTTATGTTGTTAGATTTGAATCTAATGTTTGCATTATTGAAAAACCCAACAACAACATATCCATGATTGCTTTAAAACAAAACAATGTCTACACCATAAATATTGATAAATTAAGTAATGAAATATCAACTAGGAAATTTGTTAAGGATAAGGTATGTGATGCATGTCAACTAGGAAAACAAATAAAGACTAGTTTTAAATTAAAAAGTCAAATTAGCACCACTAGACCATTGCAATTGATTCATTTGGACTTATTTGGACCAATTGACATAACAAGCCTAGGAGGTAGCAAATATGCCTTTGTAATTGTGGATGACTATAGTAGATACACTTGGACCTATTTCTTGGCTCATAAAAGTGATTGTTTCAAATGTTTCTCTAAATTTTGTAAACTCACTCAAAATGAAAAAGGTTTTATGATTTCATCAATTCGAAGTGATCATGGAGGTGAATTTCAAAATCATGACTTCCAAAATTTTTGTGAAATAAACGGATACAATCATAACTTCTCTACTCCAAGAAATCCACAACAAAATGGAGTAGTGGAAAGGAAAAATAGAAGTTTGCAAGAAATGGCTAGAACCATGTTAAATGAATATAATTTACCAAAATATTTTTGGGCCGAAGCCATGAATACGGCTTGCTATGTTATGAATAGAGTTCTAGTGAGACCATCCCTATCTAAAACTCCATATGAATTATGGAATGATAAAAAACCCAATGTTTCTTATTTTAAAGTTTTTGGTTGTAAATGCTTTATTTTAAATGAAAAGGATGCCTTAGGAAAATTCGATGCAAAATCCAATGAAGGCATATTTCTTGGTTATTCTTCGGTTTCTAAGGCTTTTGTTTTCAACAAAAGAACCTTACTTATAGAAGAATCTATTCATCTGGTTTTTAATGAAATTTTCGAATTTAAGAAGAAAGATTTTGATGATGATTTTGGTCTTGATAATTTGAATTTGAATGAACCCTCTCCTCAAAATGACAACTTGGATGCATCTTCTTCCCAAACTTCCTTACCCAAGGAATGGAAGTATGTAGATGCTCATCCCAAGGAGTTAATTATAGGAGATGCATCGAAAGGGGTTCAAACTCGCTCTTCGTTCAAAAATTTTTATGCCCATGCCGCTTTTCTTTCTCAAGTTGAACCAAAATGCATTGTTGATGCCCTGAAAGATAATTCTTGGGTTATCGCAATGTAAGAAGAATTGAATCAATTTGAGAGGAATGAGGTATGGAAGCTTGTTCCTAGACCTAATGACCACTTAGTTATTGGTACTAAGTGGGTCTTTAGAAACAAGCAAGATGAATACGGTATCGTGGTTAGAAACAAGGCTAGACTAGTGGCCAAAGGTTTCAACCACGAAGAAGGTATCGATTACGAAGAGACCTTCGCTCTAGTGGCAAGATTGGAAGCCATTAGGATGCTCCTTGCCTATGCTAGTAGTAAAGATTTCAAATTATTTCAAATGGATGTCAAAAGTACATTCTTAAATGGTTTTATTTTCGAAGAAGTGTATGTCGAACAACCACCCGGATTTGAAAACTCTCTATTTCCTAACCACGTGTTTAAGCTAACTAAGGCTTTATATGGTCTAAAACAAGCCCCTAGGGCTTGGTATGAGAGGCTTAGTTTTTTTTTAATTTCAAATGATTTCACTAAAGGCAAGGTTGATACTACATTGTTTATTAAACATTTTGAAAATAATTTTCTTATTGTTCAAATTTATGTTGATGATATTATTTTTGGGTCTTGTAATAAATCACTATGTGAATTATTTGCTAAGGATATGAGTGATGAATTTGAGATGAGCCTAATGGGAGAACTAAATTTCTTTTTAGGACTACAAATCAAGCAACTAAGTGATGGTATATTTCTAAATCAATCAAAATACACATTGGAATTGTTAAAATGATTTAACATGGATGGATCAAAAGATATTATCACTCCTATGAGCACCTCCGCTAAATTAGATATGGATGAAAATGGAGAAAGTTTTGATCAAAAAACTTATAGGGGCATGATAGGTAGCTCGCTTTATCTCATCGCAACTGCACTGACATCATGTTCAGTGTAAGGCTATGTGCAAGATTCCAAGCTAATCCTAAGCTATCTCACTTGAAAGCTGTCAAGAGGATTCTTAGATATCTTAAAGGGACCCCTAATCTTGGATTATGGTATCCAAAATCTGATAATTTTGATTTAAAAGCTTATGCAGATGCGGATTTTGGTGGATGTAAAATAGAAAGAAAAAGCACATCCGGAACATGCCAATTTCTAGGACATGCACTTGTTTCTTGGACTTCCAAGAAACAAAATTCGGTTGCACTATCTACGGCAAAAGCTGAATATATAGCTGCAAGTGCATGCTGTGCACAGGTTATCTGGATGAAAAATACACTAGAAGACTATGGAATCTACTTAAAAAACATTCCTATAAAATGTGATAACACGAGTGTTATTTGTCTAACTAAAAATCCGATTCAACACTCTCGAACTAAGCACATTGACATTAGGCATCATTTTATACGTGATCATGTAAGTAGTAGAGATGTCACCCTTGAATTTGTTGATACAAATCATCAATTAGTGGACATTTTTACGAAACCTTTGAATGAGGAACAATTTGATTTTATTAGAAGGGAATTTGGCATGTTAAACTATCCAAATAAGTAAGCTCTATTTGATGATATCTTTCCTTGAAATTATGGTTTTCATCAATTTAATTCCATACATTTTGATTTTTCTTCTTGGATTTATTTTCATCAAATTCTTTTTGACTTCATCCCATCTCTAAGACCATTTTTTTTAAATAAAAAAAAAATTAATGAAATGCGGATTTTTGTGCTACCAGCGGTAGCACCTGGTAGTCACCCAAAGCGGTGGAACCTTTGGGCAAAGTGATCACTGAACACCCCTTTTATAAGGGGTGAGTTAGGGCCGGCGGTAGAACCGCCCTCCATAACTTGAGAGACTCTTCCTCACCTCTCTACACTCCTCTAAACCCTCCTAAGCATCATTTCTTCCCTCTAGAAGCCTAAGAAGGAGATCTTACTTTGATTCAAGCTCCCTACATCTCAAAGGAACAATCTAAGGTAAAAACCGAATTATTTCTCTTTTCTTTTCTTGTCTAGTTTAATTCCTTTCTTCAATTGATTATTCATCAATCCTAAATAGAAATGGCTCCTAAAAGAACATCAAGAGACAAAGGAAAAAGGATGGAGGTAGATTCATTTGACCAATCCTTGTTTAAATCACAAGAAGCTTCCCTTAGATTTTCTGAACTTGGTTCTAGACCCATTCATAAAGAAAAATATGTTGATTTGAATCAATTAGGGAACCTAGAGCCTATCATGTGGTTTGCAAACTTAGAGGCCTTACCCATTTTGTAAATTATTGAATCTGTTTATCCACGCTTAGTTAAATTATTCTATGCTAATTTAACTGTGAATGATGATGGCTTGTCAACTTATCAACTAGGTAATGAGATCCAAATATGTGATAATACTATATGCTCATTAATTAGAATTGTTGAAAAAGAGCTAGGGTGTTATTTTAGAGGAAAATGGGATATGGACACAGTTGGTGCCACCCACTCTGAAGCTTTAGAAACTGTGTTTGCAAACCCAAATTTAGGTATAATCCCCAAGAGTTGTGAACATTTACTACCTTTTAACTCTACAATTTTACATCACATTCTTGTAAGCATTGTCATTCCTAAACAGTTTCATCATGATGAGACTGGGCCACTGAGTTAGGTACCTTATATTGGATCATGACCAGACAACATTTTTCTTTTGGATACCTAATCCGACAAAGACATGATAGAGGTCCTTTCTAAAGGATCAATGTTACCATATGGAGGTTTAATAACTAAACTATTGCATGCCCATAATATTTGCATTCCACCAAATGAAGAAGCAATACAAGTGGATAGATTTAATATCATTGACGTTAAACTACTTAGGCGACTTAGGTGTACATTCGAGCATGGAATAGGGGTTAGACAACCTAGGAGATGTGATATACCTCCCCCACCAATAAACCATCCTGAAACACCAGTCCTTAGGGGAAATGAATCTCCTCCTCCTGATCCTTTTGTTGCAGCTACATTAGTGACATTTTCTGCTCCATCTTCTGACGATCCGATCATGAGAGAGTTAAATGAAGTAAAACTACAGCAAATTGAAATTTTAAAGGAAATACGGAAGATGAACCAAAAGATCGATCACATGTATAGGCATCTTGGCATTCCTCCTAAGGAGTAGCTTGCTGTATTTTCTTTTTGAACGATGTAAACTTGTGTTGTATGTTGACATATATGTTGTATTATCTTCATTACATCTTCTTGGCCACTGTGAAATGATTTTCGGCTTTCTGATTGATTTTCTTTTTCACATTTGTGATATTTTTCGGCCATCCTTTATTGTTACATATGAATCCCTCGTTTCCTTTTTGTTGATGACAAAGGGGGAGAAATAATATGTGTATTGCCATATGTTGATAGTTATATGCATTTTCCATGCTTTACAAGTTATTGCAAGTTAAAATGCTTATTTAGGTTCTTGATATCATGTTTTTAATTACTTCATTGATATCTTTGATACCTATTTGACATCTTATTGTCCAACATCAACTTTGTCATCATTAAGTACATCATGAAGTTAAATTTATTGTGTTGAATTCAAAAATTGAATTCAAGCAATTTTTTTTATGGCATATAGATAGGGGGAGTTAAGAGTAACTCCATCACCAATTGATTATCATCATTAAAAAGGGGAAGATTGTTGAATCTCGGATTTTGATGATGAAGTCAATTGGTGAAATATTTGTTCTAATCTACTTTGTCGAGATAAGTGTGCAGGAATAACTACGATGGGAAGAAAACATAAAGTGATTTACCGAGGTCAAGTCCGTCGGGGGTTCAAGAGTTCATCTAAGTCCGAGATTTTCGAAGTGTTGCCAAACCATCCAAGATCGAATCAGAACTTGCCGAAGTTTTGGAAGTTCATCTCAAAGATCGCCGAAGGTTCGTGGAACTTACCGAAGATTCGAAGCTAGTCAAGACTCGCTGAGCTCGCCATACAATCCGGAGTATGCTGGGAGTCCATCGAAGCAATCCGAGGAAGCATCGAAGCTACCGGAATCTCGCCGTAAAGCTCGTCGAAAGTTGACTTGAAGAGTGTCGGATCAAATCACGTTGAGTTATGTTTTTAAGTTCGTAGTTTGCACATGAGTAGAGCAAGGATTTAGGAAAAAATCCTGCCTAAATTCAGTGGAGGCCAACCAGGCCTCTACTGGGCCAAGTTGGGGCTTAAACAGGGCCCATTCGGCTTTGGTTGAATGGGGCATGCGGTTGAACCGCCTAGCCTGGGGCGATGGCACCGCCTCAGACACGACGCGGTGGAAACGCTCTGCGGAGCACGCCTCAGACACAGCGGTGGCACCGCCGCCACTGATCGAGTGGTAGCATCGCTTACTTGGCGCGGCACACCGCCTCAGACACAATCATCAGATCGATGTGGTGGCACCACCACGACCACTGCCACAAATTGATTTTAAATTTGGAGCCCAATTTTGAATCCACTTTGGATCTATAAATACCCCCTTTCTCAGCTGAAAGGGCACCCTTTTGAGAGTTAGAATCTTAGTCTTGAGCTTTTGAAAAGTCTTGAAAAGTCTTGTTCTTGCTAAGTGTTCACCTTCTTCTTCTTCTTGAGAAATCTTGTACAAGGGTGAACTTCTTGTAAAGGGTTGTAAAAGGGGTATTTGGTCCTTCCCCTTCAAAGGATTTGCTAGTGGAAGAGCGGAGCCTCATCGTAAAGGCTTCAAGAGTGGATGTAGGTCATTTGACCGAACCACTATACATCATTTTATCCATAAATGTGTGAGTGTTTACATTCTTGAACCATTTCATTACTTGGCTACAAGTTGTTTAGTTCATAGTTATTTCCTTTACGTAAGTAATTACTTTCAAGTTCTCTTTCGCCAAATCGAAATCTTCCTATGAACTTGTATTTTTGCAAAATCGATTTCAAAAGTACGATTTTAATCCGCTGCACTAATTCACCCCCCTCCCCTCTTAGTGCCTTTTAGATCCTTTCAATTATGACTACTGACGAACAAGGCGAGTCTCCTTCAGGGGCAGTAGTGCTGGTGAAGATGAGCGAGCATTCTGACTCACTTGGGCAGCATCATGATCAGAAAGACAAATCAGGAACTTTACCTCTTCCAAATATATCAGAGTTTGTCACAACAATAGTTTCTCAGGTTCCGCATGCACAGGAGAACGAGAAACCTTCGTCTCTTCCTTCATCGATAGGAACTATCGCAACAGGGATCCCACGTCCCACTAATCATGCTAACCAGGATATCGTATCTCAACCAATCCCAACAAACCTCGCTAGTCAGGATATTCAGCCTCAACAACCTTCAACAAACACTACCAACCTGGATATTATGGGTATTTCAAAGTTTAAGCATTTGCAAACTTGGATGAAGTGGATAAAAATAGAAATAAAGGTTTAAAAGGTAAGGATATTATGCGGGAGGACATTGCAAAACCCAAGGATAAGAAGAAGGATGGTGATGGTAAGTTGCACATACTTCCGTCTACCTAGGAAGAGTCCTTTATTTCCTTTCCAACCTGTTTTAATTCTGATGAAGATACTTTGTTGGAATGTTCGTGGACTAAATAAATTTGAGAAATGTCAGGAGCTTAATAGAACAATCAAGTCTGATGCTTGTGATATTGTTATTCTTGTGGAAACAAAAATTAAAACATCTCAGATTTGTGTTCAAAACGATTTAATAAAATGGCCAGAGGTAGAACTTTTTACCAACGATACTTGTGACACTTATGGTAGAATATGGGTATTATGGCATCCGAACTCTGTTAGTGCTTGCTTTATTTCTGCTACAGAACAATTCATCCACCTTAAAGCCGAGGATAAAAGGAATAGTTGTCAATTCCATATTACTGATGTATATGCTTTTAACAGTATGCTTCTAACAGTATGCAGGAAAGAAATGTTCTATGGAATGATCTGATTAACATTGCAAATAGCTGTCTTACAGTGCCTTGGATTGTTTTTGGTGACTTCAATACTGTTTGGTACACACATGAAAAAGTGGGGGGTAAACCACTTTCAGAGAGCAAGCTTTAAGGTTTTAACGATTACATAGATATCGCTGCATTGATTGATATGAAATCTGTAGGGGATTGGCTTTCATGGAGTAATCAAGGTGCTGCCCACAGGAAAATAATGGCTCGACTTGATAGGTGTCTGATTAATCGCGAATGGTTAACAGTTTACCCTGATTCACTTCTAGAGTATGGATCTCAGTTGTTCTCTGATCACTCTTGAATGTATATACATACAGACAAAGTAATACCCAAAGGCAAGACACTATTTAGATTCTTTAACATGTGGAGTACCCATCCTTAGTTCCTTGAGGTTATCAGATCAGGTTGGAATGTTAATGTGCATGGATCTCCCCCTTACATTTTATGCCAAAAGCTTAAAGCATGTAAAGCAGCACTAAAGGAGTGGAATATAAATACTTTTGGCAATATTATCACCCGGGTTCAGTTAATCAAAAAGAAACTAATGGCGGTGCAACATGAGCTACATCTTCAGCCCTTTGATGAGAATCTTATTTGCAAAGAGCCAGAAGCTAGGTCTTAATTCATGCAAGCCCTAAAGCAGGAAGAAAGTTTTGCAAAACAAAAGTCTCGACAGCATTGGCTTACTTTAGGGAATTCCAATACGAAATTTTTCTATACAGCCATTGCTACTAGAAGGGCTGTTAACTGTATCAGGAAATGTAAAGACCAAGATGGTACGTTTATTGAGAATTTGGATGAAGTTAAAGCACACACTGAATAATTTTTTTATTCTTTACTCAATCAAACAAAGCAGCTTAATAATGTTCATGTGGAGCCTACTAGAAAGCTTGATTCGGATGACATCACGATTCTTAATGAACCAATTACAGATGAAGATATTGTACGAGTTGTCTTCAAGTCACCAAAGCACAAAAGCCCTGGTCTAGATGGATTTCTAGCTGAATTTTACCAAATTGCATGGCCGATCATTGGAAATGATGTGATTAAAGCTTGTCAGCATTTTTTCTCTTTAGGTCATATTCTTAAAGCAATAAATTGTACTTTTATTTCTTTGGTTACTAAGAATGCAGGGGCTGATTCACTAGAGCACTACATGCTCATTTCCTTATGCAACTTTATTTACAAGATCATCTCCAAGTTGCTTGCAGATCGAATACAAATGATTATGCATAAGATCATTAGTCATACTCAGGCTGCTTTCATTAAAGGGAGAAGTATACATCACAATATTCTTCTTGCTAATGACTTGGTCAAAGATTTACACTCCAAATCAAGAGGGACAAAAATATGTTTTAAAGCTGACTTACATAAAGCATATGATTTAGTTAATAGACAGTTTCTCTACAAGATGCTCCTCAGTTTGAACTTCCCTCAACAATGGGTTAATTGGATTCAGTGCTGCTTGAATTTTTAGTTCATTTTAATGGTTCCCCTGTTGGCTTCTTTGGGAGTACAAATGGAATCTGACAAGGAGATCAACTTTCTCTATATCTTTTTACAATTGTCATGGAAGGACTCAGCTGTATGTTAGAAAAGGCAGTCTCTGATGGTAGCATTAAGGTACCCCATGCTGGTTCTATTCATATATCCCACATAACATTTGTCGATGATCTTATTATCTTTTTTCGCAATGACACTACTTCAGTGAAGAATTTGGCTACTATTCTGAAAGATTTTGGTTTGGTTTTTGGCCTTCAACTAAAGTAAAGTCTATATGGGTTCTTGCATTAAAGATAAAGACTTTATTATACAAACTCTGGGGTTTAGCGAGGGAAGTCTACCAGTTCCTTATCTGGGTCTCTCACTCTTATCCACTAGTATTCATAAAATTCACTGTCAGCCTATCCTACAAAAAATAAAGAATAGAATTTTCTCCTAGAAAACTAGACTTCTTTCCAAAGCAGGACGACTTGAACTCATCCGATCTATGTTATTTTCTTATTCTATTTATTGGTCTAATGCATTTCTTCTACCTGTTGGACTTCTTCAGGATATTGAACGGCTATTGAAGAACTTTTTCTGGAATGATACGAATGGAAAGGCAATGCATATGGTCAATTGGGATAGCATTTGTAGACCAAAAGATGAGGGGGGGCTGAATCTGCGAAATCTGAGAGATTGGAATAAAGCTTGTTTGGTACAGAAATTGTGGGATCTTTTGCAAAATAAATCCTTATAGTCACAATGGGTTTCTTCTAGGTACCTATCTAAGGAATCAATATGGGAAGTTTCAACAAGAACATATCATTCTATTGCATGGAAAGGAATTTTGAAGGCAAGAAACTCGCTAATCAACCACATTTCTTATGCAATCTCTTCTGGGACTAGAATTAATATGTGGTATGATCCTTGGGTGAATGAAAGAAGTATATTTCAATTATATGGTGATCGAGTACGAAGAGATCTTGGGGCCCCTAAAGATTGGAAGGTTTCTGAGTTCATTGCTAACGGTACCTGGTGTCTTCCTAATCCTATTTCTCCTGATATGTTATCACTTTGGCCGACTATTACAGCTCTTCCAATCAGGAATAACTCATCAGATATGCTTAATTAGCTTCATGACAATGGAAAGTTTAGTGCTACATCTGCGTGGAATCAAATCAGACAAAGAAATAACAAGTGGATCCTGAGCAGTTGGACATGGGATAGACCGGGCTCACAGAGACATTCCTTATGCATATGGCAGGCCTTTCTTGCCAAACTACCCACAATGGACAGTATGAAGCGAAAAGGTATATATCTTGTTAACCGATGCTCTCTTTATATGCAATAAGAAGAAAGTATAGATCATATCTATTTTGCTTGTGACTACACTAATTGGGTATGGATGGAGATTCTGAAAAGATTTGAAATACATAGGCTACCAATGCCAAACTTGCATCAAGAACTAGAACAGCTGCAGCAAAACTTCTCAAGAAAAGGGCTTCTTACACAACTGGTAAAGCTTATCTTCAGATATACTATTTGGTGGATTTGGAAAGATAGGTGTAGCGAAATCTTTGAGGGTCACAACACACACAATGCTCGCCTTCTGCTTGAGACACTTAGCGACTCATGATCATGCATGGAGCAGGATTTGGAAATGAGGCATTTAACAAGTAGAGAAAAAGAGATCTTCCTCAGATTCAATTTTATAATTCTTTAATGCTTCCTTTGTATTTTTTGCTTTAAAATTATGATATATTCACTAGTTGTCTAGGAATAGTTTGTTATTACATTTTACTATTTGTTGCCTATGGTAGAGCATCCTAGTCTACAATATATGTAGTTATGATTTCTGTTTAACTACTCTTGGAGATGAGTCTGGTGGAGTGAGACCATTCCACCTTTTTGGGGTGGGGTGCATTCTCCTAGACTGCTCTAAGAGATCTCAGGCTTTAGTCTATGGCTTGTGTAGATAAAGCTAATTTGTACAAACTTCATACTAAATCTACTTACATTTACTTACTAGAAAAAAAAGAATGCAGGGGCTGATTCACTAGAGCACTACAGGCCCATTTCATTGTGTAACTTTATTTATAAGATCATCTCCAAGTTGCTTGTAGATCGAATATAAACGATTATGTACAAGATCATTAGTCCTACTCAGGCTGCTTTTATTAAAGGGAGAAGTATACATCACAATGTTCTTCTTGCTAATGACTTGGTCAAGGATCTGCACTCCAAATCAAGAGGGATGAAAATATGTTTTAAAGCTGACTTGCAAAAAGCATTTGATTTAGTTAATAGACACTTTCTCTACAAGATGCTCCTCAGTTTGAACTTCCCTCAACAATGGGTTAATTGGATTCAGTGTTGCTTGGAAACTCCAAAATTTTCGGTTCTCTTCAATGGTTCACCCATTAGCTTTTTGGGAAGTACGAATGGCATCCAATAAGGAGATCAACTTTCTTCATATCTTTTTACAATTGTCATGGAAGGACTCAACTGTATGTTAGAAAAGGCAGTCTCTGATGGCAACATTATGGTACCCCATGCTGGTTCTATTCATATATCTCACATAACATTTATAGATGATCTTATTATATTTCTTCACAATGATACTACTTTAGTAAGGAATTTGGCTACTATTCTGAAAGATTTTGGTTTGGTTTCTGGTCTTCAGCTAAATCATGCAAAAAGCAAAGTCTATATAGGTCCTTGCATTGAAGTTAAAGACTTTATTATACAAACTTTGGGGGTTCGTGAGAGAAGTCTACCAGTTCTTTATTTGGGTCTCCCCTCATATTGCATTCATAAAACCCACTGTCAGCTTATCATGCAAAAAATAAAAAATAGAATTTTCACTTGGAAAACTAGACACCTCTCTAAAGCAGGGCGACTTGAACTTATTTGATCTGTGCTGTTCTCTTACTCTATTTATTAGTCTTGTGCATTTCTTCTACCTATTGGACTTCTTCAGGATATTGAACGGCTATTGAAAAACTTTTTTTGGAATGGTACGGATGGTAAGGCAATACATATGGTAAATTGGGATAGCATCTGCAGACCGAAAGATGAGGGGGGGCTGAATTTATGAACTCTGAGACATTGGAATAAAGCTTGTTTGGTACAGAAATTATGGGATCTTTGCAAAACAAATCCTTATGGTTGCAATGGGTTTTTGCTAAGAACTTATCTAAGGAACTGATTTAGGAAGTTTCAGCAAAAACATATCATTCTGCTGCTTGGAAAGAAATTTTGAAGGCAAGAAATTGGCTGATCAAACATATTTCTTTTTTTTTGGTAAGTAAATGTAATTGTATTTAGTATGAAGTTTGCACAAAGTAGCTTTGTCTACACAAGCCGTAGACTATAACCTGAGATCTCTTAGAGCAGTCTAAGATAATGCACCCCACCTCAGAAAGGTGAAATGGACTCACTCCACCAGACTCATCTCCAAGATAAGATAAACAAAAAAAGTAGCCATGACTACACATGTTGTAGACTATGACGCCTTACGATATTCATTAAATAGAAAAATACAATAACCAACCATTCCTAAACAACCTGTAAATACATCACTTTGTTGAAATATAGAAACACACAATACAGCAACCTCATTCTAGAAAGCATTAACGAATAATAAAATTGAATCTGATAAAGATATCTTTTTCTCTACTTGTTAAATGCTTCTTTTCCAGATTCTACTCCATACATGATCTTGAGTAACTAAGTATCTCGAGCAATAGGTGAGTATTGTGTGTGTTATGGCCCTCAAAGATTCTGCTACACCTCTCCCTCCAAATCTACCAAATAGCACATCTGAAGGTAATTTTTGCTAGTTGTGTAAGAAGCCCTTTTCTTAAGAAGCTTTGCTGCAGCTATTCTAGTTCCTAATGCAAGTTTGGCATTGGTAGCCTATGGAGTTCAAATCTCTTCAGAATCTCCTCCCATATCCAATTAGTGTAGTCACAAGCAAAATAAAGATTATAAATATCTTCTTCCTGGTGCATACAAAGAGAGCATCAGTTAACAATATATATACCTTTTCGCTTCATATTATTTATTGTGGGTAGTTTGGCAAGAAGGGCTTACCATATGCATAAGGAATGTCTCTGTGAGCCCGGTCTATCCCATGTCCAACTGCTTGGGAGCCACTTGTTGTTTCTTTGTTTGATTTGATTCCATGCAGATGTAGCACTAAATTTTTCATTGTCATGAAGCCAATTAAGCATATCGGAGGAGTTGTTCTTGATTGAAAGAGTTGTAATATTCGGCCAAAGTGATAACATATCAGGAGAAATAGGACTAGGAAGACACCAGGTGCCATTAACAATGAACTTAGAAACCTTCCAATCTTTAGAGGCCCCAAGATCTCTTCGTACTCTATCATCATACAAATGAAATATACTTTTCCCATTCACCTAAGGATCATACCACATATTAATTTTCGTCCCAGAAGAGATTGTATAAGAAATATGTTTGGTCAGCCAATTTCTTACCTTCAAAATTCCTTTCCAAGCAGCAGAATGATATGTTTTTGCTGAAACTTCCCAGATTGATTCCTTAGATAGGTACCTAGCAGAAACCCATTGTGACCATAAGGATTTGTTTTGCAAAAGATCCCATAATTTCTGTACCAAACAAGTTTTATTCCAATCTCTCAGATTTCGCAGATTTAGCCCCCCCTTATCTTTCAGTCTACAGATGCTATCCCAATTTACCATATGCATTGCCTTACCATCCGTACCATTCCAGAAAAAGTTCCAAACATATTTCTTATGCAATCTCTTTTGGGACCAAAATTAATATGTGGTATGATCCTTGGGTGAATGGGAAGATCCTTAGTATGATTCTAGGTTGAAGGCGACGGTGGGGCGATTCCTCCCCACCTTGGGCTACAGATCTAGGTCGAGAGGGAGGGAAGAGGTGCGACTAAGATAGAATCACTCCCTTCTGTGGGCGATTCCTCTGCTTCGCCCCCTTCTGTGAACGTAGGCTGCTGTGTTCAAGCAGGGTCTGCACATGTGAGCGGAACAGAGAGGAGAAGGCTGCTTCTCCGGCTGTGGTGACAGATTGTGGTAGCTTCTCCCTGCTGGGCAAAGAGCAGGTCTTCTACAGGAGCGCTCTTCCCCAACATCGCCCCCTCCCATAGTTCTGTGAGCAAGGGGCTGCCTTGTCCCTGCACGCATGAGGGCAGCGCAAACCGAGCAGCTGCTGGGTGAGGAGGCCAAGCGACGGCTGCTGGGTAGCGTCTCGGAGCCTTGTGGCTACGGCATCCCGAATGCAGGTCCGCTGCCGCTTTGACAGTGTGGCACCGAGCACCCCTGCTCGCTCGACAGGGGTAGATCTGCACTGCCCCTTCCCCTCCTCTTGAGTTGGGGCAATGCAACTCGAGAATGGCTGGTGACGATGGCAGCAGGGTTGATCCAAAGATGAGGCTTCCTTCTCAATCTTCTTCCCGACGAGATGGTTCTTTGATGATGCAGCATAGAGGTAGGTCGCGCTCTAGATCGCAGCCTCCTACTCTCATTTCTCGAGATCCTCGACCTTAGACAAGCCTCTTCAAGGCTCCGGTTGGAAGCTCAGATCTTAGTTTGGATTTCTTTGCTCTAGAAATCTAGGCTGATCAGAAGATTACTGTGTACGAGACTGTTGATTCTGAAGAGCTGATTAAGACGTAGTCCATGGTGCTTGTTGGTTATGTGGTCAGTTTAAAGACATCATATTTTCTGTTATCCTCATTCATCAAGACTCGATGGGGAGCATCAGCATTTGATCTGCATATATTAGAGAATGGTTTTTTTGTATGCAAACTCTATTCTGAAGAGGATTTGCAACGAATCCTTGAAGGGTTTTGGACTATTCATGGCCATCCGATGATTTTACGGCATTGGTCTTCTAATGGCCGTTTGGAGTTAGATAGTCTACAATCTATTCCTTTATGGGTATCCTTTCATGGTCTTCCCCTGCATCTTTGGAGTCGATGTTTTATTGCTAAGTTATGTAGCACCTTAGGACAGTCATTGTATATCAACAAAGCAATAGCAATGCAGATGAGATTGGCTTTTGCACGAGCATGTGTAATGGTTTCTTCTGATGGTGATCTTCTAGATGAGGTTTTTTATCGTGATCTTGATGGGACCACCCATAAGGTGCATGTTTCATATTCTTGGAAGCCACAGCGTTGTAAGATTTGCTACTCTTTTGGTCATGCACATGGAGCTTGTCAGCAAACTTAAAAACTGATCACTCAGGTTTACCGGCAACGCCAGGCATCTCAGCACGGGGTTGATACTACTATTATGGCTACTGACAAACAAGGCGAGTCTCCTTCAGGGGCAATAGTGCTGGTAAAGATGAGCGAGCATTCTGACTCACTTGGGCAGTATCATGATCAGAAAGACAAATCAGGAACTTTACCTCTTCCTATTATATCAGAGTCTGTCACAACAATAGTTTCTCAGGTTACCCATGCACAGGAGAACGAGAAACCTTAATCTCTTCCTATATCGATAGGAACTACTGCAACGGCGATCCCACGTCCCACTCATCGTGCTAACCAGGATACCAGCCAGGACTTTCATCCTCAACCTTCAACAAACACTGCCACCCTGGATATCTTGGGTATTTCAAAATTTAAGCATTTACAAGCTGTGGATGAAGTGGATAAAAATAGAAATAAAGGCTTAAAAGGTAAGGATATTATGCGGGAGGAAATTGTAAAACCCAAGGATAAGAAGAATGATGGTACAATTAAGTTGCACAAACTTCCGTCTACCTAGGACGAGACCCTAATTTCCTTTCCTGCCTGTTTTATTCCTAATGAAAATACTTTGTTGGAATATTCGTAGATTGAGTAAACTTAAGAAATGTCGGGAGCTTAATAGAATAATCAAGTCTGCTGCTTATGATATTGTTATTCTTGTGGAAATAAAAATTAAACCATCTCGGGTTTATGTTCAAAGAAATTTAATATGGCCAGAGGCAGAACTTCTTACCAACGATACTTGAGACACTTATGGTAGAATATGGGTATTATGACATCTGAACTCTGTTAGTGCTTGCTCTATTTCTACTACAGAATAATTCATCCACTTTAAGGCCGAGGATAAAAAGAATGGCTGTCAATTCCATATTACTAGTGTATATGCTTCTAATAGTATGTAGGAAAGACATATTCTATGGAATGATATGATTAACATTGCAAATGACTGTCTTACAGTACATTGGATTCTTCTTGGTGACTTCAATACTGTTCGGTACACACATGAAAAAGTGGGAGGTAAACCACTTTCAGAGAGCAAGCTTCAAGGTTTTAACGATTACATAGATATTGCTACATTAATTGATATGAAATCTATAAGGGATTGGCTTTCATGGAGTAATCAAGGTGTTGCCCATAGGAAAATAATGGCTCGACTCGATAGGTGTCTGATTAATCACGAATGGTTAACAGTTTACCCGGATTCATTTTTGGAGTATGGTGCTCAGTTGTTCTCTGATCATTCTTCAATGTATATACATGCAGACAAAGCAATACCCAGAGACAAGAAACCATTTAGATTCTTTAACATGTGGAGTACCCATCCTCAGTTCCTCGAGGTTATTAGATCAGCTTGGAATGTTAATGTGCATGGATCTCCCCCTTATATCTTATGTCAAAAGCTTAAAGCATGTAAAGCAGCACTAAAGGAGTGGAATACAAACACTTTTGGCAATATTACCACCCGGGTCCAATTAAGCAAAAAGAAACTAATGGCGGTGCAACATGAGCTGCATCTTCAGCCCTTTGACGAGAATCTTATTTGCAAAGAGGCAGAGGCTAGGTCTCAATTCATGCAGGCCCTAAAGTAGGAAGAAAGTTTTGCAAAACAGAAGTCTCGACAACATTGGCTTACTTTAGGGGATTCCAATACAAAGTTTTTCTATATAGCCATTGCTAGTAGAAGGGCTGTTAACTATATCAGGAAATGTAAAGACCAAGACGGTGTGCTTATTGAGAATTTGGATGAAGTTAAAGCACACACTGAACAATTTTTTTATTCTTTACTCAATCAAACAAAGCGGCCTAATCATGTTCATGTGGAGCCTACTAGAAAGTTTGATTCAGATGAGATCATGATTCTCAATGCACCAATTACAGATGAAGATGTTGTACGAGTTGTCTTCAAGTCACCAAAGCACAAAAGCCCTAGTCCAAATGGATTTCCAACTGAATTTTACCAAATTGCATAGCCGATCATTGGAAATGATGTGATTAAAGCTTGTCAGCATTTTTTCTCTTCAGGTCGTATTCTTAAAGCAATAAATTGCACTTTTATTTCTTTGGTTCCTAAGAATGCAAGGGCTGATTCACAAGAGCACTACAGGTCCATTTCTTTATGCAACTTTATTTACAAGATCATCTCCAAGTTGCTTGCAGATCGAATACAAATGATTATGCACAAGATCATTAGTCCTACTCAGGCTGCATTCATTAAAGGGAGAAGTATATATCATAATGTTCTTATTGCTAACGACTTGGTCAAAGATTTACACTCCAAATCAAGAGGGATGAAAATATGTTTTAAAGCTGACTTACGAAAAGCATTTGATTCAATTAATAGATAGTTTCTCTATAAGATGCTCCTCAGTATGAACTTACCTAAACAATGGGTTAATTGGATTCAGTGCTGCTTGGAAACTCCAAAATTTTCAGTTCTGTTCAATGGTTCCTCCGTTGGCTTCTTTGAGAGTACGAATGGCATCCGACAAGGAGATCCACTTTCTCTATATCTTTTTACAATTGTCATGGAAGGACTCAACTGTATGTTAGAAAAGGCAGTCTCTGATGGTAGCATTAAGGTACCCCATGCTGGTTCTATTCATATATCCCACATAACATTTGCAGATGATCTTATTATCTTTCTTCGTAATGACACTACTTCAGTGAGGAATTTGGCTACTATTCTGAATGATTTTGGTTTGGTTTCTGGCCTTCAACTTAATCATACAAAAAGTAAAGCCTATATGGGTTCTTGCATTGAAGATAAAGACTTAATTATACATACTCTGGGGGTTAGCGAGGGAAGTCTACCAATTCCATATCTAGGTCTCCCACTCATATCCACTGGCATTCACAAAATTCACTGTCAGCCAATTATGCAAAAAATAAAGAATAGAATTTTCTCCTAGAAAACTACTTTCCAAAGTAGGACGACTTGAACTTATCTGATCGGTGTTATTTTCTTACTCTATTTATTGGTCTAATGTATTTCTTTTACCTATTGGACTTTTTCAGGATATTAAACGGCTATTGAAGAATTTTTTCTGAAATGGTACGGATAGAAAGGCAATGCATATGGTAAATTGGGATAGCATTTGTAGACCAAAAGATGAGAGGGGGCTAAATCTACAAAATCTGAGAGATTGGAATAAAGCTTGTTTGGTACAGAAATTATGGGATCTTTTGCAAAATAAATCCTTATGGTCATAATGGGTTTTTTCTAGGTACCTATCTAATAAATCAATTTGGGAAGTTTCAATAAGAACATATTATTCTGCTGCTTGGAAAGGAATTTTGATGGCAATAAATTGGCTGATCAACCACATTTCTTATGCAATCTCTTCTGGGACCAGAATTAATATGTGGTATGATCCTTGGGTGACTAGGAAAAGTATATTTTAATTATATGGTGATAGAGTACGAAGAGATCTTGGGGCCCCTAAAGATTGGAAGGTTTCTGAGTTCATTATTAACGGCACCTGGTGTTTTCCTAATCCTATTTCTCCTTATATGCTATAACTTTGGCCGACTATTACAACTCTTCCAATCAGGAATAACTCATTAGATATGCTTAATTGGCTTTATGACAATGGAAAGTTTAGTATTACATCTGCATGGAATCAAATCAGACAACGAAATAACAAGTGGATCCCGAGCAGTTGAACATGGGATAGACCGGGCTCACAGAGACATTCCTTATGTAGAAGGCAGGCCCTTCTTGCCAAACTACCCATAATGGACAATATGAAGCGAAAGGTATATATCTTTTTAACTGATGCTCTCTTTGTATGCAACAGGAAGAAAGTATAGATCATCTCTATTTTGCTTCTGCCTACACTAATTGGGAATGGATGGAGATTCTAAAAAGATTTGAAATACATAGGCTACCAATGCCAAACTTGCATCAAGAACTCGAACAGTTGTAGCAAAACTTCTCAAGAAAAGGGCTTCTTAGATAACTGGCAAAGCTTACCTTCAGATGTACTATTTGGTGGATTTGGAAGGAGAGGTGTTGCAGAATCTTTGAGGGTCACAACACACACAATGCTCACTTTTTGCTTAAGATACTTAGCGACTCACGATCATGTATGGAGCAAGATCTGGAAATGAGGCATTTAACAAATAGAGAAAAAGAGATCTTCCTTGTCATTGATTTTTTGAAGGACTTGAAATGGACCATCTCCTCTTGGCATTAGTTTAGACTTCCTATGACTAGGAAATCTTTCCTTCCTTAAGTGTACCCAAACCCAATCACGAGGTTTGAACACTACTTGTTTTCGACCTTTGTTGTGTTGTTTCTTATATTGTAGAGTTTTCTTTTCAATTTGTGTTCAGACTTTTTCATGCAATGCTTTGACAAAATCAGCTTTTTGCTTACCATCCAAATTGGCCTTTTCTAATGGTAAAGGTAGTAAATCCATAGGAGTTAATGGATTGAACCCATACACAACTTCAAATGGGGAATGGTTTGTTATAGCATGCACACTTCTATTATAAGCAAACTCCACATGTGGCAAACACTCCTCCCAATTTTTAAAATTTTTTTGAATTATGACCCTCAAAAGTGTTGATAAAGTTCGATTTACCATCTCCGTTTGTCCATCTGTTTGTGGATGGTAAGTGGTTGAATACAACAATCTTGTAACCAACTTACTCCAAAGTGTTTTCCAAAAATGGCTAAGAAACTTCACATTTCTATCACTCACAATTGTTCTTGGGATGCCATGTAACCTCACAATTTCTTTGAAAAATAGTCTCGCAATATGTGTTGCATCATCTGTTTTATGGCAAGGAATGAAATGTGCCATCTTGCTAAACCTATCAACAATAACAAAAATAGAATCTCCCTCCTTTTGACCTAGGTAAACCTAAGACAAAGTCCATGGATATATCAACCCAAGGTTCACTAGCTATAGGAAGGGGTATATACAACCCATGAGGCATTACTTTAGATTTAGCTTGTTTACAAGTGATGCATTTCTCACACAATCTTTTAACATCCCTTTTCATGCGTGGCTAAAAAAAAATGATCTATTAACACATCTAAAGTTTTTCTAACTCCAAAATGTCCCATTAAACCTCCACTATGTGCTTCTCTTACAAGCAATTCTCTCATTGAACATTGAGGAACACACAGCCTGTTTTCTTTGAAAAGAAAACCATCATGTCTAAAGAATTTATCAAAAATCACTTTCTCATATGCCTCATAAACATTAGTAAAATCAAAATCAGAATTGTATAAATCTTTAATGTATTCAAAACCCAATAATTTTGTATCAAGTTTAGATATTAGAGCATACCTTCTAGAGAGAGCAACAGCGATCACATTTTCCTTACCTTGTTTGTACTTGATGATGTATGGAAAAGATTCAATAAACTCCACCCATTTTGCATGCCTACGACTTAGCTTTTGGATTTCCTTAGTCTCTTCGGGGTTGCATCTATATGCTGGCCTATTTGATATGCTTGCTCCTGGAATGAAATCAATTTGATACTCAATTCCTCTAATTGGTGGCAAACCATTGGGAACTTCTTCGGGAAAGATATCCTCATTTTCCTGCAAAAGATCAACAATAACACTAGGCAAACTTTTGTCAATTTTGTTAGAAGAAATCAAAATGTCCTTGTATATAAGTACAAGTAAGGGCTGTCTCATGGTTAAGGCCTTTTTTACATCACTCATTTTGGTATAAATACTCATTTTTCTTTCACTCAAGCCTTCCTTGTTTTCTCTCCCCTTGTATTTCCCAATACTCTTATTTTTATCACTCATCTCATCTTTTTCTTTTTTCACTCTTTCTTGCTCCCTCCCAAAAGTTTTGGTTAATGAAGACTCAAGCTCCTCATATTATTGTTTTATGCACATCTGGTCTTCAAGAATTGTCTTCGGCGGCAACGATCCAAGCTGATATTTCTGCCCATCCATGATCAAGGAATAACGATTCTTGAACCCATCATGTGTTACTCTACGATCATATTGCCATGGTCTCCCCAACAACATGTGACTAGCATATATAAGTACCACATCACACCAAACTTCATTCTTATATCTACCAATTGAAAAATGAACTAACACTTGCTAATTTACCTTTACTACACCACTATCATTCAACCATTACAACTTGTAAGGTTTTGGATGTTTGATAGTAGGCAATTTCAATTTCTCCACGAGCAAGGTACTTGCCACATTGGTACAACTTCCGTTATCAATAATTACATTGCACATCTTGTTAGCAATCAAACAATGAGTATGAAACAGATTTTCACGTTGATCACCATGTTCATCATATTTACTTTGCAAACTAAGTATGCATTGAATAACCAAAATTTCACTTTTAGCATACTCTACATCACTAGTATCCTCTGGAATGTCATCATCATCCTCTCTTTCACTTTCAGATTCTATATTCCCATCTCTTATAATCATAACTCTCTTATTAGGACATTCACGTGCTATATGTCCATGCCCAAGGCACTTAAAACACTTAATACCTCTACTTTGATTAGGTTGATTCTCACCTTTACCCTTGCTGCCAAATTCATTTTTGCCTTTAATTCCATCAATTTTAGGCTTAACAATGGGTTTATCATCCTTTTTACTCCAATTCGATTTCCAAGATAAAGAAGAACCCGAATAAGGTTTTGAATCATACCTTATGCCTTTTCTTTTGAGTTGTCTCTCAATCTTCAAGGCCATATTCACTATATCCTCAATCTCCATATAATGCTGCAACTCCACAAGATCAGCAATGTTCTTGTTTAATCCACTCAGGAATCGAGCCATTGTAGCCTCACGGTCTTCCTCCACATTAGCCCTTATCATGGCTATCTCCATCTCCTTGTGATATTCATCAATACTCATGGAACCTTGTGTCAAAGTTTACAGTCGTTGATGCAAATCCTAATAGTAATGACTTGGGACAAATCTCCTCCTCATGATTTGTTTCATCTCCAACCAAGTCTCTATGGGCCTTTCACTATTTCTACGCTTGTCTTTACATAATTGATCCCACCAAATTATAGCATAATCACAAAATTCAACAGTAGCTAATTTTACCTTTTTCTCTTCGGAGTAATTGTGACATTCAAAGATTAGCTCTACTTTTCGTTCCCGCTCCAAATAAGTATCTGGATTATTCCTTCCTTGAAAAGAAGAAATTTTTAATTTGATGCTGCCTATGTTTCTATCCACACCATCAAAACGTCCTCTCCTAGTTTGTCTCGTAAGATTAACATCTTGACCAATTAGAGTGACTTGGTCATCGTCGAGGTCATCTCCGCCATTATATTCATCATGGACGAATGCTGGTTGTCTCATACGCCGTGGTTCACCTTCCAATCTATTAATTGCATCATCGTGCCTTTCTAGATGATATCTTACATCTCCTATCACTTTGAACATATGTTCAAATTGTTATTGCATTGCTTGAAGCAAAAGATCATTTGATGAAGAACTCGCTTCTTTTTCTTTAGACATGTTTGCAACCTGAAAAACAAAGTTAGCATAGCTTCACCAACACTCTCTCACGTGTTTCACTCAAGATTTGATTCACTCCACTCATGTTTTCACACAATGTTTGGCTTTTCTCAATATTGATCTCACCACTCTTGCCTTTTACCTCTTCTTTTGTTCTTTGAGTTCTTAGATTAACTAAGAAACTTAAACAAACAATTCAGATTATGACAATTCAAGGGTATTGAAATTGGACATAAAAGCAAAAAAATGTAAGCCAAATTTGGCCTTTAAAATGTAAGCCAATTTAAAGGTGTGTGTAATACACTTCAATAATAAGTAAAGATTAGAATTCAAGTATCAAATGAATAAAGAAAATTTTCTAGAATGAGAAAAAAAATTCCAAACCTGAAACAAGAATTCAAAATTATGAAGATAGAATTCTGTAATTTTCAAGAAGTCCCTGAATTCACAAAATTTTTTTTTTTATAATTTCGATCTCTTTCTTTCTTTCTTTCTTTTTTTGACCTTTGATCTTCTCCTCTCTTTTTTTCTTTGATCTTGATTTCCTCTCCATTTTTTTTAGTTATGATTTTCTCTCTTTTTTTTTTAACTTTCTGCTCTCTTTTTTTTTATGATAAAGTGAGGGGAAAAAAATGAAAAACAAACAGTAATAACACAAGAAACACAGCACTTAGAAGGAAGGAAGAATAGCAATTATGAATATCATGATAAAAGAAGAATAAGAGAACAGGGAAAAGTTAAAAGATAATAAATAAATGGATAAGCAAATCTCAAACTTGAGCCGTGCTCTGATACCAAATGATGGAAATCATCAATTTAGCAACCATACACCCCGATAGCTAAAGAGCTATGATACATATGGAATGCAAATTGACACCCTCCAATGAATTAAAACAAGGCGGATCGTTCAAGAATGAAGTAAGGGAAACTATTCTAATTACTTATCAATAGAAAATTGATAAAATAACTTGAATAGCACTTTGAATTTTCTTCAGATGCCACAAACTAACAAGTCTGATAAGTCAAAAGAAAAGCAAAGATTTGGTTTGAACACCACAAGCAGAAAAGCCCGATAAGTTCTAAAGTTCAAGCAAGAACTTAAAAACAAAACACTCACCGGCATTGAAGAATTGTTAGACTTCCCAAATTGTTTATCATACACTGGGAGTCAACCTCATTTATATAGTATGAGGCTTAGTACAAAGAGAATGAATGCATTAAATAACATTCATATTCCAAATTCATGATTTTTGGTAAACATGGCTAAATGGACTTTTATTCTTTAAGATGAGGTCTTGAAATTTGTCCTTCTCTCTTCATGATCATGTTGACCATTTTAGGCTCTTCTTCCAACCATAGAATCTTGACTAAGTCTTGACTAGCTTGATCTTTCCAAATATTTTCCAATAAACAAGTTAAAGCTTCTTTCAGATGGTATCAGAGTGGGACAAGCCCACTTAGAAACACTTAGCATGCAAATGTGGGGGACTTACCTGGGCTGCGTTGAGGGCAGCCAACATGCGCGACCATTTGGGAAACGGACTTGGAGTTGTAGGGGAAGGAGTCGCTCAGAGGAGCGGGTATCCAAGTATGGCATTCAGAAGAATGGCCAACCCTTCGTGCAAGAGGCACCACGAGGACAATAAGCTAAGAAGAATTACGTAGTGCATAAAGGGCGGGATGGCTGAGTTCGAGCAGTGACTCAACATTGGCACCCAAACTTGATAGTTCTCGAGGCAAGCGGAGTGCTTGGCAAAGGATGAGACCGTGTGCATATAAGCTGGAACTACCAGGTGAGTATGGCAACATTAATGCAACATTCAATGTTTCTGATCTATCTTTGTTTGATGTAGGTGATGGAGGCTATGATTCGAGGACGAATCCTTTCCAGGAAAGGGGGAATAATATGAACTAGCAAGTTGATCATAATTCTATTAAAGACCCTTTAACTATTCATGGAGGACCAATGACAAGAGCTAAAGCTAAGAGGATGAAAGAAGCTTTATCTTGTTTATTGAAAAACATTTGAAAAGATCAAGCTAGTCAAGACTCAGTCAAGATTCTATGGTTGGAAGAAGAGCCTAAAATGGTCAACATGATCATGAAGAGAGAAGGACAAATTTGAAAACCTCATCTTAAAGAATAAAAGTCCATTCAGCCATGTTTACCAAAAATCATGAATTTAGAATATGAATGTTATTTAATACATTCATTCCCTTTGTACTAAGCCTCATACTATATAAATGAGGCTGACTCCCAGTGTAAGATAGATAATTTAGGAAGTATAACAATTCTTCAACACCGGTGAGTGTTTTGTTTTCAAGTTCTTGCATGAACTTTAGAACTTATCAGGCTTTTCTGCTTGTGGCGTTCAAACCAAATCTTTGCTTTTCCTTTGACTTATCAGACTTGTTAGTTTATGACATCTTAAGGGAATTCAAAGTGCTATTCAAGTTATTTTATCAATTTTCTATTGATAAGTAATTAGAATAGTTTTCCTTACTTCATTCTTGAATGATCTACCTTGTTTTAATTCATTGGAGGGTGTCAATTTGCATTCCATATGTATCATAGCTCTTTAGCTATCGAGGTGTATGGTTGCTAAATTGATGATTTCCATCAAAATGTGACGGTCAGTCAAGGATAGTCTTCTTCTCCCTTGGGAAATTTCACGACCGCTGCTAGGAAATCGGAAAATAGCCCCCTTTCCTCTACTCCTCTTCTTAAACAAAGCCCCAAGGGTGGTTCTGGGTGGAGAAGGAGGGCTGTGAGGGCATGGAGGAAGGGTCAGCGCTCACTCCCTCGCCTCTCTCTGCTACTGCGCACAGGGGAACAGAGGAGAGGGTTTGCACCCTTGCGTCCCTGAGGCCGGTGCTGCACAGAGACAACTATGCTAGGGGCAGCGGCTGGGTCCGACGGTTGTTGAGATTGGGGTGTAACGATCGGGGCGACTAGGCGATGGTGGCTCATCCCTTCCATGGACCAAGGAGGAGAGGGTTTGCACCCTGCTTCTTTGAAATCGCCTACTCTAGGGTGAGAAGAGGCGGCAATGGGAGAGGGCTGCCTTCTCATCTACACTGAGCGGCTGTTGGGCGACAGCAGTGCAGGAGTGATCGGGGCGACTGGATCTAGATCCCTTCCTCCATGCGCGATTGGGGCTCGTAGCTGCTACACAACCGTGAGATCCACTTGCGAAGGGAAAAGGGGTGTGACTACTGTGATCGCACCCTTTCCCCTACATCACCCCTTGATCACATAGGGGCGGAGGTCCTCTGCACCGTCCCCTTCCCCCCTGCATCCCCTACACTCGGTGCGTTAGCAGCCTGCCGCTGCTTCTCCATTGAGTGGGAGCTGTGGCGGCAGCTAGTGGATGCTCCTCCCTAGCCAATAGAGGAGCTTCTCCCAGCACTGTAGGGACACACAATGATGGTCCCTGGGGCTGGTGATGCTGACA
The DNA here is from genome assembly GCA_023547065.1 of Musa troglodytarum. Lineage (NCBI taxonomy): Eukaryota > Viridiplantae > Streptophyta > Magnoliopsida > Zingiberales > Musaceae > Musa > Musa troglodytarum. The sequence continues at coordinate 26,548,400 of CP097504.1, forward strand.
ACAGCAGGATAGCTCTGACGAGGCTTCCTGCACAGGTAGGTTGTGCTCTAGATCGCGGCCTCCTACTCTCATTTCTAAAGATCCTCGACCTTGGACTAGCCTCTTCAAGTCTTCAGTTGAAAGTTCGGATCTTCGCTTGGATTTCTTTACTCCAGAAATCCAAGCTGATCAGAAGATTGTTGTGTATGAGACTATTGATTCTGAAGAGCTAATTGAGATGTGGTCCATGGTGCTTGTTGGTTATGTGGTCGGTTTTAAGACATCATATTTCCCATTATCCTCATTCATTAAGACACGATGGGGAATATCGACATTTGATCTTCATATGCTAGAGAACGATTTTTTTATATGCAAACTCTGTTTTGAAGAGGATTTACAATAAATCCTTGAAGGGCTTTGGACTATTCATGGCCATCTGAAGATTCTACGGCATTGGTCTCCTGATGTCCATTTGGAATTCGATAGCCTACAGTCTATTCCCTTACGGGTATCCTTTCATGGTCTTCTCCTGCATCTTTGGAGTCAACATTTTATTGCTAAGTTATATAGCATCTTGGGACAGCCATTGCATATCGACAAAGCAACAGTAATGCAGATGAGATTAGCTTTTGCACAAGCATGTGTAATGGTTTCTTCTTATGGGGATCTTCCAAATGAGGTTTTTTATTGTGATCTTGATGGGACCACCCGTAAGGTGCATGCTTCATATTCTTGGAAACCACAATGTTGTAAGATTTACTACTCTTTTGGTCATAAACAGATCATTCAGGTTTATCGGCAACATCAAGTATCTCAGCATAAGGTTGATACTACTATTAAGACTACTGATGAACAAGGTGAGTCTCCTTCAGTGGCAGTAGTGCCGATGAAGATGAGTGAGTATTCTAACTCGCTTGGGTAGCACCATGACCAGAAAGATAAATCAGGAACTTTACCTCTTCCTTTAATATCAAAGACTTTCACAATAACAGTTTCCTAGGATACTCACGAATAGGAGGAGAAGTCAGGACCTTCATCTCTTCCTATATTGTCAGAGACTACCACAACAGGGATCACACGTTCCACTCATCGTGCCAACCAGGATATTATGTCTCAACCAGCTCATGCCCTTACACACCTCGCCAACCAAGACATTTTGAACCCTGCTAACCAGGACTTCTTGGCTCATGGTACTTTAAAGTTTAAACATTTGCAAGCTGTGGATGAAGTGAAAAAAATATAAGAATAAAGGCATATTATTTAGTGCACGAGTAAAAATATCAAGAACTTTACCTCTTCCTAATATATCAAAGTCTGTCACAACAACAGTTTCTCAGGTTACCCATGCATAGGAGAACAAGAAACCTTCATCTCTTCCTATATCGACAACGGGGATCCCACGTCCCATTCATCGTGCTATCCAGGATACCAGCCAGGACTTTCAGCCTCAACCTTCAACAAACACTGCCAACCTGGATATCTTGGGTACTTCAAAATTTAAGCATTTGCAAGCTGTGGATGAAGTGGATAAAAATAGAAATAAAGGCTTAAAAGGTAAGGATATTATGCGGGAGGAAACTGCAAAACCCAAGGATAAGAAGAAGGATGGTACAATTAAGTCGCACATACTTCCGTCTACCTAGGAAGAGACCTTATTTCCTTTCCTACCTATTTTTATTCCTAATGAAGATACTTTGTTGGAATGTTCATGGACTGAATAAGCTTGAGAAATGTCGGGAGCTTAATAGAATAATCAAAACTGCTACTTGTGATATTGTTATTCTTGTGGAAATAAAAATTAAACCATCTCGGGTTTGTGTTCAAAGAAATTTAATATGGCCAGAGGCAGAACTTCTTACCAATGATACTTGTGACACTTATGGTAGAATATGGGTATTATGGCATCCGAACTATGTTAGTGCTTGCTTTATTTCTGCTACAGAATAATTCATCCACTTTAAGACCGAGGATAAAAAGAATTGTTGTCAATTCCATATTACTAGTGTATATGCTTCTAATAGTATGCAGGAAAGAAACGTTCTATGGAATGGTCTGATTAACATTGCAAATGGGAGTACCCATTCCACCTTCTGAGGTGGGGTGCATTCTCCTAGACTACTTTAAAAGATATCAGGCTATAGTCTATGGCTTGTGTAGACAAAGCTACTTTGTACAAACTTCATACTAAAGATAATTATATTTACTTACCAAAAAAAAGAAAATATAAAATCCCTTGAGTGGTGGTTCTTCCCTTCCTCCACGTGGTGCAGGACCTCGCTGCTGCTACACAGTTGTGAGATCGAATGCGTTGGGAGAAAGTGAAGCCACGGAGAAGGCTAGGGTGAGAAGAGGCGGCGGCTGCTGGGCGGCGGTTCTCCCCTGTTCTGCGCTTGGAGAGCAGGAAGGCTACATCGGTGGATCTTCCCTTGGGCGATTTCATGATCGCTATAGGAAGGCTGCATCAGTGGATCTGCTTCTCCCTTGGATGATTTAACGGTTGCTACTCTTCCCCTTGGGCGGACAAGGAGGGCGCCGCTTCTGCAATCCCTATGGGGCGCTCCCTCCCTCGCCTCTCTCTACTGTGGAGGAGGAGAGGGCTGATCAGAGCGACTGGGCGATGGCGGTTCTGGATCACTGCTTTTTCCCAAGGGTGCACTCCCTCCCTCGCCTCTCTCTACTACTACACGAAGGGGAACAGAGGGCCTTTTCTGCTCTTCTTCTGAACGGTGGAGGAGAGGGCTTGATTGGGGCTATGGCCGGTGGCTTCTCCCTAGGGTGAGGGGTGCTACTACTGGGCGACGGCGACAAGGCGCTACATAGAGGGGCGGCGGCTACTGTGAAAGGGGCAGTGGCTGCCTCGTGTGCAGGGGAACATCTACTGCACTCCCAAATCTCTGTATCGCCCCCTTTCCTAGGGTGACTAAATAGAGGAGGAGGGAGATTCTGAACTCCCTTGCTCTTGTGGCTTCGCAGCCTCTTAATGCTGCAGGGGGGACAAGCGATGGTCCCTGGGGCTGGTGATGCTAGTAGCAAGGTAGCTCCGACAAGGCTCCCTGCCTCTTAAGCTCCTTTGCTATCTTCCTCCCGTCGAGGTGCTCCATTGACAACGCTACATAGAGGTAGGTCACGTTCTAGATCACGACCTCCTGCTCTCATATCTAGCGATCCTCGGCCTAGGACAAGCATCTTCAAGGCTCCGGTTAGAAATTCAGATTTTAGCTTCGATTTTTTTACTCCAGAAATCCAAGCTGCTCAGAAGATTGCTGTGTATGAGGCTGCTGATTCTGAAGAGCTGATTGAGAGATGGTTCATGGTGCTTGTTGGTTATGTGGTCGGTCTCAAGACATCCTATTTCCCGTTATCATCATTCATTAAGACACGATGGGGAACATCGGCATTCGATCTTCATATATTGGAGAATAGTTTTTTTGTATGCAAACTCTATTCTGAAGAGGATTTACAACAGATTCTTGAAGGGTTTTGGACCATTCGTGGCCATCCGATGATACTACGGTTCTGGTCCCCTGATGTCCGTTTGGAGTTAGACAACCTCCAATCGATTCCCTTATGGGTTTCCTTTCATAATCTTTCCCTGCATCTTTGGAGTCGACATTTTATTGCTAAGTTATGCAGCACCTTGGGACAGCCATTGTATATTGACAAGGCAACATCAACGTAGACGAGATTGGCTTTTGCACGAGCATGTGTTATGGTTTCTTCCGATGGAGATCTTCCTGATGAGGTTTATTATAGGGATCTTGAGGGGACCACTCGTAAGGTGCATATTTCATATTCCTAGAAGTCACAGCGGTGTAAGATTTGTCACTCTTTCGATCATGCACATGGAGCTTATCAGTAAACGTAAAAAACAATCACTCAAGTTTACTGACAACGTCAGATAACTCATCATGGAGTTGATGTTGCTATGACTACTGATGAACAAGGTGCGTCTCCTAAAGCAGTAGCATCGATGATGACGAAAGAGCATTTTGACTCGCTTGGGCAACAACACGGACAAAAGGGTACATCTGAAACTTTAATTCTTCCTATTATAGCCCCTTCCACAGCAGTAATTTCCTAGGGTACCCAAGAACAAGAGGCGAAGTTGGGAACTTCATCTCTTCCTACATCGATAGGAGGTACTACAACGGGGATCCCACGTCCCACTCATCGTGCTAACCAGGATATTGTATCTGAACCAATCCCAACAAACCTGGCCAGTCAGGATATTCAGCCTCAATAACCTTTAACAAACACTGCCAACCTGGATATCTTGGGTATTTCAAAATTTAAGCATTTGCAAGCTGTGGATGAAGTGGATAAAAATAGAAATAAAGGCTTAAACGGTAAGGATATTATGCGGGAGGAAATTGCAAAACCCAAGGATAAGAAGAAGGATGGTACTGGTAAGTTGCATATACTTCTGTCTACCTAGAAAGAGTCCTTTATTTCCTTTCCAACCTGGTTTAATTCTGATGAAGATATTTTGTTGGAATGTTCATGGACTGAATAAATTTGAGAAATATCGGAAGCTTAATAGAACAATTAAGTATGATGCTTGTGATATTGTTATTCTTGTGGAAATAAAAATTAAACCATCTCAGATTTGTGTTAAAAAAGATTTAATATAGCCAGAGGCAGAACTTCTTACCAACGATACTTTTTTTTTGTAGGTAAATATAATTATATTTAGTATGAAGTTTGTATAAAGTAACTTTGTCTACACATACCGTAGACTATAGCCTGATATCTCTTAAAGTAGTCTAAGAGAATGCACCCCACCTTAGAAAGGTGGAATGGTCTCACTCCACCAAACTCATCTCCATGAGAAGTTAAACAGAAAGGTAGTCATGACTACACATGTTGTAGACTATGACGCATTACTATAGGCAACAAATAACAAAATGCTAATTATTCCTGGACAACCTGTGAATACATCACATTATAGAAACATAGAAGCACCCAATACAGCAATCACATTCGATAAAGCATTAACGAATTATAAAATTAAATCTGATAAAAATCTCTTTTTCTCTACTTGTTAAATGCTTCATTTCCAGATCCTGCTCCATACATGATCTTGAGTCGCTAAGTATCTTGAGCAAAAGATGAGCATTGTGTGTGTTGTGGCCCTCAAAGATTCTACTACACCTCTCCTTCCAAATCCACCAAATAGCACATCTGAAGGTAATCTTTGCCAGTTGTGTAAGAAGCCCTTTTCTTGAGAAGCTTTGCTGCAGTTGTTCTAGTTCTTGATGCAAGTTTGGCATTGGTAGCCTATGTAGTTCAAATCTCTTCAGAATCTCCATCCATACCCAATTAGTGTAGTCGCAAGCATAATAGAGATGATCAATACTTTCTTCCTTTTGCTTACAAAGAGAACATCGGTTAACAAGATATATACCTTTTTGCTTCATATTTTCCATTGTAGGTAGTTTGGCAAGAAGGGCTTGCCACGTGCATAAGAAATGTCTCTGTGAGCCCGGTCTATCCCATGTCCAACTGCTTGGGATCCACTTATTGTTTCTTTGTTTAATTTGATTCCATGCAGATGTAGTACTAAATTTTCCATTGTCATGAAGCCAATTAAGCATATCTAAAGAGTTGTTCCTGATTGAAAGAGCTATAATAGTTGGCCAAAGCGATAGCATATCAGGAGAAATAGGATTAGGAAGACACCAGGTGCTGTTAACAATGAACTCAGAAACCTTCCAATCTTTAAGGGCCCCAAGATCTCTTCGTACTCCATCATCAAACAATTGGAATATACTCTTCCCATTCACCTAAGGATCATACCACATATTAATTTTGGTCCCAGAAGAGATTGCATAAGAAATGTGTTTGATCAGCTAATTTCTTACCTTCAAAATTCCTTTCCAAGCAACAGAATGATATATTCTTGTTAAATCTTCCCAGATTGATTCCTTAGATAGGTACCTAGCAGAAAACCATTGTGACCATAAGGATTTATTTTGCAAAAGATCTCATAATTTCTGTACCAAACAAGCTTTATTCTAGTCTCTCAGATTTCGCAGATTCGGCCCCCCTCATCCTTCGGTCTGCGGATGCTATCCCAATTTACCATATGCATTGCCTTACCATCCGTACCATTTCAGAAAAAGTTCTTCAATAGCCGTTCAATATCCTGAAGAAGTCCAACAGGTAGAAGAAATGCATTGGAATGGAGTATAATTTTCCAGGAGAAAATTCTATTCTTTATTTTTTTCAGGATAGGCGGACAGTGGGTTTTGTGAATGCCAGTGGATATAAGTGGGAGACCCAAATAAGGAACTGGCAAACTTCCTTTGCTAACCCCCAAAGTTTATATAATAAAGTCTTTATATTCAATGCAAGGACCCATATCGACTTTACTTTTTACATGATTTAGCTAAAGGCCAGAAACCAAACCAAAATTTTTCAGAATAGTAGCCAAATTCCTCACTGAAGTAGTGTCATTGCGAAGAAATACAATAAGATCATCTACAAATGTTATGTGGGATATATGAATAGAACTAGCATGGGGTACCTTAATGCTACCATCAAAGACTGCCTTTTCTAACATACAACTGAGTCCTTCCATGATAATTGTAAAAAGATATGGAGAAAGTGGGTCTCCTTGTCGGATGTCATTCGTACTCCCATAGAAGCCAATGGGTGAACCATTGAAGAGAATCGAAAATTTTGGAGTTTCTAAGCAGCACTGAATCCAATTAACCCATTATTGAGGGAAGTTCATACTGAGGAGCATCTTGTAGAGAAACTGTCTATTAACTGAATCAAATGCTTTTTGTAAGTCAGCTTTAAAACTTATTTTTGTCCCTCTTGATTTGGAGTGAAGATCTTTGACCAAGTCATTAGCCAAAAGAACATTATGATATATACTTCTTCCTTTAATGAAAGCAACCTGAGTAGGACTAATGATCTTATGTATAATCATTTGCATTCGATCTGCAAGCAACTTGGATATAATCTTGTAAATAAAGTTACATAATGAAATGGGCCTATAGTGCTCTAGTGAATCAGCCCCTACATTCTTAAGAACTAAAGAGATAAAAGTACAATTTATCGCTTTAAGAAGATGACCTGAAGAGAAAAAATACTGACAAGCTTTAATCACATCATTTCCAATAATCAACCATGCAATTTGGTAAAATTTAGTTGGAAATCCATTCGGACCAGGGCTTTTGTGCTTTAGTGATTTAAAGACAACTCTTACAATTTCTTCATCTGTAATTGGGCCATTGAGAATCGTGATATTATCTGAATCAAGCTTTCTAGTAGGCTCCACATGAACATTATTAGATTGCTCTGTTTGATTGAGTAAAGAGTAAAAAAATTGTTCAGTGTGTGCTTTAACATCATCTAAATTCTCAATAAGTGTATCGTCTTGGTCTTTACATTTTCTAATGCAGTTAACAGCCCATCTAGTAGCAATGACTGTATAAAAAAACTTCGTATTGGAATCCCCTAGAGTTAGCCAATGCTGTCTAGACTTCTGTTTTGCAAAACTTTCTTCTTGCTTTAAGGCCTGCATGAATTGATACCTAGCTTCTGCCTCTTTACAAATAAGATTCTCATCAAAGGGTTGAAGATGCAGCTCATGTTGCACCGCCATTAGTTCCTTTCTGTTTAACTAGACCTGGATGGTAATATTGCCAAAGATGTTTGTATTCCACTCCTTTAGTGCTGCTTTACATGCTTTAAGCTTTTGGCATAAGATGTAAGGGGGAGAACCATACATATTAACATTCCAAGCTGATCTGATAACCTCGAGGAACTAAGGATGGGTACTCCATATGTGAAAGAATCTAAATGGTTTCTTGCCTCTGGGTATTACTTTGTTTGCATGTATATACATTGAAGAATGATCAGAGAACAACTGACAACCATACTCCAGAAGTGAATCAAGGTAAACTGTTAACCATTCTTGATTAATCAGACACCTATTGAGTCGAGCCATTATTTTCCTGTGAGCAGCACATTGATTACTCCATGAAAGCCAATCTCCTACAGATTTCATATTAAACAAAGCAGTAATATCTATGTAATCGTTGAAACCTTGAAGCTTGCTATCTGTAATTGGTTTACCCCCCACTTTTTCATGTGTGTACCGAACAATATTGAAGTCACCAAGAACAATCCAAGGCACTGTAAGACAACCAGTTGCAACGTTAATCAAATTAGTCCATAGACCATTTCTTTCCTGCAAACTATTAGAAGCATATACACCAGTAATATAGAATTGACAACCATTCTATTAATCCTCAGCCTTAAGGTGGATAAATTGTTCTGTAGCAGAAATAAAACAAGCACTAACAAAGTTCGGATGCCATAATACCCATATTCTACCATAAGTTTTTCAAAAAATTTTACTTATCTTTCAGAACTTGTGACACTTATGGTAGAATATGGGTATTATGGCATCCGAACTCTGTTAGTGCTTGCTTTATTTCTGCTACAGACCAATTCATCCACCTTAGAGCCGAGGATAAAAGGAATGGTTATCAATTCCATATTACTTCTAACTGTATGCAGGAAAGAAATGTTCTATGGAATGATCTGATTAACATTGCAAATGGCTGTCTTATAGTGCTTTGGATTGTTCTTGGTGACTTCAATACTGTTCGGTACACACATGAAAAATTGGGGGGTAAACCACTTTTAGAGAGCAAGCTTCAAGGTTTTAACGATTACATAGATATTGCTGCATTGATTGATATGAAATCTATATGGGATTAGCTTTCATGGAGTAATCAAGGTGCTACCTACAGGAAAATAATGGCTCGACTCGATAGGTGTCTGATTAATCACGAATGGTTAACAGTTTACTCTGATTCACTTCTGGAGTATGGAACTTAGTTGTTCTCCGATCACTCTTTAATGTATATACATGCAGACAAAGTAATACCCAAAGGCAAGAAACCATTTAGATTCTTTAACATGTGGATTACCTTTCCTCAGTTCCTTGAGGTTATCAGATCAGCTTAGAATGTTAATGTGCATGGATCTCCCCCTTACATCTTATGCTAAAAGCTTAAAGCATGTAAAGCAGCACTAAAGGAGTTGAATACAAACACTTTTGGCAATATTATCACCCGGGTTCAGTTAATTAAAAAAAACTAATGGCAGTGCAACATGAGCTACATCTTCAGCCCTTTGACGAGAATCTTATTTGCAAAGAGGCAGAAGCTAGGTCTCAATTCATGCAGGCCCTAAAGCATGAAGAAAGTTTTGCAAAACAAAAGTCTCGACAGCATTGGCTTACTTTAGGGGTTTCCAATATGAAGTTTTTCTATACAGCCATTGCTACTAGAAGGGCTATTAACTATATCAGGAAATGTAAAGACTAAGATGGTATGCTTATTGAGAATTTGGATGAAGTTAAAGCACACACTGAACAATTTTTTTATTCTTTACTCAATCAAACAGAGCAGCCTAATAATGTTCATATGGAGCCTACTAGAAAGCTTGATTCGGATGATATCAGGATTCTTAGTGCACCAATTACAGATGAAGAAGTTGTACGAGTTGTCTTCAAGTCACCAAAGCACAAAAGCCCTGGTCCAGATGGATTTCCAGCTGAAGTTTACTAAATTGCATGGCCGATCATTGGAAATGATGTGATTAAAGTTTATCAGCATTTTTTCTCTTCAGGTCATATTCTTAAAGCGATAAATTGTACTTTTATTTCTTTGGTTCCTAAGAATGCTGGGGCTGATCCACTATAGCACTATAGGCCCATTTCTTTATGCAACTTTATTCATTTCCAAGTTGCTTGTAGATCGAATGTAAATGATTATGCATAAGATTATTAGTCATACTTAGGTTGCTTTCATTAAAGGAAGAAGTATACATCATAATGTTCTTCTTGCTAACGACTTGGTCAAAGATTTGCACTCCAAATCAAGAGGGACGAAAATATATTTTAAAGCTGACTTACAAAAAGCATTTGATTCAGTTAATAGACAGTTTCTCTACAAGATGCTCCTCAGTATGAACTTCCCTCAACAATGGGTTAATTGGATTCAATGTTGCTTGGAAACTCCAAAATTTTTAGTTCTGTTCAATGGCTCCCCCGTTGGCTTCTTTAGGAGTACGAATGGCATCCGACAAGGAGATCCACTTTCTCCATATCTTTTTACAATTGTCATGGAAGGACTCAGCTGTATATTAGAAAGGGCAGTCTCTGATGGCCGCATTAAGGTACCCAGTGTTGGTTCTATTCATATATCCCGCATAACATTTGAAGATGATCTTATTATCTTTCTTCGCAATGACACTACTTTAGTGAAGAATTTGGCTACTATTCTTAAAGATTTTGGTTTGATTTCTGGCCTTCAACTAAATCATGTAAAAAGTAAAGTCTATATGAGTTCTTGTATTGAAGATAAAGACTTTATTATACAAACTCTAGGGTTAGCGAGGGAAGTCTACCAGTTCCTTATCTGGGTCTCCCACTCATATCAACTGGCATTCATAAAATTCACTGTCAGCCTATCCTACAAAAAATAAAGAATAGAATTTTCTCCTGGAAAACTAGACTTCTTTCCAAAGCAGGACGACTTGAACTCATCCGATCTGTATTATTTTCTTACTTTATTTATTGGTCTAATGCATTTCTTCTACCTGTTGGATTTCTTCAGGATATTGAATAGCTATTGAAGAACTTTTTCTAGAATGGTACGGATGGAAAAGTAATGCATATAGTTAATTGGGACAGCATTTATAGACCAAAAGATGAGGGGGGGCTGAATCTACGAAATTTGAGAGATTGGAATAAAGCTTGTTTGGTACAGAAATTGTGGGATCTTTTGTAAAATAAATCCTTATGGTCACAATTGGTTTCTTTTAGGTACCTGTCAAAGGAATCAATCTGGAAAGTTTCAACAAGAACATATCATTCTGGTGCTTGGCAAGGAATTTTGAAGGCAAGAAACTGACTGATCAACCACATTTCTTATGCAATCTCTTTTGGGACCAGAATTAATATGTGGTATGATCCTTGGGTGAATGGAAAAAGTATATTTCAATTATATGGTGATCGAGTACGAAGATATCTTGGAGCCCCTAAAGATTGGAAGGTTTCTGAGTTCATTGCTAACAACACCTGGTGTCTTCCTAATCCTATTTCTCCTAATATGCTATCACTTTGGTCGACTATTACAGCTCTTCCAATCAGGAATAACTCATCAGATATGCTTAATTGGCTTCATGACAATGGAAAGTTTAGTGCTACATCTGTATGGAATCAAATCAGACAAAGAAATAACAAGTGGATCCTGAGCAGTTGGACATGGGATAGACCAGGCTCACAGAGACATTCCTTATGCACATGCTAGGCCCTTCTTGCCAAACTACCCACAATGGATTATATGAAGCGAAAAGGTATATATCTTGTTAACCGATGCTCTCTTTGTATGCAATAGGAAGAAAGTATAGATCATCTCTATTTTCTTGTTACTACACTAATTGGGTATGGATGTAGATTTTGAAAAGATTTGAAATACATAGGCTACCAATGCCAAACTTGCATCAAGAAATAGAACAGCTATAGCAAAACTTCTAAAGAAAAGGGCTTCTTATACAACTAGCAAAGCTTATCTTCAGATATACTATTTGGTGGATTTGAAAGGAGAGGTGTAGCCGAATCTTTTAGGGTCACAACACACACAATGCACACCTTCTGCTTGAGATACTTAGCGATTCACGATCATGTATGGAGCAGGATTTGGAAATGAGGCATTTAACAAGTAGAGAAAAAGCGATCTTCCTCAGATTTAATTTTACAATTTTTTAATGCTTCCTTTGTATTATCTGATTCTCTGCTTCAAAATTGTGATATATTCACCGATTGTCTAGGAATGGTTGGTTATTGCATTTTGCTATTTGTTGCCTATGGTAGAGCGTCATAGTCTACAACATGTGTAGTCATGATTTCTGTTTAACTACTCTCGGAGATGAGTCTGGTGGAGTGAGACCATTCCACCTTTCTAAGGTGGGGTGTATTCTCCTAGACAGCTCTAAGAGATCTCAGGCTTTAGTCTATGGCTTGTGTAGATAAAGCTAATTTGTACAAACTTCATAATAAATTTACTTACATTTACTTACCAAAAAAAAAGAAAATATAAAATCTAAGGATAAGAAAAAGGAGGTATACAACATCTCCTTTATACACATAAGAAGAGAAAATTAGAAATAAAGGCTTAAAAGGAAAGGATATTATGTGGGAGGAAATCGTAAAACCCGAGGATAAGAAAAAGGATGGTACTGGTATTTTTTTTATAAGTAAATGTAATTGTATTTAATATAAAGTTTGCACAAAGTAGCTTTGTCTACACAAGCCGTAGACTATATAGCCTGAGATCTCTTAGAGCAGTCTAGGAGAATGCACCACACCTTAGAAAGGTGGAATGGACTCACTCCACCAGACTTATCTCCAAGAGAAGATAAGCAAAAAAGTAGCCATGACTACACATGTTGTAAACTATGACTCCTTACGATATTCAATAAATAGTAAAATACAATAACCAACCATTCCTAAATAACCTATGAATACAACACATTGCTGAAACATAGAAACACACAATACAACAATCTCATTCTAGAAAGAATTAACGAATAATAAAATTGAATCTGATAAAGATATCTTTTTCTCTACATGTTAAATCCATCATTTCCAGATCCTACTCCATACATGATCTTGAGTCGCTAAGTATCTTGAGCAATAGGTGAGTATTGTGTGCGTTGTGGCCCTCAAAGATTCTGCTACACGTCTCCCTCCAAATTAACCAAATAGCACATCTGAAGGTAATTTTTGCTAGTTGTGTAAGAAGCCCTTTTCTTGAGAAGCTTTGTTGCAGCTGTTCTAGTTCCTGATGCAAGTTTGGCATTAGTAGCCTATGGAGTTCAAATCTCTTTAGAATCTCCTTCCATATCTAATTAGTGTAGTCACAAGCAAAATAAAGATGATCAATATCATTTTCCTGTTGCATACAAAGAGAGCATCAGTTAACAATATATATACCTTTTCGCTTCATATTATCCATTGTGGGTAGTTTGGCAAGAAGGGCTTGTCATGTGCATAAGGAATGTCTCTGTGAGCCCGGTCTATCCCATGTCCAACTTCTTAGGATCCACTTGTTGCTTCTTTGTCTGATTTGATTCCATGCAGATGTAGCACTAAATTTTTCATTGTCATGAAGCCAATTAAGCATATCTGAGGAGTTGTTCTTGATTGGAAGAGTTGTAATAGTCAGCCAAAGTGATAGTATATCAGGAGAAATAGGACTAGGAAGACACCAGGAGCTGTTAACAATGAACTCAGAAACCGTACAATCTTTAGAGGCCCCAAGATCTCTTTATACTCTATCACCATACAATTGAAATATACTCTTTCCATTCACCCAAGGATCATACCACATATTAATTCTCGTCCTAGAAGAGATTGTATAAGAAATATGCTTGGTCAGCCAATTTCTTGCCTTCAAAATTCCTTTCCAAGCAGCAGAATGATATGTTTTTGCTGAAACTTCCCAAATTGATTCCTTAGATAGGTACCTAGCAGAAACCCATTGTGACAAAAATATGTTTTAAAGTTGACTTACGAAAAGCATTTGATTCAGTTAATAGACACTTTCTTTATAAGATGCTCCTCAATATGAACTTCCCTCAATAATGGATTAATTGGATTCAGTGTTGCTTGGAAACTCCAAAATTTTCGATTCTATTTAATTGTTCACCCATTGGTTTCTTTGGGAGTATGAATGGCATCCGACAAGGAGATCCACTTTCTCCATATCATTTTACAATTATCATGGAAGGACTCAGCTGTATGTTAGAAAAGGTAGTCTTTGATGGCAGCATTAAGGTACCCCATGTTGGTTCTATTCATATATCCCACATAATATTTGCAGATGATCTTATTATATTTCTTCGTAATGACACTACTTCAATGAGGAATTTGGCTACTATTATGAAAGATTTTGGTTTGGTTTTTGGCCTTCAGTTAAAGCATGCAAAAAGTAAAGTCTATATGGGTCCTTGCATTGAAGATAAAGACTTTATTATACAAACTTTGGGAGTTAGAGATGGAAGTCTGCTAGTTCCTTATCTGGGTCTTCCACTTATATCCACTGGCATTCACAAAACTCATTGTCAGCCTATCTTGCAAAAACTAAAGAATCGAATTACCTCTTGGAAAACTAGACTTCTTTCTAAAGCAGGACGATTGGAACTCATCTGATGTTCTCTTACTCTATTTATTGGTCTAATGCATTTCTTCTACCTGTTGGATTTCTTCAGGATATTGAACGGCTATTGAAAAACTTTTTCTAGAATGGTACGGATGGTAAGGCAATGCATATGGTAAATTGGGATAGCATATGCAGACCGAAAGATGTGGGGGGGGCTGAATCTACGAAATCTGAGAGATTGAAATAAAGCTTGTTTGGTACAAAAATTGTGGGATCTTTTGCAAAACAAATCCTTATGGTCATAATGGGTTTTTGCTAGGCACTTATCTAAGGAATCAATCTGGGAATTTTTAGCAAAAACATATCATTCTACTGCTTGGAAATGAATTTTGAAGGCAAGAAATTGGCTGACCAAACATATTTCTTATACAATCTCTTTTGGGATGAGAATTAATATGTGGTATGATCCTTGGGTGAATAGAAAGGGTATATTTCAATTATATAGTGATAGAGTACGAAGAGATCTTAGGGCCTCTAAAGATTGGACGGTTTCTGAGTTTATTGTTAACGACACCTGGTGTCTTCCTAGTCCTATTTCTCCTTATATGCTATCACTTTGGTCGACTATTACAACTCTTCCAATCAATAACAACTCCTCAAATATGCTTAATTGGCTTCATGACAATGGAAAATTTAGTGCTATATCTGCATGGAATCAAATCAGACAAAGAAACAACAAGTGGATCCCAAGCAGTTGGACATGGGATAGACCGGGCTCACAGAGACATTCCTTATGCACATGGCAGGCCCTTCTTACTAAACTATCCACAATAGATAATATGAAACGAAAAAGTATATATATTGTTAATCGATGCTCTCTTTGTATGCAACAGGAAGAAGATATTGTTCATTTTATTTTGCTTGCGACTACACTAATTGGATATAGGAGGAGATTCTGAAAAGATTTGAACTCCATAGTCTACCAATACCAAACTTGCATCAGGAACTAGAATAGTTGTAGCAAAGCTTCTCAAGAAAAGGGCTTCTTACACAACTAGCAAAAATTACCTTCATATGTGCTATTTGGTGGATTTGGAGGGAGAGGTGTAGCAAAATCTTTGAGGGCCATAACACACATAATACTCACCTATTGCTCGAGATACTTAGCAACTCAAGATCATGTATGGAGTAGGATCTGAAAATGAAGCATTTAACAAGTAAAGAAAAAGATATCTTTATCAGATTATTTTAAAGCTGACTTACAAAAAGCATTTGATTCAGTTAATAAACACTTTCTCTATAGGATGCTCCTCAATATGAACTTCCCTTAACAATGGATTAATTAGATTCAGTGTTGCTTGGAAACTCCAAAATTTTCGGTTCTATTTAACGATTCACCCATTGGCTTCTTTGGGAGTACGAATGGCATCCGATAAGGCGATCCACTTTCTCCATATCATTTTATAATTATCATGGAAGGACTCAGCTGTATGGTAGAAAAGGCAGTCTCTGATGGTAGCATTAAGGTACCCCATGCTGGTTCTATTCATATATCCCACATAATATTTGCAGATGATCTTATTATATTTCTTCGTAATGACACTACTTCAATGAGGAATTTAGCTACTATTATGAAAGATTTTAGTTTGGTTTCTGGCCTACAATTAAATCATGCAAAAAGTAAATTCTATATGGGTCCTTGCATTAAAGATAAAGACTTTATTATACAAACTTTGGGGGTTAGTGAGGTAAGTCTGCCAATTCCTTATCTAGGTCTCCCACTCATATCCATTGGTATTCATAAAACTCATTATCAGCCTATCTTGCAAAAAATAAAGAATCGAATTTCCTCTTGGAAAACTAGACTTCTTTCCAAAGCAGGACGATTGGAACTTATCCGATCTGTGCTGTTCTCTTACTCTATTTATTGGTCAAACGCATTTCTTCTATCTATTGGACTTCTTCAGGATATTGAACGGCTATTGAAGAACTTTTTCTAGAATGGTACGGATGGTAAGGCAATGCATATGGTAAATTGGGATAGGATCTGCAGACCGAAAGATGGGGGGCTGAATCTGCGAAATCTGAGAGATTGGAATAAAGCTTGTTTGGTACAGAAATTATGAGATCTTTTGTAAAACAAATCCTTATGGTCACAATGGGTTTCTGCTAGGCACCTATCTAAGGAATCAATCTAGGAAGTTTCAGCAAAACCATATCATTCTGTTGCTTGGAAAGGAATTTTGAAGGCAAGAAATTAGCTGACCAAACATATTTCTTATACAATCTCTTCTGGGATGAGAATTAATATGTGGTATGATCCTTGGGTGAATAGGAAGAGTATATTTCAATTGTATAGTGATAGAGTACGAAGAGATCTTGGGGCCTCTAAAGATTGGACGGTTTCTAAGTTCATTGTTAACGGCACCTGGTGTCTTCCTAGTCCTATTTTTCCTGATATGCTATCACTTTGGCCTACTATTGCAACTCTTCCAATCAAGAAGAACTCCTCAGATATGCTTAATTGGCTTCATGACAATGGAAAATTTAGTGCTACATCTGCATGGAATCAAATTAGACAAAGAAACAACAAATGGATTCCAAGCAATTGGACATGGGATAGACCGGGCTCACAGAGACATTCCTTATGCACATGATAGGCCCTTCTTGCCAAACTACCTACAATGGATAATATGAAGCAAAAAGGTATATATATTGTTAACCAATGCTCTCTTTGTATGCAACAGGAATAAAATATTGATCATCTTTATTTTGCTTACGACTACACTAATTGGATATAGGAGGAGATTCTAAAGAGATTTGAACTCCATAGGCTACCAATGCCAAACTTGCATCAGGAACTAGAACAGCTGTAGCCAAGCTTCTCAAGAAAAGGGCTTCTTACATAACTAGCAAAAATTACCTTCATATGTGCTATTTGGTGGATTTGGAGGGAGAGGTGTAGTAGAATCTTTGAGGGCCACAACACACACAATACTCACCTATTGCTTGAGATACATAGCGACTCAAGATCATGTATGGAGCAGGATATGGAAATGAAGCTTTTAATAAGTTGAGAAAAAGATATCTTTATCAGATTCAATTTTATTATTCGTTAATGCTTTGTAGAATGAGATTGCTGCATTGTGTGTTTCTATGTTTTAACAATGTGATGGATTCATAGGTTATTTAGGAATGGTTGGTTATTGCATTTTGCTATTTATTGAATATCGTAAGGCATCATAGTCTACAATAGGTGTCGTCATGGCTACTTTTTTGCTTATCTTCTCTTGGAGACGAGTCTAGTGGAGTGAGTCGATTCCACCTTTCTGAGGTAGGGTGCATTCTCCTAGATTGCTCTAAGAAATCTCAGGCTATAGTCTACGGCATGTGTAGACAAAGCTACTTTGTGCAAACTTCATACTAAATATAATTACATTTACTTACCAAAAAAAAGATATCTTTATAAAATTTAATTTTATTATTCGTTAATGCTTTCTAGAATAAGATTGCTGTATTGTATGTTTCTATGTTTCAACAATGTGATGTATTCACAAGTCGTTTAGGAATGGTTGGTTATTGCATTTTGCTATTTATTGATTATCGTAAGGCGTCATAGTCTACAACATGTGTAGTCATGGCTACTTTTTTGCTTATCTTCTCTTGGAGATGAGTCTGGTGGAGTGAGTCCATTTCACCTTTCTAAGGTGGGGTGCATTCTTCTAGATTGCTCTAAGAGATCTCAGGCTATAGTCTACAGCTTGTGTAGACAAAGCTACTTTGTGCAAACTTCATACTAAATATAATTACATTTACTTACCAAAAAAAAAAGGAGGTACTTCCTAAGCCGCATCCTTCTACTTAGGAAGAATCTCTTATTTTCTTTTCCATCTATTTTATTTCTAATGAAGATAATATATTGGAATGTTCCTGGGACTTATTAAACCTGAGAAATGTCGGGAGCTCAATAGAATAATTAGGTCTGCTGCTTGTGATATTGTTATTCGTTTGGAAACAAAAATTAAACCATCTCAGATTCGTGTTCAAAAGAATTTAATATGGCCGAAGGCAAAACTTCTTACTAATGATTCTTGCGACACTTATGGTAGAATATTAGTCTTATGGCATCCCAACTCTGTTTGTGCTTGGTTTATTTCTGCTACTAAACAATTCATCCATCTTAAGGCAAAGGACAAAAAGAATTATTATCAATTCCATATTACTAGTATATATGCTTCGAACAGTATACATGAAAGAAATGCTCTATGAACTGATCTATCTAACATTGCTTGCAGATCGAATGCAAATGATTATGCACAAGATCATTAGTTCTACTCAGGCTGCTTTCATTAAAGGGAGAAGCATACATCACAATATTCTTCTTGCTAATGACTTAGATAAGAATCTGCATTCCAAATCAAGAGGGACAAAAATATGTTTAAAGCTGACTTACAAAAAGCATTTGATTCAGTTAATAGACACTTTCTCTACAGGATGCTCCTCAATATGAACTTCCCTCAACAATGGATTCAGTGTTGCTTGGAAACTCCAAAATTTTCGGTTCTATTTAATGGTTCACCCATTGACTTCTTTGGGAGTACGAATGGCATCCGATAAGGAGATCCACTTTCTCCATATCTTTTTACAATTTTCATGGAAGGACTCAACTGTATGTTAGAAAAGGCAGTCTCTGATGGCAGTATTAAGGTTCCCCATGCTGGTTCTATTCATATATCCCACATAATATTTATAGATAATCTTATTATATTTCTTCGTAATAACACTACTTCAGTGAGGAATTTGGCTACTATTATGAAAGATTTTGGTTTGGTTTCTGGCCTTCAGTTAAATCATGCAAAAAGTAAAGTCTATATGGGTCCTTGCATTGAAGATAAAGACTTTATTATACAAACTTTGGAGGTTAGCGAGGGAAGTCTACCAGTTCCTTATCTGGGTCTCCCACTCATATCTACTGACATTCACAAAACTCATTGTCAGCATATCTTGCAAAAAATAAAGAATCGAATTTCCTCTTAGAAAACTAGACTTCTTTCCAAAGCAAGACGATTGGAACTCATCCGATTTGTGCTGTTCTCTTACTCTATTTATTGGTCTAATGCATTTCTTCTACTTGTTGGACTTCTTCAGGATATTGAACGGCTATTGAAGAACTTTTTCTAGAATGGTACGGATGGTAAGGCAATGCATATGGTAAATTGAGATAGCATCTGCAGACCGAAAGATGTGGGGGGGCTGAATCTATGAAATCTGAGGGATTGGAATAAAGCTTGTTTGGTACAGAAATTGTGGGATCTTTTGCAAAACAAATCCTTATAGTCACAATGGGTTTCTGCTAGGTACCTATCTAATGAATCAATCTGGAAAGTTTAAGTAAAAACATATCATTCTACTGCTTGGAAAGGAATTTTGAAGGCAAGAAATTAGTTGACCAAACATATTTCTTATACAATCTCTTCTAGGACAAGAATTAATATGTGGTATGATCCTTAGGTGAATGGGAAGAGTATATTTCATTTGTATAGTGATAGAGTACGAAGAGATCTTGGGTCCTCTAAAGATTGGAAGGTTTCTGAGTTCATTGTTAACGGCACCTAGTGTTTTCCTAGTCCTATTTCTCCTGATATGCTATCACTTTGGCCGACTATTATAACTCTTCCAATCAAGAACAACTCCTCATGTATGTTTAATTGGCTTCATGACAATGGAAAATTTAGTGCTACTTCTGCATGGAATCAAATCGGACAAAGAAACAACAAATGGATCACAAGCAGTTGGACATGGGATAGACCAGGCTCACAGAGACATTCCTTATGCACATGGCAGGCCCTTCTTGCCAAACTACCCATAATGGATAATATGAAGCGAAAAGGTATATATATTGTTAACCGATGCTCTCTTTGTATGCAACAGGAAGAAGATATTGATCATCTTTATTTTACTTGCGACTACACTAATTGGATATGGGAGGAGATTCTGAAGAGATTTGAACTCCATAGGCTACCAATGCCAAACTTGCATCAGGAACTAGAACAGCTGTAGCAAAGCTTCTCAAGAAAAGGGCTTCTAATATAACTAGCAAAAATTACCTTCATATGTGCTATTTGGTGGATTTGGAGGGAGAGGTGTAGCAGAATCTTTGAGGGCCATAACACACACAATACTCACCTATTGCTTGAGATACTTAGCGACTCAAGATCATGTATAGAGCAAGATCTGGAAATAAAGCATTTAATAAGTAGAGAAAAAGATATCTTTATCAGATTCAATTTTATTATTCGTTAATGCTTTCTCGAATTAGATTGTTGTATTGTGTGTTTCTATGTTTCAACAATGTGATGTATTCACAGGTCGTTTAGGAATGGTTGGTTATTGCATTTTGCTATTTATTGAATATCGTAAGGCGTCATAGTCTACAACATGTGTAGTCATGGCTACTTTTTTATTTATCTTCTCTTGGAGATGAGTCTAGTGGAGTGAGTCCATTCCACCTTTCTAAGGTGGGGTGCATTCTCCTAGACTGCTCTAAGAGATCTCAGGCTATAATCTATGGCTTGTGTAGACAAAACTACTTTGTGCAAACTTCGTACTAAATACAATTATATTTACTTACAAAAAAAAAACCTCGACCAACTGCAGGAGTTGGGGCTGCGGACCCCTTGGGCGACGCGACTGGGCGATGGCGGGGGCTGTCCTCCAGCCCTCGGCACGGTGCAGGAACGATCGGGGCTCACTACTGCAACGAGGACCGAGCCTCTGCTCCACCCCCTTTGTTCCTCTTCTGGAATAGAGAAGCGGGGATGGGCGGGTGCAGGCTGAATCTGCACTGCTTGATTGGGAGATCAAGGGCTGCGCTTCTCAAGATATTTCTGCCTTCTTGAACAGAAGGGGTGGTTTCAGCGAGCGGCGAAAGCCGCCGCAGCGATTCTCGAGTGCAAGATTGGTTGGCCGAGGGCTCGACAGCCGCTGTGCACCGATCCTTCGCTTCCGCCATCGCTCCTCACCACGGAGGAGCTGCGATCGGGCGATCGGGCAACGGCATTGATCGGCCATCGGCAAAGCGTGAGCAGCGGTCCCTGGCAGATCTGCGAATAGAGGGTTCCACTTGTGGAGGGAATCTCGCTGCTTCTCCCTAGGCCGTCGGAGGTAGCGGCAGCGGCGTCCCTGTTCTACACACGGAGAGCAAGAATGGGAGGTGTGAAGTCTCACTGCTTCTGGCGTGCTCCCTCCCTTGCCACTCTCTGCTGCACAAAGAACAGAGGAGGTGACGATCGCTGCTTCCTCTCTACTGTCCTTCGCTAGGCGGCTGCTGCTGGGCAGCCACTGTTCTGCTCGATTGGGGGCAGATCTGCACTGCCCCCTCCCCTCCTCTTGTTGGGGCAGCGCAAGTCAAGAATGGCAGATGATGGTGGCAGCAGGGTTGATCCGAAGATGAGACTTCCTTCTCAAGTTGCTTCTTCTTTCCAACGAGATGGTTCTTTGATGACGTAGCATAGAGGTAGGTTGCACTCTAGATCGTGACCTCCTACTCTCATTTCTCGAGATCCTCGACCTTGGATAAGCCTCTTCAAGGCTCCGGTTGGAAGCTCGGATCTTAGCTTGGATTTCTTTGCTCTAGAAACCCAGGCTGATCAGAAGATTGCTGTGTACGAGACTGTTGATTCTGAAGAGCTGATTAAGACGTGGTCCATGGCGCTTGTTGGTTATGTGGTCGGTTTAAAGACATCATATTTTCCGTTATCCTCATTCATCAAGACTCGATGGGGAACATCGGCATTTGATCTGCATATGCTAGAGAATGGTTTTTTTGTATGCAAACTCTATTCTGAAGAGGATTTGCAACGAATCCTTGAAGGGTTTTGGACTATTCGTGGTCATCCGATGATTCTACGGCATTGGTCTCCTAATGTCCGTTTAGAGTTAGGCAGTCTATAGTCTATTCCTTTATGAGTATTCTTTCATGGTCTTCCCTTGCATCTTTGGAGTCGACGTTTTATTGCTAAGTTATGTAGCAACTTGGGACAACCATTGTATATTGACAAAGCAACAGCAGCGCAGACGAGATTGGCTTATGCATGAGCATATGTAATGGTTTCTTCGGATGGTGATCTTCCAGATGAGGTTTTTTATCGTGATCTTGGTGTTGGTGCATACGAGCAAGCATTCTGACTCACTTGGGCAGCATCATAATCAGAAAGACAAATCAGGAACTTTACCTCTTCCTAATATATTAGAGTCTGCCACAACAACGGTTTCTCAGGTTACCCATGCACAGGAGAACGAGAAACCTTCATCTCTTTCTACATCGATAGAAACTACCACAACGGGGATCCCACATCCCACTCATCGTGCTAACCAGGATACTGGCCAGGACTTTCAGCCTCAACCTTCAACAAACACTACGAACCTGGATATCTTGGGTACTTCAAAATTTAAGCATTTGCAAGCTGTGGATGAAGTGGATAAAAATAGAAATAAAGGCTTAAAAGGTAAGGATATTATGCGAGAGGAAACTGCAAAACCCAAGGATAAGAAGGATGGTACAATTAAGTCGCACATACTTCCGTCTACCTAAGAAGACACCCTTATTTCCTACCTGTTTTATTCCTAATGAAGATACTTTGTTGGAATGTTCGTGGACTGAATAAACTTGAAAAATGTCAGGAGCTTAATAGAATAATCAAAACTGCTGCTTGTGATATTGTTATTCTTGTGGAAACAAAAATTAAACCATCTCGGGTTTGTGTTCAAAGAAATTTAATATGGCCAAAGGAAGAACTTCTTACCAATGATACTTGTGACACTTATGGTAGAATATGGGTATTATGACATCCAAACTCTATTAGTGCTTGCTTTATTTCTGCTACAGAACAATTCATCCACTTTAAGACCGAGGATAAAAAGAATGGTTGTCAATTCCATATTACTGGTGTATATGCTTATAATAGTATGCAGGAAAGAAACATTCTATGGAATGATCTGATTAACATTACAAATGGCTGTCTTACAATGCCTTAGATTGTTCTTGATGACTTCAATACGATTCGGTACACACATGAAAAAGTGGGAGGTAAACCACTTTTAGAGAGCAAGCTTCAAGGTTTTAATGATTACATAGATATTGCTGCATTGATTGATATAAAATCTATAGGGGATTGGCTTTCATGGAATAATCAAGGTGCTACGCTCAGGAAAATAATGGCTCGACTCGATAGGTGTCTGATTAATCGTGAATGGTTAATAGTTTACCTTGATTCATTTTTGGAGTATGGTGCTCAGTTGTTCTTTGATCAATTTTCAATGTATATACATGCAGACAAAATAATACCCAAAGGGATATGAACCAGCAAGTTGATCATAATTCTATTAAAGACCCTTTAACTATTCATGGAGGACCAATGACAAGAGCTAAAGCTAAGAGGATGAAAGAAGCTTTAACTTGTTTATTGGAAAATATTTGGAAGGATCAAGCTAGTCAAGACTCAGTCAAGATTCTATGGTTGGAAGAAGAGCCTAAAATGGTCAACATGATCATGAAGAGAGAAGGACAAATTTGAAAATCTCATCTTAATGAATAAAAGTCCATTCAGCCATGTTTACCAAAAATCATGAATTTGGAATATGAATGTTATTTAATGCATTCATTCCCTTTGTACTAAGCCTCATACTATATAAATAAGGCTGACTCCCAGTGTAAGATAGACAATTTAGGAAGTATAACAATTCTTCAACACCGGTGAGTGTTTTGTTTTCAAGTTCTTACATGAACTTTAGAACTTATCAGGCTTTTCTGCTTGTGGCGTTCAAACCAAATCTTTGCTTTTCCTTTGACTTATCAGACTTGTTAGTTTGTGGCATCTTAAGGGAAATCAAAGTATTATTCTAGTTATTTCACCAATTTTCTATTGACAAGTAATTAGAATAGTTTCCCTTACTTCATTCTTGAAAGATCCGCCTTGTTTTAATTCGTTGGAGGGTGTCAATTTGCATTCCATATGTAACATAGCTCTTTAGCTATCAGAGTGTATGGTTGCTAAATTGATGATTTTCATCATTTGGTATCAGAGCACGGCTCAAGTTTGAGGTTTGTTTATCCATTTATTTATTTATTTTTTGATAATAAATGTAATTGTATTTAATATGAAGTTTGCACAAAGTAGCTTTATCTATATAAGCCGTAGACTATAGCCTGAGATCTCTTAGAGTAGTCTAAGAGAATGCACCCCACCTCAGAAAGGTAGAATGGACTCACTCCACCAGACTCATCTCCAAGAGAAGATAAGCAAAAAAGTAGCCATGACTACACATGTTGTAGACTATGACGCCTTACGATATTCAATAATTAGCAAAATGCAATAACCAACCATTCCTAAATGACCTGTGAATACAACACATTATTGAAACATAGAAACACATAATCAGCAATCTCATTCTAGAAAGCATTAACGAATAATAAAATTAAATATGATAAAGATATCTTTTTCTCTACTTGTTAAATGCTTCATTTCCAGATCCTGCTCCATACATGATCTTGAGTCGCTAAGTATCTCGAGCAATAGGTGAGTATTGTGTATGTTGTGCCCCTCAAAGATTCTGCTATACCTCTCCCTCCAAATCCACCAAATAGCACATCTGAAGGTAATTTTTGCTAGTTGTGTAAGAGGCCCTTTTCTTGAGAAGTTTTGCTATAGCTGTTCTAGTTCCTGATGCAAGTTTGGCATTGGTAGCCTATGGAGTTCAAATCTCTTTAGAATCTCCTCCCATATCCAATTAGTGTAGTCGCAAGCAAAATAAAGATGATCAATATCTTCTTCTTATTGCATACAAAGAGAGCATCGGTTAACAATATATATACCTTTTTGCTTCATATTATCCATTGTGGGTAGTTTGGTAAGAAGGGCCTGCCATGTGCATAAGGAATGTCTCTGTGAGCCTGGTCTATCCCATGTCCAACTGCTTGGGATCCACATGTTGCTTCTTTGTCTGATTTGATTCCATGCAAATGTAGCACTAAATTTTCCATTGTCATGAAGCCATTTAAGCATATCTGAGGAGTTATTCTTGATTTGAAGAGTTGTAATAGTCGGCCAAATTGATAACATATCAGGAGAAATAGGACTAGGAAGACACCAGGTGCCGTTAACAATGAACTCAGAAACCGTCCAATCTTTAGAGGCCCCAAGATCTCTTCGTACTCTATCGCCATACAATTGAAATATACTCTTCCCATTCACCCAAGGATCATACCACATATTAATTCTCATCCCAGAAGAGATTGTACAAGAAATATGTTTGGTAAGCCAATTTCTTGCCTTCAAAATTCCATTCCAAGCAGCAGAATGATATGTTTTTGTTGAAACTTCCCAGATTGATTCCTTAGATAGGTACCTAGCATAAACCCATTGTGACCATAAGGATTTATTTTGTAAAAGATCTCACAATTTCTGTACCAAATAAGCTTTACTCCAATCTCTCAGAGTTTGCAGATTCAGCCCCCCCTCATCTTTCGGTCTGCAGATGCTATCCCAATTTACCATATGCATTGCCTTACCATCCATACCATTCCAGAAAAAGTTCTTCAATAACTATTCAATATCCTGAAGAAGTCCAACAGGTAGAAGAAATGCATTAGACCAATAAATAGAGTAAGAGAACAGCACAGATCGGATGAGTTCCAGTCGTCCTGCTCTGGAAAGAAGTCTAGTTTTCCAAGAGGAAATTCGATTCTTTATTTTTTTGCAAGATAGGCTGACAATGAGTTTGGTGAATGCCAGTGGATATGAGTGGGAGACCTAGATAAGGAACTGGCAGACTTCCCTCGCTAACCCCCAAAGTTTGTATAATAAAGTCTTTATCTTCAATGCAAGGAACCATATAGACTTTAATTTTTGTATGATTTAACTGAAGGTCAGAAACCAAACCAAAATCTTTCATAATAGTAGCCAAATTCCTCACTGACATAGTGTCATTACAAAGAAATATAATAAGATCATCTACAAATATTATGTGGGATATATAAATAGAACCAGCATGGGGTACCTTAATGCTGCCATCAGAGACTGCCTTTTTTAACATACAGCTGAGTCCTTCCAAGACAATTGTAAAAAGATATGGAGAAAGTGGATCTCCTTGTCGGATGCCATTCGTACTCCCAAAGAAGCCAATGGGAGAACCATTAAATAGAATCGAAAATTTTGGAGTTTACAAGCAACGCTGAATCCAATTAATCCATTGTTGAGGAGAGTTCATACTGAGGAGCATCCTATAGAGAAAGTATTTATTAATTGAATCAAATGCTTTTCGTAAGTCAGCGTTAAAACATATTTTTGTCCCTCTTGATTTGGAATGCAAATCCTTGACCAAGTCATTAGCAAGAAGAACATTGTGATGTATGCTTCTCCCTTTAATGAAAGCAGCCTGAGTAGGACTAATGATCTTGTGCATAATCATTTGCATTCGATCTGCAAGCAACTTGGAGATGATCTTGTAAATAAAGTTGCATAATGAAATGGGCCTGTAGTGCTCTAGTGAATCAGCCCCTGCATTCTTAGGAACTAAAGAAATAAACGTGCAATTTATCGCTTTAAGATAATCACGTCATTTCCAATGATCGGCCATGCAATTTGGTAAAATTCAGGTGGAAATCCATCTGGACCAGGGCTTTTGTGCTTTGGTGACTTGAAGACAACTCTTACAATTTCTTCATCTGTAATTGGTGCATTAAGAATCATGATGTCATCTGAGTCAAGCTTTCTAGTAGGCTCCACATGAACATTATTAGGCTGCTCTGTTTGATTGAGTAAAGAATAAAAAAATTATTCAGTGTGTGCTTTAATCTCATCCAAATTCTCAATAAGCGTACCATCTTGGTCTTTACATTTCCTGATACAGTTAACAGCCCTTCTAGTAGCAATGGCTATATAAAAAAACTTCGTATTGAAATCCCCTAGCGTAAGCCAATGTTGTCTAGACTTCTGTTTTGCAAAACTTTCTTCCCGCTGTAAGGCCTGCATGAATTGATACCTAGCTTATGCTTCTTTGCAAATAAGATTCTCATCAAAAGGCTGAAGATGCAGCTCATGTTGCACCGCCATTAGTTCCTTCTTGCTTAACTGGACTCGGGTGGTAATATCATCAAAAATGTTTGTATTCCACTCCTTTAGTGCTACTTTATATGCTTGAAGCTTTTGGCATAAGATGTAAGGGGGAGAACCATGCACATTAACATTCCAAGCTGATCTGATAACCTCGAGGAACTGAGGATGGGTACTCCACATGTTAAAGAATATAAATGGTTTCTTGCCTCTGGGCATTACTTTATCTGCATGCATATACATTGAAGAGTGATCAAAGAACAACTGAGCGCCATACTCCAGAAGTGAATCAGGGTAAATTGTTAACCATTCTCGATTAATCAGACACCTATCGAGTCGAGCCATTATTTTTCTGTGGGCAGCACCTTGATTACTCCATGAAAGCTAATCCCCTATAGATTTCATATCAATCAATGCAGCAATATCTATGTAATCATTAAAACCTTGAAGCTTGCTCTCTGAAAGTGGTTTACCCCCCACTTTTTCATGTGTGTACCGAACAATATTAAAGTCACCAAGAATAATCCAAGGCATTGTAAGACAGCCATTTGCAATATTAATCAGATCAGTCCATAGAACGTTTTTTTCCTGCATACTATTAGAAGCATATACACTAGTAATATGGAATTGACAATCATTCCTTTTATCCTCGGCCTTAAGGTGGATGAATTGTTCTGTCGCAGAAATAAAGTAAGCACTAACAGAGTTTGGATGCCATAATACCCATATTCTACTATAAGTGTCACAAGTATCATTGGTAAGAAGTTCTGCCTCTGGCCATATTAAATTTTTTTGAACACAAACCCGAAATGGTATAATTTTTGTTTCCACTAGAATAACAATATCACAAGCAGTAGACTTGATTGTTCTAGTAAGCTCCCGACATTTCTCAAGTTTATTTAGTCCACGAACATTCCAACAAAGTATCTTCATCAGAATTAAAATAGGTAGGAAAATAAAAGACTCTTCCTAGGTAGATAAAAGTATGTACGACCTACTAGTACCATCCTTTTTCTTATCCTTGGGTTTTGTAGTTTCCTCCCGCATAATATCCTTACCTTTTAAGCCTTTATTTCTATTTTTCTCCACTTCATCCACAGCTTACAAATGCTTAAATTTTGAAGTACCTAAGATATCCAGGTTGGCAGTGTTTGTAGGCTGAATATCCTGGCTGGCGAGGTTTGTTGGGATTGATTGAGATATAATATCCTGGTTAGAACGATGAGTGGGACGTGGGATCCCCTTTGTAGCAACTCCTGTCGATGTAGGAAGAGATGAAGCTTGGAAAATTGCTGTTGTGGAAGGGGCTATAATAGGAAGAATTAAAGTTCCTGATGTATCCTTTTGTCCGTGTTGTTGCCCAAGCGAGTCAGAATGCTCTTTCGACGTCATCGGTGCTACTGCTTCGGGAGACGCACCTTGTTCATTAGCAGTCATAGCAGTATCAACTTGAGTTGCCTAACGTTGTCGGTAAACCTGAGTGATCGTTTTTTACGTTTGTTGACAAGCTCCATGTGTATGACCGAAAGAGTGATAAATTTTACACCACTGTGGCTTCCAGGAATATGAAACATGCACCTTACGAGTGGTCCCCTCAAGATCCTTATAATAAACCTCATCCGAAAGATCTCCATCGGAAGAAACCATAACACATGCTCGTGCAAAAGCCAATCTCATCTACGCTGCTGTTGCCTTGTCAATATACATAATGGAAGACCATGAAAGGAAACCTATAATGGAATAGACTGGAGGCTACCTAACTCTAAACGAACATCAGGGGACTAGCATCATAGTATCATTGGATGACCACAAATGGTCCAAAACCCTTAAAGAATCCATTGCAAATCCTCTTCAGAATAGAGTTTGCATACAAAGAAACTGTTCTCCAGCATATGAAGATCAAATATTGATGCTCCCCATTGAGTCTTGATGAATGAGGATAACGGGAAACAGGATGTCTTAAGTCTGACCACATAACCAACAAGTGCCATAGACCACGTCTTAATCAGCTCCTCAGAATCAACAGTCTTGTACATAGCAATCTTCTGATCAGCCTGGGTTTCTGGAGCAAAGAAATCCAAGCTAAGATCCGGGCTTCCAACCGGAGCCTTGAAGAGGCTTGTCCAAGGCTGAGGATCTTTAGAAATGAGAGTAGGAGGCTGCGATCTAGAGCGCGACCTTCCTCTATGCTGCATCATCGAAGGACCATCTCGTTGGGTAGAAGAAGCAACTTGAGAAGGAGGCGGAATTTTCGGATCTACCCTACTGCCACTATCACCAGCCATCAAGCTGCACTGTCCTAACTCAAAAATGGCATTGCAGATCTGCCCTCAATCGAGCAGAACAGGGGAACTTCTCAGATCGCCACCCCCCTGTCATACAGCAGCAGATCTTCAGAAGGATGCCGCAACCGCAAGCAGGCTCCTGCCAAGAGAGACACCTCCCAGCAGTCGCCGCCTTGTCTCCTCGATTCAATTGCCCAGCAGCCACGTGCAGAATAGGGAGAAAGCGATCTACGAAACCCTCTCCTCCTTGGTCAGAGAGAAGCAACCGTCGCCCAGTCCGATCTGCGGAACCCTCGCCTCATAGGTTCTGAGAGGCGAGGGAGGGAGTGCCTAATCGACGTAGCCCCAATTCCTGGCAGAACTGGGAAAGCCGCAATAG
Organism: Musa troglodytarum; assembly: GCA_023547065.1. Classification (NCBI taxonomy): domain Eukaryota; kingdom Viridiplantae; phylum Streptophyta; class Magnoliopsida; order Zingiberales; family Musaceae; genus Musa; species Musa troglodytarum. The sequence goes on from CP097504.1 coordinate 26,578,347, forward strand.
GTCCTCTGTTCCACAGATCACACTGGCCGATCGTGCTCTCTGATCACAGTGCAGAAGGGGTAGCCACCGCCTCTTCTCACCCTGGAGAGAGAAGTAGAATCGCCCTAGAGAGAGAAAATCACCCTAGAGAGAAAAAAACCAAAGTTCTCTTTTTAGCCTCTGTTATCCTTGTGCGCAGAACCACAGAGAACCCTGCTCACCGTGTGATGCAGCCTTCCTGCTCTTCGTGCGCAGAACAGGGGAGAACCCAACAGTCGTCGCCTTTTCTCGCCCTAGCCTTCTCCGTGGCTTCACTTTCCCCCAACGCGTTCGCACGTGGAGGAAGGGAAGAACCACCACCCAAGGGAGAAGAAGCAGATCCACAGCGTCCTGCAGCCACCGCCTCTTCTCACCCTAGAGAGAGAAGAGAATCGCCTAGAGAGAGAAGCTCTCGCCTAGAGAGAGAAAATGCTAACTCTCCTTATTTATCCATTTATTTATTATCTTTTAGCTTTTTCCTTTTCACTTATTCTTCTTTTATCATGATATTCATAATTGCTATTCTTCCTTCCTCCTTATTGCTATGTTTCTTGTGCTATTACTGTTTTTTTTCATGTTTTCCCCTCACTTTATCGTCAAAAAAAGAAAGAGAACAGAAAGTAAAAAAAAAGAGAGAGAAAATCAAAAGTAAAAAAAAAGGAGAGGAAAGTAAGATCAAAGAAAAAAAAAGAGAGGAGAAGATCAAAGGTCAAAAAAAAAAGAAAGAAAGAAAGAAAGAGATCGAAATTATAAAATAAAAAAATTTGTGAATTCAGGGATTTCTTGAAAATTACAGAATTCTATCTTCATAATTTTGAATTCTTGTTTCAGGTTTGGAATTTTTTTCTCATTTCAGAAAATTTTCTTTATTCATTTGATACTTGAATTCTAATCTTTGCTTATTATTGAAGTGTATTACACACACCTTTAAATTGGCTTACATTTTAAAGGCCAAACTTGGCTTACATTTTTTTGCTTTTATGTCCAATTTCAATACCCTTGAATTGTCATAATCTGAATTATTTGTTTAAGTTTCTTAGTTAATCTAAGAACTCAAAGAACAAAACAAGAGGTAAAAGGCAAGAGTGGTGAGATCAATATCGAGAAAAGCCAAACATTGTGTGAAAACACGAGTAGAGTGAATCAAATCTTGAGTGAAACACGTGAGAGAGTGTTGGTGAGGCTATTCTAACTTTGTTTTTCAGGTTGCAAACATGTCTAAAGAAAAAGATGCGAGTTCTTCATCAAATGATCTTTTGCTACAAGTAATGTAACAACAATTTGAACGTATGTTCAAAGTGATAGGAGATGTAAGAGATCATCTAGAAAGGCATGATGATGCAATTAATAGATTGGAAGGTGAACCACGGCGTAGGAGACAACCAGTATTCATCCACGATGAATATAATGGCGGAGATGACCTCGATGATGACCAAGTCACTCTAATTGGTCAAGATGGTAATCCTACGAGACAAACTAGGAGAGGACGTTTTGATGGTGTGGACAGAAACATAGGCAGCATCAAAATGAAAATTCCTTCTTTCAAGGAAAAAATAATCCAGATACTTATTTAGAGTGGGAATGAAAAGTGGAGCTGATATTTGAATGTCACAACTACTCCGAAGAGAAAAAAGTAAAATTAGCCACTGTTGAATTTTGTGATTATACTATAATTTGGTGGGATCAATTATGTAAAGACAGGCGTAGAAATGGTGAAAGGCCCATAGAGACTTAGTTGGAGATGAAACAAATCATGAGGAGGAGATTCGTCCCAAGTCATTACTATCGGGATTTGCATCAACGACTACAAACTTTGACATAAGGTTCCATTAGTGTTGATGAATATCACAAGGAGATGGAGATAGCTATGATAAGGGCTAATGTGGAGGAAGACCATGAGGCTACAATGGCTCGATTCCTGAGTGGATTAAATAAGAACATTGCTGATCTTGTGGAATTGCAGCATTATGTGGAGATTGAGGATATGGTGAATATGGCCATGAAGATTGAGAGACAACTCAAAAGAAAATGCACAAGGTATGATTCAAAACCTTATTTAAGTTCTTCTTCATCTTGGAAACCGAATTGGAGTAAAAAGGATGATAAACCCATTGTTAAGCCTAAAATTGATGGAATTAAAGGCAAAAATGAATTTGGCAGAAAGGGTAAAAGTGAGAATCAACCTAATCAAAGTAGAGGTATTAAGTGTTTTAAGTGCCTTGGGTATGGACATAGAGCATGTGAATGTCCTAATAAGAGAGTTATGATTATAAAAGATGGGAATATAGAATCTGAAAGTGAAAGAGAGGATGATGATGACATTCCAGAGGATACTAGTGACGTAGAGTATGCTAAAGGTGAAATTTTGGTTATTCAACGCACACTTAGTTTGCAAAGTAAAAATGATTAACATGGTGAACAACGTGAAAATCTGTTTCATACTCATTCTTTGATTGCTAATAAGCTGTGCAATGTGATTGTTGATAGCGGAAGTTGTACCAATGTGGCAAGTACCTTGCTCATGAAGAAACTGAAATTGCCTACTATCAAACATCCAAAACCTTACAAGTTGCAATGGTTGAATGATAGTGGTGTAGTAAAGGTAAATCAGCAAGTGTTAGTTCATTTTTCAATTGGTAGATATAAGGATGAAGTTTGGTGTGATATGGTACCTATGTATGCTAGTCACATGTTGTTGGGGAGACCATAGCAATATGATCGTAGGGTAACACATGATGGGTTCAAGAACTGTTATTCCTTGATCATGGATAGACAGAAATATCAGCTTGAATCGTTGCCTTCGAAGACAATTCTTGAAGACCAGATGCGCATAAAACAACAATATGAGGAGCTTGAGTCTTCATTAACCAAAACTTTTGGGAGGGAGCAAGAAAGAGAGAAAAAAGAAAAAGATGAGATGAGTGATAAAAATAAGAGTATTGGGAAACACAAGGGGAGAGAAAACAAGGAAGGCTTGAGTGAAAGAAAAATGAGTGTTTATATCAAAATGAGTGATGTAAAAAAGGCCTTAACCATGAGATAGCCCTTACTTGTACTTATGTATAAGGATATTTTGATTTCTTCTAACAAAATTGACAAAAGTTTACCTAGTGTTATTGTTGATCTTTTGTAGGAAAATGAGGATATCTTTCCCGAAGAAGTTCCCAATGGTTTACCACCAATTAGAGGAATTGAGCATCAAATTGATTTCATTCCAGGTGCAAGCATACCAAATAGGCCAGCATATAGATGCAACCCAGAAGAGACCAAGGAAATCCAAAAGCAAGTCAGTGAGCTTATAGAAAAGGGGTATGTGCAAGAAAGCATAAGTCCATATGCAGTTCCTGTTCTTTTGGTGCCTAAAAAGGATGGATCTTGGAGAATGTGTGTTGATTGCAGAGCCATCAACAAAATCATGGTAAAGTATTGATATTCTATTCCTAAGCTAGATGACATGTTAGATGAATTGCATGGTTCTTGTCTATTTTCAAAAATTGATTTGAATTCTGGATATCATCAAATAAATATGCATGAGGGTGATGAATAGAAAACTGCTTTTAAAACTAAAGATAGTTTATATGAATGGTTAGTGATGCCTTTTGGCCTAACTAACGCACCTAGCACTTTTATGAGATTGATGAACCATATTTTGCGTGCTTACATTGGAAAATTTGTAGTGGTTTGTACTAGTTTATTTTGATGATATACTTGTGTATAGCAAAAGTTTAGATGAGCATGTAACACATTTAAAAGCTATTTTTGATGTGCTTAGAAAAGAAAAGTTATATGCTAATCCACAGAAATGCACTTTTTACTCTAATAAAATTACTTTTCTTGGATATGTTGTAAACGATAAAGGAATACATGTTGATCAAGAAAAAGTAAAAGTAATTAAAGAGTGGCCAAAACCCACTAGTGTTAGTGATGTTAGAAGTTTCATGGTCTTGCTAGCTTTTATAGAAGATTTATTAAAGATTTTTCTACCATTGTTGCACCATTAACTGAATGTATCAAAAAGAATATTAGATTCAGATGGGGTAAACAACAAGATGATGCTTTTAACTTGCTTAAAGACAAACTCAGTTCAGCACCTTTGCTTGCTTTACCTAACTTTGCTAAAACTTATGAAATTGAGTGTGATGCGAGTGGAGTAGGTATTGGAGGAGTCTTAATGCAAGAGGGTCGACTCGTTGCATTCTTTAGTGAGAAGCTAAATGGAGAAAGTCTTAACTACTTGACATATGATAAAGAATTTTATGCTCTGGTAAGAGTGTTAGAGACATGGTAGCACTATCTTTGGCATAAAGAATTCATTATACATACCGATCATGAGTCTTTGAAATATCTCAAAGGACAAGGAAAGCTAAGTCGTAGGCATGCAAAATGGGTGGAATTTATTGAATCCTTTCCATACATCATCAAGTACAAAACAAGGTAAAGAAAATGTGGTCGCCGATGCTCTTTCTAGAAGGTATGCTCTAATTTCTAAACTTGATGCAAAATTATTGGGTTTTGAATACATTAAAGATTTATACAATTCTGACCATTATTTTGCTAATGTTTATGGGGCATGTGAAAAAAGGGGTTTTGATAAATTCTTTAGGCATGATGGTTTTCTTTTCAAAGAAAACAAGCTGTGTGTTCCTCAATGTTCAATAAGAGAATTACTTGTGAGAGAAGCACATAGTGGAGGTTTAATGGGACATTTTGGAGTTAGAAAAACTTTAGATGTGTTAAGTGATCATTTCTTTTGGCCACACATGAAAAAGGATATTGAAAGATTGTGTGAGAAATGCATCACTTGTAAACAAGCTAAATCTAAAGTAATGCCTCATGGGTTATATACACCCCTTCCTATAGCTAGTGCACCTTAGGTTAATATATTCATGGACTTTGTCTTAGGTTTACCTAGGTCCAAAGGAGGGAGAGATTCTATTTTTGTTGTTGTTGATAGGTTTAGCAAGATGGCACATTTCATTCCTTGCCACAAAACAGATGATGCAACACATGTTGTAGGGTTGTTTTTCAAATAAATTGTGAGGTTACATGGCATCCTAAGGATAATTGTGAGTGATAGAGATGTAAAGTTCCTTAGCCACTTTTGGAAAACACTTTGGAGTAAGTTGGGTACAAGACTGTTATATTCAACTACTTGTCATCCACAAACAGATGGACAAACGGAGGTGGTAAATCGAACTTTATCAATACTTTTGAGGGCTATAATTCAAAAGAATTTGAAAAATTGGGAGGAATGTTTGCCACATATGGAGTTTGCTTATAATAGAAGTGTGCATGCTACAACAAACCATTCCCCATTTGAAGTTGTGTATGGGTTCAATCCATTAACTCCTATGGATTTGCTACTTTTACCATTGGAAAAGGCCAATTTGGATGGTAAGCAAAAAGCTGATTTTGTCAAAGCATTGCATGAAAAAGTCCAAACACAAATTGAAAAGAAAACTATACAATATGAGAAACAACACAACAAAGGCCGAAAACAAGTAGTGTTCGAACCTGGTGACTAGGTTTGGGTACACTTAAGGAAGGAAATATTTCCTAGTCATAGGAAGTCTAAACTAATGCCAAGAGGAGATGGTCCATTTCAAGTCCAAAAAATCAATGACAATGCATATAAGCCGAACTACTGTGTGAGTATGACAACATTAATGCAACATTCAATGTTTCTGATCTATCTTTGTTTGATGTAGGTGATGGAGGCTATGATTCGAGGATGAATCCTTTCCAGGAAATGGGGAATGATATGAACCAGCAAGTTGATCATAATTCTATTAAAGACCCTTTAACTATTCATGGAGGACCAATGACAAGAGCTAAAGCTAAGAGGATGAAAGAAGCTTTAACTTGTTTATTGGAAAACATTTGGAAGGATCAAGCTAGTCAAGACTCAGTCAAGATTCTATGATTGAAAGAAGAGCCTAAAATGGTCAACATGATCATGAAGAGAGAAGGACAAATTTGAAGACCTCATCTTAAAGAATAAAAGTTCATTCAGCTATGTTTACCAAAAATCATGAATTTGGAATATGAATATTATTTAATACATTCATTCCCTTTGTACTAAGCCTCATACTATAAAAATGAGGCTGATTCCTAGTGTCAGATAGACAATTTGGGAAGTAGCATCTGAACTCTGTTAGTGCTTACTTTATTTCTGCTATAGAACAATTCATCCACCTTAAAGCCGAGGATAAAAGGAATAGTTGTCAATTCCATATTACTGGTGTATATGCTTCTAACAGTATACAGAAAAGAAATGTTCTATGGAATGATCTGATTAACATTGCAAATGACTGTCTTATAGTGCCTTGGATTGTTCTTGGTGACTTCAATACTGTTCGGTACACACATGAAAAAGTGGGGGGTAAACTACTTTTAGAGAGCAAGCTTCAAGATTTTAACGATTACATAGATATCGCTACATTGATTGATATGAAATCTATAGGGGATTGGCTTTTATGGAGTAATCAAGGTGCTGCCCATAGGAAAATAATGGCTCGACTTGATAGGTGTCTGATTAATCGCGAATGGTTAAAAGTTTACCCTGATTCACTTTTGGAGTATGGATCTCAGTTGTTCTTTGATCACTCTTTAACGTATGTACATGCAGACAAAGTAATACCCAGAGGCAAGAAACCATTTAGATTCTTTAATATGTGGAGTACCCATCCTCAGTTCCTTGAGGTTATCATATCAGCTTGGAATGTTAATATGCATGGATCTCCCCCTCACATTTTATGCCAAAAGCTTAAAGCATGTAAAGCAGCACTAAAGGAGAGGAATACACACACTTTTGGTAATATTATCACCCGGGTTCAATTAATCAAAAAGAAACTAATGACGGTGGAACATGAGCTACATCTTCAGCCCTTTGACGAGAATCTTATTTACAAAGAGGCAGAAGCTAGGTCTCAATTCATGCAAGCCCTAAAGCAGGAAGAAAGTTTTGCAAAATAGAAGTCTCGAAAGCATTTGCTTACTTTAGGGGATACCAATATGAAGTTTTTCTATACAGCCATTGCTACTAGAAGGGCTGTTAACTGTATAAGGAAATGTAAAGACCAAGATGGTATGCTTATTTAGAATTTGGATGAAGTTAAAGCACACACTGAATAATTTTTTTATTCTTTACTCAATCAAACAAAGCAGCCTAATAATGTTCATGTGGAGCCTACTAGAAAGCTTGATTCGGATAACATCTCGATTCTTAATACACCAATTACAGATGAAGAAGTTGTACGAGTTGTCTTCAAGTCACCAAAGCACAAAAGCCCTGGTCCAGATGGATTTCTAGCTGAATTTTACCAAATTGCATGGCTGATCATTAGAAATGATGTGATTAAAGCTTGTCAGCTTTTTTTCTCTTCAAGTCATATTCTTAAAGCGATAAATGGTACTTTTATTTCTTTGGTTCCTAAGAATGCAAGGGCTAATTCACTAGAGCACTACAGGCCCATTTCTTTATGCAATTTTATTTACAAGATCATCTCCAAGTTGCTTGCAGATCGAATACAAATGATTATGCATAAGATCATTAGTCATACTCAGGCTGCTTTCATTAAAGGGAGAAGTATACATCATAATATTCTTCTTGCTAACGACTTGGTCAAAGATTTGCATTCCAAATCAAGAGGGACAAAAATATGTTTTAAAGCTGACTTACGAAAAGCATTTGATTCAGTTAATAAACAGTTTCTCTACAAGATGCTCCTCAGTTTGAACTTCCCTCAATAATGGGTTAATTGGATTCAGTGCTACTTGGAAACTCCAAAATTTTCAGTTCTGTTCAATAGTTCCCCCGTTGGCTTCTTTATGAGTACGAATGGCATCCGACAAGGAGATCCACTTTCTCCATATCTTTTTACAATTGTCATGGAAGGACTTAGCTATATGTTAGAAAAGACAGTCTCTGATGGCAGCATTAACGTACCCCATGCTGGTTCTATTAATATATCCCACATAATATTTATAGATGATCTTATTATCTTTCTTCGCAATGACACTACTTCAGTGAAGAATTTGGCTACTATTCTGAAAGATTTTGGTTTGATTTCTGACCTTCAACTAAATCATGCAAAAAGTAAAGTCTATATGGGTTCTTGCGTTGAAGATAAAGACTTTATTATATAAACTCTAGGGGTTAGCAAGGGAAGTCTACCAATTCCTTATCTGGGTCTCCCACTCTTATCCACTGGCATTCATAAAATTCACTGTCAGCCTATGCTGCAAAAAATAATGAATAGAATTTCTTCTTGAAAAACTAGATTTCTTTCCAAAGCAGGACGACTTGAACTCATCCGATCTATGTTGTTTTCTTATTCTATTTATTAGTCTAATGTATTTCTTCTACCTGTTGGACTTCTTCAGGATATTGAACGACTATTTAAGAACTTTTTATGGAATGGTACGGATGGAAAGGCAATGCATATGGTCAATTGGGATAGCATTTGTAGACCAAAAGATGAGAGGGGGCTGAATCTGCGAAATCTAAGAGATTGGAATAAAGCTTATTTGGTACAGAAATTGTGGGATCTTTTGCAAAATAAATCCTTATGGTCACAATGGGTTTCTTCTAGGTACCTATCTAAGGAATCAATCTGGGAAGTTTCAACAAGAACATATCATTCTGCTGCTTGGAAAGGAATTTTGAAGGCAAGAAAATGGCTAATCAACAACATTTCATATGTAATCTCTTCTGGGACCAGAATTAATATGTGGTATGATCCTTGAGTGAATGGAAAAAGTATATTTCAATTATATGGTGATCGAGTACGAAGAGATCTTGAGGCCCCTATAGATTGGAAGGTTTCTGAGTTCATTGCTATCGGTACCTGGTGTCTTCCTAATCCTATTTCTCCTGATATGCTATCACTTTGGCCGACTATTACAGCTCTTCCAATCAGGAATAACTCATCAGATATGCTTAATTGGCTTCATGACAATGGAAAGTTTAGTGCTACATCTGCATGGAATCAAATCAGACAAAGAAATAACAAGTGGATCCCGAGCAATTGGACATGGGATAGACCGGGCTTACAAAGACATTTCTTATACATATGGTAGGCCCTTCTTGCCAAACTACCCATAATGGACAATATGAAGTGAAAAGGTATATATCTTGTTAACCGATGCTCTCTTTGTATGCAACAGGAAGAAAGTATAGATCATCTCTATTTTGCTTGTGACTACACTAATTGGGTATGGATGGAGATTCTGAAAAGATTTGAAATACATAGGCTACCAATGCCAAACTTGCATCAAGAACTAGAACAGCTACAGCAAAACTTCTCAAGAAAAGGGCTTCTTACACAACTGGCAAAGCTTATCTTCAGATGTACTATTTGGTGGATTTGGAAGGAGAGGTGTAGCAGAATCTTTGAGGGTCACAACACACACAATGCTCACCTTCTGCTTGAGATACTTAGCAACTCACGATCATGCATGGAGCAGGATTTGGAAATGAGGCATTTAACAAGTAGAGAAAAAGAGATCTTCCTTATATTCAATTTTATAATTCTTTAATGCTTCCTTTGTATTGTCTGATTTTCTGCTTTAAAATTATGATATATTCACCGGTTGTCCAGGAATAGTTGGTTATTACATTTTACTATTTGTTGCCTATGGTAGAGCGTCATAGTCTACAATATGTGTAGTCGTGATGTCTGTTTAACTACTCTCGGAGATGAGTCTGGTGGAGTGAGACCATTCCACCTTTCTGAGGTAGGGTGCATTCTCCTAGACTACTCTAAGAGATCTTAAGCTTTAGTCTATGGCTTGTGTAGACAAAGCTAATTTGTACAAACTTCATACTAAATCTACTTACATTTACTTACCAAAAACAATAATTTGGGAAGTATAACAATTCTTCAACACCAGTAAGTGTTTTGTTTTTAAGTTCTTGCATGAACTTTAAAACTTATCAAGCTTTTCTACTTGTGGCATTCAAACCAAATCTTTGCTTTTCCTTTGACTTATCAGACTTGTTAGTTTGTGGTGTCTTAAGAGAATTCAAAGTATTATTCTAGTTATTTCATCAATTTTCTATTGATAAGTAATTAAAATAGTTTCTCTTACTTCATTCTTGAATGATTCGCCTTGTTTCAATTCGTTGGAGAGTGTCAATTTGCATTCCATATGTATCATAGCTCTTTAGCTATCGGGGTGTATGGTTGCTAAATTGATGATTTCCATCATAAAGGCAAGAAACCATTCAGATTCTTTAACATCTGGAGTACCCATCCTCAGTTCCTTGAGGTTATTAGATCAACTTGGAATGTTAATGTGCATGGATCTCCCCCTTATATCTTATGCCAAAAGTTTAAAGCATGTAAAGCAACACTAAAGGAGTGGAATACAAACACTTTTGGCAATATTACCACCCGGGTCCAGTTAAGCAAAAAGAAACTAATGGTGGTGCAACATGAGCTGCATCTTCAGCCCTTTGACGAGAATCTTTTTTGCAAAGAGGTAGAGGCTAGGTCTCAATTCATACAGGTCCTAAACCAGGAAGAAAGTTTTGCAAAACAGAAATCTCGACAGCATTGGCTTACTTTAGGGGATTCTAATATGAAGTTTTTCTATATAGCCATTGCTACTAAAAGTGCCGTTAACTGTATCAGGAAATGTAAAGACCAAGGTACGCTTGTTAAGAATTTGGATGAGGTAAAGAACACACTGAATAATTTGTTTATTCTTTACTCAATCAAACAAAGCAATCTAATAATGTTCATATGGAGCCTACTAGAAAGCTTGATTCGGATGACATCATGATTCTTAATGCACCAATTACAGATGAAGAAGTTGTACGAGTTGTCTTCAAGTCACCAAAGCACAAAAGCCCTGGTCCATATGGATTTCCAATTGAATTTTACTAAATTGCATGGCTGATCATTGGAAATGATGTGATTAAAACTTGTCAGCATTTTTTCTCTTCAGGTCGTATTCTTAAAGCGATAAATTGCACTTTTATTTCTTTGGTTCCTAAGAATGCAGGGACTGATTCACTAGAACACTACAGGCCCATTTCATTATGCAACTTTATTTAGAAGATCATCTCCAGGTTGCTTGCAGATCGAATGCAAATGATTATGCACAAGATCATTAGTCCTACTCAGGCTGCTTTCATTAAAGGGAGAAGTATACATCACAATATTATTCTTGCTAACGACTTGGTCAAAGAATTGCACTCCAAATCAAGAGGGACGAAAATATGATTTAAAGCTGACTTACGAAAAGCATTAGATTCAGTTAATAGACAGTTTCTCTACAAGATGCTCCTTAGTATGAACTTCCCTCAACAATGGGTTAATTGGATTCAGTGCTGCTTGGAAACTCCAAAATTTTTAGTTCTGTTTAATGGTTCTCCCGTTGGCTTCTTTGGGAGTACGAATGGCATCCGACAAGGAGATCTACTTTCTCCATATCTTTTTACAATTGTTATGGAAGGACTCAGCTGTATGTTAGAAAAGGCAGTCTCTGTTGGCAGCATTAAGGTTCCCAATGCTGGTTCTATTCATATATCCCACATAACATTTACAGATGATCTTATTATCTTTCTTCGCAATGACACTACTTCAGTGAGTAATTTAGCTACTATTCTGAAAGATTTTGGTTTGGTTTCTGGCCTTCAACTAAATCATACAAAAAGTAAAGTCTATATGGGTTTTTACATTGAAGATAAAGACTTTATTATACAAACTCTGGGGGTTAGCGAGGGAAGTCTACCAGTTCCTTATTTGAGTCTCCCACTCATATCCACTAGCATTCACAAAATTCACTATCAGCCTATTCTGCAAAAAATAAAGAATAGAATTTCCTCCAGGAAAACTAGATTTCTTTCCAAAGTAGGACGACTTGAACTCATCCGATCTGTGTTGTTTTCTTATTCTATTTATTAGTCTAATGCATTTTTTCTACCTGTTGGACTTCTTCAGGATATTGAACGGCTATTAAAGAACTTTTTCTGGAATGGTACGGATGGAAAGCCAATGCATATGATAAATTGGGATAGCATCTGTAGACCGAAAGATGAGAGGGGACTGAATCTGCAAAATCTGAGAGATTGGAATAAAGCTTATTTCGTACAGAAATTATGAGATCATTTGCAAAATAAATTCTTTTAATATCAATCTGGGAAGTTTCAAAAAGAACATATCATTCTGCTGCTTGGAGAGAAATTTTGAAGGCAAGAAACTAGCTGATCAAATACATTTCTTATGCAATCTCTTCTGGGACCAGAATTAATATGTGGTATGATCCTTGGGTAAATGGGAAAATTATATTTCAATTATATGGTGATAGAGTACGAAGAGATCTTGGGGCCCCTAAAGATTTGAAGGTTTCTGAGTTCATTGTTAACGGCACCTGGTGTCTTCCTAATCCTATTTCTCCTGATATGCTATCACTTTGGCCAACTATTACAGCTCTTCCAATCAGGAATAACTCATCAGATATGTTTAATTAGCTTCATGACAATGGAAAGTTTAGTGCTACATCTACATGGAATCAAATCAGACAAAGAAATAACAAGTGGATCCCAAGCAGTTGGACATGGGATAGACCAAGCTCACAGAGACATTCCTTATGCACATGGCAGGCCCTTCTTGCCAAACTACCCACAATGGACAATATGAAGCGAAATGATATATATCTTGTTAACCGATGCTCTCTTTGTATGCAACAGGAAGAAAGTATAGATCATATCTATTTTGCTTATGACAACACTAATTGGGTATCGATGGAGATTCTGAAAAGATTTGAAATACATAGGCTACCAATGCCAAACTTGCATAAAGAACTAGAACAACTGCAGCAAAACTTCTCAAGAAAAGGGCTTCTTACACAACTGGAAAGCTTATCTTCAGATGTACTATTTGGTGGATTTGGAAAGAGAGGTGTAGCAGAATCTTTGAGGGTCACAATAGACACAATGCTCACCTTCTTCTTTAGATACTTAGCTACTCACGATCATGCATGGAGTAGGATTTGGAAATGAGGCATTTAACAAGTAGAGAAAAAGAGATATTCCTCAGATTTAATTTTATAATTCTTTAATGCTTCTTTTGTATTGTCTGATTTTTTGCTTTAAAATTGTGATATATTCACCGGTTGTCCAGGAATAATTGGTTATTACATTTTACTATTTGTTGCCTATGGTAGAGCGTTATAGTCTACAATATGTGTAGTCATAATTTTTGTTTAATTACTTTCGGAGATGTGTCTAGTGGAGTGAGACCATTCCACCTTTATGAGGTGGGGTGCATTCTCCTAGACTGCTCTAAGAGATCTCAGGCTTTAGTCTATGGCTTGTGTAGACAAAGCTAATTTGTACAAACTTCATACTAAATCTACTTACATTTACTTACAAAAAAAAATAATTTAGGAAGTATAATAATTCTTCAACAACGGTGAGTGTTTTGTTTTTAGGCTGCTCTGTTTGATTGAGTAAAGAATAAAAAAATAGTTCAGTGTGTGCTTTAATCTCATCCAAATTCTCAATAAGCGTACCATCTTGGTCTTTACATTTCCTGAAACAGTTAACAGCCCTTCTAGTAGCAATGGCTGTATAGAAAAACTTCGTATTGGAATCTCCTAGCCTAAGCCAATGTTGTCTAGACTTCTGTTTTACAAAACTTTCTTCCCGCTGTAAGGCTTGCATGAATTGATACCTAGCTTTTGTTTCTTTGCAAATAAGATTCTCGTCAAAGAGCTGAAGATACAGCTCATGTTGCACCGTCATTAGTTCCTACTTGCTTAACCGAACCCGGGTGGTAATATCACCAAAAATGTTTGTATTCCACTCCTTTAGTGCTACTTTACATGCTTTAAGCTTTTGGCAAAAAATGTAAGGGGGAGAACCATGCACATTAACATTCCAAGCTGATCTGATAACCTCGAGGAAATGAGGATGGGTACTCCACATATTAAAGAATCTAAATGGTTTCTTGCCTCTGGGTATTATTTTGTCTGCATGTATATACATTGAAGAGTGATCAGAGAACAACTGAGCACCATACTCCAGAAGTGAATCAAGGTAAACTATTAACCATTCTCGATTAATCAGACACCTATCGAGTCGAGCCATTATTTTCCTGTGGGCAGCACCTTGATTACTCCATGAAAGCTAATCCCCTATAGATTTCATATCAATCAATGCAGCAATATCTATGTAATCATTAAAACCTTTAAGCTTGCTCTCTAAAAGTGGTTTACCCCCCACTTTTTCATGTGTGTACCGAACAATATTAAAGTCACCAAGAATAATCCAAGGCATTGTAAGACAGCCATTTGCAATATTAATCAGATCAGTCCATAGAACGTTTCTTTCCTGCATACTATTAGAAGCATATACAGTAATCAGCTGTATGTTAAAAAAGGCAATTTCTGATGGCAGTATTAAGGTACCCCATGCTGGTTCTATTCATATATCCCACATAACATTTGCAGATGATCTTATTATCTTTCTTCGCAATGACACTACTTCAGTGAAGAATTTAGCTACTATTCTGAAAGATTTTGGTTGGTTTCTTGCCTTCAACTAAATCATGCAAAAAGTAAAGTCTATATGGGTTCTTGCGTTGTAGATAAAGACTTTATTATACAAACTCTAGGGGTTAGCGAGGGAAGTCTACTAGTTCCTTATCTGGGTCTCCCACTCTTATCCACTGGCATTCATAAAATTCACTGTCAGCCTATCCTATAAAAAATAAAGAATAGAATTTCCTCCTGGAAAACTAGACTTCTTTCCAAAGAAGGACGACTTGAACTCATCTGATCTGTATTGTTTTCTTATTCTATTTATTAGTCTAATGCATTTCTTCTACCTGTTGGACTTCTTCAGGATATTAAACGGCTATTTAAGAACTTTTTTTGAAATGGTACAGATGGAAAGGCAATGCATATGGTCAATTGGGATAGCATTTGTAGACCAAAAGATGAGGGGCACCTGAATTTGTGAAATCTGAGAGATTGGAATAAAGCTTGTTTGGTAGAGAAATTGTGGGATCTTTTGCAAAATAAATCCTTATGGTCACAATGGGTTTCTTCTAGGTACCTATCTAAGGAATCAATATGGGAAGTTTCAATAAGAACATATCATTCTACTGCATGGAAAGAAATTTTGAAGGCAAGAAACTAGCTAATCAATCACATTTTTTATGCAATCTCTTCTGGGACCAGAATTAATATGTGGTATGATCCTTGGGTGAATGGAAAAAGTATATTTCAATTATATGGTGATCGAGTACGAAGAGATCTTGGGGCCCCTAAAGATTGGAAGGTTTTTGAGTTCATTGCTAACGGTACCTGGTGTCTTCCTAATCCTATTTCTCCTGATATACTATCACTTTGGCCGACTATTACAGCTCTTCCAATCAGGAATAACTCATCAGATATGCTTAATTGGTTTCATGATAATGGAAAGTTTAGTGCTACATCTGCATGGAATCAAATCAGATAAAGAAATGACAAGTGGATCCCGAGCAATTGGACATGGGATAGACCGGGCTCACAGAGACATTCCTTATGCACATGGCAGGCCCTTCTTGCCAAACTACCCACAATGGACAATATGAAGCGAAAAGGTATATATCTTGTTAACCGATGCTCTCTTTGTATGCAATAGGAAGAAAGTATAGATCATATCTATTTTGCTTGTGACTATACTAATTGGGTATGGATCGAGATTCTGAAAAGATTTGAAATACATAGGCTACCAATGACAAACTTGTATCAAGAACTAGAACAACTATAGCAAAACTTCTCAAGAAAAGGGTTTCATACACAACTGGCAAAGCTTATCTTCAGATGTACTATTTGGTGGATTTGGAAAGAGAGGTGTAGCAGAATCTTTGAGGGTCACAACATACACAATGCTCACCTTCTACTTGAGATACTTAGCGACTCACGATCATGCATGGAGCAGGATTTGGAAATGAGGCATTTAACAAGTAGAGAAAAAGAGATCTTCCTTAGATTCAATTTTACAATTCTTTAATGCTTCCTTTGTATTATCTGATTTTCTGCTTTAAAATTGTGATATATTCACTGGTTGTCCAGGAATAGTTGGTTATTACATTTTACTATTTGTTACCTATGGTAGAGCATCATAGTCTATAATATGTGTAGTCATGATTTTTATTTAACTACTCTCGGAGATGAGTCTGGTGGAGTGAGACCATTCCACCTTTCTATGGTGGGGTGCATTCTCCTAGACTATTCTAAGAGATCATAGGCTTTAGTCTATGTCTTGTGTAGATAAAGTTAATTTGTATAAACTTCATACTAAATCTACTTGCATTTACTTACTAAAAAAAAAGCATATACACCAGTAATATAGAATTGACAACAATTACTTTTATCCTCGACCTTAAGGTAAATGAATTTTTCTATAGTAGAAATAAAGCAAGCACTAATAGAGTTTGGATGCCATAATACCCATATTCTACCATAAGAGTCACAAGTATCATTAGTAAGAAGTTCAGCCTCTGGCCATATTAAATTTTTTTGAACACAAACCCGAAATGGTTTAATTTTTGTTTCCACTAGAATAACAATATCATAAGCAGTAGACTTGATTGTTCTATTAAGCTCCCGACATTTCTCAAGTTTATTTAGTCCACGAACATTCCAACAAAGTATCTTCAATAGAATTAAAACAGGTAGGAAAATAAAAGACTCTTCCTAGGTAGACGGAAATATGTATGACTTACCAGTACCATCCTTTTTCTTATCCTTGGGTTTTGCAGTTTTTTCCCACATAATATCCTTACCTTTTAAGCCTTTATTTCTATTTTTCTCCACTTCATCCACAGCTTACAAATGCTTAAATTTTGAAGTACCCAAGATATCCAGGTTGGCAGTGTTTGTCAAAAGTTGTATCTGTTGAGGCTGAATATCCTGGCTGGCGAGGTTTGTTGGGATTGATTAAGATATAATATCCTGGTTAGCACGATGAGTGGGACGTGGGATCCCCGTTGTAGCAACTCCTATCGATGTAGGAAGAGAAGAAGCCTAGGAAATTGCTGTTGTGGAAGGGGCTATAATAGGAAGAATTAAAGTTCCTGATGTATCCTTTTGTCCGTGTTGTTGCCCAAGCGAATCATAATGCTCTTTCGTCATCATCGGTGCTACTGCTTCGGGAGACGCACCTTGTTCATCAGTAGTCATAGCAGCATCAACTTGAGTTGCCTGACGTTGTCGGTAAACCTGAGTGATCATTTTTTACGTTTGCTGACAAGCTCCATGTGTATGACCGAAAGAGTGACAAATTTTATACCGCTATGGCTTCCAGGAATATGAAACATGCACCTTACGAGTGGTCCCCTCAAGATCCCTATAATAAACCTCATCCAGAAGATCTCCATCGGAAGAAACCCTAACACATGCTCGTGCAAAAGCCAATCTCGTCTGCGTTGCTGTTGCCTTGTCAATATACAATGGCTGTTCCAAGGTACTGCATAACTTAGCAATAAAACATCGATTCCAAAGATGCATGGGAAGACCATGAAAGGAAACCTATAATGGAATAGACTAGAGGCTGTCTATCTCCAAACGGACATCAGGGGACCAGTGTCGTAGTATCATCGGATGACCACGAATGGTCCAAAACCCTTCAAGAATCCATTGCAAATCCTCTTCAGAATAGAGTTTGCATACAAAGAAACCGTTCTCCAGCATATGAAGATCAAATGTTGATGCTCCCCATCGAGTCTTGATGAATGAGGATAACAGGAAATAGGATGTCTTAAGTCTGACCACATAACCAACAAGTGCCATGGACCACGTCTTAATCAGCTCCTCAGAATCAATAGTCTCGTACACAGCAATCTTCTAATCAGCCTGGGTTTCTGGAGCAAAGAAATCCAAGCTAAGATCCGGGCTTCCAACCGGAGCCTTGAAAAGGCTTGTCCAAGGTCGAGGATCTTTAGAAATGAGAGTAGGAGGCCGCGATCTAGAGCGCGACCTTCCTCTATGCTGCATCATCGAAGGACCATCTCGTCGGTAAGAAGAAGCAACTTGAGAAGGAAGCCACATTTTCGGATCTACCCTGCTGCCACTGTCACCAGCCATCAAGTTGCGCTACCCTAACTCAAAAAGGGCAGTGCAGATCTGCCCTCAATCGAGCAGAACAAGGGAACTGCTCAGATCGCCACCCCCCTGTCAAATAGCAGCAGATCTCCAAAAGGATGCTGCAGCCGCAAGCAGGCTCCTGCCAGGAGAGACACCTCCCAACAGTCGCCGCCTTGTCTCCTCTGTTCCATCGCCTAGCAGCCGCGTGCATAATAGGGAGAAAGCGATCTGCGAAACCCTCTCCTCCTTGGTCAGAGAGAAGCAGCCATCGCCCAGTCCGATCTGTGGAACCCTCGCCACCTAGGTCATAGAGAGGCAAGGGAGGGAGTGCCTAATCGACACAGCCCCAATTCCTGGCAGAACTGGGAAAGCCGCAATAGGTCCTCTGTTCCACAGATCACACTGGTCGATCATGATCTCTGATCGCAGTGCAGAAGGGGTAGCCTCCACCTCCTCTTCTCACCCTAGAGAGAGAAGTAGAATCGCCCTAGAGAGAGAAAATCACCCTAGAGAGAGAAAATCGAAGTTCTCTTTTTAGCCTCTGATCTCCTTGCATGTAGAACCGCAAAGAACCTTGCTCGCCGTGCGATGCAGCCTTCCTACTCTTCGTGCGTAGAACAAGGGAGAACCCAATAGCTGTCGCCTTTTCTCGCCCTAGCCTTCTCCGTGGCTTCACTTTCCCCCAACGCGTTCGCACGTGGAGGAAGGGAAGAACCACCACCCAAGGGAGAAGAAACAGATCCAAAGCATCCTACAGCAACCGCCTCTTCTCACCCTAGAGAGAGAAGTGAATCGCCTAGAGAGAAAAGCTCTCGCCTTCCAACTAGAGCCTTGAAGAGGCTTGTCCAAGGCCGAGGATCGCTAGATATGAGAGCAGGAGGCCGCGATCTAGAACGTGACCTACCTCTATGCAGCGTTGTCGATGGAGCACCTCGACGAGAGGAAGATAGTGAAAGAGCTTGAGAGGCAAGGAGCCTCATCAGAGCTACCTTGCTACCAGCATCACCAGCCCCAGGGACCATCGCTTGTCCCCCCTGCAGCATTAAGAGGCTGCGAAGCCACAAGAGCAAGGGAGTTCAGAATCTCCCTCCTCCTCTGTTCAGTCACCCTGGGAAAGGGGACGATGTAGAGATTTGGGAGTGCAGTAGATGTTCCCTTGCGCACGTGGCAGCCACCGCCCCTTTCACAGCAGCCCCCGCCCCTCTATGTAGCGTCCTATCGCCGCCGCCCAGCAGCAGCGCCCCTCACCCTAAGGAGAAGCCACAGGCTGTAGCCCCAATCAGGCCCTCTCCTCCTCCGTTCAGCCCTCTCCTCCACCATTCAGAAGAAGACCAGAAAAGGCCATCTGTTCCCCTTCGTGCAGTAGTAGAGAGAGGCGAGGGAGGGAGTGCGCTGATGCGAATTGGTTCGCAAAAGAATAAGGATTGCGGTTTTATTGTGCCACGAGCAAGAGGATCGATAGGATGATCTTGGATACAGGTTAAACCACCACCAAAGATCGATAGAACGGGATCACCACCAAACTTGGATACAGATACCACCACCAAGCAAGGATACAGATTCCCAAGAGGCTCACCACACTCGGAACCCACCAAGTGATACAGATGCCTTAATGCAAGAAACTTGCAAAAGAGATTAACTCTCAATATTCATTCAACCACCCTTACAAATGAGAATATGTCTCATTATATAGAAACTAGATTCAAAAACAACTTGAGAACTACCCAAACAAACAAGACTAACAAGACTAACAACACTAACAATACTAACAAGTCTAACAAACTAACAAGTCTAACAAACTTAGTTTACTAACAATAACCAGAAATATCTACTCAAAGAATATTAAATCACTTAGTAATCTCGGATGCTCCTATCACCAATAAGCTGAATATGTCACAAATTAATTCCACATAAGCATAGTGACAAGTGGCGCATGAGGAGAATTCAGCATGTTGCAATTTGGTGTAGCGCCATTCAGCAAATTGTTGAACCGAAATGCATCAGCTGGAAAAGATTTGTCCTCAAATCTTCAGGTTCTTTGTCTTCCTCAAATGGAGATAGGTCTTGAACATTGAATGTTGCTGAGACATGGGACTCACCAGAAGATCGATCTTGTAGGCGTTGTCATTGACTCTTTCTAATACCTTGAAGGGACCTTCAGCTCTAGGCATCAACTTGGTCTTGCGTTTGGACGGAAACCTCTCCTTTTGGAAATGAATCCAAACTAAATCTCCACGGCGAAAGATAACAGCTCGCCTATTCTTGTTTGCCTTCCTTTCATAAATCTCATTTTGCTTCGCAATTTGAGATTTAATCTTCTCATGTAACTCCTTTATTACCTTGGCTCGCTGGTTAGCTTCTTTGTGCACCAAATCCTTGCTAGGCAAAGGTAGCAAATCGATGGGAGTAAGTGGATTGATGCCATACACAGCTTCAAATGGTGAACATCTTGTAGTGCGACTTGGAACTCTATTGTATGCAAACTCGGCATGAGCAAGCTTCAAGTCCCAATCCTTCTGATTTTTGGACACTAAAGTTCTCAATATAGCTCCCATGGTACGGTTGACAACTTCGGTTTGTCCATCTGTTTGAGGATGACAAGAAGTGCTGTACAGAAGCTTCGTACCAAGCTTACTCCATAATGTCTTCCAAAATCCACTTAGGAACTTGCTGTCCCTATCCAAAACAATGGTGCGAGGAACTCCATGAAGTCGAATGATCTCACGGAAGTACAAATCAGCAATGTGAATAGCATCGTCGGTCTTATGGCAAGGCACAAAATGAGCCATCTTTGAAAACCGATCGACAACCACCATAATAGCATCTTTTTGTCTTTGAGTCCTTGGTAAACCAAGAACGAAATCCATGCTTACAGCTTCCCAAGGAACCTCGGAATTGGCAATGGCGTGTATAATCCTTGTGGAAGAACATGACTCTTGGCTTTGTGACAAGTGACACACCGCCTAAGGATTCTTTGAACATCTCTTGCCATCTTTGGCCTGAAAGTGCTCTTGTAATAGAGTCAAAGTCTTGTTAACGCCAAAGTGGCCAGCAATTCCACCTCCATGGACTTCTCTAATCAACAACTCCTCGTTGAACTCGAGGAATGCACAACTTGTTGTCCTTGAAGAGAAAACCTTCTTGGACATGGAAATGATCCACAGCACCTTTTGACATGCTGCAAATATAGAATTAAAGTCCACATCATCCGCATAGAGTTCTTTTATTACCTCGCCGATAAGCTTGGAATCCATCAAGGAGAGCAAAGAATGTCTCCGCGATAGTGCATCGGCGACAACATTGGATTTTCCTGCTTTATGCTTGATCATGAAGGAGTAGGATTGAAGATATTCAACCCATTTGGCATGCCTCTTATTCAGCTTGTGTTGGCCATTGATGAACTTCAAAGCTTCATGATCCGAATGCAAGACAAACTCCCTAGGCAATAAATAGTGGCTCCAATGTTCTAATGCACGAATGATTGCATAGAATTCTTTATCATAAGTGGAGTAATTCAGCCTGGAACCATTAAGCTTTTCGCTGAAATAAGCAAGTGGTCGGCCATGTTGAAGTAATACTCCTCCAATCCCAACACCGGAAGCATCACACTCTACTTCAAAGAGCTTTTCAAAATCAGGAAGTGCAAGCACCGGGCCTCACACAACTTCAGTTTAATGGTTTCAAAGCTTTGCTGCGCTCAAAGAGTCCACTCAAATGTTTCTCCTTTCAAGCAATCAGTAAGTGGAGCAATAATGGTGCTGAAATTTTTAATGAAGCGCCTATAGAAAGAAGCCAAACCATGAAAACTCCTTACATCATGAACAGATTGGGGAGTTGGCCAGGATTGGATTGCTTCAACCTTGCTTTCCCCCATTTTGATGCCTTCACTTGAGATGACATATCCCAGGAATACAACTCTAGAAGTAAAGAAATGGCACTTCTTGAGATTGCCAAATAGTTGCTGAATGCGCAACTCTTCAAATAGCTTCTTCAAGTGCTGCAAGTGTTCTTCTTCATCTCGGCTATAGACAAGGATGTCATCAAAGTAGACAACAATGAATTTCCCAATAAAAGGCCTTAGAACATGATTCATTAGCCTCATGAATGTGCTAGGAGCATTAGACAAACCGAATGGCATAACAAGCCACTCATAGAGACCTCCTTTGGTCTTGAATGCCGGTTTCCATTCATCTCCTTCCTTCATGCGAATCTGATGGTAACCACTCCGGAGATCTACCTTGGAAAAAATAGTGGCACCATGCAATTCATCTAGCATATCATCAAGCCGAGGAATAGAATGGCTGGCACCATGCAATTCACCTTGGAGCTTTACCGTTATCTTGTTGATGGCACGACTATCCATGCACATTCTCCATGAGCCATCTTTCTTTGGAACTAGAATGGCTGGAACGGAGCAAGGACTCAAGCTTTCTTGGACATAGCCTCTAGACACCAACTCATCAACTTGTCGCTGAAGCTCTCTAGTCTCCTCCGGGTTACACCTATAAGCTGGTTTGTTGGGCAATGGTGCTCCGGCATTAAGTCAATTTGATGCTGAATCTCTCTTTGGAGGCAAGCCGAATGGCAATTCTTTAGGGAAGACATCAGCAAATTCATTCAGCAATGGTTTCACCAAAGGGTGAATTAAATCTTCATGGACCGCATTTGCTTCAAGCAAGAGCAATGCAAACAGTTGCCTCTTCTTCAAACAAGTCTCTCGGTTCGGCTTTGCTCAAAATGCGGCCAGCAACTCCATTCTTCTTATGTTGACCACAATCAGCAAGACTTGGAGATAATGGGGTAAGAGTGATCTTCTTCTGCCCCAAAAGGATGGAATAGGTGTTCTTGAAGCCATCATGCATAGCCCTGCGATCATATTGCCATGGTCTTCCAAACAACAAGTGACATGCATCCATAGGGATCACATCACAAGTAATTTCATCTTGATAATGCTTCCCAATTGAAAATGAGATTAAGGCTTGTTTAGTTACCTTAACATCACTTTCCTTGTTCAGCCATTGAAGTTTGTAAGGTTGAGGATGTGTGATTGTTGGCAAACTCAGCTTCAATCATAATTGCTGAAGCAACGTTAGTGCAACTTCCACTATCAACAATAACATGGCATACCTTTCCCTTGATCGCATAATCGTGTTTGAAAAAGGTTCTCCCTTTGTTCCTCCATAGCCACCAAGTTGGCATTCAGTGCCTTGCGAATCACTAGGAGTTCGCCATCATCAAGATGTTCCACATGCTCTTCTCCTTCTTCAGAATCCCAAATCGGTTCATCCTCTTCAAAATTTGGTTCTTCAACCTCTTTGAGGGTGATAGTGCGCCGATTAGGACATTCGGAAGCAATATGCCCAAAACCTTGGCATTTGAAGCATCGTCTCTCCTTGGAGGTTGTCACGAGCTGGGAATCAACTTTGGTTTTATCCTTCCTTGCTGTAGTCTTCAGCTTGAAAAGAAGTGCTCCCTTTGCTGGAAGAAGCCCTCTTCTCAAATGCTTGTAGGACGACCTCTTGGAAGAGTCTTGCTGCTTCTCCACCTTGTTTGCTAGCTTGCATACATCATTTAAGCTCCAATAGGGTTGTAAATCCACCAAATCAGCAATTGGTTTCTTTAAACCACCCAGATATCGTGCAATGGTTTGCTCATGGGATTCAGTAACATCACACTTAATCATGAGTTGTTCAAACTCACGAGTGTACTCTTCAACATTCAAGTCATTCTGTTTTAGAGTATGGAGTTTTAAGAACATATCTTGCCTGTAATTTTCGCACGAATCTCCTTCTCATCTCCCTTTTCATCTTCTCCCACGCTCGGATCTTGTTCTTCCCTTCTCTAGCACGAGCTTTAAGATTCTCCCACCATAGGCTCGCGTAATGGCGCAACTTCAAAGCTGCAACCTTCACTTTCTTTTCCTCCGAATAGTCTTTAAATTCAAAGACTCTCTCCATGGTGTGTAGCCAATCAATGAAGTCATCAGTGAAAGTTTACCTTCAAATTCCGGAATCTCCACTTTGACATCGGATTTATTCTTGTGATGATTGAATCTGTGATGCCTCCTCCCTTGAGACTCCTCACCACTTGAGTTCTCACGGAAAGGATTCTCCTCATCATCACCAGAACTAGCATGAGACGATGTTGCTCCTCTTGAAAAAGCTGCTCCATTTGACGTCTCAAATCAGCAATCTCTCGCTCCATTCGCATAGAACGAGCTTGTTCAAATGTCAAACCACGCTGGAACTCATCGGCCATGTGTATAGTGAAGATGGGGGTTTCGGGTATGTAAGTGTTTAGGGGGGGAATGAAGATGGTGTATAGAAGAAATGCACAAAAGGAACCGCGTTTCCACAGACGGCGCCAAATGATGCGAATTGGTTCGCAAAAGAATAAGGATTGCAGTTTTATTGTGCCACGAGCAAGAGGATCGATAGGATGATCTTGGATACAGGTTAAACCACCACCAAAGATCGATAGAATGGGATCACCACCAAACTTGGATACAGATACCACCACCAAGCAAGGATACAGATTCCCAAGAGGCTCACCACACTCGGAATCCACCAAGTGATACAGATGCCTTAATGCAAGAAACTTGCAAAAGAGATTAACTCTCAATATTCATTCAACCACCCTTACAAATGAGAATATGTCTCATTATATAGAAACTAGATTCAAAAACAACTTGAGAACTACCCAAACAAACAAGACTAACAACACTAACAATACTAACAAGTCTAACAAACTAACAAGTCTAACAAACTTAGTTTACTAACAATAACCAGTAAATATCTACTCCGAAAGAATATTAAATCACTTAGTAATCTCGGATGCTCCCGTATCACCAATAAGCTGAATATGTCACAAATTAATTCCACATAAGCATAGTGACAAGTGGCGCATGAGGAGAATTCAACATGTTGCAATTTGGTGTAGCGCCATTCAGCAAAGTGTTGAACCGAAATGCATCATGCGCCCTAGGGAATAAGCAGCGATCCAGAACCGTCGTCGCCCAGTCGCCCTGATCAGCCCTCTCCTCCTCCGCAGCAGAGAGAGGCAAGGGAGGGAGCGCCCCCTAGGGATTGCAGAAGCGGTGCCCTCCTTGTCCGCCTAAGGGGAAGAGCAGCGACTGTGAAATCACCCAAGGGAGAAGCAGATCCACCGATGCAGCCTTCCTGTAGCGATCGTGAAATCGCCCAAGGGAAGATCCACCGATGTAGCCTTCCTGCTCTCCAAGCGCAGAACAGGGGAGAACCGCCGCCCAGCAGCCGCCGCCTCTTCTCGCCCTAGCCTTCTCCGTGGCTTCACTTTCTCCCAACGCGTTCGATCTCACAGCTGTGTAGCAGCAGCGAGTTCCTGCACCACGTGGAGGAAGGGAAGAACCACCACCCAAGGGAGAAGAAGCAGATCCACACCGCCTCTTCTCACCCTAGAGAGAGAAGAGAATCGCCTAGAGAGAGAAGCTCTCGCCTAGAAGAGAAACATCTTATATCTGTTTCTTAAGACAAAATTTAAAAAAAAATATTGATCATTCCCAACTTATTAGGCATAGGAAAGTTGAATAACCATGGTTTCGTCAAAAAATGTGATGGTCATAAAGTTGGCACAACATTGATGTTTAATCAGTTTTTTTCGCACCATCTCGAAAATTTAAAATATTGACCATTCCCGACATATTTTTTTTGGTAAGTCATTCCCAACATATTAGACCTAGGAAAGTTGTATAACCTTGGTTTCACCCAAAAAAATGTGATGGTTATAAAGTTTGCACAAACTCAATGTTTCATCGGTTTTTTGCGCACCATCATGAAAGTTATATAACCTTGGTTTTACTGAAAGACATGACAGTTATAAAGTATGCACAAAGTTGATATTTGATCGATTTTTTACGTATTATCTCAAAAATAAAAAAATATTTATCATTCCCAACTTATTAGGATCAAGGAAGTTGTATGACCTTGGTTTCACTAAAAAACGTTATGGTCATAAAATTTGCGCAAAGTCGATATTTGATCCATCTTTTGCACATCGTCATGAGAATTTAAAATATTAACCATTCCCAACATATTAGGCCTAGGGAAACCTTGTTTCGCCAAAAAATATGATGGATATAATAAAGTTTACGCAAAGTTAATGTTTGATCAGTTTTTTGTGCATCGTCTCGAAAATATAAAAATATTGAACATTCTCAACATATTAGGCCCATGGAAGTTGTATAAACATGGTTTCGTCAAAAAACATGATGGACATAAAGTTTACGCAAAGTTGATGTTTGATCGGTTTGTTGCGCACCATCTCAAAAATTAAAAAATTGACCATTCCCAACTTATTTGGCCTAGGATATTGGTATAACCTTGGTTTCACCAAAAAAACGTGACGGTTATAAAGTGTGCACAAAGTTGATATTTGATCAGTTTTTTGCACACAATCTCGAAAATTAAAAATTTTGACCATATTCTTGGAGAAGAGGCAGTGACTAGGCAACTGGGCGATGGCACTGTTTTATATGCACGACGAGCAGGGGTCTCTACGGTTCTGTGTGAAAGGAGAATAGAGGCTGTTGTTCCTTTGCAAGTTTGGCATTGGTAGCCTATGGAGTTTAAATCTCTTCCGAATCTCCTCCCATATCCAATTAGCGTAGTCGCAACCAAAATAAAGATGATCAATATCATCTTCCTGTTGCATACAAAGAGAGCATCGATTAATAATATATATACCTTTTCACTTCATATTATCCATTGTGGGTAGTTTGGCAAGAAGGGCTTGCCATGTGCATAAAGAATGTCTCTGTGAGCCCGGTCTATCCCATGTCCAACTGCTTGGGATCCACTTGTTGCTTCTTTGTCTGATTTGATTCTATGCAGATGTAGCACTAAATTTTCCATTGTCATGAAGCCAATTAAGCATATCTGAGGAGTTGTTCTTGTTTGGAAGAGTTGTAATAGTCGGCCAAAGTGATAGCATATCAGGAGAAATAGGACTAGGAAGACACCAAGTGCCGTTAACAATGAATTCAGAAACCGTCCAATCTTTAGAGGCCCCAAGATTTCTTCGTACTCTATCGCCATACAATTGAAATATACTCTTCCCATTCACCCAAGGATTATACCACATATTAATTCTCGTCACAGAAGAGATTGTATAAGAAATATGTTTCGTTAGCCAATTTCTTGCCTTCAAAATTCCTTTCCAAGCAGCAGAATGATATGTTTTTGCTGAAACTTCCTAGATTGATTCTTAGATAGGTACCTAACAGAAACCTATTGTGACAAAAATATGTTTTAAAGCTGACTTACGAAAAGCATTTGATTCAATTAATAGACACTTTCTCTACAGGATACTGCCCAATATGAACTTCCCTCAATAATGGATTAATTGGATTCAGTGTTACTTGGAAACTCTAAAATTTTTTGTTCTATTTAATGGTTCACCCATTGGTTTCTTTGGGAGTACGAATGGCATCCGACAAGGAGATCCACTTTCTCTATATCTTTTACAATTGTCATGGAAGGACTCAACTATATGTTAGAAAAGGCAGTCTCTAATGGCAGAATTAAGGTACCCCATGTTGGTTCTATTCATATATCCCACATAATATTTGCAGATGATCTTATTATATTTCTTCGTAATGACACTACTTCAGTAAGGAATTTGGCTACTATTATAAAAGATTTTGGTTTGGTTTCTGGCCTTCAGTTAAATCATGCAAAAAGTAAAGTCTATATGGGTCCTTGCATTGAAGATAAAGACTTTATTATACAAACTTTGGGGGTTAGCGAGGGAAGTCTGCCAGTTCCTTATCTGGGTCTCCCACTCATATCCACTGGCATTCACAAAACTCATTGTCAGCCTATCTTACAAAAAATAAAGAATTAGATTCAATTTTATAATTCGTTAGCTTTATCGAATGTGATTGCTGTATTGTGTGCTTTGTTTTTATAATGTGATGTATTCATAGGTCGTCCAGGAATGGTTAGCATTTTGTTATTTGTTATCTATAGTAATGTGTCATTATCTACAACATGTGTAGTCATGACTACCTTTCTATTTAACTTCTCTTGGAGATGAGTCTGGTGGAGTGAGACCATTCCACCTTTCTTAGGTGGGGTGCATTCTTCTAGACTACTTTAAGAGATATCAGGCTATAGTCTATGGCTTGTGTAGACAAAGCTACTTTGTACAAACTTCATACTAAATATAATTATATTTATTTACCAAAAAAAAATAATAAAGAATCAAATTTTCTCTTGGAAAACTAGACTTCTTTCCAAAGCAGGACGATTGGAACTCATCTGATGTTCTCTTACTCTATTTATTGGTCTAATGCATTTCTTCTACCTGTTGGACTTCTTCAGGATATTGAACGGCTATTGAAGAACTTTTTCTGGAATATTATGGATGGAAAGGCAATGCATATAGTAAATTGGGATAGCATTTGTAGACCAAAAGATGAGGGGGGACTGAATCTACGAAATCTGAGAGATTGGAATAAAGCTTGTTTGGTACAGAAATTATGTGATCTTTTGCAAAATAAATCCTTGTGGTCACAATGGGTTTCTTCTAGGTACCTATCTAAGGAATCAATCAGGGAAGTTTCAACAAGAACATATCATTCTGCTGTTAGGAAAGGAATTTTGAAGGCAAGAAATTGGCTGATCAACCACATTTCTTATGCAATCTCTTCTAGGACCAGAATTAATATGTGGTATGATCCTTGGGTGAATGGAAAAAGTATATTTCAATTATATGGTGATCGAGTATGAAGAGATCTTGGGGCCCCTAAAGATTGGAAAGTTTCTGAGTTCATTGCTAACGGTACCTAGTGTCTTCCTAATCCTATTTCTCCTGATATACTATCACTTTGGCTGACTATTACAGCTCTTCCAATCAGGAATAACTCATCAGATATGCTTAATTGGTTTCATGACAATGGAAAGTTTAGTGCTACATCTGCATGGAATCAAATCAGATAAAGAAATAACAAGTGGATCCCGAGCAATTGGACATGGGATAGACCGGGCTCACAGAGACATTCCTTATGCACATGACAGGCCCTTCTTGCCAAACTACTCACAATGGATAATATGAAGCGAAAAGGTATATATATTTTTTTGGTAAGTAAATGTAAGTAAATTTATTATGAAGTTTGTACAAATTAGCTTTATTTACACAAGCCATAGACTAAAGCCTAAGATCTCTTAGAGTAGTCTAGGAGAATGCACCCCACCTCAGAAAGGTGGAATGGTCTCACTCCACTAGACTAATTTCCGAGAGTAGTTAAACAGAAAAGTAGTCATGACTACACATGTTGTAGACTATAACGCTCTACCATAGGTAACAAATAGCAAAATGCACTAACCAACCATTCCTAGACGATCGGTGAATATATCACAATTTTGAAACAGAGAATCAGATAATACAAAGGAAGCATTAAAGAATTATAAAATTGAAAAGGTATATATCTTATTAATCGATGCTCTCTTTATATGCAAAAGGAAGAAAGTATAGATCATCTCTATTTTGCTTGTGACTACACTAATAGGGTATGGATGAAGATTCTGAAAAGATTTGAAATACATAGGCTACCAATGCCAAACTTGCATCAAGAACTAGAACAACTGCAGTAAAACTTCTCAAGAAATGGGCATCTTACACAACTAGCAAAGCTTACCTTCATATGTACTATTTGGTGGATTTGGAAGGAGAGGTATAGCAGAATCTTTGAGGGTCACAACATACATAATGCTCACCTTTTGCTTGAAATACTTAGCGACTCACGATCATGTATGGAGCAGGATTTGGAAATGAGGCATTGTCTGATTCTCTGATTCAATTTTATAATTCTTTAATGCTTCCTTTGTGTTATCTGATTCTCTGTTTCAAAATTATGATATATTCACCGATCGTCCAGGAATGATTGGTTAGTGCATTTTGCTATTTGTTACCTATGGTAGAGCGTCATAGTCTACAACATATGTAGTCATGACTACTTTTCTGTTTAACTACTCTCGGAGATGAGTCTGGTGGAGTGAGACCATTCCACCTTTCTGAGGTGGGGTGCATTCTCCTAGACTGCTCTAAGAGATCTCAGGCTTTAGTCTATGGCTTGTGTAGACAAAGCAAATTTGTACAAACGTCATACTAAATCTACTTACATTTACTTACAAAATTTTTTTTTTATCATTCCCAACTAATTAGGCCTAGGAAAGTTGTATAACCATGTTTTCATAAAAAATGTGATAGTAATAAAGTTTGTGCAAAGTCGATGTTTGAATGGTTTTTTGTGCACCGTCTCAAAAATTCAAAATATTGACCATTCCTGGCTTATTAGTCCCAAGAAAGTGGTATAACTTTGATTTCGCCAAAAAACGTGACGGTCATAAAGTTTACGCAAAGTCAATGTTTGATCGGTTTTTTGTGCACCATCACGAAAATTCAAAATATTAACCATTACTAACAAATTAGGCCCAGGAAAATTGTAAACACTTGGCCAGTCCCAACTAATTAAGTCCAAGTGAATCTGTATCCTTGGTTTCACCAAAAAACCTGACAGTCATAAAGTTACGCAAAGTCGAAGTTTGATCAGTTTATTGTGAACCGCCTCAAAAATTTAAAATATTGATCATTCCCTACTTATCAGGCCTAGGGAAGTTGTATAACCTTGGTTTCGCCAAAAAATGTGACAGTCATAAAGTTTACATAACATCGATGTTTGATCATTTTTTTTTCACACTGTCTCGAAAATTTAAAATATTGATCATTCAAAACTTATTAAGCCTAGGTAAGTTGTATAACCTTAGTTTCGCCAAAAAGCATGACAGTTATAAAGTTTACTTAACGTCGATGTTTGATCGATTTTTTGTGCACCGTCACGAAAATTCAAATATTAACCATTCACAACATTTTAGGCCCTTGAAAGTTTTATAACCTTGGTTTCGCCAAAAAATGTGATGGTCATAAAGTTTTCACAATGTTAATGTTTGATTTGTTTTTTGTACACTGTGTCAAAAATTTAAAATATTGATCATTCTTAACTTGTTAGGCCCAAGGAAGTTGTATAGCCATGGTATCACTAATAAACGTGACAGTCATAAAGTATGCGCAAAGTCGATGTTTGATCAATTTTTTTGGCATGATCTCATAAATTTAAAATATTAATCATTCCTATCTTATTAGGCCTAGGAAAGTTGAATAATTTTTGTTTCAACAGAAAAACATGACGGCCATAAAGTTTGAACAACATCGATGTTTGATTGTTTTTTATGTGCTGTCACGAAAATTTAAAATATTGAACATTCCCAACTAACTAGGCCTAGGGAAGTTGTTGAACCTTCATTTCACCAAAACATGTCATGGTTATAAAATTTGCACAAAGTCGATGTTTGATCGATTTTTTTGCACCGTCTCATAAATTTGAAATATATATTTTTTTGGTAAGTAAATGTAATTATATTTAGTTTAAAGTTTGTACAAAGTAGCTTTGTCTACACAAGCCGTAGACTATAGTCTGAGATCTCTTAGAGCAGTTTAGGAGAATGTACCCCACCTCAGAAATGTGGAATGGACTCACTCCACCAGACTCATCTCCAAGAGAAGTTAAACAAAAAAAATAGCCATGACTACACATGTTGTAGACTATGACGCCTTACGATAGTCAATAAATAGCAAAATGCAATAACCAACCATTCCTAAACAACCTGTGAATACATCACATTGTTGAAACATAGAAACACACAATACAATAATCTCATTCTAGAAAGCATTAACGAATAATAAAATTGAATCTGATAAAGATATCTTTTTCTCTACTTGTTAAATGCTTCATTTCTAGATCCTACTCCATACATGATCTTGAGTCGCTAAGTATCTCGAGCAATAGGTGAGTATTGTGTGTGTTGTGGCCCTCAAAGATTCTGCTACACCTCTCCCTCCAAATCCACCAAATAGCACATCTGAAGGTAATTTTTGCTAATTGTGTGAGAAGCTCCTTTCTTGAGAAGCTTCGCTGCAGCTATTCTAGTTCCTGATGCTAGTTTGGCATTGGTAGCCTATGGAGTTCAAATCTCTTCAGAATCTCCTCCCATATCCAATTAGTGTAGTCGCAAGCAAAATAAAGATGATCAATATTTTCTTCCTATTGCATACAAAGAGAGCATCGATTTACAATATATATACCTTTTCGCTTCATATTGTCCATTGTGGGTAGTTTAGCAAGAAGGGCCTACCATGTGCATAAGGAATGTCTCTGTGAGCCTAGTCTATCCCATGTCCAACTGCTTGGAATCCACTTGTTCTTTTGTCTAATTTGATTCCATGCAGATG
Organism: Musa troglodytarum; assembly: GCA_023547065.1. Classification (NCBI taxonomy): domain Eukaryota; kingdom Viridiplantae; phylum Streptophyta; class Magnoliopsida; order Zingiberales; family Musaceae; genus Musa; species Musa troglodytarum. The sequence goes on from CP097504.1 coordinate 26,610,777, forward strand.
TAGCACAAAATTTTCAATTGTCATGAAGCCAATTAAGCATATCTGAGGAGTTATTCTTGATTGAAAGAGTTGTAATAGTCGGCCAAAGTGATAACATATCAGGAGAAATAGGACTAGGAAGACACCAGGTGCCATTAACAATGAACTCAGAAACCTTCCAATCTTTAGAGGCCCCAAGATCTTTTCGTACTCTATTGCCATACAATTGAAATATACTCTTCTCATTCACCCAAGGATCATTCCACATATTAATTCTCATCCCAGAAGAGATTTTATAAGAAATGTGTTTGGCCAGCCAATTTCTTACCTTCAAAATTTCTTTCCAAGCAATAGAATGATATATTTTTGCTGAAACTTCCCAGATTGATTCCTTAGATAGGTACCTAGCAGAAACCCATTTTGACCATAAGGATTTGTTTTACAAAAGATCCCACAATTTTTGTACAAAACAAGCTTTATTCTAATCTTTCAGATTTTGCAGATTCAGCCCCCCCTCATCTTTCGGTCTGCAGATGCTATCCCAATTTACCATATGCATTGCCTTACCATCTGTACCATTCCAGAAAAAGTTCTTCAATAGCCGTTCAATATCCTGAAGAAGTCCAACAGGTAGAAGAAATGCATTAGACCAATAAATAGAGTAAGAAAACAACACAGATCGGATGAGTTCAACTCGTCCTGCTTTGGAAAGAAGCCTAGTTTTCCAGGAGGAAATTCTATTCTTTATTTTTTATAGGATAGGCTAACAGTGAATTTTATGAATGCCAGTGGATACGAGTGGGAGACCTAGATAAGAAACTGGTAGACTTCCCTCGCTAACCCCCAGAGTTTGTATAATAAAGCCTTTATCTTTAACGCAAGAACCCATATAGACTTTACTTTTTGCATGATTTAGTTGAAGGCCAGAAACCAAACCAAAATCTTTCAGAATAGTAGCCAAATTCTTTACTGAAGTAGTGTCATTGCGAAGAAAGATAATAAGATCATCTGCAAATGTTATGTGGGATATATGAATAGAACCAGAACCAGCATGGGGTACCTTAATGCTGCTATCAGAGACTACCTTTTCTAACATACAACTGAGTCCTTCCATGACAATTGTAAAAAGATATGAAGAAAGAGGATTTCCTTGTCGGATGCCATTCGTACTCCCAAAGAAGCCAACGGGGGAACCATTGAATAGAACTAAAAATTTTGGAGTTTCCAAGCAGCATTGAATCCAATTAACCCATTGTTGAGGGAAGTTCATACTGAGGAGCATCTTGTAGAGAAACTGTCTATTAACTAAATCAAATACTTTTTGTAAGTCATCTTTAAAACATATTTTCGTCCCTCTTGACTTAGAGTGCAAATCTTTGACCAAGTCGTTAGCAAGAAGAACATTGTGATGTATACTTCTCCCTTTAATGAAAGCAGCCTGTCTAGGACTAAATATCTTATGCATAATAATTTGCATTCGATCTGCAAGCAACTTGGAGATGATCTTGTAAATAAAGTTGCATAAAGAAATGGGTCTATAGTGCTCTAGTGAATCAGCCCTTGTATTCTTAGGAACAAAAGAAATAAAAGTACAATTTATCACTTTAAGAATACGACCTGAAGAGAAAAAATGCTGACAAGCTTTAATCACATCATTTTCAATGATCAGCCATGCAATTTGGTAAAATTCAGTTGGAAATCTATCTGGACCAGGGCTTTTGTGCTTTGGTGACTTGAAGACAACTCGTACAACTTCTTCATCTGTAATTGGTGCAATAAGAATCGTGATATCATCCGAATCAAGCTTTCTAGTAGGCTCCACATGAACATTATTAGGCTGCTCTGTTTGATTGAGTAAAGAATAAAAAAATTGTTCAGTGTGTGTAACTTCATCCAAATTCGCAATAAGCATACCATCTTAGTTTTTACATCTCTTGATACAGTTAACAGCCCTTCTAGTAGCAATGGCTGTATAGAAAAACTTCGTATTGGAATCCCCTAAAGTAAGCTAATGCTGTCGAGACATCTATTTTGCATAACTTTCTTCCTACTTTAGGGCTTGCATGAATTGAGATCTAGCTTCTGCCTCTTTGCAAATAAGATTCTCGTCAAAGGGCTGAAGATGTAGCTCATGTTGCACCGCCATTAGTTTCTTTTTGATTAACTGAACCCGGGTGATAATATTGCCAAACATGTTTGTATTCCACTCCTATAGTGCTGCTTTACATGCTTTAAGCTTTTGACATAAAATGTAAGGGGGAGATCCATGCACATTAACATTCCAAGCGGTCGATAACCTCGAGGCGAGGATGGGTACTCCACATGTTAAAGAATCTAAATGGTTTCTTGCCTCTAGGTATTATTTTGTCTGCATGTATATACATTAAAGAGTGATCAGAGAACAACTGAGATCCATACTCCAAAAGTGAATCAGGGTAAACTGTTAACCATTCGTGATTAATCAGACACCTATCGAGTTGAGCCATTATTTTCCTGTGGGCAGCAGCACCTTGATTACTCCATGAAAGCTAATCCCCTACAGATTTCATATCAATCAATGCATCAAAATTTATGTAATCATTAAAACCTTGAAGCTTGCTCTCTGAAAGTGGTTTACACCCCACTTTTTCATGTGTGTACCGAACAGTATTGAAGTCACCAAGAATAATCCAAGGCACTGTAAGACAGCCATTTGCAATGTTAATCATATCATTCCATAGAACATTTCTTTCTTGCATACTGTTAGAAGCATATACACCAATAATATGGAATTTACAACCATTCCTTTTGTCCTCGGCTTTAAGGTAGATGAATTGTGCTGTAGCAAAAACAAAGCAAGCAATAACAGAGTTCGGATGCCATAATACCCATATTCTACCATAAGTGTCACAAGTATCGTTGGTAAGAAGTTCTGCCTCTAGCCATATTAAATCTTTTTGAATACAAACCCGAGATGGTTTAATTTTTGTTTCCACAAGAATAACAATATCACAAGCATCAGACTCGATTGTTCTATTAAGCTCCCGACATTTCTCAAATTTATTCAGTCCACGAACATTCCAACAAAGTATCTTCATCAGAATTAAAATAGGTTGGAAAGGAAATAAAGGACTCTTCCTAGGTAGACGGAAGTTTGTACAACTTACCAGTACCATCCTTCTTCTTATCCTTGGGTTTTGTAATTTCCTTCCGCATAATATCCTTACCTTTTAAGCCTTTATTTCTATTTTTATCCACTTCATCCACAGCTTGCAAATGCTTAAATTTTGAAATACCCAAGATATCCAGGTTGGCAGTGTTTGTTGAAGGTTATTGAGGCTGAATATCCTGACTGGCGAGGTTTGTTGGGATTGCTTGAGATACAATATCCTGGTTAGCACGATGAGTGGGATGTGGGATTCCCGTTGTAGTACCTCCTATCGATGCAGGAAGAGATGAAGTTCCCAACTTCGCCTCTTGTTCTTGGGTACCCTAGGAAATTGCTGTTGTGGAAGGGGCTATAATAGGAAGAATTAAAGTTTCAAATGTATCCTTTTGTCCGTATTGTTGCCCAAGCGAATCAGAATGCTCTTTCGTCGTCATCGATGCTACTGCTTTGGGAGACGCACCTTGTTCATCAGTAGTCATAGCAGCATCAACTCCATGATGAGTTCTTTGCCGTTATCAGTAAACCTGAGTGATCGTTTTTTGCGTTTGTTGACAAGCTCCATGTGCATGACCAAAGGAGTAACAAATCTTACACCACTGTGGCTTCCAGGAATATGAAACATGCACCTTACGAGTGGTCCCCTCAAGATCCCTATAATAAACCTCATCAGGAAGATTTCCATCGGAAGAAACCATAACACATGCTCGTGCAAAAGCCAATCTCGTCTTCGATGCTGTTGCCTTGTCAATATACAATGGCTGTCCCAAGGTGCTGCATAACTTAGCAATAAAACGTTGACTCCAAAGATGCAGGGGAAGACCATGAAAGGAAACCCATGAGGGAATCGACTGGAGGTTGTCTAACTCCAAACGGACATCAGGGGACCAGCACCATAGTATCATTGGATGCCATGAATGGTCTAAAACCCTTCAAGAATCCATTGCAAATCCTCTTCAGAATAGAGTTTGCATACAAAAAAACCATTCTCCAACATATGAAGATCGAACGCTGATGTTCCCCATCGTGTCTTGATGAATGATGATAACGGAAAATAGGATGTCTTGAGACCGACCACATAACCAATAAGCGCCATGGACCATCTCTCAATCAGCTCTTCAGAATTAGTAGTCTCATACACAGCAATCTTCTAAGCAGCTTGGATTTCTGGAGTAAAGAAATCCAAGCTAAGATCTGAACTTTCAACCGGAGCCTTAAAGAGGCTTGTCCAAGGCCGAGGATCACTAGATATGAGAGCAGGAGGCCGCGATATAGAACGTGACTTGCCTCTATGCAGCGTTGTCGATGGAACACCTCGACGGGAGGAAGATAGCGAAGGAGCTTGAGAGGCAGGGAGCCTCGTCGGAGCTACCTTGCTACCAGCATCACCATCCCGTGGACCATCGCAGTACCCCTACAAGATTAGAAGAGGCTGCGTAGCCACAAGAGCAGGGAGTTCGAATCTCCCTCCTCTGCTCACCACCCTAGGAAAGGGGGTGATGCGAGATTTGGGAGTAGACCTGCGCACGAGGCGCCCACCGCCTTTCACGAGCGCGCCCCTCTATGTAGCACTGCACCTGCCGCCAAAGAACAAAGACTCCTCACCCTAGGGAGAAGCCACCGGCCGTAGCCCCAATCAAGCCCTCTCCTCCATCGTTCAAAAGAAGAGCAGACAAGGCCCTTTGTTCCCCTTCATGCAGTAGTAGAGAGAGGCGAGGGAGGGAGCGAGCCCTAGGGAAGAAGCAGCGATGCCGTCGCCCAGTCGCCCTGATCAGCCCTCTCCTCCTCCGTTCAGAAGAAGATCTGTTCCCCTTCGTGCAGCAGCAGAGAGAGGCGAGGGAGGGAGCGCCCCATAGGGATTGCACAAGCAGCGCCCTCCTTGTCCACCCAAGGGGAAGAGCAGCGACCATGAAATCGCCCAAGGGAGAAGCAAATCCATCGATGCAGCCTTCCTGTAGCGACCGTGAAATCGCCCAAGGGAAGATCCACCGATGTAGCCTTCCTACTCTCCAAGCGACAGGGGAGAACCGTCGCCCAGCAACCGTCGCCTCTTCTTGCCCTAGCCTTCTCTGTGGCTTCACTTTCTCCCAACGCGTTCAATCTCACAGTTGTGTAGCAGCAGCGAGTTCCTACACCACGTGGAGGAAGGGAATAACCACCACCCAAGGGAGAAGAAGCAGATACACACCTTCTCTTCTCACCCTAGAGAGAGAAGAGAATCGCCTAGAGAGAGAAGCTCTCGCCTAGAGAGAGAAACTGATCTTATTTTATAAATTTAAAATATTGACTATTCCCAACTAATTAGGCCATAGGAAGTTGTATAACCTTGGTTTCTCCAAAAAAACGTGACGGTTATAAAATTTTTGCAAAGTCGATGTTTATCATTTTTTGTGCATCGTCTCGAAAATTTAAAATATTGACAATTCCCAACTTATTGGGTACAAAGAAGTTGTATAACCTTAGTTTTGTCAAAAAAACATGACGGTCATAAAGTTTGTGCATAGTCAATGTTTGATCGATTTTTTTCGCACTGTCTCGAAAATTCAAAATATTAACCATTCCCAACTAATTATGCCTAGGGAAGTTTTATAACCTTGATTTTGCCAAAAAAAAAAACCTGACGGTCAAAAGTTACGCAAATTTGATGTTTGATCAGTGTTTTGCGCACCAACCCAAAAATTCAAAATATTGATCATTTCTGACTTATTAGACCTAGGGAAGATGTATAAACGTGGTTTTGCCAAAAAACATGACAGTCATCAAATTTGCACAAAGTCGATGTTTGATCAATTTTTTGTGCACCGTCTCAAAAATTCAAAATATTAATCATTCCCAACATATTAGGCCTAGGGAAGTTGTATAACCTTAGTTTCGCCAAAAAAACTTGACGGTCATAAAATTTGCGCAAAGTCGATGTTTGATCGATTTTTTGCGCACTATCTTGAAAATTCAAAATATTAACCATTCCCAACTTATCAGGTCTAGGGAAATTGTATAACCTTAGTTTTGCCAAAAAAATATGAAAGTTATAAAGTTTACATAAAGTCGATGTTTGATCCTTTTTTTTCGCCCCATCTCGAAAATTCAAAATATTGACCATTCAAAATTTATTAAGCCTAGGTTAGTTGAATAACACCTTCGTTTCGTCATAAAATGTTTTTTTGTAAGTAAATTATGAAACTACAAGGAAACTTTCTCTCTCTAGCGAGAGCTTCTCGCTCTAGCGATTCTCTTCTCTCTCTAGGGTGAGAAGAGGTGGCTGTAGGACTCTGTGAATCTGCTTCTTCTCCCTTGGGTGGTGGTTCTTCCCTTTCTCCAGGAGAAAGTGAAGCCATGGAGAAGACTAGGGCGTAAAGAGGCAATGACTGTTAGCAGGTTCTCCCCTGTTCTGTGCACGGAGAGCAGACAGCGGTGGTTCTTCCCTATTCTGCACTCACGGTGAGCAGGGTTCCCTGCAGATCTGCGCGCAAGGAGAACAATCCTTTGTTCCTCTTCTCGAGTAGAGACCCCACCCTCTGCATTGCGATCGGTGAACAGAGGAGGCGTCCTCACCTCGGCCAGATCGGGAGCTGCGCTGTTCTCCCCTGTTCTGCGCACGGAGAGCAGACAACGATGGTTCTTCCCTATTCTGCACGCACGGTGAGTAGGGTTCCCTGCAGATCTGCGTGCAAGGAGAACAATCCTTTGTTCCTCTTCTCGAGCAGAGACCCCACCCTCTGCATTGCGATCGGTGAACAGAGGAGGCGTCCTCACCTCGGCCAGATCGGGGGCTGCGCTGTCCCCTGCATCGCCCCCTTTTCTTTGGCGTGAGGTGGCAGCTGCTGGGCGGCTGTTCTCCCCTAGGAGGCGGTGGGCTGGGTGGCGTTTTCTTGGAGAAGGCGAGGGAGGCGTCAGGGCGACGGCGGCACGGCTGAATCTACTCCCCTACATCGCCCCTTCTTCTGCATCTGCGGCTGCTTCTCTGGGAAGGGGCGACAGCTATCTACCCCCCTACATCGCCCCTTCTTCTGCATCTGCCACTGCTTCTCTGGGAACGGGTGACGGCTACGATCCGGCTCAAGTAGGGTTTGCGTGGGAGAGTGCGGTGGGGGTGGCTTCCTCTCTTGCAGAAGCCTGTAGCTGCTTCTTCACTGTTGGGGCTGCGGCAGCAGTTTGCGGCTGTTTCTCCGTTATTGGGGTTGTAGCGGCAGGCTACCTCTGCCTAGCTCATAAAGGAGCTTGCACCGCAGGAACACAGCTACCGGGCAGCGATGGTCCCTAAGGCTGATGATACTGACAGCAGGATAGCTCCGACGATGAGGTTCCCTGCCCCTACGTCTCAACCTCTGCTATCTTCATCCCGACAAGACGCTTTTTCGATGCTGCAGCATAGAGGTAGGTCGCACTCTAGATTGCGGCCTCCTATTCTTATTTCTAGAGATCCTCAGTCTTGGACTAATCTCTTCAAGGTTTCGGTTGGAAGTCCAGATCTTAACTTAGATTTCTTTGTTCCAGAAATTCAGGCAGACCAGAAGATTGTTGTGTACGAGACTGCTGATTCTGCAGAGATGATTGAGACATGGTCCAGGGCGCTTGTTGGTTATATAGTCGGTCTAAAGATATCCTACTTTCCATTATATTCATTCATCAAAACTCGATGGGGAATATCGACATTCGATCTTCATATGCTGGAGAAAGGTTTTTTTGTATGCAAACTCTATTCTGAAGAGAATTTGCAATGGATTCTTAAAGGGTTTTGTACTATTCGTGGCCATCCGATGATACTACGGTGCTGGTCCCCTGATGTCCGTTTGGAGTTAGGCAGCCTACAGTCTATTCCCTTATGGGTAATGTCAAACACCTCAACATGGGGTCGATGCTGCTATTATTAAACAAAGCAAGTCTCCTTCAGTGACAGTAGAGATGGTAACGATGAGTGAGCATTCTGACTCGCTTGGGCAGCACCATGGCCAGGAGGATAAATCAGGAACTTTAACTCTTCCTATTGTATCGGAGCCTTCTACAAAAGCAGTTTCCCATGGTACTCGCGAACAGGAGAAGGAGAAGTTGGAAACTTCATGGCTTCATATATTGCCAATGGCTACCACAATAGGGATTCCACGTTCTACTCATTGTGCTAACCAGGATATAGTGTCACAACTAGCTCATGTCCCTACAACCAACCATGACATTTTGAACAAAGCTAACTCGGATTTCTTGGCTCAAGGTACATTAAAATTTAAACACTTGCAAGCTATGGATGAAGTAGAAAAATATAGAAATAAAGGCTTGAAAGTTAAGGATATAGTGTGGGAGGAAAATGTCAAACCTAAGGAGAAGAAAAAGGATATCCTTCCTAAGTCACACATCCTTCCTTCTACTTAGGAAGACTTACTCCATTTCCCATATGTTTTCTTTTTGATGAAGATTATCTATTGGAATATTCGTGGACTTAATAAACCTGAGAAATGTCAGGAGCTCAATAGAGTAATTAGGTCTGCCGCTTGTGATATTGTTATTCTTGTGGAAACAAAAATTAAATCATCTCAGGTTCGTGTTCAAAGGAATTTAATATGGCCAGAGGCAAAAATTCTTACCAACAATACTTGTGACACTTATGGTCGAATATGGGTATTATAGCATCCAAACTTTGTTAGTGCTTGCTTTATTTCAGCTCCAGAACAATTTATCCACCTTAAGGCCGAGGATAAATAGAATGGTTGTCAATTCTATATTACTGGTGTATATGCTTCTAATAGTTTGCAGGAAAGAAATGGTCTATGGACTGATTTGATTAATATTGCAACTGACCGTCTTACACTACCTTGGATTGTTCTTGGTGACTTCAATACTGTTCGGTACACACATGAAAAAGTGCAGGGAAAACCAATTCCAGAGAGCAAGCTTTAAGGTTTCAACGATTACATAGATATTGCTGCTTTGTTTGATATGAAATCTGTAGGGGATTGGCTTCAATGGAGTAATCAAGGTGCTGCTCACAGGAAAATAATAGCTCAACTCGATAGGTGTTTGATTAATCAAGAATGGTTAACAGTTTATCCTGATTCACTTTTGGAGTATGGTGCTCAATTGTTCTCTGATCATTCTTCAATGTATATACATGCAGACAAAGTACTACCCAGAGGCAAGAAACCATTTAAATTCTTTCTCATGTGGAGTAACCATCCTCAGTTCCTCGAGGTTATCAGATCAGCTTGGAATGTTAATGTGTATGGTTCTCCCCCTTACATCTTATGCCAAAAGCTTAAAGCATGTAAAGCAGCACTAAAGGAGTGGAATACAAACACCTTTGGCAATATTACCACCCAGGTCCAGTTAAACAGAAAGGAACTAATGGCGGTGCAACATGAGCTGCATCTTTAACCCTTTGACGAGAATCTTATTTGCAAAGAGGCAGAAGCTAGGTATCAATTCATGTAGGCCATAAAGCAAGAAGAAAGTTTTACAAAATAGAAGTCTAGACAGTGTTGGCTAACTCTAGGGGATTCCAATACGAAGTTTTTCTATACAGCCATTGCTACTAGACGGGCTGTTAACTGCGTTAGAAAATGTAAAGACCCAGACGGTACACTTATTGAGAATTTGGATGAGGTTAAAGCACACACTGAACAATTTTTTTACTCTTTACTCAATCAAATAGAGCAGCCTAATAATGTTCATGTGGAACCTACTAGAAAGCTTGATTCGGATGACATCACAATTCTCAATGGCCCAATTACAGATGAAGAAATTGTAAGAGTTGTCTTTAAATCACTGAAGCACAAAAGCCCTGGTCTGGACGGATTTCTAGTTGAATTTTACCAAATTGCATGACCGATTATTGGAAATGACGTGATTAAAGCTTGTCAGCATTTTTTCTCTTCAGGTCATCTTCTTAAAGTGATAAATTGTACTTTTATTTCTTTAGTTCGTAAGAATGCAGGGGCTGATTCACTAGAGCACTACAGGCCCATTTCATTATGTAACTTTATTTACAAGATTATATCCAAGTTGCTTGCATATCGAATGCAAATGATTATACATAAGATCATTAGTCCTACTCAAGCTGCTTTCATTAAAGGAAGAAGTACATCACAATGTTCTTCTGGCTAACAACTTGGTCAAAGATATACACTCCAAATCAAGAGGGACAAAAATATGTTTTAAAGCTGATTACGAAAAGTATTTGATTCAGTTAATAGACACTTTCTCTACAAGATGCTCCTCAGTATGAACTTCCCTCAACAATGGGTTAATTGGATTCAGTGCTGCTTAGAAACTCCAAAATTTTCGGTTCTCTTCAATGGTTCACCCATTGGCTTCTTCGGGAGTACGAATGGCATCCGACAAGGAGACCCACTTTCTTCATATCTTTTTACAATTGTCATTGAATGACTCAGCTGTATGTTAAAAAAGGCAGTCTTCGATGGTAGGATTAAGGTACCCTATGCTGGTTCTATTCATATATCCCACATAACATTTGCAGATGATCTTATTATATTTCTTCGTAATGACACTACTTCAATGAGAAATTTGGCTACTATTCTAAATGATTTTGGTTTGGTTTCTAGCCTTCAGCTAAATCATGCAAAAAGTAAAGTCTATATGGGTCCTTGCATTGAAAATAAAGACTTTATTATACAAACTTTGGGGGTTAGCGAGGGAAGTCTGCCAGTTCCTTATCTGGGTCTCCCACTTATATCCACTGGCATTCATAAAACCCACTATTAGCCAATCCTGAAAAAAATAAAAAATAAAATTTCCTCCTGGAAAACTAGACTCCTTTCTAAAGCAGGACGACTTGAACTCATCCGATCTGTGCTGTTTTCTTACTCTATTTATTGGTCTAATGCATTTCTTCTACCTGTTGGACTTCTTCAAGATATTGAACGTCTATTGAAGAACTTTTTCTAGAATGGTATGGATGGTAAGGCAATGCATATGGTAAATTGGGATAGCATCTACAAACCGAAGGATGAGGGGGGGCTGAATCTGCGAAATCTGAGAGACTGGAATAAAGCTTGTTTGATACAGAAATTATGGGATCTTTTGCAAAACAAATCATTATGGTCACAATGGGTTTCTGCTAGGTACCTGTCTAAGGAATCAATCTATGAAGTTTCAACAAGAACATATCATTCTGCTGCTTGGAAAGGAATTTTGAAGGCAAGAAATTGGCTGATCAAATACATTTCTTATGCAATCTCTTCTAGGACCAAAATTAATATGTGGTATGATCCTTGGGTGAATGAGAAGAGTATATTTCAATTCTATGGTGATGGAGTACGAAGAGATCTTGGGGCCCTTAAAGATTGAAAGGTTTCTGAGTTCATTGTTAACGGCACCTAGTGTCTTCCTAATCCTATTTCTCCTTATATGCTATCGCTTTGGCCGACTATTACAACTCTTCCAATTAGGAACAACTCTTCTGATATACTTAATTGGCTTCATGACAATGGAAAATTTAGTACTACATCTGCATGGAATCAAATTAGATAAAGAAACAACAAATGGATCTCAAGCAGTTGGATATGGGATAGACCGGGCTCACAGAGACATTCCTTATGCACGTGGCAAGCCTTTCTTGCCAAACTACCTACAATGCATAATATGAAGCAAAAAGGTATATATCTTGTTAACCGATGTTCTCTTTGTATGCAACAGGAAGAAAGTATTGATCATCTCTATTATGCTTGTGACTACACTAATTGGGTATGGATAGAGATTCTGAAGAGATTTGAACTACATAGGCTACCAATGCCAAACTTGCATCAAGAACTGGAACAGCTGCAACAAAGCTTCTCAAGAAAAGGGCTTCTTACACAATTGGCAAAGATTACCTTCAGATGTGCTATTTGGTGGATTTGGAAGGAGAGGTGTAGTAGAATCTTTGAGGGCCACAACACACACAATGCTCATCTTTTGCTCGAGATACTTAGCGACTCAAGATCATGTATGGAGCAGGATCTGGAAATGAAGCATTTAACAAGTAGAGAAAAAGAGATTTTTATCAGATTCAATTTTATAATTCGTTAATGCTTTATTGAATGTGATTGCTGTATTAGGTGCTTCTATGTTTCTATAATGTGATGTATTCACAGGTTGTCCAGGAATGATTAGCATTTTGTTATTTGTTGCCTATAGTAATGCGTCATAGTCTACAACATGTGTAGTCATGACTACCTTTCTGTTTAACTTCTCTTAGAGATGAGTTTGGTAGAGTGAGACCATTCCACCTTTCTATGGTGGGGTGCATTCTCCTAGACTACTTTAAGAGATATCAGGCTATAGTCTACGACTTGTGTAGACAAAGCTACTTTGTACAAACTTCATACTAAATATAATAACATTTACTTACCAAAAAAAAGAAAGTTTGTAAAATTAGCTTTATCTACACAAGCCATAGACTAAAGCATGAGATCTCTTAGAGCAGTCTAAGAAAATGCATCCCACCTCTTTCTCCATAAAACATGACGGTCATAAACTTTGTGCAAAGTCAATGTTTGATCGGTTTTTTTTGGCACCGTCTCGTAAATTCAAAATATTAACCATTCTCAATATATTAGGCCCATGGAATTTGTATAACCTTGGTTTCATCAAAAAAATGTGATGGTCATAAAGTTTGCGCAAAGTCGATGTTTGATCAGTTTTATATGCACTGTCTCAAAATTTAAAAATATTGATCATTCCCAACTTGTTAGGCCCAGGGAAGTTGTACAACCATGGTATCACCAAAAAAACATGATGGTCATAAAATATACGTCAAGTCGATGTTTGATCAGTCTTTTGCACACCGTCTCGAAAATTAAAAATATTGGTCGTTCCCAACTTATTAGCCCCAAGAAAGTTGTATGACCTTGGTTTCATCGAAAAACGTGATGGTCTTTTGTGCACCGTCACGAAAATTTAAAATATTGACCATTCCCAACATATTAGGCACATGGAAGTTGTAAAACCTTATTTCACCAAAAAACGAGATGGCCATAAAGTTTGCATCAAGTCGATGTTTGATCAGTTTTTGGTGCACCATCTTGAAAATTCAAAATATTGAACATTCCTAACATATTAGGCCCATGGAAGTTATATAACCATAGTTTCGTAAAAAAAACAATGGTCATAAAGTTTGCGCAAAGTCGATGTTTGATCGACTTGTTGCACACCGTCTCAAAAATTCATAATATTGATCATTCCCAACTTATTAGGCCTAGAGCATTGGAATAACCATAGTTTCGCCAAGAAATATGATTGTCATAAAGTTTGCGCAAAGTCGACGTTTGATCAGTTTTTTGTGCACTGTCTCAAAAATTCAAAATATTGACCATTCCTAGCTTATTAGTCTTAAGAAAATTGTATAACCTTGGTTTGGCAAAAAAAGTGATGGATACAAAGTTTGCGCAAAGTCGATATTTGATTGGTTTTTTGTGCACCATCTCGAAAATTCAAAATATTGACCATTCCCAACTTATTTGGCCTAGGTAAGTTGTAAAACCTTGTTTCACCAAAAAATGTGATGATCGTAAAATTTATGAAAAGTCGATGTTTGATCAATTTTTTGTGCACCGTCTCGAAAATTTAAAATATTGACCATTCCCAGCTTATTAGTCCTTGGGAAGTTGTATAACCTTTGTTTCGTAAAAAACGTGTCGGTCACAAAGTTTGCGCAAAGTCAATATTTGATTGGTTTTTTGCGCACCATCTCAAAAATTTAAAATATTGACCATTCCTAACTTATTTGGGCTAAGTAAGTTATATAACCATGGTTTTGCCATAAGACGTGACAGTCATAAAGATTAAGTAAAGTCAATGTTTGATCGACTTTTTTTGCACTATCTCGAAAATTTAAAATATTAACCAATCCGAGCTTATTAGGCCCAGGGCATTTGTATAACCTTGGTTTCGCTAAAAAAACGTTACAGTCATAAAGTTTGCACAAAGTCGATTTTTGATCGATTTTTTTTGCATTGTCTCAAAAATTTAAAATATTGACCATTCCGAACTTATTAGTCCTAGAAAAGTTATATAACCATAGTTTCGCCAAAAAAAAATATGATGGTTATAAAGATTGCACAAAGTCGATGTTTCATTGATTTTTTATGCACCATCACGAAAATTCAAAATATTAATCATTCCCAACATATTAGACCTAGAAAAGTTATATAACCTTGGTTTTGCCGGAAGATGTGATGGTTATAAAGTGTGCATATCGTTGATATTTGATCGATTTTTTGTGTATTATCTCAAAAATTAAAAATATTGATCATTTCCAACTAATTACACCTAGGGAAGTCGTATAACCATGTTTTCGCTAAAAAATGTGATGGTCATAATGTTTGCGCAAAGTTGATGTTTCATCGGTTTTTTGCGCACCGTCTCGAAAATTTAAAATATTGACCATTCCCAACTTATTAGGCCCATAGAAGATGTATAACCGTAGTTTCACCAAAAAATGTGATGCTCATAAAGTTTGCCAAAATCGATGTTTTATTAATTTTTTGCGCAACGTCTCAAAAATTTAAAATATTGACCATTCCCAACTTATTAGCCCTGGGAAGTTGTATAAAAATGGTTTTGCCAAAAAACGTGATGGTCATAAAATTTGCACAAAGTCAATGTTTGATCAGGTTTTTTAGCACCATCTCAAAAATTAAAAATATTGACCATTCCCAACATATTAGGCCTAGGGAAGTTGTATAACCTTCGTTTCATCAAAAAACATGAAGGTCATAAAGTTTGCGTGAAGTCGATTTTTGATCGATTTTTTGTGCACCATCTTGAAAATTAAAAATATTGACCATTCTCAACTTATTAGGCCTACGGAAGTTTAATAACCATGGTTTTGCCAAAAAATGTGATGGTCATAAAGTTGGCACAACATTGATGTTTGACTGGTTTTTTTCACACCGTCCCGAAAATTTAAAATATTGACCATTCCCAACATATTTTTTTTGGTAAGTCATTCCCAAAAAACGTGATGGTTATAAAGTTTGCATAAGCTTAATGTTTCATCGATTTTTTGCGCACCATCATGAAAGTTGTATAACCTTGGTTTTGCTGAAAGACGTGATGGTTATATTTTTTACGTATTATCTCAAAAGTTAAAAATATTGATCATTCCCAACTTATTAGGCCCAAAAAAGTTGTATGACTTTAGTTTCACCGAAAAACATTATGGTCATAAAGTTTACGCAAAATTGATGTTTGATCCGTCTTTTGTGCATCGTCATGATAATTTAAAATATTGACCATTCCCAACATATTAGGCCTAAGGAAGTTGTAAAACCTTGTTTCGCCAAAAAATGGGATGGACATAAAGTTTACGCAAAGTTAATGTTTGATCAGTTTTGATATGAACCAACAAGTTGATCATAATTCTATTAAAGACCCTTTAACTATTCATGGAGGACCAATGACAAGAGCTAAAGCTAAGAGGATGAAAGAAGCTTTAACTTGTTTATTGGAAAACATTTAGAAGGATCAAGCTAGTTAAGACTCAATCAAGATTCTATGGTTGGAAGAAGAGCATAAATGATCAACATGATCATGAAGAGAGAAGGACAAATTTAAAGACCTCTTAAAGAATAAAAGTCCATTCAGCCATGTCTACCAAAAATCATGAATTTGGAATATGAATGTTATTTAATGCATTCATTCCCTTTGTACTAAGCCTCATACTATATAAATGAGACTGACTCCTAGTGTAAGACAGACAATTTGGGAAGTATAACAATTCTTCAATATCGGTGAGTGTTTTGTTTTTTTTTTGTAAGTAAATGTAATTATATTTAGTTTAAAGTTTGTACAAATTAGTTTTGTCTACACAAGCCATAGACTATAGCCTGCGATCTCTTAGAGCAGTCTAGGAGAATGCACCCCATCTCAGAAAGGTGGAATGGACTCACTCTACCAGACTCATCTCCAAGAGAAATTAAACAAAAAAAGTAGTCATGACTACACATGTTGTAGACTATGACGCCTTACGATAGTCAATAAATAGCAAAATGCAATAACTAACTATTCCTAAACGATATGTGAATACATCACATTGTTGAAACATAGAAACACACAATACAATAATCTCATTCTAGAAGGCATTAACGAATAATAAAATTGAATCTGATAAAGATATCTTTTTCTCTACTTGTTAAATGCTTCATTTCCAGATCCTGCTCCATACATGATCTTGAGTCGCTAAGTATCTCGAGCAATAGGTGAGTATTGTGTGTGTTGTGGCCCTCAAAGATTCTGCTACACCTCTCCCTCCAAATCCACCAAATAGCACATCTGAAGGTAATTTTTGCTAGTTGTGTAAGAAGCCCTTTTCTTGAGAAGCTTTGCTGCAGTTGTTCTAGTTCTTGATACAAGTTTGGCATTGATAGCCTATAGAGTTCAAATCTCTTCAGAATCTCCTCCCATATCCAATTAGTGTAGTCGCAAGCAAAATAAAGATGATCAATATTTTCTTCCTATTACATACAAAGAGAACATCGGTTTACAATATATATACCTTTTCGCTTCATATTGTCCATTGTGGGTAGTTTAGCAAGAAAGGCCTGTCATGAGCATAAGGAATGTCTCTGTGAGCTCTGTCTATCCCATGTCCAAGTGCTTGGAATCCACTTGTTGTTCCTTTGTCTGATTTGATTCCATGTAAATGTAGCACTAAATTTTCCATTATCATGAAGGCAATTAAGCATATCTGAGGAGTTGTTCTTGATTGGAAGAGTTGTAATAGTCGGCAAAGTGATAGCATATCAGGAGAAATAGAACTAGGAAGACACCAGGTGCCTTTAACAATGAACTCAGAAACTTTCCAATCTTTAGAGGCCCCAAGATCTTTTCATACTCTATCGCCATACAATTGAAATATACTCTTCTCATTCACCCAAGGATCATACCATATATTAATTCTCGTCCCAGAAGAGATTGTATAAGAAATGTGTTTGGTCAGCCAACTTTTTGCCTACAAAATTCCTTTCCAAGCAATAGAATGATATGTTTTTGCTGAAACTTCCCAGATTGATTCCTTAGATAGGTACCTAGCAGAAACCCATTGTGACCATAAGGATTTGTTCTGCCTGCAAAAGATCCTACAATTTCTGTACCATACAAGCTTTATTCCAATCTCTCAGATTTTGCAGATTCAGCCACCCCTCATCTTTTGGTCTGTAGATGCTATCCCAATTTACCATATGCATTGCCTTACCATCTGTACCATTTCAGAAAAAGTTCTTCAATAGCCGTTCAATATCCTGAAGAAGTCCAACAGGTAGAAGAAATGCATTAGACCAATAAATAGAGTAAGAAAATAACATAGATCGGATGAGTTCAAGTCGTCCTGCTTTGGAAAGAAGTCTAGTTTTCTAGGAAAAAATTCTATTCTTTATTTTTTGCAGGATAGGCTGACAGTAAATTTTATGAATGCCAGTGGATATGAGTAGGAGACCCAGATAAGGAACTGGTAGACTTTCCTCTCTAACCCCCAGAGTTTATATAATAAAGTCTTTATCTTCAACGTAATAACCCATATAGACTTTACTTTTTGCATGATTTAGTTGAAGGCCAGAAACCAAACCAAAATCTTTCAGAATAGTAGCAGCCAAATTCTTCACTGAAGTAGTGTCATTGCGAAGAAAGATAATAAAATCATCTGCAAATGTTATGTGGGATATATGAATAGAACCAGCATGGGGTACCTTAAAGCTGCCATCAGAGACTGCCTTTTCTAACATACAGCTGAGTCCTTCCATAATAGGTGAGTGTTTTGTTTTTAAGTTATTGCATGAACTTTAGAACTTATTAGGCTTTTCTGCTTGTGCCGTTCAAACCAAATCTTTGCTTTTCCTTTGACTTATCAGACTTTTTAGTTTGTGGCGTCTTAAGGGAATTTGAAGTGCTATTCTAGTTATTTTATCAATTTTCTATTGATAAGTAATTAGAATAGTTTCCCTTACTTCATTCTTAAACGATCCGCCTTGTTTCAATTCGTTGGAGGGTGTCAATTTGCATTCCATATGTATCATAGCTCTTTAGCTATCGGGGTGTATAGTTGCGAAATTGATGATTTCCATCATTTGGTATCAGAGCACGGCTCAAGTTTGAGGTTTGCTTATCCATTTATTTATTATCTTTTAGCTTTTCCCTGTTCTCTTATTCTTTTTTATCACGATATTCATAATTGCTATTCTTCCTTCCTCCTTATTGCTGTGTTTCTTATGCTATTACTATTTATTTTTCATTTTTTTATCATGATATTTTTCTTGTGCTATTACTGATACTAGTGATGTAGAGTATGCTAAAGGTGAAATTTTGGTTATTCAACGCACACTTAGTTTGCAAAGTAAAAATGATGAACAACTTGAAAATCTGTTTCATACTCATTGTTTGATTGCTAACAAGTTGTACAATGTGATTGTTGATAGTGGAAGTTGTATCAGTGTGGCAAGTACCTTGCTCATGGAGAAACTAAAATTGCCTACTATCAAATATCCAAAACCTTACAAGTTGCAATGGTTGAATGATAGTGGTGTAGTAAAGGTAAATTAGCAAGTGTTAGTTCATTTTTCAATTGGTAGATATAAGGATGAAGTTTGGTGTGATGTGGTACCTATGTATGCTAGTCACATGTTGTTAGGGAGACCATGGCAATATGATCGTAGGGTAACACATGATGGGTTCAAGAACCGTTATTCCTTGATCATGGATGGACAGAAATATCAGCTTGGACCGTTGCCTCCGAAGACAATTTGGGAAGTATAACAATTCTTCAACACCGGTGAGTGTTTTGTTTTTAAGTTCTTGCATAAACTTTAGAACTTATCAGGCTTTTCTGCTTATGGCGTTCAAACCAAATCTTTGCTTTTCCTTTGACTTATCAGACTTGTTAGTTTGTGACATCTTAAGGGAATTCAAAGTATTATTCTAGTTATTTCATCAATTTTCTATTGATAAGTAATTAGAATAGTTTCCCTTACTTCATTCTTGAACGATCCACCTTGTTTCAATTCGTTGGAGGGTGTCAATTTGCATTCCATATGTATCATAACTCTTTAGCTATCGAGGTATATGGTTGCTAAGTTGATGATTTCTATCATCAACTTATCAGACTTCCTTCCTCCTTTACCCTTGCTGCCAAATTCATTTTTACCTTTAATTCCATCAATTTTAGGCTTAACAATGGGTTTATCATCCTTTTTACTCTAATTCGGTTTCCAAGATGAAGAAGAACCCGAATAAGGTTTTGAATCATACCTTGTGCCTTTTCTTTTGAGTTGTCTCTCAATCTTCAAGGCCATATTCACCATATCCTCAATCTCCATATAATGCTGCAACTCCATAAGATCAGCATTGTTCTTGTTTAATCCACTCAGGAATCGAGCCATTGTAGCCTTACGGTCTTCCTCCACATTAGCCCTTATCATGGTTATCTCCATCTCCTTGTGATATTCATCAACACTTATGGAACTTTGTGTCAAAGTTTGCAGTCGTTGATGCAAATCCCGATAGTAATGACTTGGGACGAATCTCCTCATGATTTGTTTCATCTCCAAGCAAGTCTCTATGGGCCTTTCACCATTTCTACGCCTATCTTTACATAATTGATCCCACCAAATTATAGCATAATCACAAAAGTCAACAGCAACTAATTTTACCTTTTTCTCTTCGAAGTAATTATGACATTCAAAGATCAGCTCCACTTTTCGTTCCCACTCCAAATAAGTATCTGGATTATTCTTTCCTTGAAAAGAAGGAATTTTCATTTTGATGCTGCCTATGTTTCTATCCACACCATCAAAACGTCCTCTCCTAGTTTGTCTCGTAGGATTAACATCTTGACCAATTAGAGTGACTTGGTCATTGTCGAGGTCATCTTCGCCATTATATTCATCGTGGACGAATGGTGGTTGTCTCCTATGCCGTGGTTCACCTTCCAATCTATTAATTGCATCATCATGCCTTTCTAGATTATCTCTTACATCCCCTATCACTTTGAATATACGTTCAAATCTACATACATTTACTTACAAAAAAAAACATACGTTCAAATTGTTGTTGCATTGCTTGAAGCAAAAGATCATTTAATGAAGAACTCGCTTCTTTATCTTTAGACATATTTGCAACTTGAAAAATAAAGTTAGAATTCACCAACACTCTCTCACGTGTTTCACTCAAGATTTGATTCACTCCACTCATGTTTTCATACAATGTTTGGCATTTCTCAATATTGATCTCACCACTCTTACATTTTACCATTCTTGTCAGAAGCAGAACTTCTTACCAACGATACTTGTGACACTTATGGTAGAATATGGGTATTATGACATCCGAACTCTGTTAGTGCTTGCTTTATTTCTGCTACAGAATAATTCATCCACCTTAAGGCCTAGGATAAAAGGAATGGTTGTCAATTCCATATATTTTTTTTGGTAAGTAGTTGTCAATTCCATATTACTGGTGTATATGCTTCTAATGGTACACAGGAAAGAAACGTTCTATGGATTGATCTGATTAACATTGCAAATGGCTATCTTACAGTACCTTGGATTATTCTTGTGACTTCAATACTGTTCGGTACACACATGAAAAAGTAGGGGGTAAACCACTTTCAGAGAGCAAGCTTAAAGGTTTTAATGATTACATAGATATTGCTGCATTGATTGATATGAAATCTATAGAGGATAGGCTTTCATGGAGTAATCAAGGTGCTGCCCACAGGAAAATAATGGCTCGACTCGATAGGTGTCTGATTTATCGAGAATGGTTAACAATTTACCCTGATTCACTTCTGGAGTATGGTGCTCAGTTGTTCTCTGATCACTTTTCAATGTATATATATGCAGACAAAGTAATATCTAGAGGCAAGAAACCATTTAGATACTATAAAATGTGGAGTATCCATCCTCAGTTCCTTGAGGTTATCAGATCAGCTTGGATGGTTAATGTGCATGGTTCTCCCCCTTACATTTTATACTAAAAGCTTAAAACATGTAAAGTAGCACTAAAGGAGTGAAATACAAACATCTTTAGCGATATTATCAATCGGGTCCAGTTAAGCAAGAAGGAACTAATGGCGGTGCAACATGAGCTGCATCTTCAGCCCTTTGACGAGAATCTTATTTGCAACGAAGCAGAAGCTAGGTGTCAATTCATGCAGGCATTACAGCGCGAAGAAAGTTTTGCAAAATAGAAGTCTCGACAGCATTGACTTACTTTAGGGGATTCCAATACGAAGTTTTTATATACAGCTATTACTACTAGAAGAGGTGTTAACTGTATCAGGAGATGTAAAAACCAAGATGGTATGCTTATTGCGAATTTGGATGAAGTTAAAGCACACACTGAATAATTTTTTTATTCTTTACTCAATCAAACAAAGCAGCCTAATAATGTTCATGTGGAGCCTACTAGAAAGCTTGATTCGGATGACATCATGATTCCTAATGCACCAATTATAGACGAAAAAATTGTTAGAGTTGTCTTCAAGTCACCAAAGCACAAAAGCCCTGGTCCAGATTGATTTCCAACTGAATTTTATCAAATTGCATGGTCGATCATTGGAAATGATGTGATTAAAGCTTGTCAGCATTTTTTCTCTTCAGGTCGTATTCTTAAAGAGATAAATTGCACGTTTATTTCTTTAGTTCCTATGAATGCAGGGGCTAATTCACTAGAGCACTACAGGCCCATTTCATTATGTAAATTTATTTACAAGATCATCTCCAAGTTGCTTGCAGACCGAATGCAAATGATTATGCACAAGATCATTAGTCCTACTCAGGCTGCTTTCATTAAAGGGAGAAGCATACATCATAATGTTCTTCTTGCTAACGACTTGGTCAAGGATCTGCATTCCAAATCAAGAGGGACAAAAATACATTTTAAAGCTGACTTACGAAAAGCATTTGATTCAGTTAATAGACACTTTCTCTACAGGATGCTCCTCAGTATGAACTTCCCACAACAATGGATTAATTGGATTCAGTGTTGCTTGGAAACTCCAAAATTTTTAGTTCTATTTAATGGTTCACCCGTTGGCATCTTTGAGAGTACGAATGGCATCCGACAGGGAGATCCACTTTCTACATATCTTTTTACAATTGTCATGGAAGGACTCAGTTGTATATTAGAAAAGACAGTCTCTGATGGCAGCATTAAGGTACCCCATGCTGGTTCTATTCATATATCCCACATAATATTTGCAGATGATCTTATTATATTTCTTCGTAATGGCACTACTTCAGTGAGGAATTTGGCTACTATTATGAAAGATTTTGGTTTGGTTTCTGACCTTCAGTTAAATCATGCAAAAAGTAAATTCTATATGGGTCCTTGCATTGAAGATAAAACTTTATTATACAAACATTGGGGGTTAGTGAGGAAAGTATGCCAGTTCCTTATTTGGGTCTCCCACTTATATCCACTAGCATTCACAAAACTCATTGTCAGCTTATCTTGCAAAAAAATAAAGAATCAAATTTTCTCTTGGAAAACTAGACTTCTTTCCAGAGCAGGACGATTGGAACTCATCCGATTTGTGCTGTTCTCTTACTCTATTTATTGGTCTAATACATTTCTTCTACCTGTTGGACTTCTTCAGGATATTGAATGGCTATTGAAGAACTTTTTCTAGAATGGTACGGATGGTAAGGCAATGCATATGGTAAATTGGGATAGCATCTGCAGACCGAAAGATGAGGGGGGGCTGAATCTACGAAATCTGAGAGATTGGAATAAAGCTTGTTTGGTACAGAAATTGTGGGATCTTTTACAAAACAAATCCTTATGGTCACAATGGGATTCTGCTAGGTACCTATCTAAGGAATCAATCTGGGAAGTTTCAGCAAAAACATATCATTCTACTGCTTGGAAAGGAATTTTGAAGGCAAGAAATTGGCTGACCAAACATATTTCTTATACAATCTCTTCTGGGATGAGAATTAATATGTGGTATGATCCTTGGGTGAATGGGAAGAGTATATTTCAATTGTATGGCAATAGAGTATGAAGAGATCTTTGGGCATCTAAAGATTGGAAGGTTTCTGAGTTCATTGTTAACGGTACCTGGTGTCTTCCTAGTCCTATTTCTCCTGATATGCTATCATTTTGGCCAACTATTACAACTCTTCCAATCAAGAGCAACTCCTCAGATATGCTTAATTGGCTTCATGCCAATGGAAAATTTAGTGCTACATCTGCATGGAATCAAATCAGATAAAGAAACAACAAGTTAATCCCAAGCAGTTGGACATGGGATAGACCGGGCTCATAGAGACATTCCTTATGCACATGGTAGGCCCTTCTTGCCAAACAACCCACAATGGATAATATGAAGTGAAAAGGTATATATATTGTTAACCGATGCTCTCTTTGTATGCAACAGAAAGAAGATATTGATCATCTTTATTTTGCTTACGACTACACTAATTGGATATGGGAGGAGATTCTGAAGAGATTTGAACTCCATAGGCTACCAATGCCAAACTTGCATCAGGAACTAGAGCAACTGCAGCTACGCTTCTCAAGAAAAGGGCTTCTTACACAACTAGCAAAAATTATATTTAGATGTGCTATTTGGTGGATTTGGAGGGAGAGGTATAGCAGAATCTTTGAGGGCCACAATACACACAATACTCATCTATTGCTTGAGATACTTAGCGACTCAAGATCATATATGGAGCAGGATCTGGAAATGAAGCATTTAACAAGTAGAGAAAAAGATATCTTTATCAGATTCAATTTTATTATTCATTAATGCTTTCTAGAATGAGATTGCTGTATTGTGTGTTTCTTTGTTTTAATAATGTGATGTATTCACAGGTCATTTAGTAATGATTGATTATTGGATTTTTTTATTATTGAATATCATAAGGCGTCAAAGTCTACAACATGTGTAGTCATGGCTACTTTTTTGTTTATCTTCTCTTGGAGATGAGTCTGGTGGAGTGAGTCCATTCCACCTTTCTAAGGTGAGGTGCATTCTCCTAGACTGCTCTAAGAGATCTCAGGCTATAGTCTACGGCTTTTGTAGACAAAGCTACTTTGTGTAAAATTCATACTAAATACAATTACATTTACTTACAAAAAAAAATAGATTAACTAAGAAACTTAAACAAACAATTCAAATTATGGCAATTCAAGGGTATTGAAATTGGACATAAAAGTAAAAAAATATAAGCCGAGTTTGGCCTTTAAAATATAAGCCAATTTAAAGGTGTGTGTAATATACTTCAATAATAAGCAAAGATTAGAAGAGATCTTGGGGCCTCTAAAGATTGGAAGGTTTCTGAGTTCATTGTTAACGGTACCTGGTGTCTTCCTAGTCCTATTTCTCCTGATATGCTATCACTTTGGCCGACTATTACAACTCTTCCAATCAAGAACAACTCCTCAGATATACTTAATTAGCTTCATGACAATGAAAAATTTAGTGCTACATCTGCATAGAATCAAATCAGACAAAGACACAACAAGTGGATCCCAAGCAGAACTCCGAAGTTAAGCGTGGAACGAATTATGATCAGTTTCTCTCTCTAGGTGAAAGCTTCTCTCTCTAGGTGATTCTCTTCTCTCTCTAGGGTGAGAAGTGGTGGTGTGGATCTGCTTCTTCTCCCTTGGGTGGTGGTTCTTCCCTTCCTCCACGTGGTGCACGAACTCGCTGCTGCTACACAGCTGTGAGATTGAACGCGTTGGGAGAAAGTGAAGCCACAGAAAAGGCTAGGGCGAGAAGAGCGTCGGCGGCGCGGTTCTCCCTATTGTGCGCTTAGGAAGGCTACATCGGTGGATCTTCTGGCGATTCACGATCGTCGGAAGGCTGCATCGCTGGATCTGCTTCTCCCTCTCACGATCTTCTCTTTCCCTTGGACAAGGAGGGCACTGCTCCCTAGTGGGTGCTCCTCCCTGCTCCCTCCTCTCTCGCTCGCACGATCTTCCGCATCTTCTTCCGAGGGCGAAGAGGAGAGAGAGGGAGTAGGGCGGGGCGGGAGCGTCAGCTGGCCTTCCACTAAGGCACGCTACCTCTCTCGCTTCTCTGCTGCCTTTTTCTTTCTTCTTCTTCTTCTTCTTACGCTAGGGAGGAGAGGGCTTGGGCTGCGTGGGGCTCTGGGCTGGGGCTAGTGGCGCCCTCCCCTTCGTAGTCTTCAAGGCTCCGGTTGGAAGATCAGATCTTAGCTTGGATTTCTTTACTCTAGAAATCCAAGCTGCTCAGAAGATTGCTGTGTATGAGGCTGCTGATTCTGAAGAGCTGATTGAGAGATGGTCCATGGCACTTGTTGGTTATGTGGTCGGTCTCAAGACATCCTATTTCCCGTTATCATCATTCATCAAGACACGATGGGGAACATCAGCATTCGATATTCATATGTTGGAGAATGGTTTTTTTGTATGCAAACTCTATTCTGAAGAGGATTTGCAATAGATTCTCGAAGGGTTTTGGACCATTCATGGCCATCCGATGATACTACGGCGTTGGTCCCCTGATGTCCGTTTAGAGTTAGACAGCCTCCAGTCGATTCCCTTATGGATTTCTTTTCATGGTCTTCCCCTACATCTTTGGAGTCGATGTTTTATTGCTAAGTTATGCAGCACCTTGGGACAACCATTGTATATTGACAAGGCAACAGCATCGCAGACGAGATTGGCTTTTGCACGAGCATGTGTTATGGTTTCTTTCGATGGAGATCTTCCTGATGAGGTTTATTATAGGGATCTTGAGGGGACCACTCGTAAGGTGCATGTTTCATATTCCTGGAAGCCACAGCGGTGTAAGATTTGTCACTCCTTCGGTCATGCACATGGAGCTTGTCAGCAAACACAAAAAACGATCACTCAGGTTTACTGACAATGACAGACAACTCATCATGGAGTTGATGCTGCTATAACTACTGATGAACAAGGTGCGTCTCCCGAAGCAGTAGCATCGATGATGACGAAAGAGCATTCTGACTCACTTGGGCAACAACACGGACAAAAGGATACATTTGAAACTTTAATTCTTCCTATTATAGCCCCTTCCACAACAGCAATTTCCCAGGGTACCCAAGAACAAGAGGCAAAGTTGGGAACTTCATCTCTTCCTACATCGACAGGAGGTACTGCAACGGGGATCCCACGTCCCACTCATCGTGCTAACCAGGATATTATATCTCAACCAATCCCAACAAACCTCACCAGTCAGGATATTCAGTTTCAACAACCTTCAACAAACACTGCCAACCTATATATCTTGGATATTTTAAAATTTAAGCATTTACAAGCTGTGGATGAAGTGGATAAAAATAGAAATAAAGGCTTAAAAGGTAAGGATATTACGTGGGAGGAAATTATAAAACCCAAGGATAAGAAGAAAGATGGTACTGGTAAGTTGCACATACTTCCGTCTACCTAGGAAGAGTCCTTTATTTCCTTTCTAACCTATTTTAATTCTGATGAAAATACTTTGTTGGAATGTTCATGGATTGAATAAATTTGAGAAATGTTGGGAGCTTAATAGAACAATCAAGTCTGATGCTTGCGATATTGTTATTCTTATGGAAACAAAAATTAAACCATCTTGGGTTTGTGTTCAAAAAGATTTAATATGGCCAAAGGCAGAACTTCTTACCAACGATACTTGTGACACTTATGGTAGAATATGGGTATTATGGCATTCGAACTCTGTTAGTACTTGCTTTGATTCTACTATAGGACAATTCATCCACCTTAAAGCTGAGGACAAAAGGAATGGTTGTCAATTCCATATTACTAGTGTATATGCTTCTAACAGTATGCAGGAAAGAAATGTTCTATGGAATGATATAATTAACATTGCAAATGGCTGTCTTACAGTGCCTTGGATTGTTCTTGGTGACATCAATACTGTTCGGTACACACATGAAAAAGTGGGGGGTAAACCACTTTCAGAGAGCAAGCTTCAAGGTTTTAACGATTACATAGATATTGCTACATTGATTGATATGAAATCTATAGGGAATTGGCTTTCATAGAGTAATC
Source organism: Musa troglodytarum (assembly GCA_023547065.1). Taxonomy (NCBI): domain Eukaryota; kingdom Viridiplantae; phylum Streptophyta; class Magnoliopsida; order Zingiberales; family Musaceae; genus Musa; species Musa troglodytarum. The sequence continues at coordinate 26,637,865 of CP097504.1, forward strand.
AAGGTGCTGCCTACAGGAAAATAATGGCTCGACTCGATAGGTGTCTGATTAATCGCGAATGGTTAACAGTTTACCCCGATTCACTTCTGGAGTATGGATCTCAGTTGTTCTCTGATCACTCTTTAATGTATATACATGCAGACCAAGTAATACCCAAAGGAAAGAAACCATTTAGATTCTTTAACATGTGGAGTACCCATCCTCAGTTTCTTGAGGTTATCAGATCTGTTTAGAATGTTAATGTGCATGGATCTCCCCCTTACATTTTATGCCAAAAGCTTAAAGCATATAAAGCAGCACTAAAGGAGTGGAATACAAACACTTTTGGCAATATTATCACCCGAGTTCAGTTAATCAAAAAGAAACTAATGGCGGTGCAACATGAGCTACATCTTCAGCCCTTTGATGAGAATCTTATTTGCAAAGAGGCAGAAGCTAGATCTCAATTCATGCAGGCCCTAAAGCAGGAGGAAAGTTTTACAAAACAGAAGTCTCGACAGCATTGGCTTACTTTAGGGGATTCCAATATGAAGTTTTTATATACAGCCATTGCTACTATAAGGGCTGTTAACTGTATCAGGAGATGTAAAAACCAAGATGGAACGCTTATTACGAATTTGGATGAAGTTAAAGCACACACTGAATAATTTTTTTATTCTTTACTCAATCAAACAGAGCAGCCTAATAATGTTCAAGTGGAGCCTACTAGAAAGCTTGATTCGGATGACATCACGATTCTTAATGCACCAATTACAGATGAAGAAGTTGTACGAATTATCTTCAAGTCACCAAAGCACAAAAGCCCCAGTCCAAATGGATTTCCAATTGAATTTTACCAAATTGCATGGCCGATCATTGGAAATGATGTGATTAAAGCTTGTCAGCATTTTTTCTCTTCAGGTCATATTCTTAAAGCGATAAATTGTACTTTTATTTCTTTGGTTCTTAAGAATGCATGGGCTGATTCACTAGAGCACTACAGGCCCATTTCTTTATGCAACTTTATTTACAAGATCATCTCCAAGTTGCTTGCAGATCGAATGCAAATGATAATGCATAAGATCATTAGTCCTACTCAGGCTGCTTTCATTAAAGGGAGAAGTATGCATCACAATGTTCTTCTTGCTAACAACTTGGTCAAAGATTTGCACTCCAAGTCAAGAGGGACGAAAATATGTTATAAAGCTGACTTACGAAAAGCATTTGATTCAGTTAATAGACACTTTCTCTACAAGATGCTCCTCAGTATGAACTTCCCTCAACAATGAGTTAATTGGATTCAGTGCTGTTTGGAAACTCCAAAATTTTCAGTTCTGTTCAATGGTTCCCCCATTGGCTTCTTTGGGAGTACGAATGACATCCGACAAGGAGATCTACTTTCTCCATATCTTTTTACAATTGTCATGGAAGGACTCAGCTGTATGTTAGAAAAGGCAGTCTCTGATGGCAGCATTAAGGTACCCCATGCTGGTTCTATTCATATATCCCACATAACATTTGTAGATGATCTTATTATCTTTCTTCGTAATGACACTACTTTAGTGAAGAATTTGGCTACTATTCTGAAAGATTTTGGTTTGGTTTCTGGCCTTCAACTAAATCATGCAAAAAGTAAAGTTTCCCTACAAGATGCTCCTTAGTATGAACTTCCCTCAACAATGGGTTAATTGGATTCAGTGCTGCTTGAAAACTCTAAAATTTTCAGTTCTGTTCAATGGTTCCCCCATTAGCTTCTTTGGGAGTACGAATGACATCCGACAAGGAGATCCACTTTCTCCATATCTTTTTATAATTGTCATGGAAGGACTCAGCTGTATGTTAGAAAAGGCAGTCTCTGATGGCAGCATTAAGGTACCCCATGCTGGTTCTATTCATATATCCCACATAACATTTGCAGATGATCTTATTATCTTTCTTCGCAATAACACTACTTCAGTGAAGAATTTGGCTACTATTCTGAAAGATTTTGGTTTGGTTTCTGGCCTTCAACTAAATCATGCAAAAAGTAAAGTCTATATGGGTTCTTGCATTGAAGATAAAGACTTTATTATATAAACTCTAGGGGTTAGCGAGGGAAGTCTACCAGTTCCTTATCTGGGTCTCCCACTTATATCTACTGGCATTCATAAAATTCACTATCAACCTATCCTGCAAAAAATAAAAAATAAAATTTTCTCCTGGAAAACTAGACTTCTTTCCAAAGCAGGACGACTTGAACTCATCCAATATGTGTTGTTTTCTTACTCTATTTATTGGTCTTATGCATTTGTTCTACTTGTTGGACTTCTTCAAGATATTGAATGGCTATTGAAGAATTTTTTCTGGAATGGTACAGATGGTAAGGCAATGCATATGGTAAATTGGGATAGCATCTACAGACCGAAAGATGAGGGGGGGCTGAATCTGCGAAATCTGAAAGATTAGAATAAAGCTTGTTTTGTACAGAAATTGTGGGATCTTTTGTAGAACAAATCCTTATGGTCAAAATGGGTTTCTGCTAGGTACCTATCTAAGGAATCAATCTGGGAAGTTTCAGCAAAAATATATCATTTTACTGCTTGGAAAGGAATTTTGAAGGTAAGAAATTGGCTGGCCAAACACATTTCTTATAAAATCTCTTCTGGGATGAGAATTAATATGTGGTATGATCCTTGGGTGAATGGGAAGAGTATATTTCAATTGTATGGCAATAGAGTACGAAAAGATCTTGGGGCCTCTAAAGATTGGAAGGTTTCTGAGTTCATTGTTAACGGCACCTGGTGTCTTCCTAGTCCTATTTCTCCTGATATGTTATCACTTTGGCCGACTATTAACAACTCTTCCAATCAAGAATAACTCCTCAGATATGCTTAATTGGCTTCATGACAATTGAAAATTTAGTGCTACATCTGCATGGAATCAAATTAGACAAAGGAACAACAAGTGGATTCCAAGCAGTTGGACATGGGATAGACTAGGCTCACAAAGACATTCCTTATGCACATGGTAGGCCCTTCTTGCTAAACTACCCACAATGGACAATATGAAGCGAAAAGGTATATATATTGTAAACCGATGCTCTCTTTGTATGCAATAGGAAGAAAATATTGATCATCTTTATTTTGCTTGCGACTACACTAATTGGATATGGGAGGAGATTCTGAAGAGATTTGAACTCCATAGGTTACCAATGCCAAACTTACATCTTACCAATGCCAAACTTACATCAAGAACTAGAACAACTGCAGCAAAGCTTTTCAAGAAAAGGGCTTCCTACACAACTAGCAAAAATTACCTTCAGATGTGCTATTTGGTGGATTTGGAGGGAGAGGTGTAGCAGAATCTTTGAGGGCCACAACACACACAATACTCACCTATTGCTCTATATACTTAGTGACTCAAGATCATGTATGGAGCAGGATCTGGAAATAAAGCATTTAACAAGTAGAGAAAAAGATATCTTTATCGGATTCAATTTTATTATTCGTTAATGCTTTCTAGAATGAGATTGCTGTATTGTGTGTTTCTATATTTAAATAATGTGATGTATTCATAGGTCGTTTAGGAATGGTTGGTTATTGTATTTTGCTATTTATTGACTATCATAAGGCGTCATAGTCTACAACATGTGTAGTCATGGCTACTTTTTTTGTTTAACTTCTCTTGGAGATGATTCTGGTGGATCATAGTCCATTCCACCTTTCTAAGGTGGGGTGCATTCTCTTAGACTGCTCTAAGAGATCTCAGGCTATAGTCTACAGCTTGTGTAGATAAAGCTACTTTGTACAAACTTTAAACTAATTACAATTACATTTACTTACCAAAAATGTGGATCCTAAGCAGTTGGACATGGGATAGACCGGGCTCATAGAGACATTCCTTATGCACATGATAGGCCCTTCTTGCCAAACTACCCACAATAGATAATATGAAGCGAAAAGGTATATATATTGTTAACCGATGCTCTCTTTGTATGCAACAGGAAGAAGATATTGATCATCTTTATTTTGCTTGCGACTACACTAATTGAATATGGGAGGAGATCCTGAAGAGATTTGAACTCCATAGGCTACCAATGCCAAACTTGCATCAGGAACTAGAACAGCTGCAACAAAGCTTCTCAAGAAAAGGGCTTCTTACACAACTAGCAAAAATTACCCTCAGATGTACTTAGCAACTCAAGATCATGTATGGTAATGCACTCTATCTCAGAAATGCACCCTATCTCAAGATCATGTATGGAGCAAGATCTAGAAATAAAGCATTTAACAAGCAGAGAAAAAGGTATCTTTATCAGATTCAATTTTATTATTCGTTAATGCTTTCTAGAATGAGATTACTGTATTGTGTGTTTCTTTGTTTCAACAATGTGATGTATTCAGAGGTCGTTTAGGAATGGTTGGTTATTTCATTTTGCTATTTATTGACTATCGTAAGGCATCATAGTCTACAACATGTGTAGTCATGGCTACTTTTTTGTTTATTTTCTATTGGAGATGAGTCCGGTGGAGTGAGTCCATTCCACCTTTCTAAGGTGGGATGCATTCTCCTAGACTTCGCTAAGAGATCTCAGGCTATGGTCTATGACTTATATAGACAAGGCTACTTTATGCAAATTTCATACTAAATACAATTACATTTACTTACAAAAAAAAAACAAAGATTAGAATTCAAGTATCAAATGAATAAAGAAAAATTTCTGGAATGAGAAAAAAAAAATCCAAACCTGAAACAAGAATTCAAAATTATGAAGATAGAATTCTGTAATTTTCAAGAAGTCCCTGAATTCACAAAAAAAAATTTAATAATTTCGATCTCTTTCTTTCTTTCTTTTTTTTTTGACCCTTGATCTTCTCCTCTCTTTTTTTTTTTTGACCCTTGATCTTCTCCTCTTCTTTTTTTTTACTTTTGATTTTTTCTCTCTTTTTTTTTAACTTTTTGTTCTCTTTCTTTCTTTGACGATAAAGTGAAGGGAAAAAAATGAAAAACAAATAGTAATAGCACAAGAAACATAACAATAAGGAGGAAGGAATAATAATAATTATGAATATCGTGATAAAAGAAGAATAAGAGAACAGGGAAAAGCTAAAAGATAATAAATAAATGGATAAACAAACCTCAAACTTGAGCTATACTCTGATACCAAATGATGGATATCATCAATTTAGCAACCATATATCCCGATAGCTAAAGAGCTATGATACATATGGAATGCAAATTGACACCCTCCAACGAATTGAAACAAGGCGGATCGTTCAAGAATGAAGTAAGGGAAACTATTTTAATTATTTATTAATAGAAAATTAATGAAATAACTAGAATAGCACTTTGAATTCCCTTAAGACGTCACAAACTAACAAGTCTGATAAGTCAAAGGAAAAGCAAAGATTTGGTTTGAACGCCATAAGTAGAAAAGCCTGATAAGTTCTAAAGTTCATGCAAGAACTTAAAAATAAAACACTCACCGGTGTTGAAGAATTGTTATACTTCCCTTTCTCACATGCCTCATAAACATTAACAAAATCATAGTCAGAATTGTATAAATCTTTAATGTATTTAAAACCCAATAATTTTGCATCAAGTTTAGATATTAGAGCATACCTTCTAGAGAGAGCATCAGCGATCACATTTTCCTTACCTTGTTTGTACTTGATGATGTATGGAAAAGATTCAAAAAACTCTACCCATTTTGCATACCTACGACTTAGCTATTGGATTTCCTTGGTCTCTTCGGGGATGCATCTATATGCTGGCCTATTTGGTATGCTTGCACCTGGAATGAAATCAATTTGATGCTCAATTCCTCGAATTGGTGACAAACCATTGGGAACATCTTCGGGAAAGATATCTTCATTTTCCTGCAAAAGAACAATAATAACACTAGGCAAACTTTTGTCAATTTTGTTAGAAGAAATCAAAATGTCCATGTATATAAGTACAAGTAAGGGCGGCCTCATAGTTAAGGCTTTTTTCACATCATTCATTTTGGCATAAACACTCATTTTTCTTTCACTTAAGCTTTCCTTGTTTTCTCTCCCTTTGTGTTTCCCAATACTCTCATTTTTATCTTTTTTTTGGTAAGTAAATGTAATTGTATTTAGTATAAAGTTTGCACAAAGTAGCTTTGTCTACACAAGCCATAGACTATAGCCTTAGATCTCTTAGAGTAGTCTAGGAGAATGCACCCCATCTTAGAAAGGTGGAATGGACTCACTCCACCAGACTCATCTCCAAGATAAGATAAGCAAAAAAGTAGCCATGACTATACATGTTGTAGACTATGACGCCTTACGATATTTAATAAATAGCAAAATGTAATAACCAATCATTCCTAAATGACCTATGAATACATCACATTGTTGAAACATAGAAACACACAATACAGCAATCTCATTCTAGAAAGCATTAACGAATAATAAAATTGAATCTGATAAAGATATTTTTTCTCTACTTGTTAAATGCTTCATTTCCAGATCCTGCTCCATACATGATCTTGAGTCGCTAAGTATCTCGAGCAATAGGTGAGTATTATGTGTATTGTGGCCCTTAAAGATTCTGCTACACCTCTCCCTCCAAATCCACCAAATAGCACATCTGAAGGTAATTTTTGCTAGTTGTGTAAGAAGTCCTTTTCTTAAGAGGCTTTGCTGCAGTTGTTCTAGTTCTTGATGCAAGTTTGGCATTATTAGCCTATGGAGTTCAAATCTCTTCAGAATCTCATCCCATATCCAATTAGTGTAGTCGCAAGCAAAATAAAGATGATTAATATCTTCTTCCTGTTACATACAAAGAGAGCATCGGTTAACAATATATATACTTTTTCACTTCATATTATCCATTATGGGTAGTTTGGCAAGAAGGGCCTACCATGTGCATAAGGAATGTCTCTATGAGCCCGGTCTATCCCATGTCCAACCGCTTGGGATCCACTTGTTGTTTCTTTGTCTGATTTGATTCCATGCAGATGTAGCACTAAATTTTCTATTGTTATGAAGCCAATTAAGCATATCTGAGGAGTTGTTCTTGATTGGAAGAGTTGTAATAGTCGGCCAAAGTGATAGCATATCAGGAGAAATAGGACTAGGAAGACACCAGGTGCCGTTAACAATGAACTCAGAAACCGTCCAATCTTTAGAGGCCCCAAGATCTCTTCGTACTCTATCGCCATACAATTGAAATATACTCTTCCCATTCATCCAAGGATCATACTACATATTAATTCTCATCCCAGAAGAGATTGTATAAGAAATATGTTTGGTCAGCTAATTTTTTGCCTTCAAAATTCCTTTCCAAGCAGCAGAATGATATGTTTTTGCTGAAACTTCCCAGATTGATTCCTTAGATAGGTACCTAGCAGAAACCCATTGTGACCATAAGGATTTGTTTTGTAAAAGATCCCATAATTTCTGTACCAAACAAGCTTTATTCCAATCTCTCAGATTTCGTAGATTCAGCCCCCCCTCATCTTTCGGTCTGCAGATGCTATCCCAATTTACCATATGCATTGCCTTACCATCCGTACCATTCCAGAAAAAGTTCTTCAATAGCCATTCAATATCCTGAAGAAGTCCAACAGGTAGAAGAAATGTATTAGACCAATAAATAGAGTAAGAGAACAACACAGATCGGATGAGTTCCAATCGTCCTACTCTGGAAAGAAGTCTAGTTTTCCAAGAGGAAATTCGATTCTTTATTTTTTGCAAGATAGGCTGACAATGAGTTTTGTGAATGCCAGTGGATATAAGTGGGAGATCTAGATAAGAAACTTACAGACTTCCCTCGCTAACCCCCAAAGTTTATATAATAAAGTCTTTATTTTCAATGCAAAGACTCGTATAGACTTTACTTTTTACATGATTTAACTGAAGGCCAGAAACCAAACCAAAATCTGTTTCATAATAGTAGCTAAATTCCTCACTGAAGTAGTGTCATTATGAAGAAATATAATAAGATCATCTGCAAATATTATGTGGGATATATGAATAGAACCAGCATGGGGTACCTTAATGTTGTCATCATAGACTGTCTTTTCTAATATACAGCTGAGTCCTTCTATGAAAATTATAAAAAGATATGGAGAAAGTGAATCTCCTTGTCGGATGCCATTTGTACTCCCAAAGAAGCCAATGGGTGAACCATTAAATAGAACCAAAAATTTTGGAGTTTCCAAGCAACACTGAATCCAATTAATCCATTGTTAAGGGAAGTTCATACTAAGGAGCATCCTGTAGAGAAAGTGTCTATTAACTGAATCAAATGCTTTTTGTAAGTCATCTTTAAAACATATTTTTGTCCCTCTTGATTTGGAATACAGATCTTTGACCAAGTCGTTAGCAAGAAGAACATTGTGATGTATGCTTCTCCCTTTAATGAAAGTAGCCTGAGTAGGACTAATGATCTTGTGCATAATCATTTGCATTTGATCTACAAGCAACTTGGAGATGATCTTATAAATAAAGTTGCATAATGAAATAGGCCTGTAGTGCTCTAATGAATCAGCCCCTGCATTCTTAGGAACCAAAGAAATAAACGTGTAATTTATCGCTTTAAGAATACGACCTAAAGAGAAAAAATGCTAACAAGCTTTAATCACGTCATTTCCAATGATCGACCATGCAATTTGGCAAAATTCAACTGGAAATCCATCTTGACCAGGGCTTTTGTGCTTTGGTGACTTGAAGACAACTCTTGCAATTTCTTCATCTGTAATTGGTGCATTAAGAATCATGATGTCATCCGAATCAAACTTTCTAGTAGGCTCCACATGAACATTATTAGGCTGCTATGTTTGATTGAGTAAAGAATAAAAAAATTATTCATTGTGTGTTTTAATCTCATCTAAATTCTCAATAAGCGTACCGTCTTGGTCTTTACATTTCCTGATACAATTAATAGCCCTTCTAGTAGCAATGGCTGTATAGAAAAACTTCGTATTGGAATCCCCTAGCATAAGCCAATGTTGTCTAGACTTCTATTTTACAAAACTTTATTCCCGCTGTAAGGCCTACATGAATTGATACCTAGTTGTTGCTTCTTTGCAAATAAGATTCTCGTCAAAGGGCTGAAGATGCAGCTCATGTTGCACCGCCATTAGTTCCTTCTTGCTTAACCGGACCCAAGTGGTAATATCGCCAAAGATGTTTGTATTCCACTCCTTTAGTGCTATTTTATATGCTTTAAGCTTTTGGCATAAGATGTAAGGGGGAGAACCATGCACAAGGAACTGAGGATGGGTACTCCACATGTTAAAGAATCTAAATGGTTTCTTGCCTTTGGGTATTACTTTGTCTACATATATATACATTGAAGAGTGATCAGAGAACAACTATTTTCTAACACTTTCTCTCTCTAGGCGATTCTCTTCTCTCGCTAGGGTGAGAAGAGGCGATGGCTGCAGGACACTATGGATCTGCTTCTTCTCCCTTGGGTGGTGGTTCTTCCCTTCCTTCACGTGCGAACGCGTTGGGGGAAAGTGAAGCCACGGAGAAGGCTAGGGCGAGAAAAGGCGACGGCTATTGGGTTCTCCCCTGTTCTCCACACGGAGAGCAAGAAGGCTGCATCGCACGGCAAGCAGGGTTCTCTGTGGTTCTGCGCGCAAGGAGAACAGAGGCTCAAAAGAGAACTTCGGTTTTCTCTCTCTAGGGTGATTCTACTTCTCTCTCTAGGGTGAGAAGAGGCGGCGGCGGCTACCCCTTCTGCGCTGTGATCAGAGAGCACGATCGGCCAGCGTGATTTGTGGAATAGAGGACCTATTGCGGCTTTCCCAATTTTGCTAAGAATTGAGGCTACATTGATTAGGCACTCCCTCCCTCGCCACTCTCTGACCTAGGAGGTGAGGGTTCCGCAGATTGGACTGGGTGACGGATGCTTCTCTCTGACCAAGGAGGAGAAGGTTTCGCAGATCGCTTTCTCCCTATTCTGCACGCCGCTGCTGGGCGATTGAACAGAGGAGACAAGGCGACGACTGCTGAGAGGTGTCTCTCATGGCAGGAGCTTGCTTGAGGCTGCGGCATCCTTCTGGAGATCTGCTGCTCGATTGAGGGCAGATCTGCATTGCCCTTTCTGAGTTAGGGTAGTGCAACTTGATGGCAGGTGACATTGGCAGCAAGACAGATCTGAAAATGAGGCTTCCTTCTCAAGTTGCTTCTTCTACCCGACGAGATGGTCCTTCGATGACGCAGCATAGAGGAAGGTCGCGTTCTAGATCATAGCCTCCTACTCTCATTTCTAAAGATCCTCGACCTTGGACAAGCCTCTTCAAGGCTCCGGTTGGAAGCCCGGATCTTAGCTTGGATTTCTTTGCTCCAGAAACCCAGGCTGATTAGAAGATTACTGTGTACGAGACTGTTGATTTAGAGGAGCTGATTAAGACGTGGTCCACGGCACTTGTTGGTTATGTGGTCGGACTTAAGACATCCTATTTCTCGTTATCCTCATTCATCAAGACTCGATGGGGAGCATTAACATTTGATCTTCATATGTTGAGAACGGTTTCTTTGTATGCAAACTCTATTCTGAAGAGGATTTATCACGAATTCTTGAAGGGTTTTGGACCATTCGTGGTCATCCGATGATACTACGACGCTGGTCCCCTGATGGCCGTTTGGAGTTAGACAGCCTCCAGTCTATTCCATTATGGGTTTTCTTTCATGGTCTTCCCCTGCATCTTTGGAGTCGACATTTTATTGCAAAGTTATGCAGTACCTTGGGACAGCCATTGTATATTGACAAGGCAACAACAGCGCAGATGAGATTGACTTTTGCACAAGTATGTGTTATGGTTTCTTCCGATGGAGATCTTCCGAATGAGGTTTATTATAGGGATCTTGAGAGGACCACTTGTAAGGTGCATGTTTCATATTTCTGGAAGCCATAGCGGTGTAAAATTTGTTACTCTTTCAGTCATACACATGGAGCTTGTCAGTAAACGTAAAAAATGATCACTCAGGTTTACCGATAATGTCAGGCAACTCAAGTTGATGCTGCTATGATTGCTGATGAACAAGGTGCATCATTAAAACCTTGATTACTCCATGAAAGCCAATCCCCTACAGATTTCATATCAATCAATGCAGCAATATCTATGTAATCATTAAAACCTTTATGCTTGCTCTCTGAAAGTGGTTTACCCTCCACTTTTTCATGTGTGTACCGAACAGTATTGAAGTCACCAAGAATAATCCAAGGCACTGTAATCGAGAATGGTTAAGAGTTTACACTGATTCACTTCTGGAGTATGGTGCTCAGTTATTCTCTGATCACTCTTCAATGTATATACATGCAGACTAAGTAATACCCAAAGGCAAGAAACCATTTAGATTCTTTAACATGTGGAGTTCCCATCCTTATTTCCTCGAGGTTATCAGATCAGCTTGGAATGTTAATATGCATGGTTCTCTCCCTTACATCTTATGCCAAAAGCTTAAAGCATGTAAAGTGGCACTAAAGGAGTGGAATACAAACATTTTTGGCGATATTACCACCCAGGTCCAGTTAAGCAAGAAAGAACTAATGGCGGTGCAACATGAGCTGCATCTTCAGCCCTTTGACGAGAATCTTATTTGCAAAGAAGTAGAAGCTAGATATCAATTCATGCAGGCCTTCCAGCGGGAATAAAGTTTTGCAAAACAGAAGTTTAGACAACATTAGCTTATGCTAGGGGATTCCAATACAAAGTTTTTCTATACAGCCATTGCTACTAGAAGGGCTGTTAACTGTATCAGGAAATGTAAAGACCAAGACGATACGCTTATTGAGAATTTGGATGAGATTAAAGCACACACTGAATAATTTTTTTATTCTTTACTCAATCGAACAGAGCAGCCTAATAATATTCATGTGGAGCCTACTAGAAAGTTTGATTTGGATGACATCATGATTCTTAATGCACCAATTGATATGAACCAGCAAGTTGATCATAATTCTATTAAAGACCCTTTAACTATTCATGGAGGACCGATGACAAGAGCTAAAGCTAAGAGGATGAAAGAAGCTTTAACTAGGAGGAAAACATTTGGAATAATCAACCTAGTCAAGACTCAGTCAAGATTCTATGGTTGGAAGAAGAGCCTAAAATGGTCAACATGATCATGAAGAGAGAATGACAAATTTGAAGACCTCATCTTAAAGAATAAAAGTCCATTCAGCCATGTTTACCAAAAATCATAAATTTGAAATATGAATATTATTTAATGCATTTATTCCCTTTGTACTAAGCCTCATACTATATAAATGAGGCTGATTCCCAATGTAAGACAGACAATTTGAGAAGTATAACAATTCTTCAACACCGGTGAGTGTTTTGTTTTTAAGTTCTTGTATGAACTTTAGAACTTATCAGGCTTTTCTGCTTGTGGTGTTCAAACCAAATCTTTGCTTTTCTTTTGACTAATCAAACTTGTTAGTTTGTGGCATCTTAAGGGAATTCAAAATGCCATTCTAGTTATTTTATCAATTTTCTATTGATAAGTAATTAGAATAGTTTTCCTTACTTTATTCTTAAATGATCCGCCTTGTTTCAATTCATTGGAGGGTGTCAATTTGCATTCCATATATATCATAGCTCTTTAGCTATCGGGGTGTATGGTTGCTAAATTGATGATTTCCATCACCAATTACAGACGAAGAAATTGTAAGAGTTGTCTTCAAGTCACCAAAGCACAAAAGCCCTGGTCCAAATGGATTTCCAGCTGAATTTTACCAAATTGCATGGCCGATCATTGGAAATGATATGATTAAAGCTTGTCAGTATTTTTTCTCTTCAGGTCGTATTCTTAAAGCGATAAATTATACGTTTATTTCTTTCGTTCCTAAGGAGGCAGGGGCTGATTCACTATAGCACTACAGGCCCATTTCTTTATGCAACTTTATTTATAAGATCATCTCCAAGTTGCTTGCAGATCGAATGCAAATGATTATGCACAAGATCATTAGTCCTACTCAGGCTGCTTTCATTAAAGGAAGAAGCATACATCACAATGTTCTTCTTGCTAACGACTTGGTCAAGGATCTGCATTCCAAATCAAGAGGCACAAAAATATATTTTAAAGCTGACTTACGAAAAGCATTTGATTCAGTTAATAGACACTTTCTCTACAGGATGCTCCTCAGTATGAACTTCCCTCAACAATGGATTAATTGGATTCAGTATTGCTTGGAAACTCCAAAATTTTCGATTCTATTTAATGGTTCACCCATTGGCTTCTTTGGGAGTACGAATGGCATCCGACAAGGAGATCCACTTTCTCCATATCTTTTTACAATTATCATGGAAGGACTCAGCTGTATGTTAGAAAAGACAGTCTCTGATGGCAGCATTAAGGTACCCCATGTTGGTTCTATTCATATATCCCACATAATATTTGCAGATGATCTTATTATATTTTTTCATAATGACACTACTTCAATGAGAAATTTGGCTACTATTATGAAAGATTTTAGTTTAGTTTATGGCCTTTAGTTAAATCATGCAAAAAGTAAAGTCTATATGGGTCCTTGCATTGAAGATAAAGACTTTATTATACAAACTTTGGGGGTTATCGAGGGAAGTCTGCCAGTTCCTTATCTGGGTCTCCCACTCATATCCACTGGCATTCACAAAACTCATTGACAGCCTATCTTGCAAAAAATAAAGAATCAAATTTCCTCTTAGAAAACTAGATTTCTTTCTAGAGCAAGACGATTGGAACTCATCCGATCTGTGCTGTTCTCTTACTCTATTTATTGGTCTAATGTATTTCTTCTACCTGTTGGACTTCTTCAGGATATTGAACGGCTATTAAAGAACTTTTTCTGGAATGGTACGAATGGTAAGGCAATGCATATGGTAAATTGGGATAGCATCTGTAGACCGAAAGATGAGGGGGGGCTGAATCTGTGAAATCTGAGAGATTGGAATAAAGCTTGTTTGGTACAGAAATTGTGGGATCTTTTGCAAAACAAATCCTTATGGTCATAATGGATTTCTGCTAGGTACCTATCTAAGGAATCAATCTGGGAAGTTTTAACAAAAACATATCTTTCTGCTGCTTGGAAAGGAATTTTGAAGGCAAGAAATTGGTTGACCAAACATATTTCTTATACAATCTCTTCTGGGACGAGAATTAATATGTGGTATGATCCTTGGGTGAATGGAAAGAGTATATTTCAATTGTATGGCGATAGAGTACGAAGAGATCTTCGGGCCTCTAAAGATTGGAAGGTTTCTGAGTTCATTATAATCTTGGGGCCTCTAAAGATTGGAAAGTTTCAATTGTATGGCGATAGAGTCCTAATTCTCTTGATATGCTATCACTTTGGCCGACTATTACAACTCTTCCAATCAAGAACAACTCCTTATGCTTAATTGGCTTCATGACAATGAAAAATTTAGTGCTACATCTGCATTGAATCAAATTAGACAAAGAAGCAACAAGTGGATCCCAAGCAGTTGGACATGGGATAGACCGGGCTCATAGAGACATTCCTTATGCACATGGCAGGACCTTCTTGCCAAACTACCCACAATGGATAATATGAAGCGAAAAGGTATATATATTGTTAACCGATGCTCTCTTTTTATGCAACAGGAAGAAGATATTGATCATCTTTATTTTGCTTGCGACTACACTAATTGGATATGGGAGGAGATTCTGAAGAGATTTGAACTCCATAGGCTACCAATGCCAAACTAGCATCAGGAACTAGAATAGCTGCAGCGAAGCTTCTCAAGAAAGGAGCTTCTCACACAATTAGCAAAAATTACCTTCAGATGTGCTATTTGGTGGATTTGGAGGGAGAGGTGTAGCAGAATCTTTAAGGGCCACAACATACACAATACTCACCTATTGCTCGAGATACTTAGCGACTCAAGATCATGAATGGAACAGGATCTAGAAATGAAGAATTTAACAAGTAGAGAAAAAGTTATCTTTATCATATTCAATTTTATTATTCATTAATGCTTTCTAGAATGAGATTGCTGTATTGTGTATTTCTATGTTTCAACAATGTGTTGTATTCACAAGTCGTTTAGAAATGGTTGGTTATTGCATTTTGCTATTTATTAAATATCGTAAGGCGTCATAGTCTACAACATGTGTAGTCATGGCTACTGCTTATCTTCTCTTGGAGATGAGTCTGGTAGAGTGAGTTCATTCCACCTTTCTGAGGTGGGGTGCATTCTTCTAGACTGTTCTAAGATATCTCAGGCTATAGTCTACGGCTTGTGTAGACAACACTACTTTGTGCAAACTTCATATTAAATATAATTACATTTACTTACTAAAAAAATCAGAGAATAACTGAGCATCATACTCCAGAAGTGAATCAGGATAAATTGTCAACCATTCTCGATTAATCAGACACCTATCGAGTCAAGCCATTATTTTCCTGCGGGAAGCACCTTGCATATTCCATGAAAGTCAATCCACTACAGATTTCATATCAATTAATATAGCAATATCTATGTAATCATTAAAACCTTTAAGCTTGCTCTCTGAAAGTGGTTTACCCCCCACTTTTTCATGTGTATACCGAACATTATTGAAGTCACCAAGAATAATCCTACTTACCAAAAAAAAACCAAGAATAATCCAAGGCACTGTAAGATAGCCATTTGCAATGTTAATCAGATCAGTCCATAGAACGTTTCTTTCCTACATACTATTAGAAGCATATACACCAGTAATATGGAATTGACAACCATTCCTTTTATCTTCGGCCTTAAGATAGATGAATCGTTCTGTAGCAAAAATAAAACAAGCACTAACAGAGTTTAGATGCCATAATACCCATATTCTACCATAAGTATCACAAGTATCGTTGGTAAGAAGTTCTGCCTTTTGTCATATTAAATTTTTTTGAACACAAACCCGAAATGGTTTAATTTTTGTTTCTACTAGAATAACAATATCACAAGCAGTAGACTTGATTGTTCTATTAAGCTCCCTACATTTCTCAAGTTTATTTAGTCCATGAACATTCCAACAAAGTATCTTCATCAGAATTAAAACAGGTAGGAAAATAAAGGACTCTTCCTAGGTAGACGGAAGTATGTACGACTTACCAGTACCATCCTTTTCTTATCCTTGGGTTTTGTAGTTTCCTCCCGTATAATATCCTTACCTTTTAAGCCTTTATTTCTATTTTTCTCCACTTCATCCACAGCTTGCAAATGCTTAAATTTTGAAGTACCCAAGATATCCAGGTTGGCAGTGTTTGTTGAAAGTTGCATCTGTTGAGGCTGAATATCCTGGCTGGTGAGGTTTGTTGGGATTGATCGAGATATAATATCCTGGTTAGCATGATGAGTGGGACGTGGGATCCCCGTTGTAGCAACTCCTGTTGATGTAGGAAGAGATGAAGCCTGGGAAATTGCTATTGTGGAAGGGGTTATAATAGGAAGAATTAAAGTTCCTAATGTATCCTTTTGTCCATGTTGTTGCCCAAGCGAGTCAGAATGCTCTTTCATCGTCATCGGTGCTACTACTTCGGGAGACGCATCTTGTTCATCAGTAGTCATAGCAGCATCAACTTGAGTTGCCTGACTTTGTTGGTAAACCTGAGTGATCATTTTTTGCATTTGCTGACAAGCTCTATGTGTATGACCGAAAGAGTGACAAATTTTACACCACTATGGCTTCCAGGAATATGAAACATGCACCTTACGAGTGGTCCCCTCAAGATCCCTATAATAAACCTCATCCCGAAGATCTCCATCGGAAGAAACCATAACACATGCTCGTGCAAAAGCCAATCTCGTCTGCAATGTTGTTGCCTTGTCAATATACAATGGCTGTCCCAAGGTACTACATAACTTAGCAATAAAACGTTGACTCCAAAGATGCAGGGGAAGACCATGAAAGGAAATCCATAATGGAATAGACTAGAGGCTGTCTAACTCCAAACGGACATTAGGGGACCATCTTCGTAGTATCAATTGGATGACCACGAATGGTCCAAAACCCTTCAAGAATCCATTACAAATCCTCTTCAGAATAGAGTTTGCATATAAAGAAACCGTTCTCCAGCATATGAAGATCAAATGTTGATGCTCCCTATCGAGTCTTGATGAATGAGGATAACGGGAAATAGGATGTCTTAAGTCCGACCACATAACCAACAAGTGCCATGGACTACGTCTTAATCAGCTCCTCAGAATCAAGTCTCGTACACAGCAATCTTCTGATCAGCCTGGGTTTCTAGAGCAAAGAAATTCAAACTAAGATCCGGGCTTCCAACCGGAGCCTTGAAGAGTCTTGTCTAAGGCCGAGGATCTTTAGAAATGAGAGTAGGAGGCCGCGATCTAGAGCGCGACTTTCCTCTATGCTACGTCATTGAAGGACCATCTCGTCGGGTAAAAGAAGCAACTTGAGAAAGAAGCCTCATTTTCGGATCTACCCTACTGCCACTGTCACCTGCCATCAAGTTGCGTTGCCCTAACTCAAAAAGGGCAGTGCAGATCTGCCCTCAATCGAGCAGAACAAGGGAACTGCTCAGATCGCCACCCCCCCTATCAAACAGTCGTAGATCTCCAGAAGGATGCCGCAGTCGCAAACAAACTCCTGCCAGGAGAGACACCTCCCAGCAATCGCCGCCTTGTCTCCTCTGTTCAATCGCCCAGCAGCCGCGTGCAGAACAGGGAGAAAGCAATCTGCGAAACCCTCTCCTCCTTGGTCAGAGAGAAGCAACTATCACCCAGTCCGATCTGTGGAACCCTCGCCTCCTAGGTTAGAGAGAGGCGAGGGAGGGAGTGCCTAATTGACGCAGCCCCAATTCCTAGCAGAACTGGGAAAGCCGCAATAGGTCCTCTGTTCCATAGATCACGTTGGCCGATCGTACTTTCTGATCACAGCGCAGATGGGGTAGCCGCCGTCGCCTATTCTCACCCTAGAGAGAGAAGTAGAATCGCCCTAGAGAGAGAAAATACCCTAGAGAGAGAAAACCGAAGTTCTCTTTTTAGCCTCTGTTCTCCTTGTACGCAGAACCACAAAGAACCCTGCTCGTCAAGCGATGCAGCCTTCCTGCTCTCCGTGCACAGAACAGGGGAGAACCCAATAACCGTCGCCTTTTCTCGCCCTAGCCTTCTCCATGGCTTCACTTTCCCCCAACGCGTTCGCACGTGGAGGAAGGGAAGAACCACCACCCAAGGGAGAAGAAGCAGATCCACAGCGTCCTGCAGCCACCGCCTCTTCTCACCCTAGAGAGAGAAGAGAATCACCTAGAGAGAGAAGCTCTCGCCGAAAGAGAGACAGTGTTTCCATACTCTCATTTTTATCACTCATCTCATCATTTTCTTTTTTTTTCTTTCTTGCTCCCTCCCCAAAGTTTGGATTAATGAAGACTCAAGCTCCTCATATTGTTGTTTTATGCGTATTTGGTCTTCAAGAATTGTCTTCGGAGGCAAAGCTCCAAGCTGATATTTCTGTTCATCCATGATCAAGGAATAACAGTTCTTGAACCCATCAAGTATTACCCTATGATCATATTGTCATGGTCTCCCCAACAACATGTGACCCGCATACATAGGTACCACATCACACCAAACTTCATCCTTTTTTTTTGGTAAGTAAATGTAATTATATTTAGTATGAAGTTTGTACAAAGTAGCTTTGTCTATACAAGCCGTAGACTATATAGCCTGATATCTCTTAAAGTAGTCTAGGAGAATGCACCCCATCTCAAAAAGATGGAATGATCTCACTCCACCAGACTCATCTCCAAGATAAGTTAAACAGAAAAGTAGTCATGACTACACATATTGTAAACTATGACACATTACTATAAGCAACAAATAACAAAATGCTAACCATTCTTGGACAACCTATGAATACATCACATTATAGAAACATAGAAGCACCCAATACAACAATCATATTCGATAAAGCACTAATGAATTATAAAATTGAATCTGATAAAAATCTCTTTTTCTCTACTTGCTAAATGCTTC
Organism: Musa troglodytarum; assembly: GCA_023547065.1. Taxonomy (NCBI): domain Eukaryota; kingdom Viridiplantae; phylum Streptophyta; class Magnoliopsida; order Zingiberales; family Musaceae; genus Musa; species Musa troglodytarum. The sequence goes on from CP097504.1 coordinate 26,656,772, forward strand.
ATTTCCAGATCCTGCCCCATGCATGATCTTGAGTCGCTAAGTATCTTGAGCAAAAGATAAGCATTGTGCGTGTTGTGGCCCTCAAAGATTCTACTATATCTCTCCTTCCAAATCCACCAAATAGCACATCTGAAGGTAATCTTTGCCAATTGTGTAAGAAGCCCTTTTCTTGAGAAGCTTTGCTGCAACTGTTCCAGTTCTTGATGCAAGTTTGGCATTGGTAGCCTATGTAGTTCAAATCTCTTCAAAATCTCCATCCATATCCAATTAGTGTAGTCGAAAGCATAATAGAGATGATCAATACTTTCTTCCTGTTGCATACAAAGAGAACATCAATTAACAAGATATATACATTGTCGCTTCATATTGTCCATTGTACATAGTTTGGCAAGAAGGGCTTGCCACGTGCATAAGGAATGTCTCTGTGAGCCCAGTCTATCCCATGTCCAACTGCTTGGGATCCACTTGTTGTTTCTTTGTCTGATTTGATTCCATGCAGATGTAGTACTAAATTTTCCATTGTCATGAAGCCAATTAAGCATATATGAAGAGTTGTTCCTGATTGGAAGAGCTGTAATAGTCAGCCAAAGCGATAGCATATCAGGAGAAATAGGATTAGGAAGACACCAGGTGTCGTTAACAATGAACTCAGAAACCTTCCAATCTTAAGGGGCCCTAAGATCTCTTCGTACTCCATCACCATACAATTGAAATATACTCTTCCCATTCACCCAAGGATCATACCACATATTAATTTTGGTCCTAGAAGAGATTGTATAAGAAATGTGTTTGATCAGCCAATTTCTTGCCTTCAAAATTCCTTTCCAAGCAGCAGAATGATATGTTCTTATTGAAACTTCCCAGATTGATTCCTTAGATAGGTACCTAGCAGAAACCCATTATGACCATAAGGATTTATTTTGTAAAAGATCCCATAATTTCTGTACCAAACAAGCTTTATTCCATCCTCTCAGATTTCGCAGATTCAGCCCCCCCTCATCCTTCGGTTTGCAGATGTTATCCCAATTTACCATATGCATTGCCTTTCCATCCATACCATTCTTGAAAAAGTTCTTCAATAGCCATTCAATATCCTGAAGAAGTCCAACAGGTATAAGAAATGCATTAGACCAATAAATAGAGTAAGAGAACAACACAGATCGGATGAGTTCAAGTCATCCTGCTTTGGAAAGGAGTCTAGTTTTCTAGGAGAAAATTCTATTCTTTATTTTTTTTCAGGATAGGCTGACAGTGGGTTTTGTGAATGCCAATGGATATAAGTAGGAGACCCAGATAAGGAACTGGCAGACTTCCCTCGCTAACCCTCAAAGTTTGTATAATAAAGTCTTTATTTTCAATGCAATGACCCATATAGACTTTACTTTTTGCATGATTTAGCTGAAGGCCAGAAACCAAACCAAAATCTTTCAGAATAGTAGCCAAATTCCTCACTGAAGTAGTGTCATTGCGAAGAAATATAATAATAAGATCATCTGCAAATGTTATGTGGGATATATGAATAGAACCAGCATGGGGTACCTTAATGCTACCATCAAAGACTGCCTTTTCTAACATACAGCTAAGTCCTTCCATGACAATTGTAAAAAGACATGGAGAAAGTGGGTCTTCTTGTCGGATGCCATTCGTACTCCCAAAGAAGCCAATGGGTGAACCATTGAAAAGAACCGAAAATTTTAGAGTTTCTAAGCAGCATTGAATCCAATTAACCCATTGTTGAGGGAAGTTCATACTGAGGAGCATCTTGTAGAGAAAGTGTCTATTAATTGAGTCAAATGCTTTTCGTAAGTCAGCTTTAAAACATATTTTTATCCCTCTTGATTTAGAGTGCAGATCTTTGACCAAGTCATTAGCCAGAAGAACATTATGATGTATACTTCTTCCTTTAATGAAAGCAGCCTAAGTAGGACTAATGATCTTATGTATAATCATTTACATTCGATCTGCAAGCAACTTGGATATAATCTTGTAAATAAAGTTGCATAATGAAATGGGCCTGTAGTTCTCTAGTGAATCAACTCCTGCATTCTTAGGAACTAAAGAAATAAAAGTACAATTTATCGCTTTAAGAAGATGACCTGAAGAGAAAAAATGTTGACAAGCTTTAATCATGTCATTTCCAATAATCGGCCATGCAATTTGGTAAAATTCAGTTGGAAATTCGTTCGGACCAAGGCTTTTATGCTTCGGTGATTTAAAGACAACTCTTACAATTTCTTCATCTGTAATTGGGCCATTGAGAATCGTGATGTCATCTGAATCATGCTTTCTAGTAGGCTCCACATGAACATTATTAGGCTACTCTGTTTGATTGAGTAAAGAGTAAAAAAATTGTTCAGTGTGTGCTTTAACCTCGTCCAAATTCTCAATAAGTGTATCGTCTTGATCTTTACATTTCCTAATGCAGTTAACAGCCCGTCTAGTAGCAATGGTTGTATAGAAAAACTTCGTATTAGAACCCCTAGAATCAGTCAATACTGTCTAGACTTCTGTTTTGCAAAACTTTCTTCATGTTTTAAGGCCTGCATGAATTGATACCTAGCTTCTGCCTCTTTGCAAATAAGATTCTCGTCAAAAGGTTGAAGACGTAGCTCATGTTGCACCGCCATTAGTTCCTTTCTGCTTAACTGGACCCGAGTGGTAATATTGCCAAAGGTGTTTGTATTCCACTCCTTTAGTGCTGTTTTACATTCTTAAGCTTTTGACATAAGATGTAAGGGGGAGAACCATACACATTAACATTCCAAGCTGATCTGAAAACCTCGAGGAACTGAGGATGGGTACTCCACATATGAAAGAATCTAAATGGTTTCTTGCCTCTGGGTATTACTTTGTCTGCATGTATATACATTGAAGAATGATCAGAGAACAACTGAGCACCATACTCCAGAAGTGAATCAGGGTAAACTATTAACCATTCTCGATTAATCAGACACCTATCGAGTCGAGCCATTATTTTCCTGTGAGCAGCACCTTGATTACTCCATGAAAGCCAATCCCCTATAGATTTCATATCAAACAAAGCAGTAATATCTATGTAATCGTTGAAACCTTGAAGCTTGCTCTCTAGAATTGGTTTACCCCCATTTTTTTCATGTGTGTACCGAACAGTATTGAAGTCACCAAGAACAATCCAAGGCATTATAAGACAGCTAGTTGCAACGTTAATCAAATCAGTCCATAGATCATTTCTTTCTTGCAAACTATTAAAAGCATATATAATAGTAATATAGAATAGACAATCATTTTGTTTATCCTCAACCTTAAGGTGGATAAATTATTCTATAGTAGAAATAAAGCAAGTACTAATAAAGTTCGGATGCCATAATACCCATATTCTACCATAAGTGTCACAAGTCTCGTTGATAAAAATACAACTTCACTTTTCTCTCTAGGCGATTCTCTTCTCTCTCTAAATGATTCTCTCTCTAGGGTGAGAAGAGGTGGTGGTTGCAGGACGCTGTGCATCTGCGTCTTCACCCACCCTTGGGTGATGGTTCTTCCCCTCCTCCACGTGCGAACACATTGGGAGAAAGTGAAGCCACGGAAAAGGCTAGGGCGAGAAGAGGCGGTGGCTGCTGGGCGGTGGTTCTCTACGCACGAAGAGCAGGAAGGCTCCATCGGTGGATCTGCTTCTCTCTAGGGTGATTTCACTGCTGGACTTCTTCCCCTTGGGCGGACAAGGAGGGCGCCGCTTCTGCAACTGCAGCCCTAGCGAGAAGAGGCGGCGGTGAGGGTTTCTCACCCACGAAAGGCTGAATCAAACAGAGCAAGGCTGTTCTGCGCACGGAGAGCAGGACGGTGGATCTGTTTCTCCCTTGGGCGATTTCACGGTCACTGCTAGACTTCTTCCCCTTGGGCGGACAAGGAGGGTGCCACTTTCTCCCCTGTTCTGCACGCACGAGCTGCTGGGAGTTTCTCCCCTTGCACGCACGAAGAGCAGATTGGGTTATTCTTGAACAGAGGAGGAGAGTCTCTCTCTGTTGCTGCATGAGACGAGGCTGCTGGGCGGCATCCCCGGATCCACAGCCTGTTCTGCACGGAGGCTGTCTGCAGGGCAGCTGCTGGGCGGTGCTGCGATCGGGGACTGGGTGATGGCTGCGGCGATCGGGGCTCGCCGTGACCAGGAACATCGGGTGAGCGGTGAGCAGCGGTTCTTCAACCTAGGGCACGGCTTCCTCTCCTCTCTCTGTTACTTCCTGCACGCGGAACAGAGGAGACTGCCTCTGCTCCTCTTCTGGAAGAGAAGGGGGATAGGAGAAGGTTCGGTGGTTCCCCTGTTCTGCACGCACGAAGAGGGCTTTCTGCTCTTCCGCACGCATGAGGGTGGTGTGGCCTTGTGCTGTGGCTGCAGGCGACTGGGCGACGGTGCAGAAGTGGCTGCGGTGGCCGGGCGAGGCTGCTGTGCATGGCTACAAGGGGCCATCGCTCCTCAGAAAGGAGGTGCACAGATCCTCTACTCCTTTGCCCATCGCTCCTCCGTTCGGGGCGACTAGGCGATGGTGAGCAGCGGTCCCTGGAAGAACCTGTCTCACTGCTTCTGCGTCGGAGCTATTTGGCAGCGGTGGCGGCGTCCCTGTTCTGCACAGAAAGGGAGGTGTGAACAGCGCTACTCTTCTCCCTCGGGCGCGCTGCCTCTCTTTGCTGCTGCACGAAGACTCTCCGACAGGCGGCGGCTGCTGGGCAGCCCCTGTTCTGCTCGATTGGGGGTAGATCTGCACTGCCCCCTCCCCTCCTCTTGTTGGGGCAGTGCAACTCGAGAATGACCAGTGACGGTGGCAGCAGGGTTGATCCGAAGATGAGGTTACCTTCTCAAGGTGCTTCTTCTTCCCGACGAGATGGTTCTTTGTTGACGCAGCATAGAGGTAGGTCGCACTCTAGATCGCGACCTCCTACCCTCATTTCTTGAGATCCTCGACCTTGGACAAGTCTCTTCAAGGCTCCGGTTGGAAGCTCGGATCTTAGCTTAGATTTCTTTATTCCAGAAACCCAGGCTGATCAGAAGATTGCTGTGTACGAGACTGTTGATTCTGAAGAGCTGATTAAGACGTGGTCCATGGTGCTTGTTGGTTATGTGGTCGATTTAAAGACGTCATATTTTTCGTTATCCTCATTCATCAAGACTCGATAGGGAACATTGGCATTTGATCTGCATATGCTAGAGAATGGTTTTTTTGTATGCAAACTCTATTCTGAAGAGGATTTGCAACGAATCCTTGAAGGGTTTTGGACTATTCGTGGCCATCCGATGATTCTACGGCATTAGTCTCCTAATGTCCGTTTAGAGTTAGGCAGTCTATAGTCTATTCCTTTATGAGTATTCTTTCATGGTCTTCCCTTGCATCTTTGGAGTCGACGTTTTATTGCTAAGTTATGTAGCACCTTGGGATAGCCATTGTATATTGGCAAAGCAACAACAGCGCAGACGAGATTGACTTATGCACGAGCATGTGTAATGGTTTCTTCTGATGGTGATCTTCCAGATGAGGTTTTCTATCATGATCTTGATGGGACCACCCGTAAGGTGCATGTTTCATATTCTTGGAAGCCACAGCGTTGTAAGATTTGCTACTCTTTTGGTCATGCACATGGAGCTTGTCAATAAACTCAGAAATTGATCACTCAGGTTTATCGGCAACGCCAGGTATCTCAGCACGGAGTTGATACTACTATTATGACTACTAACGAACAAAGCGAGTCTCCTTCAAGGGCAGTAGTGCTGATGAAGACAAGCGAGCATTCTGACTCACTTGGGCAACATCATGATCAAAAAGACAAATCAGGAACTTTACCTCTTCCTAATATATTAGAGTTTGTCACAACAATAGTTTCTCAGGTTACCCATGCACAGGAGAACGAGAAACCTTCATCTCTTCCTACATCGACAGGAACTACCGCAACGGGGATCCCACGTCCCATTCATCGTGCTAACTAGGATACCAGCCAGGACTTTCAGCCTTAACCTTCAACAAACACTACCAACCTGGATATCTTGGGTACTTCAAAATTTAAGCATTTTCAAGCTGTGGATGAAGTGGATAAAAATAGAAATAAAGGCTTAAAAGGTAAGGATATTATGCGGGAGGAAACTACAAAACCCAAGGATAAGAAGAAGGATGGTACAATTAAGTCGCACATACTTCCGTCTACATAAGAAGAGACCTTATTTCCTTTCCTACCTGTTTTTATTCCTAATGAAGATACTTTGTTGGAATGTTCGTGGACTGAATAAGCTTGAGAAATGTTAGGAGCTTAATAGAATAAATAAAACTACTGCTTGTGATATTGTTATTCTTGTGGAAACAAAAATTAAACCATCTCGGGTTTGTGTTCAAAGAAATTTAATATGGCCAGAGGCAGAACTTCTTACCAACGATAATTGTGATAATTATGGTAGAATATGGGTATTATGGCATCCGAACTATGTTAGTGCTTACTTTATTTCTGCTACAGAACAATTCATCCACTTTAAGGCCGAGGATAAAAAGAATGGTTGTCAATTCTATATTACTGGTGTATATGCTTCTAATAGTATGCAGGAAAGAAATGTTCTATGGAATGGTCTGATTAACATTGCAAATGGCTGTCTTACAGTGCCTTGGATTGTTCTTGGTGACTTTAATACGGTTCGGTACACACATGAAAAAATGGGAGGTAAACCACTTTTAGAGAGCAAGCTTCAAGGTTTTAACGATTACATAGATATTACTGCATTGATTTATGAAATCCATAGGGAATTGGCTTTCATGGAGTAATCAAGGTGCTGCCCATAGGAAAATAATGACTCAACTCGATAGGTGTCTGATTAATCGTGAATGGTTAACAGTTTACCCTGATTTATTTCTGGAGTATGGTGCTCAGTTGTTCTCTGATCACTCTTCAATGTATATACATGCAGACAAAGTAATACCCAGAGGCAAGAAACCATTTAGATTCTTTAACATGTGGAGTACCCATCCTCAGTTTCTTGAGGTTATCAAATCAGCTTGGAATGTTAATGTGCATGGATCTCCCCCTTATATCTTATTCCAAAACCTTAAAGCATGTAAAGCAGCACTAAAGGAGTGGAATACAAACACTTTTGGCGATATTACCACCCGGGTCCAGTTAAGCAAAAAGAACCTAATAGCGGTGCAACATGAGCTGCATCTTCAGCCTTTTAACGAGAATCTTATTTGCAAAGAGGCAGTGGCTAGGTCTAAATTCATGTAGGCCCTAAAGTAGGAAGAAAGTTCTGCAAAACAGAAGTCTCGACAGCATTGGCTTACTTTAGGGGATTCCAATACGAAGTTTTTCTATACAGCCATTGCTACTAGAAGGGCTATTAACTGTATCAGGAAATGTAAAGACCAAGACGGTATGCTTATTGAGAATTTAGATGAGGAAAAATCACACATTGAATAATTTTTTTATTCTTTACTCAATCAAATAGAGCAGCCTAATAATGTTCATGTGGAGCCTACTAGAAAGCTTGATTCGGATTACATCATGATTCTTAATGCACCAATTACAGATGAAGAAGTTGTACGAGTTGTCTTCAAGTCACCAAAGCACAAAAGCCCTGGTCTAGAAAGATTTCCAACTGAATTTTACCAAATTGCATGGCCGATTATCGGAAATGATGTGATTAAAGCTTGTAAGCATTTTTTTCTCTACAAGTCATATTCTTAAAGCGATAAATTACACTTTTATTTGTTTGGTTCCTAAGAATGCAAGGGCTAATTCACTAGAGCACTACAGGCCCATTTCTTTATGCAACTTTATTTACAAGATCATCTCCAAGTTGCTTGCAGATCGAATGCAAATGATTATGCACAAGATCATTAGTCCTCCTCAAGCTGCTTTCATTAAAGGAAGAGGTATACATCATAATGTTCTTCTTGCTAATGACTTGGTCAAAGATTTGCACTCGCAATCAAGTGGGACGAAAATATGTTTTAAAGCTGACTTACAAAAAGCATTTGATTCAGTTAATAGATAGTTTCTCTATAAGATGCTCCTCAGTATGAACTTCCCTCAACAATGGGTTAATTGGATTCAATGCTGCTTGGAAACTCCAAAATTTTCGATTCTCTTCAATGGTTCACCCATTGGTTTTTTTTTTTTGAGAATGAATGGCATCCGACAAGGAGATCCACTTTCTCCATATCTTTTTACAATTGTCATGGAAGGACTCAGCTGTATGTTAGAAAAGGCAATCTCTGATGGCAACATTAAGGTACCCCATGCTGGTTCTATTCATATATCCCACATAACATTTGCAAATAATCTTATTATCTTTCTTCTCAATGACACTACTTCAGTGAGGAATTTGGCTACAATTTTGAAAGATTTTGGTTTGGTTTCTGGCCTTCAACTAAATCATGCAAAAAGTAAAGTCTATATGGGTTCTTACATTGAAGATAAAGACTTTATTATACATACTCTGGGGGTTAGCGAGGGAAGTCTATCGGTTCCTTATCTAGGCCTCCCACTCATATCCACTAGCATTCACAAAATTTAGTGTTAGCCTATCCTGCAAACAATAAAGAATAGAATTTCCTCTTGGAAAACTAGACTTCTTTACAAAGCAGGATGACTTGAACTCATCCGATCTGTGTTGTTTTCTTACTCTATTTATTGGTCTAATGCATTTCTTCTACCTATTGGACTCCTTCAGGATATTGAACGATTATTGAAGAACTTTTTCTGGAATGGTACGGATGGAAAGGCAATGCATATGGTCAATTGAGATAGCATTTGTAGACCAAAAGATGAGGGGGGGGGTGAATCTGCGAAATCTGAGAGAGTGGAATAAAGCTTGTTTGGTACAGAAATTGTGGGATCTTTTGCAAAATAAATCCTTATGGTCACAATGGGTTTCTTCTAGGTACCGATCTAAAGAATCAATTTGGGAAGTTTCAACAAGAACATATCATTCTGCTGCTTGGAAAGGAATTTGAAGGCAAGAAACTAGCTGATCAATCACATTTCTTATGCAATCTCTTCTGGGACCAGAATTAATATGTGGTATGATCCTTGGGTGAATGGGAAAAGTATATGTCAATTATATGGTGATAGAGTATGAAGAGATCTTAGGGCCCCTAAAGATTGGAAGGTTTCTGAGTTCATCGTTAACGGCACATGGTGTCTTCCTAATCCTATTTCTCCTGATATGTTATCACTTTAGCCGACTATTACAGCTCTTCCATTCATGAATAACTCATCAGATATGCTTAATTGGCTTCATGACAATGACAAGTTTAGTGCTACATCTGCATTGAATCAAATCAGACAAAGACATAACAAGTGGATCCCGAGCAGTTGGACATGGGATAGACCGGGCTCACAGAGACATTCTTTATGCACATGGCAGGCCCTTCTTGCCAAACTACCTACAATGGACAATATGAAGCAAAAAGGTATATATCTTGTTAACTGATGTTCTCTTTGTATGCAATAGGAAGAAAGTATTGATCATCTCTATTATGCTTGCGACTACACTAATTAGGTATGGATGGAGATTCTGAAGAGATTTGAACTAAGAGGCTACCAATGCCAAACTTGCATCAAGAACTAGAATAGCTGCAGCAAAGCTTCTCAAGAAAAGGGCTTCTTACACAACTAGCAAAGATTACCTTCAGATGTGCTATTTGGTGGATTTGGAAGGAGAGGTGTAGTAGAATCTTTGAGGGCTACAACACACACAATGCTCATCTTTTGCTCGAGATACTTAGTGACTCAAGATCATGTATGGAGCAGGATCTGGAAATAAAGCATTTAACAAGTAGAGAAAAAGAGATTTTTATCAGATTCAATTTTATAATTCATTGATGCTTTATCGAATGTGATCTGTATTGTGTGCTTTGTTTCTATAAAGTGATGTATTCACAGGTCATCCAGGAATGGTTAGCATTTTGTTATTTGTTGCCTATTGTAATGCGTCATAGTCTACAACATGTGTAGTCATGACTACCTTTCTGTTTAACTTCTCTTGGAGATGAGTCTGGTGGAGTGAGACCATTCCACCTTTCTGAGGTGGGGTGCATTCTCCTAGACTACTTTAAGAGATATCAGGCTATAGTCTACGGCTTGTGTAGACAACGCTACTTTGTACAAACTTCATACTAAATATAATTACATTTACTTACCAAAAAAAAAGTATCGTTGGTAAGAAGTTCTGCATCTAGCCATATTAAATTCCTTTGAACACGAACCTGAGAAGGTTTAATTTTTGTTTCCACTAGAATAACAATATCACAAGCGGCAGACCTGATTACTTTATTGAGCTCCTGACATTTCTCAGGTTTATTAAGTCCACAAACATTCCAACAGATAATCTTCATCAAAAAGAAAGCATATGGGAAATGGAGTAATTCTTCCTAAGTAGAAGGAAGGATGTGTGACTTAGGAAGGATATCCTTTTTCTTCTCCTTAGATTTGACATTTTCCTCCTGCACTATATCCTTACCTTTCAAGCCTTTATTTCTATATTTTTCTACTTCATCCACAGCTTGCAAGTGTTTAAATTTTAATGTACCTTGAGCTAAGAAGTCCAGGTTAGCTGTGTTCAAAATGTCCTGGTTGGTTGTAGGGACATGAGCTGGTTGTGACACTATATCCTGGTTAGCATGATGAGTAGAACATGGAATCCCTGTTGTGGTAGCCACTGGCAATATATGAAGCGATGAAGTTTCCAACTTCTCCTTCTCCTGTTCGCAAGTACCATGAGAAACTGCTTTTGTAGAAGGCTCCGATATAATAGGAAGAGTTAAAAGTTCCTGATTTATCCTCCTGGCCATGGTGCTACCCACGCAAGTCGGAATGCTCACTCATCGTTACCGTCTCAACTGCCACTGAAGGAGACTCGCTTTATTCAATAATAGCAGCATCGACCCCATGTTGAGGTGTTTGACGTTGCCGATAAACCTGAGTAATTGGCTTCTGAATTTGTTGACAAGCTCCATGTGCATGACCGAAAGAGTAGCAAATATTACATCATTATGGTTTCCAAGAATATGAAACATGTACCTTACAGGTGGTGCCATCTAGATCACGATAAAAAACCTCATTAGGAAGATCACCATCAGAAGAAACCATAATACATGTTCGTGCAAAAGCCAATCTCCTATGCGCTGCTATTGCCTTGTCGATATACAATGGCTGTCCTAGGGTGCTACATAACTTAGCAATAAAATGTCTACTCCAAAGATGTAATGGAAGACCATGAAAAGATACCCATAAGGGTATAGACTATAGGCTGTCTAACTCCAAACGGACATCAGGGGACCAGTGCCGTAGTATCATCAGATGGCCACGAATAGTCCAAAACTCTTCAAGAATCCATTGCAAATCCTCTTCAGAATAGAGTTTGCATACAAAAAAATCATTCTCCAGAAGATCGAATGTCAATATTCCCCATCGAGTTTTGATGAATGAAGATAATGGAAAGTAGGATGTCTTTAGACCGACCACATAACCAACAAGCACCCTGGACCATGTCTCAATCAGCTCTGTAGAATCAACAGTCTCGTACATAGTAATCTTCTGGTCTGCCTAAATTTCTGGAGCAAAGAAATCTAGGCTAAGATCCAGACATCCAACCGGAGCCTTGAAGAGGCTAGTCCAAAGTCGAGGATCTCTAGAAATAAGAGTAGGAGGCCGCGATCTAGAGCGCGACCTACCTCTGTGCTGCAGCATCGAAGAAGCGTCTCGTCGGGATGAAGATAGCAGAGGTTAAGATGTAGGGATAGGGAACCTCATCGTCGGAGCTACCCTGCTGCTAGTATCACCAGCCTTAGGGACCATTGCTACCCGTGTTGAATCTCAGATTTTGATGATGAAGTCAATTGGTAAAATATTTGTGCTAATCCACTTTGTCGAGATAAGTGTGCAGGAATAACTACGATGGGAAGAAAACATAAAGTGATTTACTGAGGTCAAGTCCGTCGGGGGTTCAAGAGTTCATCGGAAGTCCGAGAGATTTTCGGAAGTATTGCCGGAACCATCAAAGATCGAATCAGGGACTTGCCGAAGTTTTCGGAAGTTCTTCTCAAAGATCGTCGAAGGTTCGCGGAACTCACCGGGATGATTCGGAAGCTAACCGAAGACTCGTTGAGCTCGCCATACAATCCGGAGTATGCTGGAAGCGATCCGAGGGAAGCATCGGAAGCTTGAATCTCGCCGTAAAGCTCACCGGAAGTTGACTTGAAGCATGTCGGATCAAATCACGTTGAGTTATGTTTTATGTTCGTAGTTTGCACATAATTAAGGCAAGGATTTGAGGAAAAAATCCTGCCTAAATTCAGTAGGGGCCAACCGGGTCTCATCGAGCCAAGTTGAGGCTCAACAGTGGCTCATTCGCCTTGGCCGAATGAGGCGTTGAACCGCCACCTAGGCGGTGGAACCACGCCGCTTCTCACAGTGCGGTGGCATCGTCAGCGGTAGCCCGCCTCGCCAGACAAAGCGGTGGAACCGCTGGTCAGCGTGGCACCGCATCAGATCGAGCGTAGCACCGCCCGGGCCACTGTGACCGAGCGTAGCACCGCCGCTCGGTGGCACCGCCTGCATTTTGGTCAACCAGATTGAGACAAAGTGGCACCGCTCGACCACCAGATCTTGGAACTCCAAATTGATTTCAAATTTGAGCCCAATTTTGAATCCACTTTGGATCTATAAATACCCCTCCTTTCCCACTGAAAGGGCACCCTTTGAGCAAAAATTCTAAGTCTTGAGCTTTTAAAGTGTGTTGAAAAGTCTTGTTTTGCTAGTGTTCACCTTCTTCCTTTTCGAGAGATCTTGTACAAGTGTGAACATCTTGTAAAGGGTTGTAAAGGGGTGTTTGATCCTTCCCCTTCAAAGGAATTGCTAGTGGAAGAGCGGAGCCTCATCGTAAAGGCTTCAAGAGTGGATGTAGGTCATTTGACCGAACCACTATACATCTTTGTGTCCATGAATGTGTGAGTGTTTACTTTCTTGAAGCATTTCTTTACTTTGCTGCAAGTTATTTAGTTCATAGTTATTTCCTTTACGCAAGCAATTACTTTCAAGTTCTCTTTCGCCGAATCGAGATCTTCCTACGAACGTGTGTTCTTGCAAAATCGATTTCAAGAATACGATTTTTTCCGCTGCACTAATTCACCCCCCCCCCCTCTTAGTGCCTTTTAGATCCTTTCAATTGGTATCAGAGCAAGGTTTGCTCTCATATTGGTTTAAAACCCAAGAGAGATAGCCTACTCCGGTATGCAAGAAGGTCTCTCCATTACTCGTCCACCTATGTTTAATGGGTCGGATTATACGTATTAGAAGACTCGTATGAGGATTTTTCTTATTTCCATGGACTTCGAACTTTGGAACATTGTTGAAAATGGGTTTGCAAAATCTTCTATCGCGATGAGTGAATGGAATGAGTCGGAGAAGAAGATTTTTGCTCTCAATGCAAAGGCTATGAATGCCTTATTTTGTGCGCTTGACAAGAATGAGTTTAATCGGGTTTCTATTTGTGAATTGGCATTTGATATTTGGCGCACTCTTGAAATCACTCATGAAGGTACTAGCCGAGTGAAAGAGTCCAAAATCAACATTCTTGTGCATTCTTATGAACTTTTTTGGATGAAACCAAATGAGTCCATTGGAGACATGTACACCCGCTTTCGGATGTCATCAATGGACTAAAAGCTCTTGGTAAAGGTTTTTCAAATTTTGAATTGGTAACCAAAATTTTAAGATCCCTTCCAAAGAGTTGGGATCCAAAGGTCACGGTCATTCAAGAGGCCAAGGATCTTAAAGTATTTCCGCTTGAAGAACTTATTGGATCTCTAATGACCTATGAGATGACGTGCCATGCTCATGAAGAGCTTGAGAACACCCTTCCAAAGAACAGGAAGGATATGACACTTAGAACACAAGAAGACCACTTGAAAGGAACATCAAGTGATGAGGACAGTGACAAAGACATTGCACTTCTAACTCGAAAGTTTAAGAAATTTATAAGAAAGAACAAATTCAAGAATGACACAAAAAGCAAATTTGAACACAAAAAGGACTAAGTCCTTTGCTACGAATGTAAGAAGCCGGGACACTTCAAGAATGAATGCCCTCAAGCCAAGAAGAAGCAATTCAAGAAGAAAAAAGCCTTGAAGGCCACGTGGGATGATTCAAGTGACTCCGAGGTTGAAGAGGCTAGCAACAAAGAGGAGGCAAACTTTGCACTAATGGCATTTGGAGAAGAGGTTAGTGAGTTACTTTATGAAGAGTTATCTTTCGATGAACTTTCTATGGCTTTTCATGAGTTATTTGATGAATGTAAAACTATTAGTAAGAAGTTCAATTTGCTTAAGAAAGAGCATGCTTTATTACAAAGTAAGTTCAATAGTCTTCAAAACCCTTCTCTACCCCCATGCTCTAAGTGTGAAGACTTAGATGCAACAAAGAGGGAGAACTTGCTACTCAAAGAGACCCTAAACAAGTTTAAGGTCGGTAACAAGGGCTTAGACATGATTCTTGCTAACAAAGGTCACGTCGGAAATAGAAGTGGTATCGGATTTGTGAGAGGTTCTCACCAAAATCCCACCACCTTCATTAAAGGGCCTACATTGCATGTATCACCTCATTTGAAATATAACTTTTGTGGCAAAATGGGACATGTTGCCTACAAATGTCCATTCAAGAAAATTAATCCACAAAAATTAATATGGGTTCCTAAAGGAACCATAAACAATTCAATGATAAATTACAAAGTAAGTAGATCATTTTGTAAGGCACCCAAAATCAAATGGGTACCTAAAAACCATCCTCTTTTGTAGACAAACTCACAAGCTAGGAGCAAGAAATGGTATCTTGATAGTGGATGCTCAAGGCACATGACCGGAGATCCATCTCATTTCTCTATGCTCTCTAGCAAAGAAGAAGGATATGTCACCTTTGGAGACAACAACAAGGGTAAAATCATTGGCAAAGGAACCATAGGTAACAAATCGAATTTTTCAATTGATGATGTGTTACTAGTTGATGGTTTAAAACATAATCTTTTAAGTATTAGTCAACTATGTGATAAAGGTTATGTTATTAGATTTGAATCTAATGTTTGCATTATTGAAAAACCCAACAACAACATATCCATGATTGCTTTAAAACAAAATAATGTCTACACCATAAATATTGATAAATTAAGTAATGAAATGTGCTTTTCGGTTTTGAATGATGATGCATGGCTTTGGCATAGAGGTTAGGCCATGCAGCATGAAACTAATCTCTAAGATTTCATCTAGAGATTTAGTAAGAGGTATCCCAAACAAAATTTTTTAAGGATAAGGTATGTGATGCATGTCAACTAGGGAAACAAATAAAGACTAGTTTCAAATCAAAAAATTAAATTAGCACCACTAGACCATTGCAATTGATCCACTTGGACTTATTTGGACCAATTGACATAACAAGCCTAGGGGGTAGCAAATATGCCTTTGTAATTGTGGATGACTATAGTAGATACACTTGGACCTATTTCTTGGCTCATAAAAGTGATTGTTTCAAATGTTTCTCTAAATTTTGTAAACTCACTCAAAATGAAAAAGGCCTTATGATTTCATCAATTCGTAGTGATCATGGAGGTAAATTTCAAAATCATGACTTCCAAAATTTTTGTAAAATAAACGGATACAATCACAACTTCTCTACTCCAAGAAATCCACAACAAAATGGAATAGTGGAAAGGAAAAATAGAAGTTTGCAAGAAATGGCTAGAACCATGTTAAATGAATATAATTTACCAAAATATTTTTGGGCCGTGAATACGGCTTGCTATGTTATGAATAGAGTTCTAGTGAGACCATCCCTATCTAAAACTCTATATGAATTATGGAATGATAAAAAACCCAATGTTTCTTATTTTAAAGTTTTTGGTTGTAAATGCTTTATTTTAAATGAAAAGGATGCCTTAGGAAAATTCGATGCAAAATCCAATGAAGGCATATTTCTTGGTTATTCTTCGGTTTCTAAGGCTTTTCGTGTTTTCAACAAAAGAACCTTACTTATAGAATAATCGATTCATGTCGTTTTCAATGAAATTTTCGAATTTAAGAAGAAAGATTTTGATGATGATTTTGGTCTTGATAATTTGAATTTGAATGAACCCTCTCCTCAAAATGACAACTTGGATGCATCTTCTTCCCAAACTTCCTTACCCAAGGAATGGAAGTATGTAGATGCTCATCCCAAGGAGTTAATTATAGGAGATACATCGAAAGGGGTTCAAACTCGCTCTTCTTTCAAAAATTTTTGTGCCCATGCCACTTTTCTTTCTCAAGTTGAACCAAAATGCATTGTTGATGCCTTGAAAGATGATTCTTGGGTTATTGCAATGCAAGAAGAATTGAATCAATTTGAGAGGAATGAGGTGTGGAAGCTTGTTCCTAGACCTAATGACCACTTAGTTATTGGTACTAAGTGGGTCTTTAGAAACAAGCAAGATGAATACGGTATCGTGGTTCGAAACAAGGCTAGACTAGTGGCCAAAGGTTTCAACCAAGAAGAAGGTATCGATTATGAAGAGACCTTCGCTCCAGTGGCAAGATTGGAAGCCATTCGGATGCTCCTTGCCTATGCTAGTAGTAAAGATTTCAAATTATTTCAAATGGATGTCAAAAGTGCATTCTTAAATGGTTTTATTTCCGAAGAAGTGTATGTCGAACAACCACCCGGATTTGAAAACTCTCTATTTCCTAATCACGTGTTTAAGTTAACTAAGGCTCTATATGGTCTAAAACAAGCCCCTAGGGCTTGGTATGAGAGGCTTAGTTCTTTTTTAATTTCAAATGATTTCACTAAAGGCAAGGTTGATACTACATTGTTTATTAAACATTTTGAAAACGATTTTCTTATTGTTCAAATTTATGTTGATGATATTATTTTTGGGTCTTGTAATAAATCACTATGTGAATTATTTGCTAAGGATATAAGTGATGAATTTGAGATGAGCCTAATGGGAGAACTAAATTTCTTTTTAGGACTACAAATCAAGCAACTAAGTGATGGTATATTTCTAAATCAATCAAAATACACATTGGAATTATTAAAACGATTTAACATGGATGGCTCAAAAGATGTTAGCACTCCTATGAGCACCTTCGTTAAATTAGATATGGATGAAAATGGAGAAAGTTTTGATCAAAAACTTATAGGGGCATGATAGGTAGCTTTATCTCACTGTAAACTGGACCTAACATCATGTTTAGTGTAGGGCTATGTGCAAGATTCCAAGCTAATCCTAAGCTATCTCACTTGAAAGCTATCAAGAGGATTCTTAGATATCTTAAAGGTACCCCTAATCTTGGATTATGGTATCCAAAATCTGATAATTTTGATTTGAAAGCTTATACAGATGCGGATTTTGGTGGATGTAAAATAGATAGAAAAAGCACTTCCGGAACATGCCAATTTCTAGGACATGCACTTGTTTCTTGGACTTCCAAGAAATAAAATTTGGTTGCACTATCTACGGCAGAAGCTGAATATATAGCTGCAAGTGCATGCTGTGCATAGTTTATCTGGATGAAAAATACACTAGAAGACTATGGAATCTACTTAAAAAACATCCCTATAAAATATGATAACACGAGTGCTATTTGTCTAACTAAAAATCCAATTCAACACTCTCGAACTAAGCACATTGACATTAGGCATCATTTTATACGTGATCATATAAGTAGTAGAGATGTCACCCTTGAATTTGTTGATACAAATCATAAATTAGCGGACATTTTTATGAAACCTTTAAATGAGGAACAATTTGATTTTATTAGAAGGGAATTAGGCATTATGGTTTTCATCGATTTGATTTTGATTTTTCATCGATTCTGATTTTTTTTCTGGTCTTATATTCATCAAATTCTTTTTGATTTCTTCCCTTCTCTAAGACCAATTTTAAAAAAATGACCGCTGGTCCAGTGCGATGGAACCACTCGTTGCGGTAGAACCGCCCGAACACCCCTTTTATAAGGGGTGAGTTAGGGCCGACGGTAGAACCGCCCGAACTCTCTGCCACTTTCGGTAGAACCGCCCCAACACCTTCTTCACCTCTCTAAACACCTTTGAGCTCTCCCAAGCCTCAATTCTTCCCTCTAGAAGCCTAAGAAGGAGAGCTTACCTTGATTCAAGCTTCCTACATCTCAAGGGAATAATCTAAGGTAAAAATAGAATTATTTCTCTTATTGTCTAGTTTCATTCCTTTCTTCAATTAGTTAATTGTTCAATCCTTTCAATTGATTAATTTTTCAATCCTTTAAATAGAAATGGCTCCTAAAAGAACATCAAGAGACAAAGGAAAAAGGATGGAGGTAGATTCATTTGACCACTCCTTGTTTAAATCATAAGAAGCTTCCCTTAGATTTTCTGAATTTGGTTCTAGACCCATTCATAAAGGAAAATATGTTGATTTGAATCAATTAGGGAACCTAGAACCTATCATGTGGTTTGCAGACTTAGACGCCTTACCCATTTTGCAAATTACTGAACCTCTTTATCCACGCTTAGTTAAACTATTCTATGCTAATCTAACTGTGAATGATGATGGCTTGTCAACTTATCTTCTAGGTAATGAGATTCAAATATGTGATAGTACTATATGCTCATTGATTGGAATTGTTGAAAAAGAGCTAGGGTGCTATTTTAGAGGAAAATGGGATATGGACACTTGGTGCCACCCACTCTGAAGCTTTAGAAACTGTGTTTGCAAACCCAAATTTAGGTATAATTCCTAAGAGTTGTAAACATTTACTACCTTTTAACTCTAAAATTTTGCATCACATTCTAGTAAGCATTGTCATTCCTAAACAGTTTCATTCTGATGAGATCAGTTTCACTAAGTTAGGTACCTTATACTGGATCATGACCCGACAACATTTTTATTTTGGTTACCTAATCCGATAGCACATGATAGAGGTCCTTTCTAAAGGATCAATGTTACCTTATGGAGGTTCAATAACTAGACTACTGCATGCCCATAATATTTGCATTCCATCGGATGAAGAAGCAATACAAGTGGACAGATTTAATATCATTGATGTTAAACTACTTAGGCGACTTAGGTGTACATTCGAACATGGAATAGGGGTTAGACAACCTAGGAGATGTGATATACTTCCGCCAGCCGTAGACCATCCTGAAACACCAGTCCTTAGGGGAAATGAATCTACTCCTCCTGATCCTTTTGTTGCAGCTACTTCAGTGACATTTTCTGCTCCATCTTCTGACGATCCGATCATGAGAGAGTTAAATGAAGTAAAACTATAGCAAATTGAAATTTTGAAGGAAATACGGAAGATGAACCTAAAGATCGATCATATGTATAGGCATCTTGGCATTCCTCCTGAGGAGTAGCTTACTATATTTCTTTTTGAACGATGTAAACTTATTTTGTATGTTGACATATATGTTGTATTATCTTCATTACATCTTGACATATATGTTGTATTATCTTCATTACATCTTCTTGGCCAGTGTGAAATGATTTTTGGCTTTCTGATTGATTTCCTTTTCTACATTTATGATATTTTTTGGCAATCCGTTATTATTACATATGAATCCCTTGTTTCCTTTTTGTTGATGACAAAGGGGGAGAAATAATATGTGATGACAGTTATATGCATGCTTGTTAAAATGCCTATTTAGGTTCTTGATATCATGTTTTTAATTATGTATACTTCATTGATATCTTTGATACCTATCTTTCATGCTTTACAAGCTATTGCAAGTTCAAATACTTATTTAGGTTCTTCAAATTATTTCAAATGGATGTCAAAAGTGCTTTCTTAAATGGTTTTATTTCCGAAGAAGTGTATGTCGAACAACCACCCGGATTTGAAAACTCTCTATTTCCTAACCACGTGTTTAAGCTAACTAAGGCTCTATATGGTCTAAAACAAGCGCCCAGGGCTTGGTATGAGAGGCTTAGTTCTTTTTTAATTTCAAATGATTTCACTAAAGGCAAGGTTGATACTACATTATTTATTAAACATTTTGAAAATAATTTTCTTATTGTTCAAATTTATGTTGATGATATTATTTTTGGGTCTTGTAATAAATCACTATGTGAATTATTTGCTAAGGATATGAGTGATGAATTTGAGATGAGCCTAATGGGAGAACTAAATTTTTTTTAGGACTACAAATCAAGCAACTAAGTGATGGTATATTTCTAAATCAATCAAAATACACATTGGAATTATTAAAACGATTTAACATGGATGGATCAAAAGATATTAGCACTCCTATGAGCACCTCTGCTAAATTAGATATGGATGAAAATGGAGAAAGTTTTGATCAAAAAACTTATAGGGGCATGATAGGTAGCCTGCTTTATCTCACTGCAAACTGCACTGACATCATGTTCAGTGTAGGGCTATGTGCAAGATTCCAAGCTAATCCTAAGCTATCTCACTTGAAAGCTGTCAAGAGGATTCTTAGATATCTTAAAGGGACCCCTAATCTTGGATTATGGTATCCAAAATCTGATAACTTTGATTTGAAAGCTTATGCAGATGCGGATTTTGGTGGATGTAAAATAGATAGAAAAAGCACATCCGGAACATGCCAATTTCTAGGACATGCACTTGTTTCTTGGACTTCTAAGAAACAAAATTCGGTTGCACTATCTATGGTAGAAGCTGAATATATAGCTACAAGTGCATGCTGTGCACAGGTTATCTGGATGAAAAATACACTAGAAGACTATGAAATCTACTTAAAAAACATTCCTATAAAATGTGATAACACGAGTGCTATTTGTCTAACTAAAAATCCGATTCAACACTCTCGAACTAAGCACATTGACATTAGGCATCATTTTATACGTGATCATGTAAGTAGTAGAGATGTCACCCTTGAATTTGTTGATACAAATCATCAATTAGCGGATATTTTTACGTAACCTTTAAATGAGGAACAATTTGATTTTATTAGAAGGGAATTAGGCATGTTAAACTGTCCAAATAAGTAAGCTCTATTTGATGATATCTTTCCTTGAAATTATGGTTTTCATCGATTTGATTCCATACATTTTGATTTTTCTTCTTGGATTTATTTTCATCAAATTCTTTTTGACTTCATCCCATCTCTAAGACCAATTTTTTTAAATAAAAAAATATTTTTGTGCTACCGCGTAGCGCACCCAGTATGTACGGTGGCACCGCTGGGTAGTCACCAAAGCGGTGGAATGGTAGTATCACTAACACCCCTTTTATAAGGGGTGAGTTAGGCCCGGCGGTAGAACCGCCCCCCCTAACCTGAGAGACTCTTCCTCACCTCTCTACACTCCTCTAAACCCTCCCAAGCATCATTTCTTCCCTCTAGAAGCCTAAGAAGGAGATCTTACTTTGATTCAAGCTCCCTACATCTCAAAGGAACAATCTAAGGTAAAACAAATTATTTCTCTTTCCTTTTCTTGTCTAGTTTAATTCCTTTCTTCAATTGATTATTGATCTATCCTAAATAGAAATGACTCCTAAAGAACATCAAGAGACAAAGGAAAAAGGATGGAGGTAGATTCATTTGACCAATCCTTGTTTAAATCACAAGAAGCTTCCCTTAGATTTTTGAACTTGGTTCTAGACCCATTCATAAAGGAAAATATATTGATTTGAATCAATTAGGAGCCTAGAACCTATCATGTGGTTTGCAGACTTAGAGGCCTTACCCATTTTGTAAATTATTGAACTGTTTATCACGCTTAGTTAAATTATTCTATACTAATTTAACTGTGAATGATGATGGCTTGTCAACTTATCTTCTAGGTAATGAGATCCAAATATGTGATAATACTATATGCTCATTAATTGGAATTGTTGAAAAGAGTTAGGGTGTTATTTTAGAGGAAAATGGGATATGGACACAGTTGGTGCCACCCACTCTGAAGCTTTAGAAACTGTATTTGCAAACCCAAATTTAGGTATAATCCCCAAGAGTTGTGAACATTTACTACCTTTTAACTCTAAAATTTTGCATCACATTCTTGTAAGCATTGTCATTCCTAAACTGTTTCATCATGATGAGATCAGTTTCACTGAGTTAGGTACCTTATATTGGATCATGACCAGACAATATTTTTATTTTGGATACCTAATCCGGAAACACATGATAGAGGTCCTTTCTAAAGGATCAATGTTACCATATGGAGGTTTAATAACTAAACTATTACATGCCCAAATATTTGCATTCCACCAAATGAAGAAGCAATACAAGTGGACAGATTTAATATCATTGACGTTAAACTACTTAGGCGACTTAGGTGTACATTCGAGCATGGAATAGGAGTTAGACAACCTAGGAGATGTGATATACCTCCCTACCAGAGACCATCCTGAAACACCAGTCCTTAGGGAAATGAATCTCCTCCTCCCGATCCTTTTGTTGCGGCTACATCGTTGCCATTTTTTCGCTCCATCTTACGATCCGATCATGAGAGAGTTAAATGAAGTAAAATTACAGCAAATTAAAATTTTGAAGGAAATGTGGAAGATGAACCAAAAGATCGATCACATGTATAGGCATCTTGGCATTCCTCCTGAGGAGTAGCTTGCTGTAT
Organism: Musa troglodytarum; assembly: GCA_023547065.1. NCBI lineage: Eukaryota > Viridiplantae > Streptophyta > Magnoliopsida > Zingiberales > Musaceae > Musa > Musa troglodytarum. The sequence continues at coordinate 26,679,345 of CP097504.1, forward strand.
TTTCTTTTTGAACGTTGTAAACTTGTGTTGTATGTTGACATATATGTTGTATTATCTTCATTATATCTTCTTGGCCACTGTGAAATGATTTTCGGCTTTCTGATTGATTTCCTTTTCCACATTTGTGATATTTTTCGGCCATCTTTTATTGTTACATATGAATCCCTCGTTTCCTTTTCGTTGATGACAAAGGGGGAGAAATAATATGTGTATTGCCATATGTGATTATATGCATTTTCCATGCTTTACAAGTTATTGCAAGTTAAAATGCTTATTTAGGTTCTTGATATCATGTTTTTAATTATGTATACTTCATTGATATCTTTGATACCTATTTGACATCTTAATGTCCAACATCGACTTTGTCATCATTAAGTACATCATGAAGTTAAATTTATTGTGTTGAATTCAAAAATTGAATTCAAGCAATTTTATGGCATATAGATAGGGGAGTTAAGAGTAACTCCATCACCAATTGATTGTCATCATCAAAAAGGGGGAGATTGTTGAATGTCGGATTTTGATGATGAAGTCAATTGGTGAAATATTTGTTCTAATCTACTTTGTCGAGATAAGTGTGCAGGAATAACTACGATGGGAAGAAAACATAAAGTGATTTACCGAGGTCAAGTCCGTCAGGGGTTCAAGAGTTCATCTAAGTCCGAGAGATTTTGGAAGTGCTTAAACCATCCAAGATCGAATCAGGGACTTGCCGAAGTTTTCGGAAGTTCATCTCAAAGATCGTCGGAGGTTCGCGAAACTTACCAGGAAAATTCAGAAGCTAGCCGAAGACTCGTTGAGCTCGCCATACAATCCGGAGTATGCTGGGAGTCCATTGGAAGCAATTCGAGGGAAGCATCGGAAGCCTGCTGGAATCTCGCCGGAACTTGACTTGAAGAGTGTCGGATCAAATCACGTTGAGTTATGTTTTTAAGTTCGTAGTTTGCACATGAGTAGAGCATGGATTTAGAAAAAGAAAATCCTGCCTAAATTCAGTGGGGGCCAACCGGGCCTCTATTGGGCCATGTTGGGGCTTAAACAGGGCCCATTCGGCTTTGGCTGAATGGGCGAGCGGTGAACCGCCACCACTGGGCGGTGGCACGCCCGGCTGGCGTAGCACCGCACAATACGCAAGCGGTGGAACCTTTGTCTTGAGCGGTAGCACCGCCACAGCCTGACAGGCGGTGGAACGCTGGCTAGCGGTGGCACCACCCGATCACGGTGGAGCGGTAGCACCGCTTTGCCTAGAGGCGGTGGTACATGCGTCGATCAGCAGTGACACAAAGTGCGGTGGCACCGCCTCTGACCACCAGAACTTGGGAACTCCAAATTTGATTTCAAATTTGGAGCTCAATTTTGAATCAACTTTGGATCTATAAATACCCCCCCTTTCTCAACTGAAAGGACACCCTTTTGAGAGTTAGAATCTTAGTCTTGAGCTTTTGAAAAGTCTTGAAAAGTCTTGTTCTTGCTAAGTGTTCACCTTCTTCTTCTTCTTGAGAAATCTTATACAAAGTGTGAACTTCTTGTAAAGGGTTGTAAAAGGGGTATTTGGTCCTTCCCCTTCAAAGGATTTGCTAGTGGAAGAGCGGAGTCTCATCGTAAAGGCTTCAAGAGTGGATGTAGGTCATTTGACCGAACCACTATACATCATTGTGTCCATAAATGTGTGAGTGTTTACATTCTTGAATCATTTTATTACTTGGCTGCAAGTTGTTTAGTTCATAGTTATTTCTTTTACGTAAGCAATTACTTTCAAGTTCTCTTTCGCCAAATCGAAATCTTCCTACGAATTTGTGTTTTTGCAAAATCGGTTTCAAAAGTACGATTTTAATCCGCTGCACTAATTCACCCCCCCTCTTAGTGCCTTTAAGATCCTTTCAACTATCACTTTGGTCGACTATTATAACTCTTCCAATTAGGAACAACTCTTTCGATATACTTATTTGGCTTCATGACAATGGTAAATTTAGTGCTATATCTGCTTGGAATCAAATCAGACAGAAGTGGATCCTAAGCAGTTGGACATGGGATAGACCATGCTCATAGAGACATTCTTTATACAGATGGCAAGGTCTTCTTGCCAAATTACCTACAATAGATTATATGAAGCTAAGAGGTATCTATCTTGTTAACCGGTGCTCTCTTTGTATGCAACAGAAGAAAGTATTGATCATCTTTATTATGCTTGTGACTATACTAATTGGGTTTGGAAGGAGATTCTGAAGCAATTTGAACTAAATAGGCTACCAATGCCAAACTTGCATCAAGAATTAGAACAGCTCCAACACAACTTCTCAAGAAAAGGGCTTCTTACATAATTGGCAAAGGTTACTTTCAGATGTACTATTTGGTGGATTTGGCGGGAGAGGTATAGCAGGATCTTTGAGGGCCACAACTCACACAATGCTTACCTTTTGCTCGAGATTCTTAATGACTCAAGATCTGGAAATGACTCAAGATTCTTATGGAGTAGGATATGGAAATGAGGCATTTAATAAGTAGAGAAAAAGAGATCTTCCTCAGATTCAATTTTACAATTCTTTATTGCTTTCTAGAAATGTTATTGTATTGTGTGATTCTTTGCTTCAAAAATGTGATGTATTCACAGGTTATCCAGGAATGGTTAGTTATTGCATTTTGCTATTTGTTGCCTATAGTATAGCATCATAGTCTACAACATATGTAGTCATGACTACTTTTTCTGTTTAACTACTCTCGGAGATGAGTCTGGTGGAGTGAGACCATTCCACCTTTCTGAGGTGGGGTGCATTCTCCTAGACTGCTTTAAGAGATCTCAGGCTTTAGTTAATGGCTTGTGTAGACAAAGCTATTTTGTACAAACTTCATACTAAATCTACTTACATTTACTTATAAAAAAAAATATTATTTAATGTATTCATTCCCTTTGTACTATCCTCATATAATATAAATGAGGCTGACTCTCAATGTAAGACAGACAATTTAGGAAGTATAATAATTCTTCAATACCGGTGAGTGTTTTGTTTTTAAGTTCTTTCATTACCTTTAGAACTTATTAGGCTTTTCTGCTTATGGCATTCAAACCAAAATCTTTGCTTTTCCTTTGACTTATCAAACTTGTTAGTTTGTGGCGTCTTAAGAAAAGTCAAAGTGCTATTCTAATCATTTAATCAATTTTCTATTGATAAGTGATTAGAATAGTTTCCCTTACTTCATTCTTGAACGATCCGCCTTGTTTTCAATTCGTTGGAGAGCGTCAATTTGCATTCCATATGTATCGTAGCTCTTTAGCTATCGGGGTGTATGGTTGCTAAGTTAATGATTTCCATCAGAAAGAGTTCTCCAGGAGAATCTGACAAGAGTAAGACTCGAGGAGAGACCGTATGGGTCTGATAGGACCATGCCAGATATAGGGTCTCTGGGATATTAGTTGGCTGAGGGACTATAGATACATGGTAACTGAGGACAAATAGGTCCAAAGGATTGGATTCCCTTATATCGTTTGAGGGTTGTGGTGTAGTGGCCTAGTACGTCTACAGTCGAAGAGTTGGGTGAATTATTATCGAGATAATAATTCACTAAGTTAGAAGGAGTTCTGACAAGTATGACTCATGGCCAGCTCGATATTGAGCCTAGAGGATCACACACATATGGTAGGTATTGCAACGAGTAGAGGTTTAGATATAAGATATCTGCTGGAGCCCCTATCTTATTGGATATCCATTAAGCTCCTGAATTATTGGATCCTAAGATGAGATCCAATAATTACTGATAAGAGATTATTGGGTATAGACCCACTAATCCAAGAGACTTGGGTAATTGGATGGAGATCCAATACCCAACAGGGCATGATCCATTAGGGTTTATAGGGGGCCTCTATAAATAGGAGGGAACTAAAGCTCTATAGGCTGGGAGTTTTTTTTGGTGGCCACCTCCTATTCTCCTCTCCCTAGAGAGGTGCATCGTCATAGTCCCTACCGTGTGGATACCGCTAGACAGGAGGACGCTTGACCTTCTTCATCATTCCTACAAATCTGTAGAGATTCAGGGATATACGATCTCCCTAAGTACTTTCTTTTACATATGCAGTTTTTACGGATTTATTTTTGACACACCGATCTTTGCACGATGACGGAACCTTTCGTGGAAACCAAGGTTTTTTGTTTTTCTATTCTTCCACTGTGCATAAGATGTCACCCCCTGTGGATTTTCCAACATATCCCACATATCTCTTGGGAGGATGGGATACTCTACCGAACCTATGTAAAGTTGGAACTTGTATGCTAGGTATCTGAATAGATTCTGGCTTTGGAATGTTGCTTGAGCTAGGTTCTTCAACCTCGCTCAACTCTATCATACTCCCATTGTCTCCACCAAGAATGTGTTCCTTCTCAAGGAACACTGCTCGCTTGGCTACAAAGATCTTTTGGTCCTCAGGGTAATAGAAATAATGCCCACAAGTTTCCTTGGGGTAACCCACGAACTTGCACCATTCCATCCTGGATTCCAACTTGGTGGGGTAGTGTCTCTTGACGTGGGCAAGGCAGCCCCAAATCTTAACAACCTTAAGATCGGGTTTTTTCTCATTCCATATCTCATGTGGGGTAGTGTCTGTTAACCATTCTCGATTAATTAGACACCTATCGAGTCAATCCATAATTTTTCTATAGGCAACACCTTGATTACTCCATGAAAGCCAATCGCTTACAGATTTCATATCAATCAATATAGCAATATCTATATAATTGTTAAAACCTTGAAGCATACTTTCTGAAAGTAGTTTACAAAGTCACTAAGAACAATCTAAGGCATTGTAAGACAGCCATTTGCAATGTTAATTAGATTAGTCCATAGGACATTTCTTTCATACATATTGTTTGAAGCATATACACCAATAATATGGAATTGACAGCTATTCTTTGTATCCTCTGCCTTAAAGTGGATGAATTATTCTGTAGTAGAAATAAACCAAGCACTAATAGAATTAGGATGCCATAAAAATCATATTTTAGCATAAGTGACAAGAATCATTGGTAAGAAGTTTTGCCTCTGGTCATATTAAATTCTTTTGAACATGAACCTGAGATGGTTTAATTTTTGTTTTCACAAGAATAATAATATCACAATTAGCAAACTTGATTATTCTATTAAGCTCCCAACATTTCTCAAGTTTATTAAGTCCACGAACATTCCAACAGATTATCTTCATCAGAAATAAAACAAGTGTGAAAGGAAATAAAAGATTCTTCCTAGGTAGAAGGAAGGATGTGTGACTTAAGAGGGGCAATACCATCCTTCTTCTTATCCTTAGGTTTTGTAGTTTCCTCCCACATAATATCCTTATCTTTTAAGCCTTTATTCCTATATTTATCTACTTCGTCCACAATTTGTAAATGTTTAAATTTTAAAGTATCCAAGAAATCCAGGTTGGTAGTATTTGTTGAAGGTTGAGGCAATTGTTGAGGCAAAATGTCCTAGCTGGCGAGATTTGTAGGGGTATGAGCTGGTTGAGACACAATATCCTAGGCACGATAAGTGGAACGTGGGATCCCCATTGTGATAGTTCCTGACAATATAGGAAGAGATGAAGTTTCCAACTTCTCCTTCTCCTATTCGTGGGTTTCATGGGAGACTGTTGTTGTGGAAGGGGTTGCATAATAGGAAGAGTTAAAGTTCCTGATGTATCCTTTTGTTCGTGGTGCTGCCCCAACAAGTCAAAATTCTCTTTGTAATATTCATTATTCCCAACTTGTTAGTCTCAGGGAAGTTGTATAACCATTGTATCACCAAAAAACATGATGATCATAAAGTATACACAAAGTCAATGTTTGATTGGTTTTTTGCACACCGTCTCGAAAATTCAAAATATTGACCATTTCTAACTTATTAGGCTCAAGAAAGTTGTATGACTTTTGTAACACTCCTAGTTAGTCCAATAGTCCCACATCGAAAGTGGATGGGACTAAGATTGGCTTATATGGGTTTGATGAGTGTACTACTAACAACTTCAGCTTAAGCATTTTGGCCAGTGGTTGATAGGCCAAAACGAAGTTGATAGATTAGTTAGCCCATCAGGCCGGTTGTGACTTTTGGTATCAGAGCTGACCTAGTATTCGGGCATAGTGAGGTAGGCTTGAGTGGGAAAGGGCTACCTATGGATGAAGTCAGAGAACTTATCACAACGTGGAGCCACTACTAGGCTATGCCTCACATACACCATGCTAGGGTCTAATCTGGGCCTTGATGGGGACGTCAAGTTATCACATCCCAGAATTTATGAAATATAATAAATCATCATTTTATTATTCATAATTTATAAAATACACTCTCTTCAATTCAAATCCTTGCTTTTATAATAGTAAATATTTTATTAACAAGAAAAAATCACATCTTCTTGGTAGGGTCACAAGTCTTTTCCACCCAAGCTTCATATCTATTGCAAAATTATAGATTCTGCTGAAAATAAATATAAGATAAAAATATATCAACAACCACACATGCTGGTAGGAACATCGAAAAAATCATAAAAATAATCTAACATTCATGAAACAAATGTTAATAATTTAATAAGAAATAATAATGTATCAATTCGTTATAAAACTTAAACTTTTGAAAAACAATAATAATTTCTTAAGCAAAATCATGCATCAGTCACATGTAACACATACGAGATAACTGGATAACAAAGGCATACATCACACCCAATCTCTCAATAGCGGATGGAGAGGCATACTTCACGGGATGGATTCCTCCCAACAGCGGATGGAGATAATCCATATCGCACTCCCAACAACGGATGGAGTGGTATCTCTCACCCGCCTAAGTGGGGATGCGTTCCTCCCAACAGCGGATGGAGGAACCGTCTAACCATCACGTCTGATGGTTCGTTAATCCCCGAAGGGAATCGCCATACCTGCCCTCGGCAGGGATACATAAATATCCATGATCATTCATTTACATTCACTCATTCATTCACACATACATCCAAGAAATAGTATGATCAAATATTACAAGAGACCATGCTTTATGTATGATCTACTAGACTATGTCCATTGGTGGCTCTGCACGAAGATGGGCCCGTAGCTCCTTTCACAGGTTGCACTTCCAATATAGACCATTAGCCTAGTTACATCTACTACATGGTACAATCATATCAATATCATAAACTTAAGAAAAGTAGGAAATCAATAATCATTTTTAAATGACATCTTCAAATAAACCTTTAAATTCATTAAATCATAAATGCTTAAAAACAACAATCTCTCAATAGTCTTCAATCAACCAAAACCCTAATTGGAATAACTCAATTGGCTTAAATCAAATTCAATCCAATTTGGCCTAATAGAATCAATCTCAAGTCCTTATAGAACCGGTCTAGAATCACCCTAGACTAGTTTAATTAGATTTGATTGATCTCGATTAGGTCAAGTAAATTTGAACTAGTCAAGTTAGTCTGGAATCACTCTAAACTAATCTTAACTGATCAAACATGTCTGATTTAGTCAAAAGAGCTCAAACCAATAAAGGAAGAGGAAATCAAACTATATCATATAGTGCTAGCCCAAAACTGAACCAACCTACCTAAGTCTTGGACGGGTCATATGTGCTACACATGCCTGTCCTAAGTAATAGGTTAAGTTGAGGTACAACAGGCTAAATAGAGGAGCGGTGATGTATCTAATGCCAATCACATCGCTGGACAGGCTTAACTTCATGGACTAGGCTAAGCCTTACTCATAAGTTGGGCTAAGCCTTACTAGTGAACTGGGTCATGCTTGGCTCGCGAGTTCGGTCATGCTTAGACACATGATTTGGGGTTGTATCTGACCATATGGAATAGGTTATACCTAGCCGCATGAGTTGGCCTATGCCTAACCACATGATTAGGTTGTACCTTGTCACATGGGCTAGGACGTACAAAGCCACATGGACTTGATCATACCTAGCCACATGACTAAATCAAGCCTAGGCATATAAGTTAGATCATATCTTACCATATGGGCTGGCTCTTACCTAGCCACATGAGCTGGGTCATGGCTCATCACATGGGTTAATTGTACCTAGCCACATGGGTTGGGTCGTACATAATCATATGGGTTGAGTCGATCTAGTCTAGCAGATTAACTTAACTCAAGTCAGGCCCCAACTAGAATTCTCTTATTAAATTATATTTCAAAAATATAAATTATTAAGAATAACTCAAATCCATGAATTAAAGAATTTAAATCCATAATCTTAAATTTAAAACTAATTAAATCATAGGAATTCACACATAATTCTTAAAATACAAAAATATCGAATTAAATAAATTAGATCCATTAATCTAAAAATAAGAATTGTAATAGTTAAATCAATATTAAAATTCACTTAAGCTTAAGAGATTAATATAAATCAAATAATCATTCTAATATCATGAATCAATTATCATTATTTATTAATCATAAAATTTTGAAAATTCAAATATTGTTATGCATTATAAAATTTATAACAATTCCAATATCAATATTTCAAAATATAAATCAAACCAAAATAAAAAAAGGAGAAAGGATCCTTGTTAGGGATCGAGTGGCACTAAGAGGGGGGGGGGGTGAATTAGTGCAGCGGATTAAAAGCGAAGATCTCGATTTGGCAAAAGAGAACTTGAAAGTAATTGCTTGCGTAAAGGAAATAACTATGAACTAAATAACTTGCAGCAAAGTAAAGAAATGCTTCAAGAATGTAAACACTCACACATTCATGGACACAAAGATGTATAGTGGTTCGGTCAAATGACCTACATCCACTCTTGAAGCCTTTACGATGAGGCTCCGCTCTTCCACTAGCAATTCCTTTGAAGGGGAAGGATCAAACATCCCTTTTACAACCCTTTACAAGATGTTCACACTTGTACAAGATCTCTCAAGAAAAGGAAGAAAGTGAACACTAGCAAAACAAGACTTTTCAAAACTCTTCACAAGCTCAAGACTTAGAATTTTTGCTCAAAAGGGTTCCCTTTCAGCTGAGAAAGGGGGGGTATTTATAGATCCAAAGTGGATTCAAAATTGGGCTCCAAATTTGAAATCAATTTGGAGTGGTCGCAGGCGTGCCACCACTGTCACGGTGCCTTCCCGCAGACAGGGAGGTGTTATTATCGCACACCCAAAGTGTTCCACTGCTCTGCATGCACATGGCTACAGTAGCATGTTACATGCATGCTACGCTACATGCCACAGTAGCATGCACGTAGTTAGTTCTGGTTTGGGCCAAAATTTTGGCCCAAACTCATCCTAATCAAGGCCCTATGGGCCCCCACTTTGGGTTATCTAATCCTAACCTAAAATATGTGCTAACTACGAATTTTAAAGACGTTTCCTAAGCTATTACAAAGTCCGCAAGTCAAGTCTTCTTCCGTCGAGCTTCCGGCGAACTTCCGACGGTCTTCCGACGATCCCTCGGAAACCATCCTGCGGACTCCCGGCAAGCTCTTGGACTCCACGATGATTTTGGCGAGTTCCCCTAGCTTCTTTGGCAAGCTTCGATCTTTCTTGTCAAGCTCCGCGAACTTCCGACGAACCTCGGCAAGCTTCAAAACCCTTCGGCAAGCTCCCTACTTGTTCTCGGCCGCCCAGAAAGACTCCTAATGAATCTTCAAAGCCCACAAACTCTCGAACTCCCAACGATCCATCACACTTGACTTCGGCCCTTGATTTCGCTTTACGTCTTCATCCCTTTCGTAGTTACTCCTGCACAAACAAACTCGATATCCATGGCACAACTCCGCACTTCATGGCCCGATGCCCGACGTACGAAGCCTCCTGTCGATAGTCGGCAACCTCTGGTTCGACACCCAATATCCTGATCGATAGTAGACCTGCGTAACTCAACACGCAGTTAGACAACAAATCACACTCAATTAGTTTCATCATCAAAATCCGAGATTCAACAATCTCCCCCTTTTTGATGATGACTACTAATTGATGGTACTGAGTTAACCATAACTCCCCGGAGTTTAACACAAACTCCCCCTATCAATATGCCATTGATAGAATACTTGGATTATCCCAAATCCAAGCAACATTCATCATTCATGTTAAGAGAATACATCAAACCATCATGCAAATATATAAAATACTTAATACAATGCATGAAGTCATCAATCTACTTCTCCCCCTATGTCATCAACAAAAAGGAGAAGTAACATCATAGCTAGTTTTCAAGAATATGCAAATCTTTATAACATACTAGCTAAATTTTCATCAACATTCAATCATGGCAAATTTTTCAAGGATGTCCAAGCATAGCAATCCATCACTTGCTTCTTACAATTCATCATAGCAAGTTTGCAGTTTGCTTTTGTAGCATGCTAGCAACATTTAAAATGTTCATGATAGGATGTTCCTTCATTTCAATGATCGAGCTAGAAATTTTTCATTGAAGTTGCAAGCTAGCAATAAATCTTCTCCCCTTTGTTTTTGTCAAAAAGAATAGTAGGATCAAATACAAAGATTTTCTTTTACATCCTCTTTTCATATCATATATCAACTTCCATCAATAAAAAATCTTCATCAATATTCAAAGCATGACATATAGGAGAAGTCATATAGGAGAAAATTTTTTGATTCATCACAATCACAATTCAAAAGTTCAAGGCAATAGATTCAAAGAATTCATGAAAGATATCAATAAGGATTAATTCGTGAATACCAAAGATATGATTCATGGTTCATTAAAATTTTTCTTAACAAGATTAAGATAAAGATTCATGAGATAAAAAGAGCAATTTCAAACATTCTCATCAAGAACACATTTTAAAATATTCCAAGTATCAAATATTGAAATATCAAAATTTAGATTGTTTTCTTCCTTTAACAACTTTTCACATCATTTAAATTTGTATCAATCAATCATTCAATCATATCATGTAATGATAGATATCAATATGAAAAATCAATAAGGATCAAAAGATATCATTCATGATTCATAACCATTCATTTTAGCAAGATCAAGATCATGATTTTCAAACAAATTCTAAACATATAGTTCCGAGAAATCAAAATCATGATTCAGAAATACTTTCTTTATCGTCAATTTTCAATTCATGATAAAGGGTATACAATCAAGAATCATGATATATATAAAAAAAAGCATAGATCAAGTCATGATTCAATGATTCATCAGAAAGAAAATTAATTTTCAATCATCACACAAGGAAGTCATCTCATTAAAGATCAATTCATGAATAAACAAAAAATATATATATTTGTCATGAAGAAAATCTTGATTTACATGTAGGAGTTTTCAAATCATCACGATCATGATTTCATAAATAGAATCTCAAATATATAGTTCCAAGAAATCAAAATCAAGTCATGATTAATGATGTTAACATGCTTTCTTTCCCCTTTTGTCGTTAAAGAAGGAAATAAAGGGAAAGGGAAGAATATAAATTTTGTTTTACATCAATGTTCAAATCATCACAAAAGGCATACAAGGTAAGGAAATCATATCATTTTTATATCATAAAAGATGTGATGTCGGGGCTCATGATTCATTTGATAGTAAGAGCAACAACTTGATTTATACATGATAGATCTAAATTCATCATGAATCATAAAAATAATTTCAAGTATCACTTATCGATATATCAAGACTTGAATTGTTTTCCTCTTTAGTAAATGAAAAAGGAAGCAATCATAGAGGAAGTTATTTCAATTTGCAAAAATATCTCAAGTCAAGAATTCAATGTCATGATTTCAAGAGATCAAGAGAGGAGTCATAAAATTATTCAAACTCATTTTGTCAACTCGAAACTCCTAATCAAATCAAAACATTTTGAAATTCACAACATGAATGAGTGATTATCAACTTTTTAGAGATTGCAAAATGATAAATAGATTTTGATAAACACTTATTATCAAATCATCAATTTCGTAATTCATTTAGAAGATTCTCCTCTATGGTAAATAAAAGGAAATATAGGAGAACAAAATGAATTAAGGGAGAAAGAACATGATTGAAGCATGATTCAATTTTAAAACATGTCTTATGACATAAATACAAATCAAGCATTAGTCAAAACTAGAATCATCCTCAAAATCTCATTCAATAAATTCATACATGATAAGCATGGATTCATGAATTTCTTATAGAAAAATTGATAAGATTGATATAAAGAATTGCATTTTATTTTTATATGTGATTTGCTTCTTATAACCATGCATTTGCCCTTAATAAAAGTAAATGTCAACATTCAAGACAAAAAGACAAATTGTCATTAAGTCGAATCACATTAAGCATGTGATACTTTCCAAAAAGATTCGATTCAAGAGATCCACATGGATTCATCAAGACCAAAAACTTTAGAGATAGAAAAATTTTCAAGAATCATGCATTTCCTTTTTATAATTTACTTCAAATAAACATGCCTTTATCTTTTAATGTCAAATAAAATAGAAATATCAACATTCAACATCGAAAGACAAACTTCATTATAAAAATTGTCAAGACAACAATATAACACATTATGAGATTCAACTTATCATGATAATGTGTTTCATTTTGTTTCAAACAAGTGTGCTCATGTTTCAAAAGATGAGTATCAAATTTAAGACTAAAACATGAGTTTGTCATCAAGATATGATATCACAAAATCATTAAGCATGATAACAAACTTTTAATATTTTTATTTCAATGATGATTTCATAATGTATGTTCAAACATTTATATGGAAGCCATCATTGTATAAATTTGAAATACAAGTTGTCATTTAGCCTATTAAGATCAAAAGCATTACACGTAAAGCATCATGATAGTGTAATTTCTCATTTTTTATGTGTTCCATTTCAAGTGATTTGATGTTCATATGAGTATATTCATGTTTTTCATATAGGTCCAAAGAGCATATTTCAAGAGAAATCATTAAGACCGAAAACATGAGGCACATTTTTTAAAATATTCATCATGTTTTTAATTTTATGAGATTCACAAGACTCATAACAAGAATTCATTCATCTCAATAGAATAAAAAAATACATTTTCATTTTAAGCAATTTGATGTGAGCATATTCAAATTTTTTATGAAAACATGTATCAAAATAAAACACAAGCTTAGTCATAAAATCGTCAAGACCAAATATGTAAAAGTGATAGCACACTTTCAATTTTTATGTTAAAAGGCCATGTTCAAATTTTTGCCAAAATCATGCATCTATTTATAAATTCATAAAGTGTGTTTCATCATCACAATATGACACTTTATTACTTCAAAAGCTCATGCATGATATAAAATCATCAAGCATCATATTTGGAGACAATGTAAACCATCAAGATACACATGCATGGATTAATCCTAAGCATTATCACAAATCTTGCATCATTCATATGTTTACTTTTCAAAAATACTATAAAGAAAAGCATAGTATAATTTCGAAATTTTTTTTAATTTCTAAAAACACAAGAAAAGCATAAAAAAAATCCTACAAACTAAGTTAAGCATTCATGGAAATCATCAAGTAATTTCAAAATAATTCAAGGAAGTTAAGTTACTTACTTCATTGTTGAAGCCCATTAAAATGTAGTTTGCTTCTTCTTTTCTTGATTCTTCTTTCCAAGCCTTCTTCTTCTTCTTTGGTCTCTTTCTCCGTTCAAGTTCATTTGTGTTTTTTAATTTTTGTTTAATGAACTTGTTAACATTCATTGTTATGTGTTCAATGTCCTCATTGTCCTCATCACTTGAGTCATCACTCAAGTGGAATTTCATAGTTCGGAGTTCAAAAACCTTCTTGTTCTTTAGAAGGTTGTTCATGTGTTCATCATGTTTATCATATTCATCATGTTCCATTTCATAGGTCTTTAAGGACCCAATGAGTTCATCAATAGAATAATTATGTAGATCCTTTGATTCTTGAATCGCCATTATTTTAGGATCCCACTATTTTGAAAGGGATCTTAAGATCTTGTTAGTGAGTTCAAAATCCGAAAAACTTTTACCAAGACTTTTCAAGCTATTGACGACATCCGTGAAGCGGGTGTACATGTCGTCGATAGATTCGCTTGGTGTCATTTGGAAGAGCTCAAAATCATGCAACAAGAGGTTTACTTTTGAGTCTTTAACTCTACTAGTTCCCTCATACGTGATTTCAAGAGTTCGCCAAATGTCAAAAGCCGTTTCACATGTAGAAATCCGGTTGAACTCATTTTTGTCTAAAGCGCAAAATAAGGCATTCATAGCCTTTGCGTTTAAAGAAAATAACCTTTTCTCCAAATCCGACCATTCGTTCATCGGTTTAGAGAAAGGTTGAAAGCCATTTTCGATGATGTTCCACAAATCCAAGTTCATTGAAAGCATGAAAACTCTCATTCGAGTTTTCCAATATGTGTAGTCCGAACCGTTAAAAAACGGTGGACGAAAAACCGAAAAGCCCTCTTGAAAACTATTTAGAGCCATTTCTCACGGGTGTAAATCCGAAAGAGAAAGAACGTGGCTCTGATACCAATTGTTAGGGATCGAGCGGCACTAAGAGGGGGGGGTGAATTAGTGCAGCGGATTAAAAGCGTACTCTTGAAACCGATTTTGCAAAAACACACGTTCGTAGGAAGATCTCGATTTGGCGAAAGAGAACTTGAAAGTAATTGCTTGCGTAAAGGAAATAACTATGAACTAAATAACTTGCAGCAAAGTAAAGAAATGCTTCAAGAATGTAAACACTCACACATTCATGGACACAAAGATGTATAGTGGTTCGGTCAAATGACCTACATCCACTCTTGAAGCCTTTACGATGAGGCTCCGCTCTTCCACTAGCAATTCCTTTGAAGGAAGGATCAAACATCCCTTTACAACCCTTTACAAGATGTTCACACTTGTACAAGATCTCTCAAGAAAAGGAAGAAAGTGAACACTAGCAAAACAAGACTTTTCAAAACTCTTCACAAGCTCAAGACTTAGAATTTTTTTGCTCAAAGGGTTTCCCTTTTCACCAATTTTGCAGGAAAGGGAGGGAGTATTTATAGATCCAAAGTGGATTCAAAATTGGGCTCCAAATTTTCAAATAAATTTAGAGTTCAATGTTTATTCCCTGCAGTGATTATCGAGAGGTGGTGCCACCACCGCCACATGCGTTGTTGGCCCGGCGTGGCGGTGCACTTTGCCTTCTGCCAGCGCGCGCCACCTGATGCATGACTCTGATAACAGCTCTGCGTAAGTGGTTTGGGTTATCTAATCTAATCAAGGCTCCTGTGATGCACATGCTCATAGTAGAGATTAGGGGCGGTATTATCGCGAGCGGCCCAAAGGTTCCCACGCCTGCTTTCTGACAGCTTGCTACAACGGCTTGCTCTGCGATGGCCAGAGACTCTGATGCATACTACGTTAGCATGCACGTAGCTAGTTCGATTTGGGCCAACACAGAGGCATGCCATGCTGCATGCTACGCTACATGCTACAGCAGTGGATGTGCACGTAGCTGGAAACTGGGCTTTTGGGCCAAAATTTTGGCCCAAACTCATCCTAATCAAGGCCCTATGGGCCCCCACTTTGGGTTATCTAATCCTAACCCAAAATATGTGCTAACTACGAATTTTAAAGACGTTTCCTAAGCTATTACAAAGTCCGCAAGTCAAGTCTTCTTCCGTCGAGCTTTCGGCGAACTTCCGGCGGTCTTCCGACGATCCCTCGGAAACCATCCTGCGGACTCCCGGCAAGCTCTCGGACTCCACGATGATTTTGGCGAGTTCCCCCGAGCTTCTTTGGCAAGCTTCGATCTTTCTTGTCAAGCTCCGCGAACTTCCGACGAACCTCCCGGCGAGCTTCCGAAAACCCTTCGGCAAGCTCCCTACTTGTTCTCGGCCAGTTCCGGCAGCACTCCCAATGAATCTTCAGGCTTCCGTCAAACTCTTGAACTCCCAACGATCCATCGCACTTGACTTCGGCCCTTGATTTCGCTTTACGTCTTCATCCCTTTCGTAGTTACTCCTGCACAAACAAACTCGATATCCATGGCGCAACTCCGCACTTCATGGCCCGATGCCCGACGTACGAAGCCTCCTGCCGATAGTCGACCGAACCTCTGGTTCGACACCCAATATCCTGATCGATAGTAGACCTGCGTAACTCAACACGCAGTTAGACAACAAATCACACTCAATTAGTTTCATCATCAAAATCCGAGATTCAACAATCCTACCTTTCCTTGGCTATCATTTCCTCAAGATTATCTCCTCGATAAGTCATCTCCTCGATCCTCCAATTGTCAGGCTTGGTGAGGAACGAGGGAAGAGAAGTCCCCTTATATAGGAGAAGATAAGATCTCCGCAAAAGGTAAGTAAATATTTAATTTTATATTAAATTTATTTTTAGTTTACTTTCACACACAAAGATAGAAACATAATATTCATTTATAATGGTTCATATTTAAAAATGAAATGTATACTATTTACTTCCTAAAAATCATATCACTTATTAGGAAATAAATCAATTAATAATCTAATTGATTAGTAAGATTCCTAACTTATCCATGTGATTAAGGAAATCAAATTTAATTATTTCCTTAACTATAATACACAAACATGAAAGTTAATAATAAAGCAATATATTATTTATAATAATTAATTTATGTTAAGAGAAAAATAATCGATGATTACAACTTTGGTTTCACCAAAAAACATGATGGCCATAAAGTTTGCGCAAAGTCGACGTTTGATCAGTTTTTTTGCACCATTTTGAAAATTCAAAATATTGAACATTCCTAACATATTAGGCCCATGGAATTTGTATAACCATGGTTTCGTCAACAATCATGATGGTCATAAAGTTTATGCAAAGTCGATGTTTGATCGATTTATTATGCACCATCTCAAAAATTGACCAATCCCATCTTATTAGGCCTAGGGCATTGGTATAACCTTGGTTTCGCCAAAAAATGCGATAGTTATAAAGCTTGTGCAAAGTCGATGTTTGATCGATTTTCTATGCATTATCTCGAAAATTCAAAATATTAACCATTCTCAGCCTATTAGTCCAGGGAAGTTATATAATCTTGATTTTGTCATAAAAACATGACGGTCATAAAGTTTGCGCAAAGTTGATGTTTGATCCGTATTTTGTGCACTATCATGAAAATTTAAAATATTGACCATTCCCAATATATTAGGCCTAGGGAAGTTGTAAACCTTTGTTTCACAAAAAAATGCGACGGTTATAAAATTTATACAAAGTCGATATTTGATCAATTTTTTGCACACCATCTTGAAAATTCAACATATGGACCATTCCCAACTTATTAGTCCTAAGGAAGTTATATAACCTTGGTTTCATCAAAAAATGTGACGGTCATAAAGTTTGCGTAAAGTCAATGTTTGATCGGCTTTTTTCGCACTATCTCAAAAATTTAAAATATTGACCATTCCGAACTTATTAGGCCTAGTACATTTGTATAATTGCAAAAAGATATGATGGTCATAAAGTTTGCGCAAAGTCGATGTTTGATCAATTTTTTTCACACCATCTCGAAAATTCAAAATATTTAACATTTCCTACTTATTAGTCCTAGGAAAGTTGTATAACCTTGGTTTCGCCAAAAAAGGTGACGGTCATAATGTTTGCACAAAGTTGATGTTTGATCGATTTTTTACGCACCATCTCAAAAATTTAAAATATTAATCATTCCTAGCTTATTAGTCCTAGGGAAGTTGTATAACCTTGGTTTTGCCAAAAAAACGTGATGGTCATAAAGTTTGAGCAAAGTCGATGTTTGATCGATATTTTGTAAACCATCACGAAAATTCAAAATATTGACCATTCCTAACATATTAGGCATATGAAAGTTGTATAACATTGGTTTCGTAAAAAAACATGACTGGTATAAAGTTTGCACAAAGTCGATGTTTGATCAGTTTTTATGTACTCTTGAAAATTCAAAATATTGACCGTTCGCAACTTATTAGCCCCTGGGAAGTTGTATAACCTAGGTTTTGCTAAAAAAACCTGACGGTCATAAAGTTGGAGCAAATTTGATGATTCATCGATTTTTTGCACACCGTCATGAAAAATTCAAAATATTGACCATTCCCAATATATTAGGCCTTGGGAAGTTGTATAACCTTGGTTTCATAAAAAAACATGATGGTCATAAAGTTTGCACAAAGTTGATGTTGGATTAGTTTTTTGCGCACCGTCTCAAAAATTAAAAATATTAAATATTTCCAACTTATTAGGCTCAGGAAAGTTGTATAACCCTGGGTTCGTAAAAAAACGTGAAGGTTATAAAGTTTGTGCAAATTTGATGTTTGATTGGTTTTTTACGCACCATCTCGGAAATTAAAAATATTGACCATTCCCAACCTATTAGGCCCATGAAAGTTGAATAACCTTGGTTTCGCCAAAAAATGTGATAGTCATAGTTGATGTTTGATCGATTTTTTTCGCACCTTCTCGAAAATTCAAAATATTGACCATTCTCAAACATATTAGGCATAGAAAAGTTGTATAAACTTGGTTTTGCCAAAAAATGTGACGGTCATAAAGTTTACGTAAGTTTGATGTTTGATCGGTTTTTTGTGCATCATCTCAAAAATTTAAAATATTGGTCATTCCCAACTTATTAGTCCTAGGGAAGTTGTATAACCATGGTATCACCAAAAATGTGATAGTAAAAAAGTATGCACAAAGTCGATGTTTGATCAGTTTTTTGCACACCATCTCAAAAATTCAAAATATTAGTCATTCCCAACTTATTATGCCGAAGGAAGTTGTATGACCTTGGTTTCGCCGAATAACATGACGGTCATAAAAGTTTACGCAAAGCCGATGTTTGATCCGTCTTTTGCGCACCTTACCGAAAATTCATAATATGGACCATTCCCAACATATTAGGTATGGTGAAGTTGTATAACATTGGTTTTACAAAAAAACATGACAGTTAAAGTTTGCACAAAGTTGATGTTTGATCAGTTTTTTATGTACCATCTCGAAAATTTAAAATATTGACCATTCCCTGCTTATTAGGCCTTGGGAAGTTGTATAACCTAGGTTTTGCCAAAAAAAACCTGATGGTCATAAAGTTTGAGCCAATTTGATGTTTCATCGATTTTTTATGCACCGTCATGGAAAATTTAAAATATTGACTATTCCCAATATATTAGGCATTGGGAAGTTGTATAAACTTGGTTTTGCAAAAAAATATGATGGTCATAAAGTTTGTACAAAGTCAATGTTGGATCAGTTTTTTGTGCACCATCTCAAAAATTCAAAATATTGACCATTCCCAACTTATTAGGCCCACGGAAGTTGTATAACCATGGTTTCGCCAAAAAATGTGACAATCATAAAATTTACGCAAAGTCAATGTTTGATCAGTTTTTTGAGCACCGTCTCAAAAATTAAAAATATTGAACATTCCTAACTTATTAGGCTTAGGGAAGTTGTATAACCTTGGGTTCATAAAAAAATGTGAAAGTCATAAAGTTTGCACAAATTTGATGTTTGATCGGGTTTTTACGCACCAGCTCAAAAATTAAAAATATTGACCATTCCCAACCTATTAAGCCTAGGTAAGTTGAATAACCTTAGTTTCGCCAAAACACATGATGGTCATAAAGTTGGTGCAACGTCAATGTTTGATCGATTTTTCTCGCACCATCTCGAAAATTCAAAATATTGATCATTCCCAACATATTAGGCCTAGGAAAGTTGTATAAACTTGGTTTTGCCAAAAAAACGTTGTGGTCATAAAGTTTGCACAATAGTTGATGTTTGATCGGTTTTTTGTACACCATCTCAAAAATTTAAAATATTGGTTATTCCCAACTTGTTAGTCCCAGGGAAGTTGTATATCCATTGTATCATCAAAAAATGAGACAGTCAAAAAGTATGCATAAAGTCGATGTTTGATCAGTTTTTTGCACACCGTCTTGAAAATTCAAAATATTGGTCATTCCCAACTTATTAGGCCGAAGGAAGTTGTATGACCTTAGTTTCGTCGAAAAACGTGACGGTCATAAAAGTTTGTGTAAAGTCGATGTTTGATCAATCTTTTGCGCACCATACCGAAAATTTAAAATATTGACCATTCCCAACATATTAGGCATGGGGAAGTTGTATAACATTGGTTTTGCAAAAAAAATGACTGTCATAAAGTTTGCGCAAAGTCAATGTTTGAAATTTAAGCATTTGTAAGCTATGGATGAAGTGGATAAAAATAGAAATAAATAAAGGATTAAAAGGTAAGGATATTATGCGGGTGGAAACTGCTAAACCCAAGGATAAGAAGAAGGATGGTACTATTAAGTCGCACATACTTCCGTCTACCTAGGAATTTTTGATGAAGATATTTTATTGGAATGTTTATGGACTAAATAAACTTGAGAAATGTCGGGAGCTTAATAGAATAATCAAGTCTGCTACTTGTGATATTGTTATTCTTGTGGAAACAAAAATTAAACCATCTCGGATTTGTGTTCAAAGAAATTTAATATCTTCAAGTGGATCCAGAGCAGTTGGACATGAGATAGATCGGGCTCGCAGAGACGTTCCTTATGCACATGGTAGGCCCTTCTTGCCAAACTACCCATAATGGATAATATGAAGCGAAAAGGTATATATCTTGTTAACTGATGCTCTCTTTGTATGCAATAGGAAGAAAGCATTGATCATCTCTATTTTGCTTGCGACTACACTAATTGGGTATGGATGAAGATTCTGAAAAGATTTGAACTACATAGGCTACCAATGCCAAACTTACATTAAGAACTAGAACAGCTGCAGCAAAGCTTCTCAAAAAAATGACTTCTTACACAACTAGCAAAGCTTACCTTCAGATGTACTATTTGGTGGATTTGGAAGGAGAGGTGTAGCAGAATCTTTGAGGGTCACAACATACACAATGCTCACCTTTTGCTCAAGATACTTAGCGACTCAAGATCATCTAAGGAGCAAGATTTGGAAATGAAGTATTCAACACGTAGAGAAAAAGAGATCTTTATCAGATTTAATTTTATAATTCATTAATGCTTTATAGAATGAGGTTGCTATATTGTGTGCTTCTATGCTTCAACAATGTGATGTATTTACAAGTCGTTCAGAAATAATTGGTTATTGCATTTAGTAAAGCGTCATAGTCTACAACATGTGTAGTCATGACTACTTTTCTGTTTAACTTCTCTTGGAGATGAGTTTGGTGGAGTGAGACCATTCCATCTTTTTGAGGTAGGGTGCTCTCCTAGACTACTTTAAGAGATCTTAGGTTATAGTCTACGACTTGTGTAGACAAAGCTACTTTGTACAAACTTCATACTAAATGTAATTATATTTACTTACCAAAAAAAAAAGAAACTCACAAATCTAGGAATAGTCCTAGAGGATAACTTGTGTGTGGATTTTGTGCTTCAGTCCCTACTAGATTCCGTTTCTTAGTTCATATTAAATTTTAATATGAACAAACTTGAGGTGACCCTCCCAGAGCTCCTCAATATGTTGAGAGAAGCAGAGAGCACCATCAAGAAAGAGAAGCCAGTTCTCTATGCTGGTGAGACCAGAAAGCAAAAGAAGGTTGAGAAGTCCCTTAAGAAGGGCAAGGGCAAAATGGGTAAGGTAAAGGTTACTAAGAAAAACCCAACAAAGGACAAAGGCCAATGCTTCCACTATGACAAAGATAGGCACTGGAAGTGGAACTACAAAGAGTACCTTACAGAGAGGGCAAAACAGAAGCTTGGAGAAGCTTTAGGTACTTTCATGAATAGCCTATATTTGTCAAAATTTTATGATAACACATGGGTATTGGATACCGGGAGTGCTTATCATATCTGCAATTTGTTGCAGGTTCTGGCAGAACCTAGAAGATTGAACAGAGGTGAGATGGACCTTAAGATGGGCAATGGAGCAAAGGTTACTGTAGTGGCTATTGGCAAGGTCACATTACATCTGCTTGTGTGATGTTGGCAGGACCTAGAAGATTGAATAAAAACTTCTTTAGATTAGCATAAAGTTTTTGTTGTCTCAAAATAAGAAAAATCTTTTTGAGATGATTTATATGCTCCTCTTCACTCTTACTGTATACTAATATGTTATCAAAATAAACCACAACAAAAGTCCCAATGCATGGCTTAAGTATATGATTCATAAATCTCATGAAAGTACTAGGAGCATTAGATAGCCCAAATGACATAACCAACCATTTAGATAATCCTTCCCTAGTTTTAAATGCTATTTTTCACTCATCTCCAGGCCTCATTCTTATTTGGTGATAATCACTTCTCAAATCAATTTTAGAGAAAATAGAAGCACCACACAATTGGTCAAGTAAATCATCTAACCTTGAAATGAGAAAACGATAGTCAATTGTGGTTTTGTTGATGGCGCGGCTGTCTACACATATTTTCAAGAATTATCTTTTTTAGGCACCAACAAAGCTGGAACCGCACAAGGACTCATACTCTCCTGAATTAATCCCTTTTCCACCAACTCATTCACTTGCCTTTGAAGTTCTTCATACTCCTTAGGACTCATTCTGTAGGCTGCCTTATTAGGTAAAATAGCCCCCGGAATAAGATCAATGTGTTGCTGATTATCTTTTAGAGGTGGAAGGCCATGTGGAATCTCTTCTGGTACAACATCTTGAAACTCCTCCAAAATTGATTTCATGATTGTCGATGTCTCCTTATGTTGTTCATTTTCCTCTACAACTAATAAAGCCAGAATATGACCACCTCTTTCTAATTCATCCTTACATTCACCATAGGACATGAAAGCGCTAACTTCCTTCTTTTGTGTACTGATTTCAGGAGGTTGCAATGGAGCTAAAATAATCTTTTTCTCATTCACATTAAAAGAATATATATGTTTGTAGCCATCATACAACACCCTCCTATCATAATGCCAAGGTTTACCCAATAATAAATGACAAGCATCAATAGGAGCAACATTACATCATACTTGCCAATAGAAAATGGAACTAAACATCTTTTAGTTACCTTGATATCATTCCCTTTTTGCAGCCAACATAATTGATAAGGATGTGGATGAGGGATTGTGTCTAACTTCAACTTCTACACCATCTCTAAAGATACCACATTCTCAAAGCTGCCACTATCGATAATCACCGAACACACCTTGTCATGAGAAGTGCATTTAGTATGAAACACGTTCTTTCTCACCCAACTTTCATCCTCAGCCATATAGGACACTTGTAAATTACGTTGTAGCACAATAGACAAGCCATGATCAATATAAGTAACCTCTTTCTCATCATCATCATCATATTTTGGTTTATCCTCGGCTTCATTTTCTTCTTCATCACTATGATCTTCAACCAACGTAACAATCCTCTTATTTGGACAATCTGAAGCAATATGCCCAAAACCATGATATTTAAAGCATTTTTGACCACTTGGCGTAGACAAATTATGTGTTTGTTTGCTACCAACAGATCCTTCACCCTTGTCTTGCACCTTTGAGACAACCTTGCTTTGGACAATAGACTTAGAATTTTCTCCTTTTGTATAGTCTTCTTTTAACCCGTACCGAGAACTCTTTTCAAACTTTTGTTGCTTTTTAACTTTTAAAACTAACTTACTCACATTATTTAATGACCAATATGGCTGTAGTTGAACAACTTTAGCAATCTCATATTTCAAACCTCCCAAATATCTTACAATAGTTTGCTCTTCTTATTCCATAAGCTCTCCTTTTAACATGAGGTTATCAAACTCTGTTGTGTACTCTTCCACACTAAGATCTTTTTGCTTGAAATCATTGATTTTGAGAAAGATCTCTTGTCTATAATTGTCAGGTAAGTATTTTCTCTTCAGCTCACTTTTCATTTTCTCCCATGTCACAATTTTACTCTTTCCCTCCCATTCTCTTTGCTTCTTCAGATTTTCCCACCAAAAAGATGCATTTCGTTTGAGTTTAAGCATCACAAGTTTTACCTTCTTTTGTTTAGGTGGTTCATGTAAATCAAAAATTCTTTCTACTATATTAAGCTAATCAATAAAGTCATTAACATTAATTTTGCCTTCAAACTCTGGAATATCTAATCTTGGGTTGTATTTGTTCAGCCATTCATCTTTGACTACATGCCTTGCCCGAAATCTTCTCGACTCCCAAGAGTGAGGAGGTGTATCATCATTAGAACTAAACTATTGGACATCATTTTCATGCTGGTCATTTCTATTTCGAAGTTCTTCGATGATTTCATTCTTCTCTTGTATACTATTCAGCAATCTGCATAGCTGTAGCTTCAATGATTCAACATCATCTTCGTGGATGCTACCTTTAACAGTAATATCTTTTCCATTCCGTCGTGCCATGATCTCTAGCCTTTAACTCTGATACTAAACTGATATGGTGGGGCGATACAGAATGGGTTTTGAGAGAAGAAAAGTCGAGAGAATAACAATATGCGCAGGAATAAAAGTTCTTTCGGATAGAAAAAGAATAATCTCATGAAAATACTTAAACACAATCATAAAATAGTTTACCACCAGGTTCAAAATCATATAGGGATATAGAAAAACTTCACCACCCCAGAGAAAATGAAACGAGGATACAAAATTAAACAAAGAGACTCACCACTCTAGGACGCATCCAAGAGATACAAAGTTTTCTAGAGCACTCCAAGAGAGCTTCAGCTAATATCTTCAGTTTCTAAAAACCTCCTTTAACCCAAAACACCAAAATAAATAGTTGTGCATGAAACAACCCTTCATGCATAGGAAATTTCGAGATAAATGCTTTACAGTTGTTAACCACCTTCATTAATATGTTTCTTAGTCATGAAGGAAAGTGCATTAAACCAGCCTTGACTTAGTGTAAAGAAGATGCTTATGAGCTGTCATAGTTGAACATGTTGAATGGAAGACTAAGGCAACATTGTGGGCTAAAAATTTATCATAGCTTCAGCAAGATCAACATGAGTAGATTATAGCAAGTTAGGCACTCCTGTGTCAATATTTTTTTTACAAAACCTAGGTTATACAACTTCATTGGGCCTAATAAGTTGGGAATGGTCAATATTTTGAATTTTCAAGTAGATGCGAAAAAAAATCGATCAAACATCGACAATGGGCAAACTTTATGAGTGTCACGTTTTTTGGCGAAACCAAGGTTATTCAACTACCCTATGCTTAATAAATTGTAAAGGGTCAATATTTTAAATTTTTGAGACGGTGCGTAAAAAACCAATCAAACATCGACTTAGCACAATCTTTATGGCTATCACATTTTTTTGGCGAAACCTAGGTTATACAACTTCCCTAGGCCTAATAAGTTAGGAATGGTCAATATTTTAAATTTTTGAGATGGTGCCAAAAAAATCGATCAAATATCGTCTTTGTGAAAACTTTATGACCGTTAAGTTTTTTTTTTTGGCAAAACCAAGATTTTACAACTTCCCTAGGCATTATGAGTTTGCAATTGTCAATATTTTGAATTTTTAAGATTATGCGAAAAAAATCGATCAAACATCGACTTTGCGCAAACTTTATAACAGTTACGTTTTTTTGGTGAAACTAAGGTTATTCAACTTCCCTAGGCCTAATAAGTTGAGAGTGGTTAATATTTTAAATTTTTAAGATGGTGCAAAAATAATCGATCAATCATTGACTTTGTGTAAATTTTATGACCGTTACATTTTTTGGTGAATCCATGGTTATTCAACTTTCATAGGCCTAATATGTTGGGAATGGTCAATATTTTAAAATTTTGAGATGGTGCAAAAAAATCGAACAAACATCGACTTTGCGCAAACATTATGACCATCATGTTTTTTTGGTGAAACCAAAGTTATACAACTTCCCTAGGCCTAATAAGTTGGGAATGGTCAATATTTTAAATTTTTGAGATGGTGTGAAAAAAACCGATCAAACATGGTTTGGGCAAACTTTCTTGGGAATGGTTACATTTTTTGGTGAAACCAAGGTTATACAACTTCCCTGGGCCTTATAATTTTGGAATTGTTAATATTTTAAATTTTCAAGATGGTGTGAAAAAAATCAATCAAATCTCAACTTTGCGTAAATTTTCTAACTGTTACATTTTTTGTCGAAACTAAGGTTATTCAACTTCCCTATGCCTAATAAATTGGGAATAGTCAATATTTTGGTTTTTTGAGATGGTGCAAAATAAACTGATCAAACATCGACTTCGTGCAAACTTTATGACCGTCACATGTTTTGGTGAAACCAAGGTTATTCAACTTCCCTAGGCCTAATAAGTTGGAAATGGTCAATATTTTGAATTTTTAAGTTGGTGCAAAAAAAATCGATCAAATATCGACATTGCTCAAACTTTATGACCGACACATTTTTTGGTGAAACCAAGGTTATTTAACTTTTCTAGGCCTAATAAGTTGGGAATGATCAATATTTTGAATTTTCAAGATAGTATGAAAAAAATTGATCAATGATTGACTTTGGGCAAACTTTATGACCATCACGCTTTTTGGCGAAACCAAGGTTATTCAACTTCCCTCGGAATAATAAGTTGGGAATGGCCAATATTTTGAATTTTTCAGATGGTGTGAAAAAAATTAATCAAACATCAACTTTGCGCAAACATTATGACCGTCATGTTTTGGCAAAACTAGAGTTATACAACTTCCCTAGTCCTAATAAGTTGGGAATGGTCAATATTTTATATTTTTGAGATGGTGCAAAAAAAATCGATCAAATATCGACATTGTGCAAACTTTATGACCATCATGTTTTTTTAAGCAAAACCATGGTTATGCAACTTCCCTCGGCCTTATAAGTTTGGAATGGTCAATATTTTAAATTTTCTAGATGGTGCGAAAAAAATCGATCAATTATCGATTTTGCGCTAACTTTATGACCGTCATGTTTTTCGATGAAATGCAAAGAGGCAAATGTTAGGTATCAATTTTTGTATGCCTTAAAGCAGGAGGAAAGTTTTGCAAAACAGAAGTCCCGACAACATTGGTTTACTCTAGGGGATTCCAATACTAAGTTTTTCTATACTGCCATTGCTACTAGAAGGACTATTAATTGCATCAGGAAATACAAAGACAATGACAATAATCTTATTGAGAATTTAGATGTAGCTAAAATACACACTGAATAATTTTTTTATTCTTTACTCAATCAAGAGGAGTAGCCTAATAATATTCATGTGGAGCCTACTAGAAAGCTTGATTCAGATGCCATCGCGATCCTCAATGCTCCAATTACAGATGAAGAAATTACGACAATTGTCTTTAAGTCACCGAAGCACAAAAGCCTATCAAATTTTACCAAATTATATGGCCTATCATTAGTAATGATGTGATTAAAGCTTGACATAATTTTTTCTCTTCAAGTCGTATTCTTAATGAGATAAATTGTACTTTTATTTCTTTAGTTTCCAAGAATGCAAGGGCTGATTCACTAGAACACTATCGGAATATTTCATTATGTAACTTTATTTACAGATCATCTTAAGCTGCTTGTAGATCGAATGCAAAAGATTGTGCACAAGATCATTAGTCCTACTTAGGCTCTTTCATTAAAGGGAGAAGTATATATCACAATGTTCTTCATGCTAATGACTTGGTCAAGGATCTACACTCCAAATCAAGAGGGTCAAAAATCTGTTTTAAAGCTGACTTACAAAAAGCATTTGATTCAGTTAATAGACACTTTATCTATAAGATGTCCTCGGTATGAACTTCCCTCAATAATTGGTTAATTGGATTTAATGCTGTTTGGAAACTCCAAAATTTTTGATTCTCTTCAATGGTTCACCTATTGGCTTTTTTGAGAGCACGAACGGTATCCAACAATGTGATCCACTTTCTTCTTATCTTTTTACAATTGTAATGGAAGGACTAAGCAGTATGTTAGAAGAGGTAGTCTCTAATGGTAGCATTAAGGTACCTCATGTTGGTTCTATTCATATATCCCATATAACTTTTGCAGATGATCTTAATATATTTCTTCACAATGACTCTACTTCAATGAGAAATCTAGCTACTATTCTGAATGACTTTAGTCTGATTTCTAGCCATTTGCTAAATCATGCAAAAAGTAAAGTCTATATGGGTCCTTGCATTAAAGATAAAGATTTTTAACACAAATTTTAGGGGTAAGCGAGGGAAGTATACCAGTTCCATATTTGGGTCTCCCACTCATATCCACTAGCATTCACAAAACCCACTATCAGGTTATCTTGCAAAAAATAAAAATTACAATTTTCTCTAGAAAACTAGACTTCTTTCCAAAGCAAAACGACGTGAACTCATCCAATTTATGTTCTCTTACTCTATTTATTGGTCTAATGCATTTCTTTTGCATGTTGGACTTCATTAGGATATTGAATGACTATTTAAGAACTTCTTCTGGAATGGCATGGATGGTAAGGCAATACATATGATAAATTGGGATAGCACCTATCCAGGAATTAATTTGGGAAGTTTCAGTAAAAACATATCATTCTACTACTTGGAAAGGAATTTTGAAAGCAAGGAGTTGGCTAATCAAACATATTTCTTATGCAATCTCTTTTGGGACCAATATTAATATGTGGTATGATCCTTGGATGAATGGGAAAAGTATATTCCAATTGTATGGTTATAGAGTATGAAGAGATCTTAGAGCCCTTAAAGATTGAAAGGTTTCTAAATTCATTTCTAATAGTGCTTGGTGTCTTCCCAATCCTACTTCTCCTGACATGCTATCACTTTGGCCGACCATTACAGCTCTTCCAATCAGGACTAACTCTTCAGATATACTTATTTGGCTTCATGACAATGGTAAATTTAGCGCTATATCTGCATGAAATCAAATCAAAAAAAGAAACAATAAGTGGATCCCAAGCAGTTGGACATGGGATAGACCAGGCTCACAGAGACATTCCTTATGCACATGGAAGGCCCTTCTTGCCAAACTACCTACAATACATAATATTATGATCAACTTGCTGGTTCATATCACGTTTTTTGGAGTAACCAAGGTTATACAACTTCCATGGGCCTAATATGTTGAGAATGGTCAATATTTTAAAATTTTGAGACGGTGCATAAAAAATCGATCAAACATCGACTTTGCGAAAACTTTATGACCGTCACATTCTTTTGACGAAACCAATGTTATACAACTTTCCTAGGTCTAATAAGTTGGGAATGGTCAATATTTTGAATATTCAAGACTGCAAAAAAAATCGATCGCACATCGACTTTGCACAAACTTTATGAACATCATGTTTTTTGGTGAAACCAATGTTATTCCACTTCCCTAGGCCTAATATGTGAGGAATGGTAAATATTTTGAATTTTTCAGATGACGCTAAAAAAAGGGATCAAATATTGGCTTTGCAAAAACTTTATACCCATCACGGTTTTTAGCAAAACCAAGTTATACAACTTACTTGGGCCTAATAAGTTGCGAATAGTCAATAATTTTAATTTTCGAGACGGTGCACAAAAAATCGATCAAACATCAACTTTCCTCAATCTTATTTTTTGGCGAAACCAAGGTTATACAACTTCCCTAGGCCTAATAAGTTGGGAATGGTAAATATTTTGAATTTTTAAGATGGTACCAAATATAACCGGTCAAACATCGACTTTGTGTAAAATTTATGACCGTCAAGTTTTTTGGTGAAACAAAGTTTATTCAACTTCCCTAGGCCTAACAAGTTCGGAATGGTAAATATTTTGAATTTTCGAGATGGTACCAAATATAACCAGTCAAAGATCGACTTTATGTAAAATTTATGACCGTCAAGTTTTTTTGGTAAGTAAATGTAAGTAGATTTAGTATAAAGTTGGTATAAATTAGCTTTGTCTACACAAGCCATAGACTGAAGCCTGAGATCTCTTAGAGCAGTCTAGGAGAATGCATCCCACCTCAGAAAGGTGGAATGGTCTCACTCCACCAGACTCATCTCCGAGAGTAGTTAAACAGAAATCATGACTACACATGTTGTAGACTATGATGCTATATCATAGGTAACAAATAGCAAAATGTAATAACCAACTATTCCAGGACGACCTGTGAATATATCACAATTTTGAAGCAAGGAATCAGACAATACAAAGGAAGCATTAAAGAATTGTAAAATTGAATCTGAGGAAGATCTCTTTTTCTCTACTTGTTAAATGCCTCATTTCCAAATCCTACTCCATACATGATTGTGATTCGCTAAGTATCTCAAGCAGAATGTGAGTAATTGTGTGTGTTGTGACCCTCAAAGATTCTGCTACACCTCTCCTTCAAAATCCACCAAATAGTACATCTGAAGATAAGCTTTGCCAGTTGTGTAAGAAGCCCTTTTCTTGTGAAGTTTTGCTGCAGCTGTTCTAGTTCTTGATGCAAGTTTGGCATTGGTAGCCTATGTATTTCAAATCTTTTCAGAATCTCCATCCATACCCAATTAGTGTAGTCACAAGCAAAATAGAGATGATATATACTTTCTTCCTGTTGCATATAAAGAGAGCATCGGTTAACAAGATATATACCTTTTCACTTCATATTGTCTATTGTGGGTAGTTTGGAAAGAAGGGCCTGCCATGTGCATAAGGAATGTCTTTGTGAGCCCGGTCTATCCCATGTCCAACTGCTCGGGATCCACTTGTTATTTCATTTGTCTGATTTGATTCCATGCAGATGTAGCACTAAACTTTCCATTGTCATGAAGCCAATTAAGCATATCTGGTGAGTTATTCTTGATTGGAAGAGCTATAATAGTCAGCCAAAGTGATAGCATATCAGGAGAAATAGGATTAGGAAGACACTAGGTGCCATTTACAATGAACTCAGAAACCTTCAAATCTTTAGGGGCCTAAAGATCTCTTCGTACTTGATCACCATATAATTGAAATATACTTTTTCCATTCACCCAAGGATCATATCACATATTAATTCTGGTCCCAAAAGAGATTGCATAAGAAATGTGATTGATCAGCTAGTTTCTTGCCTTCTAAATTCCTTTTCAAGCAGCAGAATAATATGTTCTTATTGAAACTTCTCAGATTGATTCCTTAGATAGGTACCTAGAAGAAACCCATTGTGACCATAAAGAATTATTTTGCAAAAGATCCCATAATTTCTATACCAAACAAGCTTTATTTCAATATCTCAGATTTCGCAAATTCGGCCTCCCCTCATCTTTTGGTCTACAAATGCTATCCCAATTGACCATATGCATTGCCTTTCCATCCGTATCATTCTAGAAAAAGTTCTTCAATAGCCGTTCAATATCCTGAAGAAGTTCAACAGGTAGAAGAAATGCATTAGACCAATAAATAGAGTAAGAAAATAACACAGATCGGATGAGTTCAAGTCATCCTGCTTTGGAAAGAAGTCTAGTTTTTCAGGAGGAAATTCTATTCTTTATTTTTTGCAGGATAGGCTGACAGTAAATTTTATGAATGCCAGTGGATATGAGAGACCCAAATAAGGAACTGGTAGACTTCCCTCGCTAACCCCTAGAGTTTGTATAATAAAGTCTTTATCTTCAATGCAAGAACCCATATAGACTTTACTTTTTGCATGATTTAGTTGAAGGCCAGAAACCAAACCAAAATCTTTCAGAATAGTAGCCAAATTCCTCACTGAAGTAGTGTCATTACGAAGAAAGATAATAAGATCATCTGCAAATGTTATGTGGGATATATGAATAGAACCAGCATGGGGTACCTTAATGCTGCCATTAGAGACTGTCTTTTCTAACATACAGCTGATTCCTTCCATGACAATTGTAAAAAGATATGGAGAGAGTGGATCTCCTTGTCGAATGCCATTCGTACTCCCAAAGAAGCCAACGAGGGAACCATTGAACAGAACTAAAAATTTTGGAGTTTCCAAGCAGCACTAAATCCAATTATAACCTATTGTTGAGGGAAGTTCATACTGAGGTCACCCTTTCCTCTATTCCTCTTCTAGAGAAGAGAGGGGGAGGAGATCGAGGGCAGCGTTCTCACCTCGGCCAACTGTAGGAGTTGGGGCTACGGACCCCACAGGCGCCTTGGCCCAGGCGGCGGCGGGGCTATCTTCGACCCTCGGCCGCGGTGTAAGGCGATCGGGGCTCACTACTGCAATCAGGACCGAGCCTCTGCTCCACCCCCTTTGTTCCTCTTCTGGAACAGAGAAGCGGCGATGGGCGGGCACAGGCTAAGCACTGCTTGCTTGGGAGATCAAGGGCTGTGCTTCTCAAGATATTTCTGCCTTCTTCTTGAACAGAAGGGGCGGTTTCCTGGCGGGCGAGGGTGCTGCTGCAGCGACTCCCTAGGGCATCGGAGAGCTATTGGGCAGCGGTGGTGGCGTCCCTGTTCTGCACAGTGAGTAAGAAAGGGAGGTGTGGTCTCACTGCTGCGCTCCTTCCTTTGCCTCTCTCTACTGCTGCACGAAGAAGAACAGAGGAGGCGACGATCGCTGCTCCCTCTCTACTATTCTCCGCCAGGCGACGGCTGCTGGGTAGCCCCTATTCTGCCCTCCTCTTGTTGGGGCAGCGTGCTGAAAGGATCTAAAAGGCACTAAGAGGGGGGGGGGGGTGAATTAGTGCAGCGGATTAAAAATCGTATTCTTGAAACCGATTTTGCAAAAACACACGTTCGTAGGAAGATTTCGATTTGGCGAAAGAGAACTTGAAAGTAATTGCTTGCGTAAAGGAAATAACTATGAACTAAACAACTTGCAGCAAAGTAAAGAAATGCTTCAAGAATGTAAACACTCACACATTCATGGACACAAAGATGTATAGTGGTTCGGTCAAATGACCTACATCCACTCTTGAAGCCTTTACGATGAGGCTCCGCTCTTCCACTAGCAATTCCTTTGAAGAGGAAGGATCAAACACCCATTTTACAACCCTTAACAAGATGTTCACACTTGTACAAGATCTCTCAAGAAAAGGAAGAAGGTGAACACTAGCAAAAACAAGACTTTTCAACACACTTCAAAAGCTCAAGACTTAGAATTTTTTGCTCAAAAGGGTACCCTTTCAGTTGGGAAAGGGAGGGGTATTTATAGATCCAAAGTGGATTCAAAATTGGGCTCCAAATTCCAAATCAATTTGGAGTTCCAAGATCTGGTGGTCAGAGGCGGTGCCACCGCCTGTCAGGGGCGGTGCCACCGCTTGTCTCAATCTTGTTGACCGACGTACAGGGGCGGTGCCACCGCCCCAGGCAGGCGGTGCTACCGCTCCAGTCTGGTGACTGGGGCGGTGCCACCGCCCCAGCCAGGCGTTGGAACCGCCTGTTTGCGTACAGGGGCGGTGCTACCGCTCGCAGCGGTGCCACCGCTTTATGAACGGCGGTGCTGCCCCCCAGCGATGCCACCGCCCGGTGGCGGTTCAACCGCCTGCCTCATTCAGCCAAGGCCGAATGAGCCCTATTTGAGCCTCAACTTGGCTCGAGAGACCAGTTGGCCCCTCGAATTTAGGCAGGATTTTTCTTCAAATCCTTGCCTACTCATGTGCAAACTACGAACATAAAACATAACTCAGCGTGATTTGATCCGACCGCGCTTCAAGTCAATTTCGGCGAGCTTTACGGCGAGATTCCGACAACTTCGATGCTTCCCTCAGTTGCTTCGGTGGACTCGGCATACTCCGGATTGTATGGCGAGCTCAACGAGTCTTGGCTAGCTTCCGAATCATCTCGGTGAGTTCCACGAACCTTCGGCGATCTTTGAGAAGAACTTCCGAAAACGGCAAGTCCACGATTCGATCTTTGATGGTTCGGCAACACTTCCGAAAATCTCTCGGACTTAGATGAACTCTTGAACCCCAGCGGACTTGACCTCGGTAAATCACTTTATGTTTTCTTCCCATCGTAGTTATTCCTGCACACTTATCTCGACAAAGTGGATTAGCACAAATATTTCACCAATTGACTTCATCATCAAAATCCGAGATTCAACAATCTCCCCCTTTTTGATGATGACAATCAATTGGTGATGGAGTTACTCTTAACTCCCCCTATCTATATGCCATAAAG
Source organism: Musa troglodytarum (assembly GCA_023547065.1). Lineage (NCBI taxonomy): Eukaryota > Viridiplantae > Streptophyta > Magnoliopsida > Zingiberales > Musaceae > Musa > Musa troglodytarum. The sequence continues at coordinate 26,713,232 of CP097504.1, forward strand.
AAAAATTGCTTGAATTCAATTTTTGAATTCAACACAATAAAAATTAATCTTCATGATGACAAAGTTGATGTTGGACAATAAGATATCAAATAGGTATCAAAGATATCAATGAAGTATACATAGTTAAAAACATGATATCAAGAACCTAAATAAGCATTTTAACAAGCATGCATATAACTGTCATCATATGACAATACACATATTATTTCTCCCCCTTTGTCATCAACAAAAAGGAAACGAGGGATTCATATGTAACAATAAAGGATGGCCGAAAAATATCATAAATGTGGAAAAGGAAATCAATCAGAAAGCCGAAAATCATTTCACAGTGGCCAAGAAGATGTAATGAAGATAATGCAACATATATGTCAAGATGTAATGAAGATAATACAACATATATGTCAACATACAACATAAGTTTACATCGTTCAAAAAGAAATACAGCAAGCTACTCCTCAGGAGCAATGCCAAGATGCCTATACATATGATCGATCTTTAGGTTCATCTTCGACATATCCTTCAAAATTTCAAGTTGTCGCAGTTTTACTTCATTCAACTCTCTCATGATCGGATCGTCGGAAGATGGAGCGAGAAAATGTCAACGATGTAGCTGCAACAAAAGGATCGGAGGAGTAGATTCATTTCCCCTAAGGTGGTGTTTGGGATGGTCTACGGGTGGGGAAGTATATCACATCTCCTAGGTTGTCTAACCCCTATTCCATGTTCGAATGTACACCTAAGTCGCCTAAGTAGTTTAACATCAATGATATTAAATCTGTCCACTTGTATTGCTTCTTCATCTGGTGGAATGCAAATATTATGGGCATGCAGTAGTCTAGTTATTAAACCTCCATATGGTAACATTGATCCTTTAGAAAGGACCTCTATCATGTGCTGCCGGATTAGGTAACCAAAACAAAAATGTTGTCGGGTCATGATCTAGTATAAGGTACCTAACTCAGTGAAACTGATCTCATCATGATGAAACTGTTTAGGAATGACAATGCTTACTAGAATGTGATGCAAAATTTTAGAGTTAAAAGGTAGTAAATGTTCACAACTCTTAGGAATTATACCTAAATTTGGGTTTGCAAACACAGTTTCTAAAGCTTCTTAGTGGGTGGCACCAACTGTGTCCATATCCCATTTTCCTCTAAAATAGCACCCTAGCTCTTTTTCAACAATTCCAATCAATGAGCATATAGTATTATCACATATTTGAATCTCATTACCTAGAAGATAAGTTGACAAGCCATCATCATTCATAGTTAGATTAGCATAGAATAGTTTAACTAGCGTGGATAAAGAGGTTCATAATTTGCAAAATGGGTAAGGCCTCTAAGTCTGCAAACCACATGATAGGTTCTAGGTTCCCTAATTGATTCAAATCAACATATTTTCCTTTATGAATGGGTCTAGAACCAAATTCAGAAAATCTAAGGGAAGCTTCTTGTGATTTAAACAAGGAGTGGTCAAATGAATCTACCTCCATCCTTTTCCTTTGTCTCTTGATGTTCTTTTAGGAGCCATTTCTATTTAAAGGATTGAAAAATTAATCAATTGAAAGGATTGAACAATTAACCAATTGAAGAAAGGAATGAAACTAGACAATAAGAGAAATAATTCTGTTTTTACCTTAGATTATTCCCTTGAGATGTAGGAAGCTTGAATCAAAGTAAGCTCTCCTTCTTAGGCTTCTAGAGAGAAGAATTGATACCAAAATGAGGCTTGGGAGAGTTCAAAGGAGTTTAGAGAGGTGAGGAAGGTGTTGGGGCGGTTCTACCGAAAGGGGCAGAGAGTTCGGGCGGTTCTACACGCCTAACTCACCCCTTATAAAAGGGGTGTTCGAGCGTACTCTGCCCAGTGATGTTCCACCGCTGGGAGTAGCACAAAATCCGCAGTCCACCATTTTTTTTTAAAAAAAATGGTCTTAGAGAAGGGATGAAGTCAAAAAGAATTTGATAAATATAAGACAAAAAAAAATCAGAATGTGTGGAATCAATGAAAAAATCAAAATTAAATCGATGAAAATCATAATTTCAAGGAAAGATGTCATCAAATAGAACTTACTTATTTGGACAGTTTAACATGCCTAATTCCCTTTTAATAAAATCAAATTGTTCCTCATTTAAAGGTTTCGTAAAAATGTCCGCTAATTGATGATTTGTATCAACAAATTCAAGGGTGACATCTCTACTACTTACATGATCACATATAAAATGATGCCTAATGTCAATGTGCTTAGTTCGAGAGTGTTGAATTGGATTTTTAGTTAGACAAATAGCACTCGTGTTATCACATTTTATAGGGATGTTTTTTAAGTAGATTCCATAGTCTTCTAGTGTATTTTTCATCCAGATAACTTGTGCATAGCATGCACTGGCAGCTATATATTCAGCTTCTGCCGTAGATAGTGCAACCGAATTTTGTTTCTTGGAAGTCCAAGAAACAAGTGCATGTCCTAGAAATTGGCATGTTCCGGAAGTGCTTTTTCTATCTATTTTACATCCACCAAAATCCGCATCCGTATAAGCTTTCAAATCAAAATTATCATATTTTAGATACCATAATCCAAGATTAGGGGTACCTTTAAGATATCTAAGAATCCTCTTGACAGCTTTCAAGTGAGATAGCTTAGGATTAGCTTGGAATCTTGCACATAGCCCTACACTGAACATGATGTCAGTGCAGTTTGCGATGAGATAAAGCGAGCTACCTATCATGCCCCTATAAGTTTTTGATCAAAACTTTCTCCATTTTCATCCATATCTAATTTAACGGAGGTGCTCATAGGAGTGCTAACATCTTTTGAACCATCCATGTTAAATCGTTTTAATAATTCCAATGTGTATTTTGATTGATTTAGAAATATACCATCACTTAGTTGCTTGATTTGTAGTCCTAAAAGAAATTTAGTTCTCCATTAGGCTCATCTCAAATTCATCACTCATATCCTTAGCAAATAATTCACATAGTGATTTATTACAAGACCCAAAAATAATATCATCAACATAAATTTGAACAATAAGAAAATCATTTTCAAAATGTTTAATAAACAATGTAGTATCAACCTTGCCTTTAGTGAAATCATTTGAAATTAAAAAGAACTAAGCCTCTTATACCAAGCCCTAGGGGCTTGTTTTAGACCATATAGAGCCTTAGTTAGCTTAAACACGTGATTAGGAAATAGAGAGTTTTCAAATCCGGGTGGTTGTTCGACATACACTTCTTCGGAAATAAAACTATTTAAGAATGCACTTTTGACATCCATTTGATATAATTTGAAATCTTTACTACTAGCATAGGCAAGGAGCATCCTAATGGCTTCTAATCTTGCCACCGGAGCGAAGGTCTCTTCATAATCAATACCTTCTTCTTGGTTGAAACCTTTGGCCACTAGTCTAGCCTTGTTTCGAACCACAATACCGTATTCATCTTGCTTGTTTCTAAAGACCCACTTAGTACCAATAACTTAGTGGTCATTAGGTCTAGGAACAAGCTTCCACACCTCATTCCTCTCAAATTGATTCAATTCTTCTTGCATTGCGATAACCCAAGAATCATCTTTCAAGGCATCAACAATGCATTTTGGTTCAACTTGAGAAAGAAAAGCGGCATGGGCATAAAAATTTTTGAAAGAAGAGCGAGTTTGAACCCCTTTCGATGTATCTCCTATAATTAACTCCTTGGGATGAGCATCTACATACTTCCATTCCTTGGGTAAGGAAGTTTGGGAAGAAGATACATCCAAGTTGTCATTTTGAGGAGAGGGTTCATTCAAATTCAAATTATCAAGACCAAAATCATCATCAAAATCTTTCTTCTTAAATTTGAAAATTTCATTAAAAACGACATAAATCGATTCTTCTATAAGTAAGGTTCTTTTGTTGAAAACACGAAAAGCCTTAGAAACCGAAGAATAACCAAGAAATATGCCTTCATTGGATTTTGCATCGAATTTTCCTAAGGCATCATTTTCATTTAAAATAAAGCATTTACAACCAAAAACTTTAAAATAAGAAACATTGGGGTTTTTATCATTCCATAATTCATATGGAGTTTTAGATAGGGATGGTCTCACTAGAACTCTATTCATAACATAGCAAGCCATATTCACGGCTTCGGCCCAAAAATATTTTGGTAAATTATATTCATTTAACATGGTTCTAGCCATTTCTTGCAAACTTCTATTTTCCTTTCCACTACTCCATTTTGTTGTGGATTTCTTGGAGTAGAGAAGTTGTGATTGTATCGTTTATTTCACAAAAATTTTGGAAGTCATGATTTTGAAATTCACCTCCATGATCACTTTGAATTGATGAAATCATAAAACCTTTTTCATTTTGAGTGAGTTTACAAAATTTAGAGAAACATTTGAAACAATCACTTTTATGAGCCAAGAAATAGGTCCAAGTGTATCTACTATAGTCATCCACAATTACAAAGGCATATTTGCTGCCCCCTAGGCTTGTTATGTCAATTGGTCCAAATAAGTCCAAGTGGATCAATTGCAATGGTCTAATGGTGCTAATTTGATTTTTTAATTTGAAGCTAGTCTTTATTTGTTTACCTAGTTGACATGCATCACATACCTTATCCTTAAAAAATTTTGTGTTTGGGATACCTCTTACTAAATCTCTAGATGAAATCTTAGAGATTAGTTTCATGCTTGCATGGCCTAATCTCCTATGCCAAAGCCATGCATCATCATTCAAAACCGAAAAGCACATTTCATTACTTAATTTATCAATATTTATGGTGTAGATATTGTTTTGTTTTAAAGCAATCATGGATATGTTGTTGTTGGGTTTTTCAATAATGCAAACATTAGATTCAAATCTAACAACATAACCTTTATCACATAGTTGACTAATACTTAAAAGATTATGTTTTAAACCATCAACTAGTAACACATCATCAATTGAAAAATTCGATTTGTTACCTATGGTTCCTTTGCCAATGATTTTACCCTTGTTGTTGCCTTAGAAGGTGATATACCCTTCTTCTTTGCAAGAGAGCATAGAGAAATGAGATGGATCTCCGGTCATGTGCCTTGAGCATCCACTATCAAGATACCATTTCTTGCTCCTAGCTTGTGAGTTTGTCTACAAAAGAGGATGGTTTTTAGGTACCCATTTAATTTTGGGTGCCTTACAAAATGATCTACTTACTTTGTAATTTATCATTGAATTGTTTATGGTTCCTTTAGGAACCCATATCAATTTTTGTGGATTAATTTTCTTGAATGGACATTTGTAGGCAACATGTCCCGTTTTGTCACAAAAGTTACATTTCAAATGAGGTGATACATGCAATGTAGGCCCTTTAATGAAGGTGGTGGGATTTTGGTGAGAACCTCTCACAAATCCGATACCACTTCTATTTCCGACATGACCTTTGTTAGCAAGAATCATGTCTAAGCCCTTGCTACCGACCTTAAACTTGTTTAGGGTCTCTTTGAGTAGCAAGTTCTCCCTCTTTGTTGCATCTAAGTCTTCACACTTAGAGCATGGGGGTAGAGAAGGGTTTTGAAGACTATTGAACTTACTTTGTAACAAAGCATGCTCTTTCTTAAGCAAATTGAACTTCTTACTAATAGTTTTACATTCATCAAATAACTCATGAAAAGCCATAGAAAGTTCATCGAAAGATAACTCTTCATAAAGTAACTCACTAACCTCTTCTCCAAATGCCATTAGTGCGAAGTTTACCTCCTCTTTGTTGCTAGCCTCTTCAACCTCGGAGTCACTTGAATCATCCCACGTGGCCTTCAAGGCTTTTTTCTTCTTGAATTGCTTCTTCTTGGCTTGAGGGCATTCATTCTTGAAGTGTCCCGGCTTCTTGCATTCGTAGCAAAGGACTTGGTTCTTTTTGTGTTCAAATTTTCTTTTTGTGTCATTTTTGAATTTGTTCTTTCTTATAAATTTCTTAAACTTTCGAGTTAGAAGTGCAATGTCTTTGTCACTGTCCTCATCACTTGATGTTCCTTTCAAGTGGTCTTCTTGTGTTCTAAGTGCCATATCCTTCCTGTTCTTTGGAAGGGGTTCTCAAGCTCTTCATGAGCATGGAACGTCATCTCATAGGTCATTAGAGATCCAATAAGTTCTTCAGCGAAAATACTTTAAGATCCTTGGCCTCTTGAATGGCCGTGACCTTTGGATCCCAACTCTTTGGAAGGGATCTTAAAATTTTGTTACCAATTCAAAATTCGAAAACCTTTACCAAGAGCTTTTAGTCCATTGATGACATCCGTAAAGCGGGTGTACATGTCTCCAATGGACTCATTTGGTTTCATCCGAAAAGGTTCATAAGAATGCACAAGAATGTTGATTTTGGACTCTTTCACTCAGCTAGTGCCTTCATGAGTGATTTCAAGAGTGCGCCAAATATCAAATGCCGATTCACAAATAGAAACCCGATTAAACTCATTCTTGTCAAGCGCACAAAATAAGGCATTCATAGCCTTTACATTGAGAGCAAAAATCTTCTTCTCCGACTCATTCCATTCACTCATTGGAAGAGAAGATTTTGCAAAGCCATTTTCAATAATGTTCCAAAGTTCGAAGTCCATGGAAATAAGAAAAATCCTCATACGAGTCTTTCAAAACGTATAATCCGACCCATTAAACATGGGTGGACGAGTAATGGAGAGACCTTCTTGCATACCGGAGTAGGCCATCTCTCTTGGGTTTTAAACCAATATGAGAGCAAACCTTGCTCTGATACCAATTGAAAGGATCTAAAAGGCACTAAGAGGGGGGGGGGGGGTTGAATTAGTGCAGCGGATTAAAAATTGTATTCTTGAAATCGATTTTGCAAAAACACACGTTCGTAGGAAGATTTCAATTTGGCGAAAGAGAACTTGAAAGTAATTGCTTGCGTAAAGGAAATAACTATGAACTAAACAACTTGCAGCAAAGTAAAGAAATTCTTCAAGAATGTAAACACTCACACATTCATGGACACAAAGATGTATAGTGGTTCGGTCAAATGACCTATATCCACTCTTGAAGCCTTTACGATGAGGCTCTGCTCTTCCACTAGCAATTCCTTTGAAGGGGAAGGATCAAACACCCCTTTTACAACCCTTTACAAGATGTTCACACTTATACAAGATCTCTCAAGAAAAGGAAGAAGGTGAACACTAGCAAAAACAAGACTTTTCAACACACTTCAAAAGCTCAAGACTTAGAATTTTTTGCTCAAAAGGGTACCCTTTCAGTTGGGAAAGGGAGGGGTATTTATAGATCCAAAGTGGATTCAAAATTGGGCTCCAAATTCAAAATCAATTTGGAGTTCCAAGATCTGGTGGTCAGAGGCGGTGCCACCGCCTGTCAGGGGTGGTGCCACCACTTGTCTCAATCTTGTTGACCGACGTACAGGGGCGGTGCTACCGCTCGATCGGTGAGGCGGTGCTACCGCTCGGTCAGCCCGGCGGTGCCACCGCCGCTTCCACCATGTGCAGGCGGTGCTACGCTTCCATGTGCGTGCCGCGGTGCCACGCTCGGCCGGTCGGTTGCTTCACCGCTTACTCCGCCAAGGCCAACGCGGTCTGAGCCGCTGCTGGCTCATTCATGCCTGGCTCGAATTTAGGCAGGATTTTTCTTCAAATCCTTGCCCTACTCATGTGTAAACTACGAACATAAAACATAACTCAAGCGTGATTTGATCCGACATGCTTCAAGTCAACTTCCGGCGAGCTTTACGGTGAGATTAGGCAAGCTTCGATGCTTCCCTCGGATTGCTTCGATGGACTCCCAGCATACTCCGGATTGTATGGCGAGCTCAGCGAGTCTTCGGCTAACCAGAATCATCCCAATGAGTTCGCGAACCTTGGCGATCTTTGAGAAGAACTTGAAAACCCGGCAAGTCACGATTCGATCTTTGATGGTTCGGCAACACTTCGAAAATCTCTCGGACTTAGATGAACTCTTGAACCCCCGACGGACTTGACCTCGGTAAATCACTTTATGTTTTCTTCCCATCGTAGTTATTCCTACACACTTATCTCGACAAAGTGGATTAGCACAAATATTTCACCAATTGACTTCATCATCAAAATCCGAGATTCAACACGTGCAACTCAAGAATGGCTAGTGACGGTGGCAGTAGGGTTGATCCGAAGACGAGGCTTCCTTCTCAAGTTACTTCTTCTTCCCGACGAGATGGTTCTTTGATGACGTAGTACAGAGGTCGGTCGCACTCTAGATCATGACCTCCTACTCTCATTTCTCGAGATCCTCGACCTTGGACAAGCCTATTTAAGGCTCCAATTGGAAGCTCGGATCTTAGCTTGGATTTCTTTGCTCCAGAAACCTAGGCTGATCAGAAGATTGCTGTGTACGAGACTGTTGATTCTGAAGAGCTGATTAAGACATGGTCCATGGCGCTTGTTGGTTATGTGGTCGGTTTAAAGACATCATATTTTTCGTTATCCTCATTCATCAAGACTCGATGGGGAACATCGGCATTTGATCTGCATATGCTAGAGAATGGTTTTTTTGTATGCAAACTCTATTCTGAAGAGGTTTTACAACGAATCCTTGAAGGGTTTTAAACTATTCACGGCCATCCGATGATTCTATGACGTTGATCTCTTGATGTTCGTTTGGAGTTAGACAGTCTACAGTCTATTCCTTTATGGGTATCCTTTCATGGTCTTCCCTTGCATCTTTGGAGTCGACATTTTATTGCTAAGTTATGTAGCACCTTGGGACAACCATTGTATATTGACAAAGCAATAGCAGCGCAGACGAGATTGGCTTATGCACGAGCATGTGTAATGGTTTCTTCTGATGGTGATCTTCCAGATGAGGTTTTTTATCATGAACTTGATGGGACCACTCGTAAGGTGCATGTTTCATATTCTTGGAAGCCACAACGTTGTAAGATTTGCTACTCTTTCGGTCATGCACATGGAGCTTGTCAGCAAACTCAAAAACCAATCACTTAGGTTTACCGGCAACACCAGTCATCTCAGCATGGAGTTGATACTACTATTATGACTACTGACGAACAAGGCGAGTCTCCTTTAGGGGTAGTAGTGTTGGTGAAGACGTGCGAGCATTCTGACTCACTTGGGCAGCATCATGATCAGAAAGACAAATCGGGAACTTTACCTCTTCCTAATATATCAGAGTCTATCACATCAATAGTTTCTTAGGTTACCCATGCATAGGAGAATGAGAAACCTTCGTCTCTTCCTACATCGATAGGAACTACTGCAACGAGGATCACACGTCCCACTCATCGTGCTAATCAGGATATTGTATCTCAACCAATCCCAACAAACCTCGCCAGTCAGGATATTCAGCCTCAACAACCTTCAACAAACACTACCAACCTGGATATTTTGGGTATTTCAAAGTTTAAGCATTTGCAAGCTGTGGATGAAGTGGATAAAAATAGAAATAAAGGTTTAAAAGGTAAGGATATTATGCGGGAGGACATTGCAAAACCCAAGGATAAGAAGAAGGATGGTACTGGTAAGTTGCACATACTTCCATCTACCTAGGAAGAGTCCTTTATTTCCTTTCCAACCTGTTTTGATTCTGATGAAGATACTTTGTTGGAATGTTCGTGGACTGAATAAATTTGAGAAATGTCGGGAGCTTAATAGAACAATCAAGTCTGATGCTTGTGATATTGTTATTCTTGTGGAAACAAAAATTAAAATATCTCAGATTTGAGTTCAAAAAGATTTAATATGGCTAGAGGCAGAACTTCTACCAACGATACTTGTGACACTTATGACAGAATATGGGTATTATGGCATCCGAACTCTGTTAGTGCTTGTTTTATTTCTGCAACAGAATAATTCATCCACCTTAAAGCCGAGGATAAAAGGAATAGTTGTCAATTCCATATTACTGGTGTATATGCTTCTAATAGTATGTAGGAAAGAAATGTTCTATGGAATGATCTGATTAACATTGCAAATTGCTGCCTTACAGTGCCTTGGATTGTTCTTGGTGACTTCAATACTGTTCGGTACACACATGAAAAAGTGGGGGGTAAACCACTTTCAAAGAGCAAGCTTCAAGGTTTTAACGATTACATAGATATCGTTGCATTGATTGATATGAAATCTATAGAGGATTAGCTTTCATAGAGTAATCAAGGTACTGCCCATAGGAAAATAATGGCTCGACTTGATAGGTGTCTGATTAATCACGAATGGTTAACAGTTTACCCTGATTCACTTCTGGAGTATGGATCTCAGTTATTCTCTGATCACTCTTTAAAGTATATACATGCAGACAAAGTAATACCCAGAGGCAAGAAACCATTTAGATTCTTTAACATGTGGAGTACCCATCCTCAGTTCCTTGAGATTATCAGATCAGCTTGGAATGTTAATGTGCATGGATCTCCCCCTTATATTTTATGCCAAAAGCTTAAAGCATGTAAAGCAGCACTAAAGGAGTGGAATATAAACACTTTTGGTAATATTATCACCTGGGTTCAGTTAATCAAAAAGAAACTAATGGCGGTGCAACATGAGCTACATCTTCAGCCTTTTGACGAGAATCTTATTTGCAAAGAGGCAGAAGCTAGGTCTCAATTCATGCAGGCCCTAAAGCAGGAAGAAAGTTTTGTAAAACAGAAGTCTTGATAGCATTGGCTTACTTTAGGGGATTCCAATACGAAGTTTTTCTATACAACCATTGCTACTAGAAGGGTTGTTAATTGTATCAGGAAATGTAAAGACCAAGATGGTACGCTTATTGAGAATTTGGATGAAGTTAAAGCACACACTGAATAATTTTTTTATTCATTACTCAATCAAATAAAGCAGCCTAATAATGTTCATGTGGAGCCTACTAGAAAGCTTGATTCGGATGATATCACGATTCTTAATGCACCAATTATAGATGAAGAAGTTGTACGAGTTGTCTTCAAGTCACCAAAGCACAAAAGCCCTGGTCCAGATGGATTTCCAGTTGAATTTTACCAAATTGCATGGCCGATCATTGGAAATGATGTGATTAAAGCTTGTCAGCATTTTTTCTCTTCGGGTCATATTTTTAAAGCGATAAATTGTACTTTTATTTCTTTGGTTCCTAAGAATGCCGGGGCTGATTCACTAGAGCACTATAGGCCCATTTCTTTATGCAACTTTATTTACAAGATCATTTCCAAGTTGCTTGTAGATTGAATGCAAATGATTATGCATAAGATCATTAGTCATACTCAGGCTGCTTTCATTAAAGGGAGAAGTATACATCACAATATTCTTCTTGCTAACGACTTAGTCAAAGATTTACACTCCAAATCAAGAGGGACAAAAATATGTTTTAAAGCTGACTTACGAAAAGTACTTGATTCAGTTAATAGACAGTTTCTCTACAAGATGCTCCTCAGTTTGAACTTCCCTCAACAATGGGTTAATTGGAATCAGTGCTGCTTGGAAACTCCAAAATTTTCAGTTCTGTTTAATGGTTCCCCCATTGGCTTCTTTGGGAGTACGAATGACATTCGATAAGGAGATCCACTTTCTCTATAACTTTTTACAATTGTCATGGAAGGACTCAGCTGTATGTTAGAAAAGGTAGTCTCTGATGGTAGCATTAACGTACCCCATGTTGGTTCTATTCATATTTCCCATATAACATTTGCAGATGATCTTATTATCTTTCTTCGCAATGACACTACTTCAGTGAAGAATTTGGCTACTATTCTGAAAGATTTTGGTTTGGTTTTTGGCCTTCAACTAAATCATGCAAAAAGTAAAGTCTATATGGGTTCTTGCGTTGAAGATAAAGACTTTTTTATACAAACTCTAGGGGTTAGCGAGGGAAGTCTACCAGTTCCTTATCTAGGTCTCCCACTCATATCCTCTGGCATTCATAAAATTCACTATCATCCTATCTTGCAAAAAATAAAGAATAGAATTTCCTCTTGAAAAACTAGACTTCTTTCCAAAGCAGGACGACTTGAACTCATCCGATATGTATTGTTTTCTTATTCTATTTATTAGTCTAATGCATTTCTTCTACCTGTTGGACTTCTTCAGGATATTGAACGGCTATTGAAGAACTTTTTCTGGAATGGTACAGATGGAAAGGCAATGCATATGGTCAATTGCGATAGCATTTGTAGACCAAAAGATGAGGGGGGGGCTGAATCTGCGAAATCTAAGAGATTGGAATAAAGCTTGTTTGGTACAGAAATTGTGGGATCTTTTACAAAATAAATCCTTATGGTCACAATGGGTTTCTTCTAGGCAGGTACCTATCTAAGGAATCAATATGGGAAGTTTCAACAAGAATATATCATTTTACTGCTTGGAAAGGAATTTTGAAGGAAAGAAACTAGCTAATTAACCATATTTCTTATGTAATCTCTTCTGGGACCATAATTAATATGTGGTATAATCCTTGGGTGAATGGAAAAAGTATATTTTAATTATATGGTGATCGAGTACAAAGAGATCTTTGGGCCCCTAAAGATTGGAAGGTTTCTGAGTTCATTGCTAACGGTACCTGGTGTCTTCCTAATCCTATTTCTCCTGATATGTTATCACTTTGGCCGATTATTATAGCTCTTCCAATCAGGAATAACTCATCAGATATGCTTAATTGGCTTCATGACAATGGAAAGTTTAGTGCTACATCTGCATGGAATCAAATCAGACAAAGAAATAACAAGTGGATCCCGAGCAGTTGGACATGGGATAGACCGGGCTTACAAAGACATTCCTTATGCACATGACAGGCCCTTCTTGCCAAACTACCCACAATGGACAATATGAAGCGAAAAGGTATATATCTTGTTAACCGATGCTCTCTTTGTATGCAACAGGAAGAAAGTATAGATCATATCTATTTTGCTTGTGACTACACTAATTGGGTATGGATGGAGATTCTGAAAAGATTTGAAATACATAGGCTACCAATGCCAAACTTGTATCAAGAACTAGAATAGCTGTAGCAAAACTTCTCAAGAAAAGGGCTTCTTACACAATTGGCAAAGCTTATCTTCAAATGTACTATTTAGTGGATTTGGAAAGAGAGGTGTAGCAGAATCTTTGAGGGTCACAACACACACAATGCTCACCTTCTGCTTAAGATACTTAGCGTCGCACGATCATGCATGGAGCAGAATTTGGAAATGAGGCATTTAACAAGTAGAGAAAAAGAGATCTTTCTCAGATTCAATTTTACAATTCGTTAATGCTTCCTTTGTATTTTTTGCTTTAAAATTGTGATATATTCACCAGTTGTCTAGGAATAGTTGGTTATTACATTTTACTATTTATTGTCTATGGTAGAGCGTCATAGTCTACAATATGTGTAGTCATGATTTCTGTTTAACTACTCTTGGAGATGAGTCTGGTGGAGTGAGACCATTCCACCTTTTTGAGGTGGGGTGCATTCTCCTAGACTGCTCTAAGAGATCTCAGGCTTTAGTCTATGGCTTGTGTAGACAAAGCTAATTTGTACAAACTTCATATTAAATCTACTTACATTTACTTACCAAAAAAAAAAAGTTCATACGGAGGAGCATCTTATAGAGAAACTATCTATTAACTGAATCAAATGCTTTTCATAAGTCAGCTTTAAAACATTTTTTTGTCCCTCTTGATTTGGAGTGCAAATCATTGACCAAGTCGGTAGCAAGAAGAATATTGTGATGTATACTTCTCCCTTTAATAAAAACAGCCTGAGTAGGACTAATGATCTTATACATAATCATTTGCATTCGATCTATAAGCAACTTAGAGATGATCTTGTAAATAAAGTTGTATAAAGAAATGGGCCTATAGTGCTCTAGTGAATCAGCCCCTGCATTCTTAGGAACCAAAAAAATAAAAGTACAATTTATCGCTTTAAGAATCCGACCTGAAGAGAAAAATTGCTGGCAAGCTTTAATCACATCATTTCCAATGATCGGCCATGCAATTTGGTAATTTAGTTGAAAATCCATTTGGACCAGGGCTTTTGTGCTTTAGTGACTTGAAGATAACTCGTACAACTTCTTAATCTGTAATTGGTGCATTAAGAATCGTGATGTCATCCGAATCAAGCTTTCTAGTAGGTTGTTCTATTTGATTGAGTAAAGAATAGAAAAATTATTCAGTGTGTGCTTTAACTTTATCCAAATTCTCAATAAGCATACCATCTTAGTCTTTACATTTCCTGATACAGTTAACAGCCCTTCTAGTAGCAATAGCTGTATAGAAAAACTTCGTATTGGAATCTCCTAAAGTAAGCCAATGCTGTCGAGACTTTTGTTTTGCAAAACTTTCTTCCTACTTTAGGGTCTACATGAATTGAGACCTAGCTTCTGCCTCTTTGCAAATAAGATTTTCGTCAAAGGGCTGAAGATGTAGCTTATGTTGCACCGCCATTAGTTTCTTTTTGATTAACTGAACCCGGGTGATAATATTACCAAAAGTGTTTGTATTCCACTCCTTTAGTTTTGCTTTACATGCTTTAAGCTTTTGGCATAAGATGTAAGGGAGAGATCCAAGCACATTAACATTCCAAGCTAATCTGATAACCTCAAGGAACTGAGGATGAGTACTCCACATGTTAAAGAATCTAAATGGTTTCTTGCCTTTGGGTATTACTTTGTCTGCATATATATACATTAAAGAGTGATCAGAGAACAACTGAGATCCATACTCCAGAAGTGAATCAGGGTAAACTGTTAACCATTCGTGATAAATCAGACACCTATCGAGTCGAGCCATTATTTTCCTGTGGGCAGCACCTTGATTACTCCATGAAGCTAATCCCTTACAGATTTCATATCAATCAATGCAGCAATATCTATGTAATCGTTAAAACCTTGACGCTTGCTCTCTAAAAGTGGTTTACCCCCCACTTTTTCATGTGTGTACCAAACAGTATTGAAGTCACCAAGAACAATCCAAGGGACTGTAAGACAGCTATTTGCAATGTTAATCAGATCATTCCATAGACTATTTCTTTCTTGCATACAGTTAGAAGCATATACACCAGTAATATAGAATTGACAACCATTCCTTTTATCCTCGGCTTTAAGGTGGATGAATTGTTCTGTAGCAGAAATAAAGCAAGCACTAACAGAGTTCAGATGCCATAATACCTATATTCTACCATAAGTGTCACAAGTATCGTTGGTAAGAAGTTTTACCTCTGGCCATATTAAATCTTTTTGAACACAAACCCAAGATGGTTTAATTTTTGTTTCCACAAGAATAACAATATCACAAGCATCAGACTTGATTGTTTTATTAAGCTCCCGACATTTCTCAAATTTATTCAGTCCACGAACATTCCAACAAAGTATCTTCATCAGAATTAAAACAGGTTGGAAAGGAAATAAAGGACTATTCCTAGGTAGACGGAAGTATGTGCAACTTACCAATACCATCCTTCTTGTTATCCTTGGGTTTTACAATTTCCTCCCACATAATATCCTTACCTTTTAAACCTTTATTTCTATTTTTGTCCAATTCATTCACAGTTTGCAAATGCTTAAATTTTGAAATACCCAAGATATCTAGGTTGGTAGTGTTTGTTGAAGGTTGTTGAGGCTGAATATCCTGACTGGTGAGTTTGTTGGGATTGGTTGAGATATAATATCCTGGTTAGCATAATGAGTGGGACGTGGGATCTCCGTTGCAGTAGCTCCTGTCGATGTAGGAAGAGATAAAGTTCCCAACTTCGCCTCTTGTTCTTGGGTACCTTGGAAAATTACTGTTGTGGAAGGGGCTATAATAGGAAGAATTAAAGTTCCAGATGTATCCTTTTGTCCGTGTTATTGCCCAAGCGAGTCAGAATGCTCTTTCGTCGCCATCGATGCTACTGCTTCGGGAGACGCACCTTGTTCATAAGTAGTCATAGCAGCATCAACTCCATGATGAGTCATCTGACATTGTCGGTAAACCTGAGTGATCATTTTTTGAGTTTGCTGACAAGCTCCATGTGCATGATCGAAAGAGTGACAAATCATACACCGCTGTGGCTTCCAGGAATATGAAACATGCACCTTACGAGTGGTCCTGATATGAACCAGCAAATTGATCATAATTCTATTAAAGACCCTTTAACTATTCATGGAGGACCAATGACAAAAGCTAAAGCTAAGAGGATGAAAGAACCTTTAACTTATTTATTGGAAAACATTTGGAAGGATCAAGCAAGTCAAGACTCAGTCAAGATTCTATGGTTGGAAGAAGAGCCTAAAATGGTCAACATGATCATGAAGAGAGAAGGACAAATTTGAAGACCTCATCTTAAAGAATAAAAGTCCATTCAGCCATGTTTACCAAAAATCATGAATTTGGAATATGAATATTATTTAATGCATTCATTCCCTTTGTACTAAGCCTCATACTATATAAATAAGGCTGACTCCTAATGTAAGATAGACAATTTGGGAAGTTTAACAATTCTTCAACACCGGTGAGTATTTTGTTTTTAAGTTCTTGCATGAATTCTAGAACTTGTCAGGCTTTTCTGCTTGTGGCGTTCAAACCAAATCTTTGCTTTTCTTTTGACTTATCAGACTTGTTAGTTTGTGACGTCTTAAGGGAATTCAAAGTATTATTCTAGTTATTTTATCAATTTTCTATTGATAAATAATAAGAATAGTTTCCCTTACTTCATTCTTGAATGATCCGCCTTGTTCTAATTTGTTGGAGGGTGTCAATTTGCATTCCATATGTATCATAGCTCTTTAGCTATCGGGATGTATAGTTGCTAAATTGATGATTTCCATTATTTGATATCAGAGCACGGCTCAAGTTTGAGGTTTGTTTATCCATTTATTTATTATCTTTTAGATTTTCCCTGTTCTCTTATTCTTCTTTTATCACGATATTCATAATTGCTATTCTTCCTTCCTCCTTATTGTTGTGTTTCTTGTGCTATTACTATTTGTTTTTCATTTTTTTCCCCTCACTTTATCGTCAAAAAAAGAAAGAGAATAGAAAGTTAAAAAAAAGAGAGAGAAAATCAAAAGTAAAAAAAAGGAGAGGAAATCAAGATCAACGAAAAAAGAGAGAGGAGAAGATCAAAGGTCAAAAAAAAAAAAGAAAGAAAGAAAGAAAGAAAGAGATCGAAATTATAAAAAAAAATTTGTGAATTCAAGGACTTCTTGAAAATTACAGAATTCTATCTTCATAATTTTGAATTCTTGTTTCAGGTTTGGAATTTTTTTTTCTCATTCCAGAAAATTTTCTTTATTCATTTGATACTTGAATTCTAATCTTTGCTTATTATTGAAGTGTATTACACACACCTTTAAATTGGCTTACATTTTCAAGGCCAAACTTGGCTTTTATTTTTTTGCTTTTATGTCCAATTTTAATACCCTTGAATTGCTACAATCTGAATTGTTTATTTAAGTTTCTTAGTTAATCTAAGAACTCAAAGAACAAAACAAGAGGTAAAAGGCAAGAGTGGTGAGATCAATATCGAGAAAAGCCAAACATTATGTGAAAACACGAGTAGAGTGAATCAAATCTTGAGTAAAATATGTGAGGGAGTGTTGGTGAGGCTATTCTAACTTTGTTTTTCAGGTTGCAAACATATCTAAAGAAAAAGACGCGAGTTCTTCGTCAAATGTTCTTTTGCTTCAAGCAATGCAACAACAATTTAAACATATGTTCAAAGTGATAAGAGATGTAAGAGATAATCTAGAATAGCATGATGATGCAATTAATAGTTTGGAAGGTGAACCATGGCGTAGGAGACAACCACCATTCGTCCACGATGAATATAATGGCGGAGATGACCTCGACGATGACCAAGTCACTCTAATTGGTCAAGATGTTAATCCTATGAGACAAACTAGGAGAGGACGTTTTGATGGTGTGGACCCAAACATAGGCAGCATCAAAATGAAAATTCCTTCTTTTTCAGGAAAGAATAATCCAGATACTTATTTGGAGTGGGAACGAAAAGTAGAGCTAATCTTTGAATGTCACAACTACTCCGAAGAGAAAAAGGTAAAATTAGCCACTGTTGAATTTTATGATTATACTATAATTTGGTGAGATTAATTATATAAAGACAGGTGTAGAAATGGTGAAAGGCCCATAGAGACTTGGTTGGAGATGAAACAAATTATGAGGAGGAGATTCGTCCCAAGTCATTACTATCGGGATTTGCATCAATGAGTGCAAACTTTAACATAAGGTTTTATGAGTGTTGATGAATATCACAGGGAGATGGAGATAGCTATGATAAGGGCTAATGTGGAGGAAGACCGTGAGGCTACAATGGATCGATTCCTGAGTGGATTAGACAAGAACATTGCTGATCTTATGGAATTACAGCAGTATGTGGGGATTGAGGATATGGTGAATATGGCCATGAAGATTGAGAGATAACTCAAAAGAAAAGGCACAAGGTATGATTCAAAACCTTGTTCGGGTTCTTCTTCATCTTGGAAACCGAATTGGAGTAAAAAGGATGATAAACCCATCGTTAAGCCTAAAATTGATGGAATTAAAGACAAAAATGAATTTGGCAGCAAGGGTAAAGTTGAGAATCAACCTAATCAAAGTAGAGGTATTAAGTGTTTTAAGTGCCTTGGGCATGGACATATAGCACGTGAATGTCCTAATAAGAGAGTTATGATTATAAGAGATGAGAATATAGAATCTAAAAGTGAAAGAGAGAATGATGATGACATTCCAGAGGATACTAGTGACGTAGAGTATGCTAAAGGTAAAATTTTGGTTATTCAACGCACACTTAGTTTGCAAAGTAAAAATGATGAACATGGTGAACAACGTGAAAATCTGTTTCATACTCATTGTTTGATTACTAATAAGTTGTGCAATGATAATGATATGAACCAGCAAGTTGATCATAATTCTATTAACAAGCTTTATTCCAATCTCACAGATTTCTCAGATTCAGCCCGCCTTCATCTTTCTGTCTGCAGATGATATCCCAATTTACCATATGCATTGCCTTTCCATCTATGCCATTCCAGAAGAAGTTCTTAAATAGTCTTTCAATATCCTGAAGAAATCCAACAGACAAAAGAAAAGCATTAAACCAATAAATAGAGTAAGAGAACAACACCGATCGGATTAGTTCAAGTCGCCCTGCTTTAGAAAAAAGTCTAGTTTTTCAAGAGGAAATTCTACTTTTTATTTTTTGTAGGATAGGCTGACAATGGGTTTTGTGAATGCCAATGGATATGAGTGGGAGACTCAGATAAGGAACTGGCATACTTCCTTCGCTAACCCCCAAAGTTTGCATAATAAAGTCTTTATCTGCAATGCAAGGACCCATATAGATTTTACTTTTTGCATGATTTAGCTGAAGGCCAGAAACCAAACCAAAATCTTTCAGAATAGTAGCCAAATTTCTTACTAAAGTAGAGTCATTGTGAAGAAATATAATAAGATTATCTATAAATGATATGGGAGATATATGAAGAGAACCAATATGGGGTACCTTAATACTGCCAGCAATGACTGCCTCCTCCAACATATAGCTGAGTCCTTCCATTACAATTGTGAAAAGATACAAAGAAAGTGGATCTCCTTATCGAATGCCATTCGTGCTTCCAAAAAAGCCAATAGGGGAACCATTTAAGAGAATCAAAAATTTTAGAGTTTCCAAACAGCATTGAATCCAATTAACCCATTGTTGAGGGAAGTTCATACGGAGGAGCATCCTGTAGATGAAGTGTCGATTAACTGAATCAAATGCTTTTCGTAAGTCAGCCTTAAAACAGATTTTTGTCCCTCTTGATTTGGAATACAAATCCTTAACCAAATCATTAGCAAGAAGAACATTGTGATGTATACTTTATCCTTTAATGAAAGCAGCCTGAGTCAAACTAATGATCTTGTGCATAATATGTCGCATTCGATTTGCAAGCAATTTGGATATGATTTTGTAAGTAAAGTTACATAATGAAATGGGCCTATAATGCTCTAATGAATCAACCCCTCTATTCTTCGGAACTAAAGAAATAAAAGTACAATTTATCTCTTTAAGAATATGTCCTGAAGAGAAAAAATGCTGACAAGCTTTAATCACATCATCACCAATGATAGGCCATTCAATTTGATAAAATTCAGCTGGAAATCCATCTGAACCAAGGCTTTTGTGCTTCGGTGACTTAAAGACAACTCTTACAATTTTTTCATCTGTGATTGGTGCATTGAGAATCACGATGGCATCCGAATCAAGCTTTCTAGTAGGCTCCACCTGAATATCATTAGGTTGCTCCTCTTGATTGAGTAGAGAATAAAAAAATTGTTTAGTGTGTGCTTTAACCTTATCCAAGTTCACAATAAGATTATCGTTCTTATCTTTACATTTCATGATGCAATTAATGGCCCTTCTAGTAGTAATGGTAGTATAGAAAAACTTAGTGTTGGAATCCCCTAGAGTAAGCCAGTGCTGTCGAGATTTTTTTTTTGGTAAGTAAATGTAATTATATTTAGTATGAATTTTACACAAAGTAGCTTTGTCTACACAAGCCATAGACTATAGCCTGAGATCTCTTAGAGCAGTCTAGGAGAATGCATCCCACCTCAGAAAGGTGGAATGGACTCACTCCACCAGACTCATCTCCAAGAGAAGATAAACAAAAAAGTAGTCATGACTACACATGTTGTAGACTATAACGCCTTACGATATTCAATAAATAGAAAAATATAATAATTAACCATTCCTAAACGACCTATGAATACATCACATTGTTGAAACATAGAAACACACAATATAGCAATCTCATTCTAGAAAGCATTAACGAATAATACAATTGAATCTGATAAAGATATCTTTTTCTCTACTTGTTAAATGCTTCATTTCTAGATCCTACTCCATATATGATCTTTAGTCGCTAAGTATCTCAAGCAATAGGTGAGTATTGTGTGTGTTGTGGCCCTCAAAGATTCTACTACACCTCTCCCTCCAAATCCACCAAATAGCACATCTAAATATAATTTTTGCTAGTTGTGTAAGAAGCCCTTTTCTTGAGAAGCTTTACTGCAGCTGTTCTAGTTCCTGATGCAAGTTTGGCATTGGTAGCCTATGGAGTTCAAATCTCTTCAGAATATCCTCCCATATCCAATTAGTGGTCACAAGCAAAATAAAGATGATCAATATCTTCTTCCTGTTGCATATAAAGAGAGCATCGGTTAACAATATTTTCGTTTCATATTATCCATTGTGGGTAGTTTGGCAAGAAGGGTCTGCCATGTGCATAAGGAATGTCTCTGTGAGCCCAGTTTATCCCATATCCAACTGCTTAAGATTCACTTGTTGTTTCTTTATCTGATTTGATTCCATGCAGATGTAGCACTAAATTTTCCATTATCATAAAGCCAATTAAGCGTATCTGAGGAGTTGTTCTTGATTGGAAGAGTTGTAATAGTCGGCCAAAGTGATAGCATATCAGGAGAAATAGGACTAAGAAGACACCAGGTGCCGTTAACAATGAACTCAGAAACCTTCCAATCTTTAGAGGCCCCAAGATCTCTTCGTACTCTATCGCCATACAATTGAAATATACTCTTCCCATTCACCCAAGGATTATACCACATATTAATTCTCGTCCTAGAAGAGATTGTATAAGAAATATGTTTGGTCAGCTAATTTCTTGCCTTCAAAATTCCTTTCCAAGCAGCAGAATAATATGTTTTTGCTGAAACTTTCCAGATTGATTCCTTAGATAGGTACCTAGAAGAAACCCATTGTGACCATAAGGATTTGTTTTGCAAAAGATCCCACAATTTATGTACCAAACAAGCTTTATTCCAATCTCTCAGATTTCGCAGATTCAGCCCTCCCTCATCTTTCGGTCTGCAAATGCTATCCCAATTTACCATATACATTGCCTTATCATCCGTACCATTCCAGAAAAAGTTCTTCAATAGCTTTTCAATATCCTGAAGAAGTCCAACAGGTAGAAGAAATGCATTAGACCAATAAATAGAATAAGAGAATTGCGCAGATCGGATGAGTTCCAGTCATCCTGCTCTGGAAAGATGTCTAGTTTTCCAAGAGGAAATACGATTCTTTATTTTTTGCAAGATAGGCTGCAATGAGTTTTGTGAATGCCAATGGATATGAGTGTGAGACCCAGATAAGGAACCGGCAGACTTCCCTCACTAAACCCAAAAGTTTGTATAATAAAGTCTTTATCTTCAATGCAAGGACCCATATAGACTTTACTCTTTGCATGATTTAACTGAAGGCCAGAAACTAAACCAAAATCTTTCATAATAGTAGCCAAATTCCTCACTGAAGTAGTGTCATTACGAAGAAATATAATAAGATCATCTGCAAATATTATGTGAGATATATGAATAGAACCAGCATGGGGTACCTTAATGCTACCAATAGAGACTGCCTTTTCTAACATACAGCTGAGTCCTTCCTTGACAATTGTAAAAAGATATGGAGAAAATGGATCTCCTTGACGGATGCCATTCGTACTCTCAAAGAAGCCAATGGGTGAACTATTAAATAGAACTGAAAATTTTGGAGTTTCCAAGCAACACTGAATCCAATTAATCCATTGTTGAGGGAAGTTAATACTGAGGAGCATCCTGTAGTGAAAGCATCTATTAACTAAATCAAATGCTTTTTGTAACTCAACTTTAAAACATATTTTTGTCTCTCTTGATTTGGAATACAGATCCTTGACCAAATCGTTAGCAAGAAGAATATTATGATGTATGCTTCTCCCTTTAATGAAAGCAGCCTGAGTAGGACTAATGATCTTGTGCATAATCTTTTGCATTCGATCTGCAAGCAACTTGGAGATGATCTTGTAAATAAAATTGCATAATGAAATGGGCCTGTAGTGCTCTAGTGAATCAGCCCCTGCATTCTTAGGAATTAAAGAAATAAACGTGCAATTTATCTCTTTAAGAATACGACTTGAAGAGAAAAAATATTGACAAGCTTTAATCACATCATTTCCAATGATCGGCCATGTAATTTAATAAAATTCAGCTAAAATCCGTCCGAACCAGGGCTTTTATGCTTTGGTGACTTGAAGACAACTCTTACAATTTCTTCATCTGTAATTGGTGCATTAAGAATCGTGATGTCATCTGAATCAAGCTTTCTAGTAGGCTCCACATGAACATTATTAGGCTGCTCTATTTAATTGAGTAAAGAATAAAAAAATTATTCAGTGTGTGCTTTATTCTCATCCAAATACTCAATAAACATACTGTCTTAGTCTTTACATTTCCTGATATAGTTAACAACCCTTCTAGTAGCAATGGCTGTATAGAAAAACTTCGTATTGGAATCCCCTAGCGTAAGCCAATGTTGTCTAGACTTCTGTTTTGCAAAACTTTCTTCCCGCTGTAAGGCCTGCATGAATTGATACCTAGCTTCTACTTCTTTGCAAATAAGATTTTTGTCAAAGGGCTGAAGATACAGCTCATGTTGCACTACCATTAGTTCCTTCTTACTTAACTGGACCCTGGTGGTAATATTGCCAAAAATGTTTGTATTCCACTCCTTTAGTGCTACTTTACATGCTTTAAGCTTTTGGCATAAAATGTAAGGGGGAGAACCATGCACATTAACATTCCAAGATGATCTGATAATCTCGAGGAACTGAGGATGGGTACTCCACATGTTAAAGAATCTAAATGGTTTCTTGCCTCTGGGTATTACTTTGTCTGCATGTATATACATTGAAGAGTGATCAGAGAACAACTGAGCACTATACTCCAGAAGTGAATCAGGGTAAATTATTAACCATTCTCGATTAATCAGACACCTATCGAGTCGAGCCATTATTTTCCTGTGGGCAGCAACTTGATTACTCCATGAAAGCCAATCCCCTACAGATTTCATATCAATTAATGCAGCAATATCTATGTAATCATTAAAACCTTTAAGCTTGTTTTCTGAAAGTGGTTTACCCCCCACTTTTTCATGTGTGTACTGAACAGTATTGAAGTCACCAAGAATAATCCAAGGCATTGTAAGACAGCCATTTGCAATGTTAATCAGATCAGTCCATAGTACGTTTCTTTCCTGCATAGTATTAGAAGCATATACACCAGTAATATGGAATTGACAACCATTCCTTTTATCCTCGGCCTTAAGGTGGATGAATTATTCTGTAGCAGAAATAAAGCAAGCACTAACAGAGTTCGGATGCCATAATACGAATATTCTACCATAAGTGTTTGGTAAGAAGTTCTGCTTCTGGCCATATTAAATTTTTTTTAACATAAACTCGAAATGGTTTAATTTTTGTTTCCACTAGAATAACAATATCACAAGCAGTAGACTTGATTGTTTTATTAAGCTCCCGACATTTCTCAAGTTTATTTAGTCCACGAACATTCCAACAAAGTATCTTCATCAGAATTAAAATAGGTAGGAAAATAAAGGACTCTTCCTAGGTAGACGGAAGTATGTACGACTTACCAGTACCATCCTTTTTCTTATCCTTGGGTTTTGCAGTTTCCTCCCGTATAATATCCTTACCTTTTAAGCCTTTATTTCTATTTTTCTCCACTTCATCCACAGCTTGCAAATGCTTAAATTTTGAAGTACTCAAGATATCCAGGTTGGCAGTGTTTGTTGAAAGTTGCATCTATTGAGGATGAATATCCTGGCTGGCGAGGTTTGTTGGGATTGATTGAGATATAATATCCTGGTTAGCACGATGAGTGGGACGTGGGATCCCCGTTGTAGCAACTCCTGTCGATGTAGGAAGAGATGAAGCCTGGGAAATTGCTGTTGTGGAAGGGGCTATAATAGGAAGAATTAAAGTTCCTGATGTATCCTTTTGTCCGTATTGTTGCCCAAGCGAGTCAAAATGCTCTTTCGTCATCATCGGTGCTATTGCTTCAGGAGACGCACCTATCATAGTAGCATCAACTTGAGTTGCCTGACGTTGTCGGTAAACCTGAGTGATCGTTTTTTGCGTTTGCTGGCAAGCTTCATGTACATGACCAAAAGAGTGACAAATTTACACCGTTGTAGCTTCTAGGAATATGAAACATGCACCTTACGAGTTGTCCCCTCAAGATCCCTACAATAAACCTCATCCGGAAGATCTCCATTGGAAGAAACCATAACACATGCTCGTGCAAAAGCCAATCTCGTCTGCGCTGCTGTTGCCTTGTCAATATACAATGGCTGTCCCAAGGTACTGCATAACTTAGCAATAAAACGTCGACTCCAAAGATGCAGGGGAAGACCATGAAAGGAAACCCATAATGGAATAGACTGGAGGCTGTCTAACTCCAAACGGACATCAGGGGACCAGCGTCGTAGTATCATCGGATGACCACGAATGGTCCAAAACCCTTCAAGAATCCGTTGCAAATCCTCTTCAGAATAGAGTTTGCATACAAAGAAACCGTTCTCCAGCATATGAAGATCAAATGTTGATGCTCCCCATCGAGTCTTGATGAATGAGGATAACGGGAAATAGGATGTCTTAAGTCCGACCACATAACCAACAAGTGCCATGGACCACATCTTAATCAGCTCCTCAGAATCAATAGTCTCGTACACAGTAATCTTCTGATCAGCCTAGGTTTCTAGAGCAAAGAAATCTAAGCTAAGATCCAGGCTTCCAATCGGAGCCTTGAAGAGGCTTGTCCAAGGCCGAGGATCTTTAGAAATGAGAGTAGGAGGCCGCGATCTAGAGCGCGACCGCGATCTAGAGTGCGACCTTCCTCTATGCTCCATCATCGAAGGACCATCTCGTCGGGTAGAAGAAGCAACTTGAGAAGGAAGCCTCATTTTTGGATCTACCCTGTTGCCACTGTCACCAGCCATCAAGTTGCACTGCCCTAACTCAAAAAGGGCAGTGCAGATCTGCCCTCAATCGAGCAGAACAGGGGAACTACTCTGATAGCCACCCCCCTGTCAAACAACAGCAGATCTCCAGAAGGATGCCACAGCCGCAAGCAGGCTCCTGCCAGGAGAGACACCTCCCAGCAGTCGCTGCCTTGTCTCCTCTGTTCAATCGCCCAGTAGCCAAGTGCAGAACAGGGAGAAAGCGATATGCGAAACCCTCTCCTCCTTGGTTAGAGAGAAGTAGCCGTCGCCCAGTCCGATCTGCGGAACCCTCACCTCCTAGGTCAGATAGAGGCGAGGGAGGGAGTGCCTAATCGACGCAGCCCCAATTCCTGGCAGAACTGGGAAAGCCACAATAAGTCCTCTGTTCCACAGATCACACTAGCCGATCGTGCTCTCTGATCGCAGCGCAGAAGGGGTAGCCGTCGCTGCCTCTTCTCACCCTGGAGAGAGAAGTAGAATCGCCCGAGAGAGAAAACTGAAGTTCTCTTTTTAGCCTCTGTTCTCCTTGCGCGCAGAACTGCAGAGAACCCTGCTCACTGTGCGATGCAACCTTCCTGCTCTCCGTGCGCTGAATAGGGGAGAACCCAACAACTGTCGCCTTTTCTCGCCCTAGCCTTCTCCGTGGCTTCACTTTCCCCCAACGCGTTCGCACATGGAGGAAGGGAAGAACTACCACCCAAGGGAGAAGAAGCAGATCCACAGCGTCCTGCAGCCACTGCCTCTTCTCACCCTAGAGAGAAGAGAATCGCCTAGAGAGAGAAGCTCTCACCTAGAGAGAGAAATGCTGTCGAGATTTCTATTTTGCAAAACTTTCCTCTTGCTTTAAGGCTTGTGTGAACTGATGCCTAGCTTCTGCCTCTTTACAAATAAGATTCTCATCAAAGGACTGGAGATGCAACTCTTGTTGCACTGCCATTAGCTCATTTTTGCTTAATTTCACTCGGGTGTTAATATTGTCAAAGATGTTTGTATTCCACTTCTTAAGCGCTGCTTTATAGGCTTTTAGCTTCTAACATAAAATGTACGGAGGGGAACCATACACAGTAACATACCAAGTTGATATGATATCTTAAGGAATTGAGGATGAGAACTCTATATGATAAAGAATCTTAATGGTTTCTTACCTCTGGGTGTTGCTTTGTCTGCGTATATAATACATTGAAGAGTGATTAAAAAATAACTGAATAGCATACTCCAGAAGTGAATTAGGATAACAGTGTTAGCCATGCATGATTAATCAAACACCTATCAAGTTGAGCTATTATTTTCCTATGGGCAGCACCTTGATTACTCCATGAAAACCAATCCCCTACAGATTTCATATTGATCAATGCAGCAGTATCTATGTAATCATTAAAATTCTGAAGCTGGCTTTCTGAAAGTGGTTTACCCCCCACTTTTTTATTTTTATTTTTGGTAAGTAAATGTAATTGTATTTAGTTTAAAGTTTGTACAAAGTAGCTTTGTCTATACAAGCCGTAGACTATAGCCTGAGATCTCTTAGAGTAGTCTAGGAGAATGCACCCCACCTCAGAAAGGTGGAATGGACTCACTCCACCAGACTCATCTCCAAGAGAAGTTAAACAAAAAATGTAGCCTTGACTACATATGATATGAACTAGCAAGTTGATCATAATTCTATTAAAGACCCTTTAACTATTCATGGACAACCAATGACAAGAGCTAAAGCTAAGAGGATGAAAGAAGCTTTAACTTGTTTATTGGAAAACATTTGGAAAGATTAAGCTAGTCAAGATTCTATGGTTCGAAGAAGAGCCTAAAATGATCAACATGATCATAAAGAGAGAAGGACAAATTTGAAGACCTCATCTTAAAGAATAAAAGTCCATTCAGCTATGTTTACCAAATATCATGAATTTGGAATATGAATGTTATTTAATGCATTCATTCCCTTTGTACTAAGCCTCATACTATATAAATGAGGCTAACTCCCAGTGTAAGACAGACAATTTGAGAAGTATAAAAATTCTTCAACACTGGTGAGTGTTTTATTTTTAAGTTCTTGCATGAACTTTAGAACTTATCAGGCTTTTTTGATTGTGGCGTTCAAACCAAATCTTTGCTTTTCCTTTGACTTATCAAACTTGTTAGTTTGTGACGTCTTAAGGGAATTCAAAGTGCTATTCTAGTTATTTTATCAATTTTCTATTGATAAATAATTAGAATAGTTTTCCTTACTTCATTCTTGAATGATCCACCTTGTTTCAATTCGTTGGAGGGTGTCAATTTGCATTCCATATGTATCATAGCTCTTTAGCTATCGGGTTGTATGGTTGCTAAATTGATGATTTCCATCATTTGGTATCAGAGCACGGCTCAAGTTTGAGGTTTGCTTATCTATTTATTTGTTATCTTTTAGCTTTTCCTTGTTCTCTTATTTCTTCTTTTATCACGATATCCATAATTGCAATTCTTCCTTCCTCCTAATTGTTGTGTTTCTTATGCTATTACTGTTTATTTTTTATTTTTTTCCCCTCACTTTATCGTCAAAAAAAGAAAGAGAGTAGAAAGTTAAAAAAAAAGAGAGAGAAAATCAAAAGTAAAAAAAAAAGAGGAGAGGAAATCAACGATCAAAGAAAAAAAAAGAGAGAGAGAGGAGAAGATCAAAGGTAAAAAAAAAGGAAAAAAAAAGAAAGAAAGAAAGAGATCGAAATTTTTTTAAAAAAATTGTGAATTCAGGGACTTCGTGCAAATTACAAAATTCTATCTTCATTATTTTGAATTCTTGTTTCAAGTTTGGAATTTTTTTTTCATTCCAAAAATACTTGAATTCAAATCCTTTCTTATGATTGAAGTGCATTATACACTCCTTTAAATTGGCTTACATTATATTTGCTTTTATGTCCAATTTCAATACCCTTGAATTGCCACAATCTGAATTGTTTGTTTAAGTTTTTTTAGTTAATCTAAGAACTCAAAGAACAAAACAAGAGAGATAAAAGGCAAGAGTGGTGAGATCAATATCAAGAAAAGCCAAACATTATGTGAAAATAAGAGTGGAGTGAATCAAATCTTGAGTGAAACACGTGAGAGAGTGTTGGTGAGGCTATTCTAACTTTGTTTTTCAGGTTGCAAACATGTCAAAGAAAAAGAAGCGAGTTCTTCATCAAATGATCTTTTGCTTCAAGCAATGCAACAACAATTTGAACGTATATTCAAAGTGATAGGAGATATAAGAGATCATCTAGAAAGGCATGATGATGCAATTAATAGATTGGAAGGTAAACCACGGCGTAGGAGACAACTAGCATTCGTCTACGATGAATATAATGGCGGAGATGACCTCGACGATGACCAAGTCACTCTAATTGGTCAAGATGTTAATCCTACGAGACAAGCTAGGAGAGGACGTTTTGATGGTATGGATAAAAACATAGGCAGCATCAAAATGAAAATTCCTTCTTTTCAAGAAAAGAATAATCCAGATACTTATTTGGAGTGGGAATGAAAAGTGGAGCTGATCTTTGAATGTCACAATTACTCCGAAGAGAAAAAAAGTAAAATTAGCTGTTATTGAATTTTGTGATTATATTATAATTTGGTGGGATCAATTATGTAAAGACAGGCGTAGAAATGGTGAAAGGCCCATAGAGACTTGGTTGGAGATGAAACAAATCATGAGGAGGAGATTCGTCCCAAGTCATTACTATCGGGATTTGCATCAACGACTGTAAACTTTGACACAAGGTTCCATGAGTGTTGATGAATATCACAAGGAGATAGAGATAGCCATGATAAGGGCTAATGTGGAGGAAGACCGTGAGGCTACAATGGATCGATTCCTGAGTGGATTAAACAAGAACATTATTGATCTTGTGGAGTTGCTGCATTATATGGAGATTGAGGATATGGTGAATATGGCCTTGAAGATTGAGAGACGACTCAAAAGAAAAGGCACAAGGTATGATTCAAAACCTTATTCGGGTTCTTCTTCATCTTGGAAATCGAATTGGAGTAAAAAGGATGATAAACCCATTGTTAAGCCTAAAATTGATGGAATTAAAGGCAAAAATGAATTTGGCAGCAAGGGTAAAGGTGAGAATCAACCTAATCAAAGTAGAGATATTAAGTATTTTAAGTGCCTTGGGCATGGACATATAGCACGTGAATGTCCTAATAAGAGAGTTATGATTATAAGAGATGGGAATATAGAATCTGAAAGTGAAAGAGAGGATGATGATGACATTCTAGAGGATACTAGTGACGTAGAGTATGCTAAAGGTAAAATTTTGGTTATTCAACGCACACTTGGTTTGCAAAGTAAAAATGATGAACATGGTGAACAACCTGAAAATCTGTTTTATACTCATTGTTTGATTGCTAATAAGTTGTGCAATGTAATTATTGATAGCGGAAGTTGTACCAATGTGGCAAGTACCTTGCTCGTGGAGAAACTGAAATTGCCTACTATCAAACATCCAAAACCTTATAAGTTGCAATGGTTGAATGATAGTGGTGTAGTAAAGGTAAATCAGCAAGTGTTAGATCATTTTTCAATTGGTAGATATAAGGATGAAGTTTGGTGTGATGTGGTACTTATGTATGCTGGTCACATGTTGTTGGGGAGACCATGGCAATATGATCGTAGGGTAACACATGATGGGTTCAAGAACCATTATTCCTTGATCATGGATGGACAGAAATATCAGCTTGAACCATTGCCTCTGAAGATAATTCTTGAAGACCAAATGTGCATAAAACAATAATATGAGGAGCTTGAGTCTTCATTAACCAAAACTTTTGGAAGGGAGCAAGAAAGAGAGAAAAAAGAAAAAGATAAGATGAGTGATAAAAATAAGAGTATTGGGAAACACAAGGGGAGAGAAAACAAGGAAGGCTTGAGTGAAAGAAAAATGAGTGTTTATGCCAAAATGAGTGATGTAAAAAAAGGCCTTAACCATGAGGCAGCCCTTGTACTTATGTACAAGGACATTTTGATTTCTTCTAACAAAATTGACAAAAGTTTTCCTAGTGTTATTGTTGATCTTTTGTAGAAAAATGAGGATATCTTTCCCGAAGAAGTTCCCAATGGTTTGCCACCAATTAGAGGAATTGAGCATCAAATTGATTTCATTCCAAGTGCAAGCATACCAAAAAGGCCAGCATATAGATGCAACCCCGAAAAGACTAAGGAAATCCAAAAGCTAAGTCATAGGCATGCAAAATGGGTGGAGTTTATTGAATCCTTTCCATACATCATCAAGTACAAACAAGGTGATGAAGGATATGATTCAAGGACGAATCCTTTCAAGGAAAGGGGGAATGATATGAACCAGCAAGTTAATCATAATTCTATTAAAGACCCTTTAACTTGTTTATTGGAAAACATTTGGAAAGATCAAGCTAGTCAAGACTCAGTCAAGATTCTATGGTTGGAAGAAGAGCCTAAAATGGTCAACATGATCATGAAGAGAGAAGGACAAATTTGAAGACCTCATCTTAAAGAATAAAAGTCCATTCAGCCATGTTTACTAAAAATCATGAATTTGGAATATGAATATTATTTAATGCATTCATTCCCTTTGTACTAAGCATCATACTATATAAATGAGGCTAACTCCTAGTGTAAGACAGACAATTTGGGAAGTATAATAATTCTTCAACAGCGGTGAGTGTTTTATTTTTAAGTTCTTGCATGAACTTTAGAACTTATCAGGCTTTTCTGCTAGTGGCATTCAAACCAAATCTTTGCTTTTCCTTTGACTTATCAGACTTGTTAGTTTATGATGTCTTAAGAGAATTCAAAGTGCTATTCTAGTTATTTTAGCAATTTTCTATTAATAAATAATTAGAATAGTTTCCCTTACTTCATTCTTGAACGATCCGCCTTATTTCAATTCGTTGGAGGGTGTCAATTTGCATTCCATATGTATCATAGCTCTTTAGCTATCGGGGTGTATGATTGCTAAATTGATGATTTCCATCAACACATGTTGTAGACTATGACGCCTTATGATAGTCAATAAATAGCAAAATGCAATAAACAACCATTCCTAAATGACCTATGAATATATCACATTGTTGAAACATAGAAACACACAATACAACAATCTCATTCTAGAAAGCATTAACGAATAATAAAATTGAAACTGATAAAGATATCTTTTCCTCTACTTGTTAAATGCTTCATTTCCAAATCCTGCTCCATACATGATCTTGAGTCGCTAAGTATCTCGAGCAATAAGTGAGTATTGTGTGTGTTGTGGCCCTCAAAGATTCTGCTACACCTCTCCCTCCAAATCCACCAAATAGCACATCTGAAGGTAATTTTTGCTAGTTGTATAAGAAGCCCTTTTCTTGAGAAGCTTTGTTGCAGCTGTTCTAGTTCTTGATGCAAGTTTGGCATTAGTAGCCTATGGAGTTCAAATCTCTTCAGAATCTCCTCCCATATCCAATTAGTGTAGTCGCAAGCAAAATAAAGATGATCAATATTTTCTTCCTATTGCATACAAAGAGAGCATCAATTTACAATATATATACCTTTTCGCTTCAGATTGTCCATTGTGGGTAGTTTAGCAAGAAGGGCCTGCCATGTGCATAAGGAATGTCTCTATGAGCCTGGTCTATCCCATGTCCAACTGCTTGGAATCCACTTGTTGTTCATTTGTCTGATTTGATTCTATGCAGATGTAGCACTAAATTTTCCATTGTCATGAAGCCAATTAAACATATCTGAGGAGTTGTTCTTGATTGGAAGAGTTGTAATAGTCGACCAAAGTGATAGCATATCAGGAGAAATAGGACTAGGAAGACACCAGGTGCCGTTAACAATGAACTCAGAAACCTTCCAATCTTTAGAGGCCCCAAGATCTCTTCGTACTCTATCGCCATACAATTGAAATATACTCTTCCCATTCATCCAAGGATCATACCACATATTAATTCTCGACCCAGAAGAGATTGTATAAGAAATGTGTTTGGTCAGCCAATTTCTTGCCTTCAAAATTCCTTTCCAAGTAACAGAATGATATGTTTTTGCTGAAAAATCCCAGATTGATTCCTTAGATAGGTACTTGGTAGAAACCCATTGTGACCATAAGGATTTGTTCTGCAAAAGATCCCACAATTTCTGTACCAAACAAGCTTTACTCCAATCTCTCAGATTTCGCATATTCAGCCCCCCCTCATCGTTCGGTCTGTAGATACTATCCCAATTTACCATATGCATTGCCTTACCATCTGTACCATTCCAGAAAATGTTCTTCAATAGCCGTTCAATATCCTGAAGAAGTCCAACAGGTAGAAGAAATGCATTAGACCAATAAATAGAGTAAGAAAACAACACAGATCGGATGAGTTCAAATCGTCCTGCTTTGGAAAGAAGTCTAGTTTTCCAGGAGGAAATTTTATTCTTTATTTTTTACAGGATAGGCTGACTGTGAATTTTATGAATGCTAGTAGATATGAGTGGGAGACCTAGATAAGGAACTGGTAGACTTCCCTCGCTAACCCCCAGAGTTTGTATAATAAAGTCTTTATCTTCAACGTAAGAACCCATATAGACTTTACTTTTTGCATGATTTAGTTGAAGGCCAGAAACCAAACCAAAATCTTTCAGAATAGTAGCCAAATTCTTCACTGAAGTAGTGTCATTGCGAAGAAAGATAATAAGATCATCTGCAAATGTTATGTGGGATATATGAATAGAACCAGCATGGGGTACCTTAATGCTGCCATCAGAGACTGCCTTTTCTAACATACAGCTAAGTCCTTCCATGACAATTGTAAAACGATATGGAGAAAGTGAATCTCCTTGTCAGATGCCATTCGTACTCCCAAAGAAGCCAACGGGGGAACTATTGAACAGAATTGAAAATTTTGGAGTTTCTAAGCAGCATTGAATCACATTTACCCATTGTTGAGGGAAGTTCATACAGAGGAGCATCTTATATAGAAACTATCTATTAACTAAATCAAATGCTTTTCGTAAGTCAGCTTTAAAACATATTTTCATCCCTTTTGACTTGGAGTGCAAATCTTTGACCAAGTCGTTAGCAAGAAGAACATTGTGATGTATACTTCTCCCTTTAATGAAAGCAGCCTAAGTACGACTAATGATATTATGCATAATCATTTGTATTTGATCTGCAAGCAACTTGGAGATGATCTTGTAAATAAAGTTGCATAAAGAAATGGGCCTGTAGTGCTCTAGTGAATCAGCCCCTGAATTCTTAGGAACCAAAGAAATAAAAGTATAATTTATCGCTTTAAGAATACGACCTGAAGAGAAAAAATACTGACAAGCTTTAATCACATCATTTCCAATGATCGGCCATGCAATTTGGTAAAATTCAGTTGAAAATCCATCTAGACCAGGG
This sequence comes from Musa troglodytarum, assembly GCA_023547065.1. NCBI lineage: Eukaryota > Viridiplantae > Streptophyta > Magnoliopsida > Zingiberales > Musaceae > Musa > Musa troglodytarum. The sequence continues at coordinate 26,747,334 of CP097504.1, forward strand.
CTTTTGTGCTTTGGTGACTTGAAGACAACTCGTACAACTTCTTCATTTGTAATTGGTACAATAAGAATTGTGATGTCATCCGAATCAAGCTTTCTAGTAGGCTCCACATGAACATTATTAGGCTGCTCTGTTTGATTGAGTAAAGAATAAAAAAATTGTTCAATGTGTGCTTTAACTTCATCCAAATTCGCAATAAGCGTACCATCTTGGTTTTTACATCTCCTGATACAGTTAACAGCCCTTCTAGTAGCAATGGCTGTATAGAAAAACTTCATATTGGAATCCCCTAAAGTAAACCAATGCTGTCGAGACTTCTGTTTTGCAAAATTTTCTTCCTACTTTAGGGTCTGCATGAATTGAGATCTAGTTTCTACCTCTTTGCAAATAAGATTCTCGTCAAAGGGCTGAAGATGTAGCTCATGTTGAACCGCCATTAGTTTCTTTTTGATTAACTGAACCCGGGTGATAATATTGCCAAAAGTATTTGTATTCCACTCCTTTAGTGCTGCTTTACATCCTTTAAGCTTTTGGCATAAAATGTAAAGGGGAGATCCATGCACATTAACATTCCAAGCAGATCTGATAACCTCAAGGAACTGAGGATGGGTACTCCACATGTTAAAGAATCTAAATGGTTTCTTGCCTCTGGGTATTACTTTGTCTGCATGTATATACATTAAAGAGTGATCAGAGAACAACGAGATCCATACTCCGTATGAATCAGGTAAATCTTAACCATTCGTGATTAATCAGACACCTATCGAGTCAAGCCTTTATTTTCCTGTGGGCAGCACCTTGATTACTCCATGAAAGCCAATCCCCTACAGATTTCATATCAATCAATGCAGCAATATCTATGTAATCATTAAAACCTTGAAGCTTGCTTTCTGAAAGTGGTTTACCCCCCACTTTTTCATGTGTATACTGAACAGTATTGAAGTCATCAAGAATAATCCAAGGCATTGTAAGACAACCATTTGCAATGTTAATCAGATCAGTCCATAGTACGTTTCTTTCCTGCATAGTATTAGAAGCATATACACCAGTAATATGGAATTGACAACCATTCCTTTTATCCTCGACCTTAAGGTGGATGAATTGTTCTATAGCAGAAATAAAGCAAGCACTAAGAGAGTTCGGATGCCATAATACAAATATTCTACCATAAGTGTCACAAGTATCGTTGGTAAGAAGTTCTGCCTCTAGCCATATTAAATCTTTTTAAACACAAACCCGAGATGGTTTAATTTTTGTTTCCACAAGAATAACAATATCACAAGCATCAGACTTGATTGTTCTATTAAGCTTCCGACATTTCTCAAATTTATTCAATCCATGAACATTCCAACAAAGTATTTTCATCAGAATTAAAATAGGTCGGAAAGGAAATAAAAGACTCTTCCTAGGTAGACGAAAGTATGTGCAACTTACCGTTACCATCCTTCTTCTTATCCTTGGGTTTTGTAATTTCCTCTCGCATAATATCCTTATCTTTTAAGCCTTTATTTCTATTTTTATCCACTTCATCCACAGCTTGCAAATGCTTAAATTTTGAAATACCCAAGATATCCAGGTTGGTAGTGTTTGTTGAAGGTTGTTGAGGCTGAATATCCTGACTGGTGAGGTTTGTTGGGATTGGTTAAGATACAATATCCTGGTTAGCACGATGAGTGGGACGTGGGATTCCCGTTGTAGTACCTCCTGTCAATGTAGGAAGAGATGAAGTTCCCAACTTCGCCTCTTGTTCTTGGGTACCCTGGGAAATTGCTGTTGTAGAAGGGGCTATAATAGGAAGAATTAAAGTTTCAGATGTATCCTTTTGTCCGTGTTGTTGCCCAAGCGAGTCAGAATGCTCTTTCGTCGTCATCGATGCTACTGCTTCGGGAGACGCACCTTGTTCATCAGTAGTCATAGCAGCATCAACTCCATGATGAGTTGTCTGTCGTTGTCGGTAAACCTGAGTGATCATTTTTTGCGTTTGCTGACAAGCTCCATGTGCATGACCGAAGTAGTGACAAATCTTACGCCACTGTGGCTTTCAGGAATATGAAACATGCACCTTATGAGTGGTCCCCTCAAGATCCCTATAATAAACCTCATCTGGAAGATCTCCATTGAAAGAAACCATAACAAATGCTGGTGCAAAAGCCAATCTCGTCTGCGATGCTGTTGCCTTCTCAATATACAATGGCTATCCCAAGGTGCTGCATAACTTAGCAATAAAATGTCAACTCCAAAGATGCAGGGGAAGATCATGAAAGGAAGCCCATAAGGGAATCGACTGGAGGCTGTCTAACTCCAAACGGACATCAGGGGACCAGCGCCGTAGTATCATCGGATGGCCACGAATGGTCCAAAACCCTTTAAGAATCCATTGCAAATCCTCTTCAGAATAGAGTTTGCATACAAAAAAACCATTCTCCAACATATGAAGATCGAATGCTCATGTTCCTCATCGTGTCTTGATGAATGATGATAACGGGAAATAGGATGTCTTGAGACCGACCACATAATCAACAAGCGTCATGGACCATCTCTCAATCAGCTCTTCAGAATCAGCAGCCTCATACACAGCAATCTTCTGAGCAGCTTGGATTTCTGGAGTAAAGAAATCCAAGCTAAAATCTGAACTTTCAACCGGAGCCTTGAAGAGGCTTGTCTAAGGCCGAGGATCGCTAGATATGAGAGCAGGAGGCCGTGATCTAAAACGTGACCTACCACTATGCAACGTTGTCGATGGAGCACCTCAACGGGAGGAAGATTTCTGTTTTGCAGAACTTTCCTCTTGCTTTAAGGCTTGCATGAACTGATGTCTAGCTTCTGCCTCTTTACAAATAAGATTCTCATCATAGGGTTGGAGATGCAGCTCTTGTTGCACTGCCATTAGCTCCTTTTTGCTTAATTTGACTCGGGTGTTAATATTGCCAAAGATATTTGTATTCCACTTCTTAAGTGCTGCTTTACAGGCTTTTAGCTTCTGACATAAAATGTACAGAGAGGATCCATGCACAGTAACATTCCAAGCTGATCTGATAATCTCAAGGAACTGAGGATGAGTACTCCACATTTTAAAGAATCTAAATGGTTTCTTGCCTTTGGGTGTTGCTTTGTCTGCGTGTATATACATTGAAGAGTGATCGGAGAATAATCAACACCATACTCCGTATGAATCAGAAAATCAAGTAGCCATGCATGATTAATCAAACACCTATCAAGTTGAGCCATTATTTTCCTATGGGCAACACCTTGATTACTCCATGAAAACCAATCCCCTACAGATTTCATATCGATCAATGTAGCAGTATCTATGTAATCATTAAAATTCTGAAGCTGGCTTTCTGAAAGTTGTTTGCCGCCCACTTTTTCATTTGTGTACCTAACAGTATTAAAGTCACCAAGAACAATCCAAGGTACTGTAAGACAACCATTTGTAATGATAGTTAGATAAGTCAATAGAGCATTTCTTTCATGCATACTGTTCGAAGCATATATACCAGTAATATGAAATTGACAGTCATTCTTTTTGTCCTCTACCTTAAGATGGATGAATTGTGCAGTAGCAGAAATAAACCACGCACTAACAGAGTTGGGATGCCATAAGACCCATATTCTACCATAAGTGTCACTAGAGTCATTGGTAAGAAGTTCTGCCTCCGGCCATATTAAATTCCTTTGAACACGAACCCGAGATGGTTTAATTTTTATTTCCACAAGAATAACAATATCACAAGTAGCAAACTTGATTATTCTATTGAGCTCCTGACATTTTTCAGGTTTATTAAGTCCACAAACATTCCAACATATTATCTTCATCAGAAATAAAACAAAAGGAAAGGAAAATAAGAAATTCTTCCTAAGTAGAAGGGTGCGACTTAGGAAGTACCTCCTTTTTCTTATCTTTAGATTTCACATTTTCCTCCCGCACCATATCCTTACCTTTCAAGCCTTTATTCTTATTTTTTTCCACTTCATCTACAGCTTGTAAATGTTTAAATTTTAAAGCACCTTGAGCGCCCTGGTTAGTAGGATCCAGAATGTCCTGGTTGGTAAGGTGTGTAGGGGCATGTGATTGAGACACAATATCCTGGATAACACAATGAGTGGAATGTGGGATCCCTGTTGTGGTAGTCCCTGACAATATCGAAAGAGATAAAGGTTTCTCTTTCTCCTGTGTGTGGGTAACTTGGGAAGCTGTTGTCGTGAAAGACTCTGATATATTAGGATTGTTGAATCTCAGATTTTGATGATGAAACTAATTGAGTGTGATTTGTTGTTTAATTGCGTTTTGAGTTATGCAGGTCTACTATCAATCAGGATTAGACAGTTGACGCTGGAGGAATTGATGTTAAGTCGGAGGTGATCACGTCAGTATATTGGATGTCGAGCCGGAGGTTCGATCGACTATCGACAGGAGACTTCGTACATCGGGCATCAGGCCAAGAAGTGCGGAGTTGCGCCATGGATATCGAGGTTGCGGAGGTCAACCGTCGATTGGGCAACAAGCCGCAAGAGAGGGCGATGTGCCGAAGGATCGGATGAAGCACCAACCAATGATGTGTTTCCGCAACCGAATGTCAATTCACGCTTGTAATAATTGTCTAGATCGGCGAGTGTTTGGTGTTTGTTTGTGCAGGAGTAACTACAAAGGGATGAAGATGTAAAGCCAAATCAAGGACCGCGCGGCGGATCATTGGGAGTTCGAGAGTTTGATGGAAGCCTCAAGATTCATTGGGAGTGCCGCCGAATCGACTAAGAATGAGTAGGAGCTTGTCGGGCGGTTTTCAAGCTCGCCAGAGGTTCATCGAAGTTCACTGAGCTTGACAAGAAAGATCGGCTTGCCAAAGAAGCTCGGGAACTCGCCAAAATCATCGTGGAGTCCGAGAGCTTGCCGAGTCCGCAGGATGGTTTCCGAGGATCGCCGGAAGACCGCTAAGTTCGCCAAGCTCGATGGAAGAAGACTTGACTTGCGACTTTGTAATAGCTTAGGAAACATCTTTAAAATTGTAGTTAGCACGTATTTTGGGTTAGGATTAGATAACCCAAAGTGGGGCCCATTGGGCCTTGATTAGATGAGTTTGGGCCAAAATTTTGGCCCAAACCGAACCACCACGCATGCATGCTATGCATGTCAGCATGCCATCAGAGTTCACATCAGAGTTATCGTAGCAGCGGTAGTACCGCCTTTGGGGCGTAGCACCGCCTGCCATCAGAGCTGGTGGAACTCATCGGGCGGTAGCACCGCCCCGTCAGAGTGCGGAACTGTCGTGCGCACCGCCTCGACCACTGTGAGCCTGGGAACTCCAAATTGATTTCAAATTTGGAGCCCAATTTTGAATCCACTTTGGATCTATAAATACCCCCCCTTTCTCAGCTGAAAGTGCAACCCTTTTGAGCAAAAATTCTTAAGTCTTGAGCTTTTGTAGAGTGTTGAAAAGTCTTGTTCTTGCTAAGTGTTCACCTTCTTCTTCTCTTGAGAAATCTTGTACAAGTGTGAACTTCTTGTAAAGGGTTGTAAAAGGGGTATTTGGTCCTTACCCTTCAAAGGATTTGCTAGTGGAAGAGCGGAGCCTCATCGTAAAGGCTTCAAGAGTGGATGTAGGTCATTTGACCGAACCACTATACATCATTGTGTCCATAAATATGTGAGTGTTTACATTCTTGAATCATTTCATTACTTGGCTGCAAGTTGTTTAGTTCATAGTTATTTCCTTTACGTAAGCAATTACTTTCAAGTTCTCTTTCGCCAAATCGAAATCTTCCTACGAACTTGTGTTTTTGCAAAATCGATTTCAAGAGTACGATTTTTAATCCGCTGCACTAATTCACCCCCCCTCTTAGTGCCTTTTAGATCCTAACAATTGGTATTAGAGCCACGTTTTTTCTCTTTCGGATTTACACCCGTGAGAAATGGCTCTAAATGGTTTTCAAGAGGGCTTTTCGATTTTTCGTCCATCGTTCTTTAACGATTCGGACTACACATATTGGAAAACTCGAATGAGAGTTTTCATGCTTTCAATGGATTTGGATTTGTGGAACATCATCGAAAATGGTTTTCAACCTTTCTCTAAACCGACGAACGAATGGTCGGTTTTGGAGAAAAGGTCGTTTTCTTTAAACGCAAAGGCTATGAATGCCTTATTTTGCGCTTTGAACAAGAATGAGTTCAATCGGATTTCTATGTGCGAAACGGCTTTTGACATTTGGCGAACTCTTGAAATCACGCATGAGGGAACTAGTAGAGTTAAAGACTCGAAAGTAAACCTCTTGTTGCATGATTTTGAGCTCTTCCAAATGACACCAAGCGAATCTATCGACGACATGTACACCCGCTTCACGGATGTCGTCAATAGCTTGAAAAGTCTTGGTAAAAGTTTTTCAGATTTTGAACTCACTAACAAGATCTTAAGATCCCTTTCAAAATGGTGGGATCCTAAAATAACGGCGATTCAAGAATCAAAGGATCTAAATAATTATTCTATTGATGAACTCAATGGGTCCTTAAAGACCTATGAAATGGAACATGATGAATATGATAAACATGATGAACACATGAACAACCTTCTAAAGAACAAGAAGGTTTTTGAACTCCGAACTATGAAATGCCACTTGAGTAATAACTCAAGTGATGAGGACAATGAGGACATTAAACACATAACAATGAATGTTAACAAGTTCATTAAACAAAAATTAAAAAACACAAATGAACTTGAACGGAGAAAGAGGCCAAAGAAGAAGAAGAAGACTTGGAAAGAAGAATCAAGTAAAGAAGAAGCAAACTACGCTTTAATGGGCTTCGATAATGAGGTAAGTAACTTAACTTCCTTGAATTATTTTGAAATTACTTGATGATTTCCATGAATGCTTAACTTAGTTAGTAGTAATTTTTTTTATGCTTTTCTTGTGTTTTTAGAAATTTAAAAAAAATTCGAAATTATACTATGCTTTTCTTTATAGTATTTTTGAAAAGTAAACATATAAATGATGCAAGATTTGTGATAATGCTTAGGATTAATCCATGCATGTGTATCTTGATGGTTTACATTATCTCCAAATATGATGCTGATGATTTTATATCATGCATGAGCTTTTGAAGTAATAAAGTGTCATATTGTGATGATGAAACATATTTTTTTGAATTTATAAATAGATGCATGATTTTGGCAAAAATTTGAACATGGCCTTTTAACATAAAAATTGAAAGTGTGCTATCATTTTTACATATTTGGTCTTGACAATTTTATGACTAAGCTTGTGTTTTATTTTGATACATGTTTTCATAAAAATTTTGAATATGCTCACATCAAATTGCTTAAAATGAAAATGTATTTTTTTCTCATTCTATTGAGATGAATGAATTTATGTTATGAGTCTTGTGAATCTCATAAAAATAAACATGATGAATATTTTAAAAAATGTACCTCATGTTTTCGGTCTTAATGATTTCTCTTGAAACATGCTCTTTAGACCTATATGAAAAACATGAGTATACTCATATGAACGTCAAATCACTTGAAATGGAACACATAAAAAATGAGAAATTACACTATCATGATGCTTTACGTGTAATGCTTTTGATCTTAATGGGCCAAATGACAACTTGTATTTCAAATTTATACAATGATGGCTTCTGTATAAATATTTGAACATACATTATGAAATCATCATTGAAATGAAAATATTAGAAGTTTGTTATCATGCTTAATGACTTTGTGATATTTATATCTTGATGACAAACTCATGTTTCAGTTTTAAAATTTGATACTCATCGTTTGAAACATGAAACATATTATCATGATAAATTAAATCTCATGTCTTGGAATAATATGTTGCATTTATGCCTTGACAATTTTTATGATAAAGTTTGATTTTCAATTTTTGATGAAAGGCAAGTGATAAATTCATTTATGATATTTTATAAATCATTAGAATTACGAATGAGATTTTGATGATACGGTAATGACTTTATTCATGTTATTAATCTCAAAAATAATAATTTAATTATGAGTCTTGACTTGATAAATTGAGCTTGAATGATTTTTCTTTTAATGATTCTTGAATCTTCTAGAATTATGACTTGTTAAGACATATTTAATGCTTGAATCAAGTTCTAAAAGATTTCATTTTGCTATAAAGAAATTTTATTGAAATCATGATCTTGACAACTATGACTTGAAACTCTTTATAAATCAAGATCTTTTACCATGCTCCTTCCGTCTTATCAAAAGAAAATTCCTTAAATGAAATGTAACTTGTCTTTTGATTTCTCGGAATTCAATACTTGAATTTTTATGAATTCGTGTCTTGATTCTTATGAAATGTGATCTTAGTAAAAATTCCTATGTATGAATCAAGATCTTGTGTGTGATCTCCTAAGACTTCCACTTGTTATTTCCTAAAAAGAGACTTGTCAAAATGATTCATGAACCTTTTGATTCATGACTTTTGGATTCATGACTCAAGATTGAAGATTGAAACATTATATGCTAAAATTGATTCTTTTTATTGTTTCAATACTTCCTTGAATGCCTTATGTGATGATTGAAAATTTGATAAAAAAAAATGTGCTTAATATTTGAATCATTTATCATGGCTTGAAAATGAATGAAAAGAAAATATGTTGGCACTTGTAATCATGATTTGATCCTTAATATTAATATGCTTTTATATATCATGATTCTTGGTTGTATGACATTTATCTTGAATTAAAAATTGATAAATATGAATCTAGATCTTGCTAAAATGAAAAGTTATGAATCATGGATGATATCTTTTGGTTTTGATTCTTGTTGAATTTACATATTGATATCCTTCATGACATGATTTCTCATGTTTTAATACCATCTTGTATGCATCTTAGAAAAAATTGAAATATTGATTGATGCAAAATTATTGCATTGAAATATTATTCATCCCTTCTTTTCGATAGTGACAAAGGAGGAGTTAGCTTGCTAGCTTATGCATCACAAGTGAAAGTGACAAACATAGCTAGCTAGAACTTGCAAAAGGCAAAACTTACACTTCTCAAAATGAGAAGAAAGAAATTGCAAAGTTGCATTATTTTTTAACTCATGAGTTTGCATGTTTAAAATGTTATAAATTTTACAAAAATTATGAGCTCATTGCAAACAAGAAGTTGATGACTTGCAAAAGGGAAACTTAGGTGCAAAAGAGAAAAATTGAAAGGGAGCTAGTTTGCGTATTGCAAAGTATACTAGCTTATCATTATTGCTTGCTTGCTTGTCATAAATTTCCCTCATACCATGATTTGTTTATGACTCCCTTCAATTCATGACTTGATATGTGAAAAATTCATGATGGAAATTTGTTATTTTGTCATGACTATTTGTACTCCATTTTTTTTTTTGACAAAAACAAAGGGCGAGAAGATTTATTGCTAGCTTATGTATCGCAAAGAAAAATTTTGCTAGCTAGAAACATGCAAAAGAAGCAAAAAGTTGCTATCTCAAGAGAGGCAAAAATCTTGCTCAATTTCACTTCCTCAAAATTGCTTATATATATATATTTTTTTTTTGTTGCAAATTATTGTTGAATCTCATGCAAGATTATTTGAAATATTTGATCCTCCCTTTCTTTTTGATGCTAACAAAGGGGGAGAAAGTTTTTAGCTCGAACACTGCAAAAATTTGCCATCTTGATTCCTATTTTGTAACTTCATGAGAAGCTAAGAATTGTTATATCAAAGGATGCAAATATTGCTATCATGAGAAACAAGGTGCCTACTTGCACATCTCAATAAGCAAGTGAAAATTACCATCATTGCCCATGTTTGAAACTTGCTATGATTGAATGGTATTATTTGATGTTGTATTGTATGATGTGATAAATAGCTAGTATGTGGTAAAGATTTGTATATCTTTTAAACTAGCTATGATGCTACTTCTCCTTTTTATTGATGACATAGGGGGAGAAGTAGATTGATGACTTCATGCATTGATTGAATATTTTATATATTTGCATGATGGTTTGATTTATTCTCATAATATTGTGATGAATGTTGCTTAGATTTAGGATAATCCAAGGGTTCTATCAATTGCATATTGATAGGGGGAGTTTGTGTTAAACTCCGGGGAGTTGTGGTTAACTTCGTCAGTCATCAATTAGTTGTCATCAACAAAAAGGGAGAGATTGTTGAATCTCAGATTTTGATGATGAAACTAATTGAGTGTGATTTGATGTTTAACTGCGTTTTGAGTTATGCAGGTCTACTATCGATCAGGATTAGATAGTTGACGCTGGAGGAATTGACGTTGACCCGGAGGTGATCACGTCAGTATATTGGATGTCGAGCCGGAGGTTCGGTCGACTATCGGCAGGAGACTTCGTACGTCGGGCATCAGGCCAAGAAGTGCGGAGTTGCGCCATGGATATCGAGGTTGCGGAGGTCAACCGTCGATTGGGCAACAAGCCGCTAGAGAGGGCGATGTGCCGAAGGATCGGACGAAGCGCCAACCAATGATGTGTCTGGAACTGAATGTCAATTCGCATTGTAATAATTGTCTAGATCGAAGTAGAGTGTTTGGTGTTTGTTTGTGCAGGAGTAACTACGAAAGGGATGAAGACGTAAAGCGAAATCAAGGGCCGAAGTCAAGTGCGATGGATCATTGGGAGTTCGAGAGTTTGATGGAAGCCTGAAGATTCATTGGGAGTGCTGCCGGAATCGGCCGAGAACGAGTAGGAGCTTGAAGGGTTTTCGGAAGCTCGCCGGGAGGTTCGTCGGAAGTTCGCGGAGCTTGACAAGAAAGATCGAAGCTTGCCAAAGAAGCTCGGGGGAACTCGCCAAAATCATCGTGGAGTCCGAGAGCTTGTCGGGAGTCCGTAGGATGGTTTCCGAGGGATCGTCGGAAGATCGCCGAAAGTTTGCCGGAAGCTCGACGGAAGAAGACTTGACTTGAGAACTTTGTAATAGCTTAGGAAATATCTTTAAAATTCGTAGTTAGCACGTATTTTGGGTTAGGGTTAGATAACCCAAAGTGGGGGCCCATTGGGCCTTGATTAGGATGAGTTTGCATGCAGTCTCATGCGGTTATTATAGCGGCCGTAGCGGCGGTAGTACCACTGCACAGCGTAGCACCGCCCCAACTCAGTAACGGTAGCACCACCCCGCTGTGGCGGTGGAACACTTTGCACGGTGTGGCACATGCGTCGATCAACAGGCCCTGACAGCACCGCCACTAACAGTGGCACCGCCTCGACCACAAAGTTCGGAACTCCAAATTGATTTCAAATTTGGAGCTCAATTTTGAATCCACTTTGGATCTATAAATATCCCCCCTTTCTCAGCTGAAAGTGCAACCCTTTTGAGCAAAAATTCTTAAGTCTTGAGCTTTTGTAGAGTGTTGAAAAGTCTTGTTCTTGCTAAGTGTTCACCTTCTTCTTCTCTTGAGAAATCTTGTACAAGTGTGAACTTCTTGTAAAGGGTTGTAAAGGGGTATTTGGTCCTTCCTTCAAAGGATTTGCTAGTGGAAGAGCGGAGCCTCATCGTAAAGGCTTCAAGAGTGGATGTAGGTCATTTGACCGAACCACTATACATCATTGTGTCCATAAATGTGTGAGTGTTTACATTCTTGAATCATTTCATTACTTGGCTGCAAGTTGTTTAGTTCATAGTTATTTCCTTTACGTAAGCAATTACTTTCAAGTTCTCTTTCGCCAAATTGAAATCTTCCTACGAACTTGTGTTTTTGCAAAATCGGTTTCAAGAGTACGATTTTTAATCCGCTGCACTAATTCATCCCCCCTCTTAGTGCCTTTTAGATCCTAACAAGGAAGAGGTAAAGTTCCTGATTTGTTTTTCTGATTGTGATGCTGCCCAAGCGAGTCAGAATGCTCGCTCGTTTGCACTGGCACTACTACCACTAAAGGAGCCCCGCCTTGTTCGTCAGTAGTCATAATAGTACTATCAGCCCCGTGCTGAGATGACTGGCGTTGGCGGTAAACCTGAGTGATTGGTTTCTAAGTTTGCTGATAAGCTCCATGTGCATGACCAAAAGAGTTGCAAATCTTACAACGTTGTGGTTTCTAAGATTATGAAACATGCACCTTACGGGTAGTCCCATCAAGATCACGATAAAAAACCTCATTTAGAAGATCATCATCAGAAGAAACCATTACACATGCTCGTGCAAAAGCCAATCTCGTTTGTGCTACTGTTGCTTTGTCAATATACAATGGCTGTCCCAAGGTGCTACATAACTTAGCAATAAAACGTCGACTCCAAAGATGCAAGGGAAGACCATGAAAGGATACCCATAAAGGAATAAACTGTTAGACTGTCTAACTCCAAACGGACATCAGGAGTCCAATGCCGTAGAATCATCGGATGGCTGTGAATAATCCAAAACCCTTCAAGGATTCACTGTAAATCCTTTGCCGAATAGAGTTTGCATACAAAAAAACCATTCTCTAGAATATGCAGATCAAATGCCGATGTTCCCCATCGAGTCTTGATGAATGAGGATAATGAAAAATATGATGTCTTTAAACCAACCACATAACCAACAAGTGCCATGGACCACATCTTAATCAGTTCTTTAGAATCAACAGTCTCGTACACAGCAATCTTCTGATCAGCCTGGGTTTCTGGAGCAAAGAAATCCGAGCTAAGATCCGAGCTTCCAACCGGAGCCTTGAAGAGGATTGTCCAAGGTCGAGGATCTCTAGAAATGAGAGTAGGAGGCTGCGATCTAGAACATGACCTACCTCTATGCTGCGTCCTCAAAGAACCATCTCGTCGAGAAGAAGAAGCAACTTGAGAAGGAAGCCTCATCTTTGGATCAACCCTGCTGCCACCGTCACCAGCCATTCTCGAGTTGCGTTGCCACAACTCAAGAGGAACTGCTATGTTCAAAGGGCAGGGGGAGGGGGCAATGCAGATCTACCCCCAATCGAGTAGCACCCCTATCAAACAGCGGTAGATCTCCTCTGTTCAAGATGCCACAGCTGCAAGGCTCCGAGACGCTGCCTAGCAACCGTGACCTCCTCACCCAGCAACCGCTCAGATAGCCGTGCAAGGCCGTGACATTCAAAGATCAACTCCACTTTTCATTCCCACTCCAAATAAGAATCTAGATTATTCTTTCCTTGAAAAGAAAGAATTTTCATTTTGATGCTGCCTATGTTTCTGTCCACACCATCAAAACGTTCTCTCATAGTTTGTCTCCTAGAATAAACATCTTGACCAATTAGAGTGACTTGATCATCATCGATGTCATCTCTTTCATCATATTCATCATGGACGAAGGCTGGTTGTCTCCTGCGCCGTGGTTCACCTTGCAATCTATTAATTACATCATTATGCTTTTCTAAATGATCTCTTATATCCCCTATCACTTTGAATATTCGTTCAAATTGTTATTGCATTGCTTGAAGCAAAATATAATTTGATGAAGAACTCGCTTCTTTATCTTTAGACATGTTTGCAAACCTGAAAGACAAAGTTAGAATAGCCTCACCAACACTCCCTCATGTGTTTTACTCAAGATTTGATTTACTCCACACGTGTTTTCACATAATGTTTGGCTTTTCTCGATATTGATCTCACCACTCTTGCCTTTTATCTCTTTTGTTTTGTTCTTTGAGTTCTTAGATTAACTTTTTTTTTTATAAGTAAATGTAATTGTATTTAGTTAAAAGTTTGTACAAAGTAGCTTTATCTACACAAGCCGTAGACTATAGCCTGAGATCTCTTAGAGAAGTCTAGGAGAATGCACCCCACCTCAGAAAGGTGGAATGGACTCACTCCACCAGACTCATCTCCAAGAGAAGTTAAAAAAGAAAAAGCCATCACTACACATGTTGTAGACTATGACACCTTACGATAGTCAATAAATAGCAAAATACAATAACCAACCATTCCTAAACGACCTGTGAATACATCACATTGTTGAAACATAGAAACACACAATATAGTAATCTCATTCTAGAAAGCATTAACGAATAATAAAATTGAATCTGATAAAGATATCTATTTCTCTACTTGTTAAATGTTTCATTTCTAGATCCTGCTCCATACATGATCTTGAGTCACTAAGTATCTCAAGCAATAGGTGAGTATTATGTGTTGTGGCCCTCAAAGATTCTGCTACACCTCTCCCTCCAAATCCACCAAATAGCACATCTGAAGGTAATTTTTGCTAGTTGTGTAAGAAGCCCTTTTCTTGAGAAGCTTTGCTGCAGCTGTTCTAGTTCTTGATGCAAGTTTGGCATTGGTAGCCTATGGAGTTCAAATCTCTTCAGAATCTCCTCCCATATCCAATTAGTGTAGTCGCAAGCAAAATAAAGATGATCAATATTTTCTTCCTGTTGCATACAAAGAGAGCATTGGTTTACAATATATATACTTTTTCGCTTCATATTATCCATTATGGGTAGTTTAGCAAGAAGGGCCTGCCATGTGCATAAGGAATGTCTCTGTGAGCCCGGTCTATCCAAAATCCAACTGCATGGAATCCACTTGTTGTTTCTTTGTCTGATTTGATTCCTTGCAGATGTAGCACTAAATTTTTCATTGTCATGAAGCCAATTAAGCATATATGAGGAGTTGTTCTTGATTGGAAGAGTTGTAATAGTCGGCCAAAGTGATAGCATATCAGGAGAAATAGGACTAGGAAGACACCAGGTGCCGTTAACAATGAACTCAGAAACCTTCCAATCTTTAGAGGCCCCAAGATCTCTTCGTACTCTATCACCATACAATTGAAATATACTCTTCTCATTCACCCAAGAATCATACCACATATTAATTCTCATCCTAGAAGAGTTTATATAAGAAATGTGTTTGGTCAACCAATTTCTTGCCTTCAAAATTTCTTTCCAAGCAGTAGAATGATATGTTCTTGCTGAAACTTCCCAGATTGATTCCATAGATACTTAGATAGGTACCTAGCAGAAACCCATTGTGACCATAAGGATTTGTTCTGCAAAAGATCCCACAATTTTTGTACCAAACAAGCTTTATTTCAATTTCTCAGATTTCACAGATTTCACAGATTCAGCCCCCCCCTCATCTTTTGGTCTGCAAATGCTATCCAATTTATCATATGCATTGCCTTACCATTTATACCATTCCAGAAAAAGTTCTTCAATAGCCATTCAATATCCTAAAGATGTCCAACAGGTAGAAGAAATGCATTAGACCAATAAATAGAGTAAGAAAACAACATAGATCGGATTGTTCAAGTCGTCCTGCTTTGGAAAGAAGTCTAGTTTTCCTGGAGGAAATTCTATTCTTTATTTTTTCTAGGATAGGCTGATAGTAAATTTTATGAATGCCAGAAGATATGAGTGGGTGACCTAGATAAAGAACTGGTAGACTTCCCTCACTAACCCCTAGAGTTTGTATAATAAAGTCTTTATCTTCAACACAAGAACCCATATAGACTTTACTTTTTGCATGATTTAGTTGCAGGCCAAAAACTAAACCAAAATCTTTCAGAATAGTAGCCAAATTCCTCACTGAAGTAGTGTCATTGCGAAAAAAGATAATAAGATCATCTGCAAATGTTATGTGGGATATATGAATAGAACCAGCATGGGGTACCTTAATGCTGCCATCAGAGACTGCCTTTTCTAACATACAGCTGAGTCCTTCCATGACAATTGTAAAAAGATATGGAGAAAGTGGATCTCCTTGTCGGATGTCATTCGTACTCCCAAAGAAGCCAACGGGGGAACCATTGAACAGAACTGAAAATTTTGGAGTTTCCAAGCAGCACTGAATCCAATTAACCCATTGTTGAGGGAAGTTCATACTGAGGAGCATCTTGTAGAGAAATTGTCTATTAACTGAATCAAATGCTTTTCGTAAGTTAGCTTTAAAACATATTTTTGTCCCTCTTGAATTGGAGCGCAAATCTTTGACCAAGTTGTTAGCAAGAAGAACATTGTGATGTATACTTCTCCCTTTAATGAAAGCAGCCTAAGTAGGACTAATGATCTTATGCATAATCATTTGCATTCGATCTACAAGCAACTTGGAGATGATCTTGTAAATAAAGTTGCATAAAGAAATGGGCTGTAGTGCTCTAGTGAATCAGCCCCTGTATTCTTAGGAACCAAAGAAATAAAAGTACAATTTAACGCTTTAAGAATACGACCTGAAGAGAAAAAATGCTGACAAGCTTTAATCACATAATTTCCAATGATCGGCCATGCAATTTGGTAAAATTCAGTTGGAAATCCATCTGGACCAGGGCTTTTGTGCTTCGGTGACTTGAAGACAACTCGTACAACTTCTTCATCTGTAATTGGTGCATTAAAAATCGTGATGTCATCCGAATAAAGCTTTCTAGTAGGCTCCACATGAACATTATTAGGCTGCTCTATTTGATTGAGTAAAGAATAAAAAAATTATTCAGTGTGTGCTTTAACTTCATCCAAATTCGTAATAAGCATACCATCTTGGTTTTTACATCTCCTGATACAGTTAACAGCCCTTCTAGTAGCAATGGCTGTATAGAAAAACTTCGTATTGGAATCCCCTAAAGTAAGCCAATGCTGTCGAGACTTCTGTTTTGCAAAAAAATTTTCCTACTTTAGGGCCTGCATGAATTGAGATCTAGCTTCTGCCTCTTAGCAAATAAGATTCTCGTCAAAGAGCTGAAGATGTAGCTCATGTTGCACCACCATTAGTTTCTTTTCGATTAACTGAACCCGGGTGATAATATTGCCAAAAGTGTTTGTATTCCACTCCTTTAGTGCTGCTTTACATGCTTTAAGCTTTTGGCATAAAATGTAAAGGGGAGATCCATGCACATTAACATTCCAAGCAGATCTGATAACCTTAAGGAATTGAGGATGGGTACTCCACATGTTAAAGAATCTAAATGGTTTCTTGCCTCTGGGTATTACTTTGTCTGCATGTATATACATTAAAGAGTGATCAGAGAACAACTGAAATCTATACTCCAGAAGTGAATCACGGTAAACTGTTAACCATTCGTGATTAATCAGACACCTATCGAGTCGAGCCATTATTTTCCTGTTGGCAGCACCTTGATTACTCCATGAAAGCCAATCCCCTACAGATTTCATATCAATCAATGCAGCAATATCTATGTAATCGTTAAAACCTTGAAGCTTGCTCTCTGAAAGTGGTTTACCCCGACATTTCTCAAATTTATTTAGTCCACGAACATTCCAATAAAGTATCTTTATCAGAATTAAAATAGGTTGGAAAGGAAATAAAGGACTCTTTCTAGGTAGACGGAAGTTTGTGCAACTTACCAGTACCATCCTTCTTCTTATCCTTGGGTTTTGTAATTTCCTTCCGCATAATATCCTCACCTTTTAAGCCTTTATTTCTATTTTTATCCACTTCATCCACAGCTTGCAAATGCTTAAATTTTGAAATACCCAAGATATCCAGGTTGGCAGTGTTTGTTGAAGGTTGTTGAGGCTGAATATCCTGACTGGCGAGGTTTGTTGGGATTGCTTGAGATACAATATCCTGGTTAGCACGATGAGTGGGACGTGAGATTCCCATTGTAGTACCTCCTATCGATGTAGGAAGAGATGAAGTTCCTAACTTCGCCTCTTATTCTTGGGTACCCTGGGAAATTGCTGTTGTGGAAGGGGCTATAATAGGAAGAATTAAAGTTTCAAATGTATCCTTTTGTCCGTATTGTTGCCCAAGCGAATCAGAATGCTCTTTCGTCGTCATCGATGCTACTGCTTCGGGAGACGCACCTTGTCCATCAGTAGTCATAGCAGCATCAACTCCATGATGAGTTGTCTGCCGTTGTCGGTAAACCTGAGTGATCATTTTTTGTGTTTGTTGATAAGCTCCATGTGCATGACCAAAGGAGTGACAAATCTTACATCGTTGTGGCTTCTAGGAATATGAAACATGCACCTTACGAGCGGTCCCCTCAAGATCCCTATAATAAACCTCATCAGGAAGATCTCCATCGGAAGAAACAATAACACATGCTCGTGCAAAAGCCAATCTCGTCTGCGATGCTGTTGCTTTGTCAATATACAATGGCTGTCCTAAGGTGTTGCATAACTTAAACAAACTTAAACTAAAAAAACTTAAACAAATAATTTAGATTGTGGCAATTCAAGGGTATTGAAATTGGACATAAAAGCAAATATAATGTAAACCAATTTAAAGGAGTGTATAATGCACTTCAATAATAAGCAAAGATTTGAATTTAAGTATTTCTGGAATGAAAAAAAAATCCAAACCTGAAACAAGAATTCAAAATAATGAAGATAGAATTCTGTAATTTGCACGAAGTCCCTAAATTCATAATTTTTTTTTAATTTCGATCTCTTTCTTTCTTTCTTTCTTTCCTTTTTTTACCTTTGATCTTCTCCTCTTTCTCTCTCTTTTTTTTACTTTGATCTTTGATTTTCTTTCATCTTATTTTTACTTTTGATTTTCTCTCTCTTTTTTTTAACTTTCTACTCTCTTTCTTTTTTTGACGACAAAGTGAGGGGAAAAAAAATGAAAAACAAACAGTAATAGCACAAGAAACACAATAATAAGGAGGAAGGAAGAATAGCAATTATGGATATCATGATAAAAGAAGAATAAGAGAACAGGGAAAAGCTAAAAGATAAAATGGATAAGCAAACCTCAAACTTGAGCCGTGCTCTAATACCAAATGATGGAAATCATCAATTTAGCAACCATACACCCCAATAGCTAAAGAGCTATGATATATATGGAATGCAAATTGACACCCTCCAACGAATTGAAACAAGGCGGATCATTCAAGAATGAAGTTAGGGAAACTATTCTAATTACTTATCAATAGAAAATTGATAAAATAACTAGAATAAAATTTTGAATTCCCTTAAGACGCCACAAACTAACAAGTCTGATAAGTCAAAGGAAAAGCAAAGATTTAGTTTGAACGCCACAAGCAGAAAAGCCTGATAAGTTCTAAAGTTCATGCAAGAACTTAAAAATAAAACACTCACCGGTGTTAAAGAATTGTTATAATTCCCAAATTGTCTGTCTTTCACTGAGAGTCAACCTCATTTATATAGTATGAGGATAGTACAAAGGGATTGAATGCATTAAATAACAATCATATTCCTAATTCATGAATTTTGATAAACATGGCTGAATGGACTTTTATTCTTCAAGATGAGGTCTTCAAATTTATCCTTCTCTCTTAATGATCATGTTGACCATTTTAGGCTCTTCTTGCAACTATAGAATCTTGATTGAGTCTTGATAGCTTGATCTGGATCATATCATTTGGCTACTATTTTGAAAGATTTTGGTTTGGTTTCTGGCCTTCTACTAAATCATGCAAAAAGTAGAGTCTATATGGGTTCTTGTATTGAAGATAAAGACTTTATTATACAAACTCTAGGGGTTTACGAGGGAAGTCTATCAGTTCCTTATCTAGGTCTCCCACTCATATCCATTGACATTCACAAAATTCACTATCAACCTATCCTACAAAAAATAAAGAATAGAATTTTCACCTAAAAAACTAGACTTCTTTCTAAAGCAGGACAACTTGAACTCATCCGATCTGTGTTGTTTTCTTACTATATTTATTGGTCTAATGCATTTCTTCTACTTGTTGGACTTTTTCAGGATATTGAACGGCTATTGAAGAACTTTTTCTAGAATGGTACGAATGGAAAGGCAATGCATATGGTCAATTGGGATAGCATTTGTAGACCAAAAAGATGAGGGGGGGTTGAATCTACGAAATCTGAGAGATTAGAATAAAGCTTGTTTGGTACAGAAATTGTGGGATCTTTTGCAAAATAAATTCTTAGGGTCACAATGGGTTTCTTCTAGGTACCTATCTAAGGAATCAATCTGGGAAGTTTCAACAAGAACATATCATTCTGCTGCTTGGAAAGGAATTTTGAAGGCAAGAAACTGGTTGATCAACTACATTTCTTATGCAATCTCTTCTGAGACCAGAATTAATATGTAGTATGATCCTTGGGTGAATAGAAAAAGTATATTTCAATTATATGGTGATAGAGTATGAAGAGATCTTGGGGCCCCTAAAGATTCGAAGGTTTCTGAGTTCATCGTTAACAGCACCTGGTGTCTTCCTAATCCTATTTCTCCTGATATGCTATCACTTTGGCTAACTATTATAGCTCTTCCAATCAGGAATAATTCATCAGATATGCTTAGTTGGCTTCATGACAATGGAAAGTTTAGTGCTACATTTGTATGGAATCAAATCAGACAAAGAAATAACAAGTGGATCGGAGCAATTAGACATGGGATAGACCGGGCTCACCGAGATATTCCTTATGCACATGGCAGGCCCTTCTTGCCAAACTACCCACAATGGACAATATGAAGCAAAAAGGTTAACTGTATCAGGAAATGTAAAGACCAAAATGGTACGCTTATTGAGAATTTAGATGAGGTTAAATCACACACTGAATAATTTTTTTATTCTTTACTCAATCAAACAGAGCAGCCTAATAATGTTCATATGGAGTATACTAGAAAGCTTGATTCAGATGACATCATGATTCTTAATGCACCAATTACAGATGAAGAAGTTGTACGAGTTGTCTTCAAGTCACCAAAGCACAAAAGCCTTGGTCCAAATGGATTTCCAGCTGAAATTTACCAAATTGCACGGTCGATTATTGGAAATGATGTGATTAAATCTTGTAAGCATTTTTTCTCTTCAGGTCGTATTCTTAAAGCTATAAATTACACTTTTATTTCTTTGGTTCCTAGGAATGTAGGGGCTGATTCACTAGAGCACTACAGGCCCATTTCTTTATGCAAATTTATTTACAAGATCATCTCCAAGTTGCTTGCAGATCGAATGCAAATGATTATGCACAAGATCATCAGTCCTGCTCAGGCTGCTTTCATTATAGGAAAAGTATACATCACAATATTCTTTTTGCTAACAACTTAGTCAAAGATATGCACTCCCAATCAAGAGGGATGAAAATATATTTTAAAGCTAACTTACGAAAAGCATTTGATTCAGTTAATAGACAATTTCTCTATAAGATGCTCCTTAGTATGAACTTCCCTTAACAATGGGTTAATTGGATTCAATGCTGCGAAACTTCAAAATTTTTAGTTCTATTCAATGGTTCCCCCCTGTTGGCTTCTTTGGGAGTACGAATGGCATCCGACAAGGAGATCCACTTTCTCTATATCTTTTTACAATTGTCATAGAAGGACTCAGCTGTATGTTAGAAAAGGCAGTCTCTGATGGCAACATTAAGGTACCCCATGCTGGTTCTATTCATATATCCCACATAACATTTGTAGATGATCTTATTATCTTTCTTCGCAATGACACTACTTCAGTGAGGAATTTGGCTACTATTTTGAAAGATTTTGGTTTAGTTTCTGGCCTTCAACTAAATCATGCAAAAAGTAAAGTCTATATGGGTTCTTGTATTGAAGATAAAGACTTTATTATACAAACTCTAGGGGTTAGCGAGGGAAGTCTACCAGTTCCTTATCTAGATCTCCCACTCATATTCAATCGGTATTCACAAAATTAATCACAAACGTATCCTTTGGCATTCAAAAAAAAATTAAGCATGACTATCCTACATAAAGAATAGAATTTCCTCCTGGAAAACTAGACTTCTTTCCAAAGCAGGACGACTTGAACTCATCTGATCTGTGTTGTTTTTTTACTCTATTTATTGGTCTAATGCATTTCTTCTACCTGTTGGACTTCTTCAGGATATTGAACGGCTATTGATGAACTTTTTTTGGAATGGTACAGATGGAAAGATAATGCATATGGCCAATTGAGATAGCATTTGTAGACCAAAAGATGAAGGGGGGGCTGAATCTACGAAATCTGAGAGATTGGAATAAAGCTTGTTTGGTACAGCAATTGTGGGATCTTTTGCAAAATAAATCCTTATGGTCACAATGGGTTTCTTCTAGGTACCTATCTAAGGAATCAATCTGGGAAGTTTCAACAAGAACATATCATTCTGCTGCTTGGAAAGGAATTTTGAAGGCAAGAAACTGGCTGATCAATCACATTTCTTATGCAATCTCTTCTGGGACCAGAATTAATATGTGGTATGATCCTTGGGTGAATAAGAAAAGTATATTTCAATTATATGGTGATAGACTATGAAGAGATCTTGCGGCCCCTAAGGATTGGAAGGTTTCTGAATTCATCGTTAACGGCACATGGTGTCTTCCTAATCCTATTTCTCCTGATATGCTATCACTTTGGCCGACTACTATAGCTCTTCTAATCAGGAATAACTCATCAGATATGCTTAATTGGCTTCATGACAATGGCAAGTTTAGTGCTACATCTGCATGGAATCAAATCAGATAAAGAAAAAACAAGTGGATCCCGAGCAGTTGGACATTGGATAGACCGGGCTCACAGAGACATTCCTTATGCACATGGCAGGCTCTTCTTGCCAAACTACCTACGATGGACAATATGAAGCAAAAAGGTATATATCTTGTTAACCGATATTCTCTTTGTATGCAATAGGAAAAAAGTATTGATCATCTCTATTATGCTTGCGACTACACTAATTGGGTATGGATCGAGATTCTGAAGAGATTTGAACTCCATAGGCTACCAATGCCAAACTTGCATCAAGAACTAGAACAGCTGTAGCAAAGCTTCTTAAGAAAAGGGCTTCTTCCACAACTGGTAAAGATTATCTTCAGATGTGCTATTTGGTGGATTTGGAAGGAGAGGTGTAGTAGAATCTTTGAGGGCCACAACACACACAATGCTCATCTTTTGCTCGAGATACTTAGCGACTCAAGATCATGTATGGAGTAGGATCTGGAAAAGAAGCATTTAACAAGTAGAGAAAAAGAGATTTTTATCAGATTCAATTTTATAATTTGTTAGCTTTATCGAATGTGATTGCTGTATTGTGTGCTTTGTTTCTATAATGTGATGTATTCATAGGTCATCCAGGAATAGTTAGCATTTTGTTATTTGTTGCCTATAGTAATGCGTCATAGTCTACAACATGTATAGTCATGACTACCTTTCTGTTTAACTTCTCTTGGAGATGAGTCTGGTGGAGTGAGACCATTCCACCTTTCTGAGGTGGGGTGCATTCTCCTAGACTACTTTAAGAGATATCAGGCTATAGTCTACAACTTGTATAGATAAAGCTACTTTGTACAAACTTCATACTAAATATAATTATATTTACTTACCAAAAAAAATGAAGCGAAAAGGTATATATCTTGTTAACCGATGCTCTCTTTGTATACAACAGGAAGAAAGTATAGATCATCTCTATTTTGCTTGTGACTATACTAATTGGGTATGGATGGAGATTCTGAAAAGATTTGAAATACATAGGCTACTAATGCCAAACTTGCATCAAGAACTAGAACAGCTGCAGCAAAACTTCTCAAGAAAAGGGCTTCTTACACAACTGGCAAAGCCTACCTTCAGATGTACTATTTGGTAGATTTGAAAGGAGAGGTGTAGCAGAATCTTTGAGAGTCACAACACATACAATGCTCACCTTCTACTCGAGATACTTAGTGACTCACGATCATGTATGGAATAGGATCTGGAAATGAGGCATTTAACAAGTAGAGAAAAAGAGATCTTCCTTAGATTCAATTTTATATTTCTTTAATGCTTCCTTTGTATTGTCTGATTCTTTGCTTCAAAATTGTGATATATTCACCGGTCGTCCAGGAATGGTTGGTTATTGCATTTTACTATTTATTGCCTATGGTAGAGCGTCATAGTCTACAACATGTATAGTCATGACTACTTTTTTGTTTAACTACTCTCAAAGATGCGTCTGGTGGAGTGAGACCATTCCACCTTTCTGAGGTGGGATGCATTCTCCTAGACTACTCTAAGAGATCTCAAGCTTTAGTCTATGGCTTGTGTAGACAAAGCTAATTTATACAAACTTCATACTAAATCCACTTACATTTACTTATAAAAAAAAGCTATTTTGTACAAACTTTATACTTAATCTAATTATATTTACTTACAAAAAAAAATCGATCAAACATCGACTTTATGCAAACTTTATGACCATCACACTTTATGATGAAATCAAGATTATATAACTTCCTTGGGACTAATAAGTTGGGAATGGTTAATATTTTAAATTTTTGAGACAGTACGCAAAAAACCAATCAAACATTGACTTTGCGAAAACTTTATGATGGTCACGTTTTTTGACAAAACCTAGGTTACACAACTTCCCTAGGAGTAATAAGTTGGGACAGCCATTGTCTATTGACAAGGCAACAGCATTGCAGACGAGATTGGTTTTTGCACGAGTATGTGTTATGGTTTCTTCCGATGGAGATCTTCCTGATGAGGTTTATTATAGGGATCTTGAGGGGACCAGTCATAAGGTGCATGTTTCATATTCCTGGAAGTACTACACAGTGGTGTAAGATATGTTCTTATCAGTTTTATATTCCTGTAAGCTACAGCGGTGTAAGATTTGTCACTCCTTCAGTCATGCACATGGAGCTTGTCAGCAAACACAAAAAACGATCACTCAGGTTTACTGACAACGATAGACAACTCATCGTGGAGTTGATGCTACTATGACTACTGATGAACAAGGTGCGTCTCCCGAAGTAATAGCATCGATGATGATATAAGAGCATTCTGACTCGCTTGGGCAACAACACGGACAAAAGGATACATCTGAAACTTTAATTCTTCCTATTATAGCCCCTTCCACAATAGTAATTTCCCAAGGTACCCAAGAACAAGAGGCGAAGTTGGGAACTTCATCTCTTCCTACATCGACAGGAGGTACCGCAACGGGGATCCCACATCCCATTCAACGTGCTAACCAGGATATTGTATCTCAACCAATCCCAACAAACCTCGCCTGTCAGGATATTCAGCCTCAACAACCTTCAACAAACACTGCAAACCTGGATATCTTGGGTATTTCAAAATTTAAGCATTTGCAAGCTGTGGATGAAGTGGATAAAAATAAAAATAAAGGCTTAAAAGGTAAGGATATTATGCGGGAGGAAATTACAAAACCCAAGGATAAGAAGAAGGATGGTACTGGTAAGTTGCACATACTTTCGTCTACCTAGGAAGAGTCCTTTATTTCCTTTCCAACCTATTTTAATTCAGATGAAGATACTTTGTTGGAATGTTCATGGATTGAATAAATTTGAGAAATGTTGGGAGCTTAATAGAACAATCAAGTCTGATGCTTGTGATATTGTTATTCTTATGGAAACAAAAATTAAACGATCTCGGATTTATGTTAAAAAAGATTTAATATGGTCGGAGGCAGAATTTCTTACCAACGATACTTGTGACACTTATGGTAGAATATGGGTATTATGGCATCCGAACTCTGTTAGTGCTTGCTTTATTTTTGCTACAGAATGGCTGTCTTATATTGCCTTGGATTGTTCTTGGTACACACATGAAAAAGTGGGGGGTAAACCACTTTCAGAGAGTAAGCTTCAAGGTTTTAATGATTACATAGATATTGCTGCATTGATTGATATGAAATCTGTAGGGGATTAGCTTTCATGAAGTAATCAAGGTGCTGCCCATAGGAAAATAATGGCTCGACTCGATAGGTGTCTGATTAATCGTGAATGGTTAACAGTTTACCCTGATTCACTTCTGGAGTAAGGATCTCAATTGTTCTCTGATCACTCTTTAATGTATATACATGCAGACAAAGTAATACCTAGAGTCAAGAAACCATTTAGATTCTTTAACATGTGGAGTACCCATCCTCAGTTCCTCGAAGTTATCAGATCTGCTTGGAATGTTAATGTGCATGGATCTCCCCCTTACATTTTATGCCAAAAGCTTAAAGCATGTAAAGCAGCACTAAAGGAGTGGAATACAAACACTTTTGGCAATATTATCACCCGGGTTCAGTTAATCAAAAAGAAACTAATGGCGGTGCAACATGAGCTACATCTTCAGCCCTTTGACGAGAATCTTATTTGCAAAGAGGCAGAAGCTAGATCTCAATTTATGCAGGCCCTAAAGCAAGAAGAAAGTTTTGCAAAACAGAAGTCTCGACAGCATTGACTTACTTTAGGGGATTTAATACGAAGTTTTTCTATACAGGTATTGCTACTAGAAGGGCTGTTAATTATATCAGGAGATGTAAAAACTAAGATGGTACGTTTATTACGAATTTGGATGAAGTTAAAGCACACACTGAATAATTTTTTTATTCTTTACTCAATCAAACAGAGCAGCCTAATAATGTTCATGTGGAGCCTACTAGAAAGCTTGATTCGGATGACATCACGATTCTTAATGCACCAATTACAAATGAAGAAGTTGTACAAGTTGTCTTCAAGTCACCAAAGCACAAAAGCCCTGGTCCATATGGATTTCATGCTGAATTTTATCAAATTGCATGGCCGATCATTGGAAATGATGTGATTAAAGCTTGTCAACATTTTTTCTCTTCAGGTCATATTCTCAAAGCGATAAATTGTACTTTTATTTCTTTGGTTCCTAAGAATGTAGGGGCTGATTCAATAGAGCACTACAGGCCCATTTCTTTATGCAACTTTATTTACAAGATCATCTCCAAGTTACTTGCAGATAGAATACAAATGATTATGCATAAGATCATTAGTCCTATTCAGGCTGCTTTCATTAAAGGGAGAAGTATACATCACAATTTTCTTCTTGCTAATGACTTGGTCAAAGATTGGCACTCCGAATCAAGAGGGACGAAAATATGTTTTAAAGTTGACTTACGAAAAGCATTTGATTCAGTTAATAGACAGTTTCTCTACAAGATGCTCCTTAGTATGAACTTCCCTCAACAATGGGTTAATTGGATTCAATGCTGCTTGGAAACTCCAAAATTTTCAATTCTGTTCAATGGTTCCCCCGTTGGAGTACGAATGGCATCCGACAAGGAGATCCACTTTCTCCATATCTTTTTACAATTGTCATGGAAGGACTCAGCTGTATATTAGAAAAGGCAGTCTCTGATGGCAGCATTAAGGTATCCCATGCTGGTTCTATTCATATATCCCACATAACATTTGCAAATGATCTTATTATCTTTCTTCGCAATGACACTACTTCAGTGAGAAATTTGGCTACTATTCTGAAAGAGTTTGGTTTAGTTTTTGGCCTTCAACTAAATCATGCAAAAAGTAAAGTCTATATGGGTTCTTATTGTCACGCCCCTCCCGAAATTATCGCATTCAGGAGGTGTGATCCTATCTTAAAAATCCATAACATTAAAATTTATCACGATCAAATCCTAGGATCCAAACAATTATTTGAGTATACAGAGAAACATTCAAATATCATATCATATACATAACACAAGTGCAGTTATAATCATACATCACATCACACGAACCTTTATAAGAACCCAAACCAACTTAACAAAATATCAACCTCACTTATAATTCCACGAGCATAAGAATTTATACAATCACAACTCCAACCATTTACCATAAATTCATATCATGATACCCTGAACTCAATATTCCAAAATTCCAACCATGCGAGATCTTTAAAAGCTTTTACATAATACATCAATTCAGATTCATCGACAACATTTCATTACATACAAAACATATTTATACAACAATAACATAACAAACCATAACGTCTTACCACAATCTAAATAGCTTTTCACTGTCTCGGCCTAATTCTAATATTTATCGAGTGACAAGCTAACCTGAAAAAAAGTTATATAGCAACGGAGTGAGCTACAAAGCTCAGCAAGTGGGAAAACATATCCAGAATAAGGAATGATAGTTTCAAACAAACTTGATATCAAATTTCAAGGCCAGATACAAGGAAACATATATATCATAGTGTCGGATGCTGAATCACAAATGTCCTTTTATTCAAACTTATTTAATTCATAACCAATGGAGTAAAGAATAATTAGAGCATATCATATGATGATAATGGTAATTTGGAGCATATCAAATGACACACAGGACATTACGAAACATATCAATGGTGCATAGGAGATCTCTCATAACATATCAGAATAACAAACAAGCAATAGAAGTTTCAAATGTCATATCTGATCATTCATTTTTGTATCATCCAAAGTGCACATATAAACACATAAACAATGCTTTAGATATCATATCAAAAACACAGAGGGCGCAGTGGGATCCCAAACAGAATATGGTCCATCCATTTCTGGATGACCACCAAACAGAAGTCTCCCACGTCTGGGAGCTCCATCCACCCACGTCTAGGTGAAGTCAGAAGGGGCCGGCAGAGCATCTCAGGCTCTATGCATAACTCTCTTTACCATTTCTGGCAAAGGTTCACATGATCCCACAAGACACTAGAGTACAAAAGGATAGGTGTGAATAATAAATTGGCATATATCGGAAGCACATGCGAAATAATAAAACGTACATGCGCCTTTACGGAACAATACAATACAAACATAATCTTTCACAAATTCAGTTAGATTTGAAAGGAAAATAAAAGCAAGAGTATTCAAGGATTTGAAGCAACAATATAAAGCTCAATCAAAGAAAGAATTCTAGCTGGATTCAATTTCTAAAAAGATGAAACATGAATAGGCAGATGAAACATGAATAAGCAAAATCATGTGACTGAGTGGTATCATATCAAAAACACAGAGGGTAGCAGTGGAATCTCAAACAGAATATGGTCCATTTAGAGCATGGACCCAGACAGAAATCAGAGCATCGCGGGCTCTAAGCATAACTCCTTTCACCATTTCTGGCAAAGGTTCACATGATCTTACAGCCACCAGAGTACAAAAGGATAGGTGAGCAATAAAATTAGCACATCGGAAGCATATGCGGATCAACAAAACGTACATATGCCTTTATGAGTCAATACGATGCAAACATAATCTTTTACAATTGCATTCAAATTTGAAAGAAAGTAAAAACAAGAGTATACAAGGATTCAAAGCAATAATATCAAGCTCAGTCAAAGAAAGGATTATAATCGAAATCAATTTTCCAAAGGAATAAACAAGAATAGGTAGAATCGACCAAAGCTCAATTGTTAGCAGAATTTGAGAGCCACATTACATGAATTGTTTGGATAACCAATTATGCTCCAAATCACTCAAGAAAGATGTCATTAGAAAGCTGAAGCAGTCTACTTTCAGATAAAATAAGTTTCATACAAATAGGAATTTCAATCAAAGAGTTACAAATGATTCGGTAACCAAGAGTCAAGAAATGAAATCTCTATTTTCAGAAACGATAGGATCGAATTCAACAGAATTCTGGGTAGTCATTTTAACTCCAAACTTTTCAATCTAGGTACCAAAAGAAAGATCAATAAGTCTAGTTTCCAACAAAGTAAGTTTCACATAAATCAGAGTTTCCAATAGAGACTTGTAGGTAGTTTAGTATCAAAAGGTCAGAACTTATAGTCTCTGTTTTACAGATTCCGTAGAGTTGATTCAATTTGATGTTTGGATAGGAAAATTTACTCCAAATCATACAAATAAGCTGTCCAAAGAAAGGTCTACAAGTCTATATTCAGATCAAATAAGTTTTTCCTAAATTGGAAATCAGTACAGGGATTTATAGCTGAAACAAAATAGAAGGGTCAGAATTTTGATAATTTTCCAGATTCAAGCAATTACATTCCAAACAATAAAGATATCAGATTTCAAGGCTAGAACAGTTCAAATTTCTCATATTCAAAGAAAAAGCAAAGATTAGGATTGCAGTAGAAAGGAGTGGAACACTTGTCTTTCGAATATTCTGATCCAACGAAATTATAAGCCCAAATCCTTCTACCTTTCCTCAATCTCCTCTCCCTATGCCATATTGTTCACGTATCTTCTTTCTTCCTCAGCTGCATCTCATGCAGAACGTAGGAGGGTGTAGTCATCTGCTTTCCCTTCCTCTTTTTTCTCAACCATAGCTGCCATAGTCACGGCCGCAGCTGCAGTCCCAGCCACAGCCATAGCCATAGCCACAGCCACAGCCCCTTCCACTGTGCTATTTCTGCTCCTTCTCTCTCAGCCATAGCATCCTCTTCCTCCCTTGCTCCTCTTCCTCTCTTTCTCCTCTTCCTTCCTCTTCTTCTTTTCCAGCCGCAGCTGCCATAGCCTCTTCTTCCTCTCCACCTCTTCTTCTTTCTCAGCCGCAGCTGCCACAACCACAGCTACAGCCTTCCTTCCCTCCTCATCTCTTCTTCTCTTCTCTCCTTCTTCCCCTTCGCTTCTTCTCTTCTTCCTCTCTTTCCCTTCTCCTCTACCGGCCTTTGACACCTCCTCTATTTCCTCATGCAGGAAAGCAGGGTGCAGCAACCCCAGCCGTAGGTGCCACACCACAGCCACAGCTGCAGCCCTCTTCCCTCTGTTCTTCTTCTTCCCTATTTTCTCCACAGCACAGCCCCCTCTCCTCTTCCCTCCTTCCTCTCTTCTTTCCTAACAGCAGCTGCCGCAGCCACAGCCGCAGCCTCTTTCCTTCCTCTTCTTCTTCCCTCTCTTCTCCCTCTTTTTCTCTTCTTCTCTTCTTCTTTTCTTCTCTCCTAACTGCAGCCCAAGCTGCAGCCTTCTTCCTCTTCCCTCTCTTCTCCCTTTTTCCTCCCTGCTACCACAACTCTTCTCCTCTATTTCCTCCTGCGGGAAACAGAGGTGTGCGCTGCCCTAGCTGCAGCCACCTCCTTCCTCTCTTCTTCCTCTCCTTCTTCTCTTCTCTTCTTCTTCTCTTTCTCTTCTTCTTCTTTTCTTCCTCTTTTTTCCCTTCTCCTCCACCGATGCACAGCACCTCCTCTATTTTCTCATGCAGGAAACAGAGGTGTGCACGAGAAAAGAGGCGGTGGGATAACCATCGCTATTTTTCCTTTCTTTTTTTTAATACAACTTAATAGTTTTATCCCTAAAATTTTAATATTTACAAATAGATTCTCACATCATATAAATAGATTTTTCAGTATCGTTTGGGTTTATCTACAGAATTTAAAATGGATAATAACTTTGCTATTAAACTCTTATACGAAAATTTAGAAACGAGGAATGCGAGGGATGTTACACTTATGTTGAAGATAAAGACTTTATTATACAAACTCTGGGGGTTAGCGAGGGAAGTCTACCAGTTCCTTATCTGGGTCTCCCACTCATATCCACTAGCAATCATAAAATTCACTGTCAGCCTATCCTGCAAAAAATAAAGAATAGAATTTCCTCCTAGAAAACTAGACTTCTTTCCAAAGCAGGACGACTTGAATTCATCCGATCTATGTTGTTTTCTTACTCTATTTATTGGTCTAATGCATTTCTTCTATCTGTTGGACTTCTTCAGGATATTGAACGGCTATTGAAGAACTTTTTCTGGAATGGTACAGATAGTAAGGCAATGCATATGATAAATTGGGATAGCATCTGCAGACCGAAAGATGAGGGGGGGCTGAATCTGCGAAATCTGAGAGATTGGAATAAAGCTTGTTTGGTATAGAAATTGTGGGATCTTTTGCAGAACAAATCCTTATGGTCACAATGGGTTTCTGTTAGGTGCCTATCTAAGGAATCAATCTAGGAAGTTTTAGCAAGAACATATCATTCTACTGCTTGGAAAGGAATTTTAAAGGCAAGAAATTGGCTGACCAAACACATTTCTTATACAATCTCTTCTGGGACGAGAATTAATATGTGGTGTGATCCTTGGGTGAATGGGAAGAGTATATTTCAATTGTATAGTGATAGAGTACGAAGAGATCTTGGGGCCTCTAAAGATTGGAAGGTTTCTGAGTTTATTGTTAACGGCACCTGGTGTCTTCCTAGTCCTATTTCTCCTGATATGCTATCACTTTGGCCGACTATTACAACTCTTCCAATCAAGAACAACTCCTCAGATATGTTTAATTGGCTTCATGATAATGGAAAATTTAGTGTTACATCTGCATAAAATCAAATCAGACAAAGGAATAATAAGTGGATTCCAAGCAGTTGGACATGGGATAGACCGAGTTCACAGAGACATTCCTTATACACATGGCAGGCCTTTCTTGCTAAACTACCCACAATGGACAATATGAAATGAAAAGGTATATATATTGTAAACCGATGCTCTCTTTGTATGCAATAGGAAGAAAATATTGATCATCTTTATTTTGCTTATGACTACACTAATTGGATATGGGAGGAGATTCTGAAGAGATTTGAACTCCATAGGCTACCAATGCCAAACTTGCGTCAAGAACTAGAACAGCTGCAGTAAAGCTTCTCAAGAAAAGGGCTTCTTACACAACTAGCAAAAATTACCTTCAGATGTGTTATTTGGTGGATTTGGAGGGAGAGGTGTAGCAGAATCTTTGAGGGCCACAACACACACAATACTCACCTATTTCTCGAGATACTTAGCGACTCAAGATCATGTATGGAGCAGGATCTGGAAATAAAGCATTTAACAAGTAGAGAAAAAGATATCTTTATCAGATTCAATTTTATTATTCGTTAATACTTTCTAGAATGAGATGGTTGTATTGTGTGTTTCTATGTTTCAACAATGTGATGTATTCACAAGTCGTTTAGGAATAGTTGGTTATTGCATTTTGCTATTTATTGACTATCGTAAGGCGTCATAATCTATAACATGTGTAGTTATGGCTACTTTTGTTTAACTTCTCTTGGAGATGAGTTTGGTGGAGTGAGTCCATTCCACCTTTCTGAGGTGGGGTGCATTCTCCTAGACTGCTCTAAGAGATCTCAGGCTATAGTCTACGGCTTGTGTAGACAAAGCTTCTTTGTACAAACTTTAAACTAAATATAATTATATTTATTTACCAAAAAAAAAGTAATAAGTTGGGAACAGTCAATATTTTGAATTTTCGAGACGGTGCGCAAAAAATTGATCAAACATCGACTTTGCATAAATTTTATGATCAACACATTTTTTAGCGAAATAAGGTTTTACAACTTTCCTGAGCATAATATGTTGGCAATGGTCAATATTTTGAATTTTCATGACGGTGCGCGAAAAATTGATTAAACATCGACTTTCTATAAACTTTATGACCGTTATATTTTTTGACGAAATCAAGGTTATGCAACTTCCCTAGGACTAATAAGCTGGGAATGGTTAATATTTTGAATTTTTAAGACTGTATAAAAAATCGATCAAACATCGACTTTACATAACCTTTATAACCATCACTTTTTTGGCGAAACTAAAGTTATACAACTTCCCTGGGCCTAATAAGTAGGGAATGATCAATATTTTGAATTTTCGAGTAAGAGCGCAAAAAATCAATCAAATATAAACTTTGCACAAACTTTATGACCGTCATGTTTTTTGGCGAAACCAAGGTTGTACAACTTTCATAAGCCTAATAAGTTGGGAATGGTTAATATTTTGAATTTTCGAGATGGTATGCAAAAAATGGATCAAACATCGACTTTGCACAAACTTTATAATCGTCACATTTTTTTACGAATGAAGTTGCTGTATTGTGTGATTCTATGCTTCAAAAATGTGATGTATTCATTGGTCGTCCAAGAATGGTTGGCTATTGCATTTTGCTATTTGTTGCCTATATAGTAAAGCGTCATAGTCTACAATATGTGTAGTCATGACTACTTTTCTGTTTGACTACTCTTGGTGACGAGTCTGGTAGAGTGAGACCATTTCACCTTTCTGAGATGGGATCCATTCTCCTAGACTGTTCTAAGAGATCATAGGCTTTAGTCTATGGCTTGTATATATCGAATCTTAGATTTTGATGATGAAGTCAATTGGTGAATTATTTGTTCTAATCCATATTGTTGAGATAAGTGTACAGGATTAACTATAATGGGATGAAAACATAAAGTGATTTACTGAGGTCAAGTTCGTTGGGAGTTCAAGAGGTCATCGGAAGGATCGTCGAAAGTGCTGCCATAACCAACCGAGATAGAATCACGGACTTGCCGAAGGTTTTGGAAGTTTGTCGAAAAAATCGTCAGAGGTTCACGGAGATCACCGAGAAGGTTCAAAAGATTGTCGAAGACTCATTGAACTCATCATGGAATCCGGGAGCTTGTTGGGAGTACGCCGGAAGAAATCCGAAGGAGTGTTGGAAGTCCACCGGAATTTCGCCAAAAAGCTCGCCGAAAGAAGATTTGAAGAATGTCGGTTTAAATCACTTAGAATTATATTTCAATTTCGTAGTTAAGCATGTAATTTGGGTTAGGATTAGGTGTTAATCCTATAACCCAAAGTAGGGACCCATTAGGCCTTGTTTTGGACTGGTTTGGATCGAGTTTAAGGCCCAAACCAATGTGTTGAAAAGTGCTGGGCGGTGGCACCGTCTAGCCTGGGGCAGTGGCACCGCTACCTTGGGCAGTGGAACCGTCCAATACATTGTTAGTCTGTCAACTGATAGGTGGTGGCACCGCCACTAACAAGCGGTGCCTTAATGTTATGTGGGATATATGAATAGAACCAGCATGGGGTACCTTAATGCTGCCATCAGAGACTGCATTTTCTAACATACAACTGAGTCCTTCCATGACAATTATAAAAAGATATAGAGAAAGTGGATCTCCTTGTCGGATGCCATTCGTACTCCCAAAGAAGCCAACGGGGGAACCATTGAACAGAACTGAAAATTTTGGAGTTTCCAAGCAGCACTGAATCCAATTAACCCATTGTTGAGGGAAGTTTATACTAAGGAGCATCTTATAGAGAAACTGTCTATTAACTGAATTAAATGCTTTTCGTAAGTCAGCTTTAAAACATATTTTTGTCCCTCTTAATTGGGAATGCAAATCTTTGACCAAGTCATTAACAAGAAGAACATTGTAATGTATACTTCTTCCTTTAATGAAAGCAGCCTGAGCAAGACTAATGATCTTGTGTATAATCATTTGCATTCGATCTGCAAGCAACTTGGAGATGATCTTGTAAATAAAGTTGCATAAAGAAATGAGCCTGTAGTGCTCTAGTGAATCAGCCCCTGCATTCTTAGAAACCAAAGAAATAAAAGTGTAATTTATCGCTTTAAGAATACAACCTGAAGAGAAAAAATGCTTACAAGCTTTAATCACATCATTTCCAATAATCGGCCATGCAATGCTTTGGTGACTTGAAGACAACTCGTACAACTTCTTTATCTGTAATTGGTGCATTAAGAATCATGATGTCATCCGAATCAAGCTTTCTAGTAGGCTCCACATGAACATTATTAGGCTGCTATGTTTGATTGAGTAAAGAATAAAAAAATTGTTCAGTGTGTGATTTAACCTCATCCAAATTCTCAATAAGTGTACCGTCTTGGTCTTTACATTTCCTGATACAGTTAACAGCCCTTCTAGTAGCAATGGTTGTATAGAAAAACTTCGTATTGGAATCCCCTAAAGTAAGCCAATGCTGTCGAGACTTCTGTTTTGCAAAACTTTCTTCCTGCTTTAGGGCCTACATGAATTGAGACCTAGCCTCTGCCTCTTTGCAAATAAGATTCTCGTCAAAGGGCTGAAGATGCAGCTCATGTTGCACCGCCATTAGGTTCTTTTTGCTTAACTGGATCCGAGTGGTAATATTACCAAAATTGTTTGTATTCCACTCCTTTAGTGCTGCTTTACATGCTTTAAGCTTTTGGCATAAGATATAAGAGGGAGATCCATGCACATTAACATTCCAAGCTGTTCTAATAACCTCAAGGAACTGAGGATGGGTACTCCACATGTTAAAGAATCTAAATGGTTTCTTACCTCTAGGTATTACTTTGTCTGCATATATATGTATTGAAGAGTGATCAGAGAACAACTAAGCACCATACTCCAAGAAAGAATCAGGGTAAACTGTTAACCATTCATGATTAATCAGACACCTATCGAGTCGAGCCATTATTTTCCTGTGGGCAGCACCTTGATTACTCCATGAAAGCCAATCCCCTATAGATTTCATATCAATCAATGCAACAATATATATGTACTTATTAAAACCGTGAAGCTTGCTCTCTAAAAGTGGTTTACCTCCCACTTTTTCATGTGTGTACCGAACCGTATTGAAGTCACCAAGAACAATCCAAGACACTGTAAGACAGCCATTTGCAATGTTAATCAGACCATTCCATAGAACGTTTCTTTCCTACATACTATTAGAAGCATATATACTAGTAATATGAAATTAACAATCATTTTTTTTATCCTCGGCCTTAAAGTGGATGAATTGTTCTATAGCAGAAATAAAGCAAGCACTAACATAGTTCGGATGTCATAATACCCATATTCTACTATAATTGTCACAAGTATCGTTGGTAAGAAGTTCTACCTCTGGCCATATTTAATTTCTTTGAACACAAACCCGAAATGGTTTAATTTTTGTTTCCACAAGAATAACAATATCACAAGTAGTAATTTTGATTATTCTATTAAGCTCCCGACATTTCTCAAGCTTATTCAGTCCACGAACATTCCAACAAAGTATCTTCATTAGGAATAAATATAGGTAGGAAAGGAAATAAGGTCTCTTCCTAGGTAGACAGAAGTATGTGCAACTTAATTGTACCATCCTTCTTCTTATCCTTAGGTTTTGCAGTTTCCTCTCGCATAATATCCTTACCTTTTAAACCTTTATTTCTATTTTTATCCACTTCATCCACAGCTTGCAAATGCTTAAATTTTGAAGTACCCAGGTTGGCAGTGTTTGTTGAGGGTTGAGGCTGAAAGTCCTGTCTGGTATCCTGGTTAGCACGATGAATGGGACGTGGGATCCCCGTTGCGATAGTTCCTATCGATGTAGGAAGAGATGAAGGTTTCTCGTTCTCATGTGCATGGGTAACCTGAGAAACTGTTGTTGTGACAGACTCTGATATATTAGGAAGAGGTAAAGTTCCTGATTGTCTTTCTGATCATGATGCTACCCAAGTGAGTCAGAATGCTCGCTCGTCTTCTCCAGCACTACTGCCCCTGAAGGAGACTCGCTTTGTTCGTCAGTAGTCATAATAGTAGTATCAACTCTGTGCTGAGATGCCAGGTGTTGCCGGTAAACCTAAGTGATCAGTTTCTGAGTTTGCTGACAAGCTCCATGTGCATGACCGAAAGAGTAGCAAATCTTACAATGCTATGGCTTCCAAGAATATGAAACATACACCTTACGGGTGGTCCCATCAAAATCACGATAGAAAACCTCATCTGGAAGATCACCATCAGAAGAAACCATTACACATGCTCGTGCATAAACCAATCTCTTCTGCGCTGCTGTTGCTTTGTCAATATACAATGGCTGTCCCAAGGTGCTATATAACTTAACAATAAAACGTCGACTCCAAAGATGCAAGGGAAGACCATGAAAGGATACCCATAAAGGAATAGACTATAGACTGTCTAACTACAAACGGACATCAGAAGACCAATGTCGTAGAATCATCGGATGGCCGCGAATAATCCAAAACCCTTCAAGGATTCGTTGCAAATCCTCTTCAGAATAGAGTTTGCATACAAAAAAATCATTCTCTAGCATCTGCAAATCAAATGCCGATGTTCTCCATCGAGACTTGATGAATGAGGATAACGAAAAATATGACGTTTTTAAATCGACCACATAACCAACAAGCGTCATGGACCACGTCTTAATCAGCTCTTCAGAATCAACAGTCTCGTACACAGTAATCTTCTGATCAGCCTGGGTTTCTGGAGCAAAGAAATTTAAGCTAAGATCCGAGCTTCCAACCGAAGCCTTGAAAAGACTTATCCAAGGTTGAGGATCTCGAGAAATGAGGATAGGAGGTCGTGATCTAGAGTGCGACCTAACTCTATGCTGCGTCAACAAAGAACCATCTCGTCGGGAAGAAGAAACAACTTGAAGGAAGCCTGGTCTTCGGATCAACCCTGCTGCCACCGTCACCAGCTCGTGCAGCGGCAGAGAGAGGCAACGCGCCCGAGGGAGAAGAACCTCCCTTTCTGTGCAGAACAGGGACGCCGCCGCCGAGACAGGTTCTGCCAGGGACTGCTGCTCACCGTCGCCTAGTCGCCCCGATCGGAGGAGCGATGGGCAAAGGTGCAGAGGATCTGTGCACAGCAGCAATCAAGCCCTCCAGCCGCGCCCCTGTACTTCTGAGGAGCGATGGCCCCTTGCAGTCGCGCACAGCAGCCTCGCCCGGCCACCGCAGCCACTTCTGCACCGTCGCCCAATCGCCTGCAGCCACAGCACAAGGCCACACCACCCTCGTGCGTGCGGAAGAGCCGAAAGCCCTCTTCGTGCGTGTAGAACAGGGGAACCACCGAACCTTCTCCTATCCCCCTTCTCTTCCAGAAGAGGAGCAGAGGCAGTCTCCTCTGTTTCGCGTGCAGGAAGTAACAGAGAGAGGAGAGGGAGGCGTGCCCTAGGTTGAAGAAAGACCGCTGCTCACCGCCCGCCCGAAGTTCCTGGTCACGGCGAGCCGCCGCCGCCGTCACCCAGTCCCCGATCGCAGCACCGCCCAGCCGTTGCCCTGCAGACAGCCTCCGTGCAGAACAGGCTGCGGATCCGGGGATGCCGCTCAGCAGCCTCGTCTCGAGCAACAGAGAGAGACTCTCCTCCTCTGTTCAAGAATAAGAGCAGAAAAGGCAGCCCCAATCTGCTCTTCGTGCGTGCAAGGGGAGAAACACCCAGCAGCTTGTGCGTGCAGAACAGGGGAGAAAGTGGCGCCCTCCTTGTCCGCCCAAGGGGAAGAAGTCCAGCAGCGACCGTGAAATCGCCCAAGGAGAAACAGATCCACCGTCCTGTTCTCCGTGCACAGAACAGCCTTGCTCTGTTTGATTCAGCCTTTCGTGGGTGAGAATCCCTCACCGCCGCCTCTTCTCGCTAGGGCTGCAGTTGCAGAAGCGGCGTAGAACAGGAGAGAACCGCCGCCCAGCAGCCACCGCCTCTTCTCGCCCTAGCCTTCTCCGTGGCTTCACTTTCTCCCAATACGTTCACACGTGGAGGAAGGGAAGAACTACCATCCAAGAGAAAAGAAGCAGATCCACAACGTCCTGCAGCCACCAGCCTTGCTCTGTTTTACTTATGTTTACTCAAGCTACTTCAATTAAGTCACCTTCGTCAAATTAAAATCTCAATACGAACTAATTATTTACAAAATCAATTTCAAATTTATAAGTTTTAATTCGTTATACTAATTCACCCTCCCCCCTCTTAGTGCCTCTCCGATCCAAACAATTGGTATCAAAGCAAGGATCATTCTCATATTTGGTTTAAAACTTAAGAAAGATGACTTATTCCAGCATGCAAGAGGGTCACTCCATTATACATCCGCCTATGTTTAATGGGTCAGATTACACGTATTGGAAGACTCGTATGAGGATCTTTCTTATTTCCATGGATTTTGAGCTTTAGAGCATCATCGAAAATGGTTTTCAAAAATCTTCTCTTCCGACGAGCGAACGGAGAAATTAATCGAGTAAAGCACATTCTTTGCTTTAAACGCAAAGCACACACCGACTACGCCTCGATAAAAAAAAAAAAAAAAAAAAAAATAAATTTAATCATATTTTGATTTGTGAATCGGCTTTTGATATTTGGCGTAATCTTGAGATCACTCATGAAGGCACTAGCCGAGTGAAAGAGTCCAAAATCAACATTCTTGTATATTCCTATGAACTTTTTTGAATGAAACTAAGTGAGTCCATTAAAGACATATACAACCGCTTTACAGATATCATCAATGGACTCAAAGCACTTGGTAAAGGCTTTTCTAATTTTGAACTTGTGACTAAAATTTTAAGATCCCTTCCAAAAAGTTGGGATCCAAAAGTTACGATCATTCAAGAGGCTAAGGATCTTAAAACATTTCCTCTTGAAGAACTTATCGGGTCTCTAATGACCTATGAAATGACATGTCATGCTTATGATGAGCTAGAGAACCCCCTTCCAAAGAACAAGAAGGATATGATATTAAGAACACAAGAAGACCACTTGAAAGGAACATCAAGTGATGAGGATTTTGACGAAAACATTGCACTCGTAACTGGAAATTTAAAAAATTCATTAAAAAAGATAAATTTAAAAATGAAACCAAAAATAAACTTGAATCAAAAAAGGACCAAGTCATATGTTATGAATGTAAGAAGCTAGGACACTTCAAATATGAATGCCCCTAAGCCAAGAAGAAGCAACTCAAGAAGAAGAAGGCATTGAAGGCTACATGGGATGACTCCAGTGACTCCAAGGATGAAGAAACAAGCAACAAAGAGGAGGCTAACTTCGCGCTAATGGCTTTATGAGAAGAGGTTAGTGAGTTATTTAATGAAGAGTTATCTTTTGATGAACTTTTTATCACTTTTCATGAATTATTTGATAAATATAGAACTATTAGTAAGAAGTTAAATTTATTAAAGAAAAGTATGCTTTATTACAAGATAAGTTTGATAGTCTCCAAACTCCTTCTTCACCCCTATGCTCTAAGTGTGAACACTTAGAAGCAATAAAAAATGAGAACTTGCTACTTAAAGAGACCCTAAACAAGTTTAAGGTTGGTAGCAAGGACTTGGACATGATCCTTACAAAAAAGGGTCACGTCGAAAATAGAAGTGGAATTAGATTTGTAAGTGGATCTCACCGAAATCCTACCACCTTCATTAAAGGACCCACATTACATGTTTCACCTCATTTAAAATATAATTTTTATTATAAATTCGGACATGTTGTCTACAAATATTCATTTAGGAAAATTAGTCCACATAAATTGATATGGGTTCCTAAAGGAACCATAAATAATTCAATGCTAAATAACAAAGTTAGTAGATCAATATTTGAGGTACCCAAAATCAAATGGGTACCTAAAAATCATCCTCTTTTGTAGAACCATTCACCATCACAAGCTAGGAGTAAGAGATAGTATCTTGATAGTGGATGCTCAAGGCATATATGATCGGAGATCTATCTCGATTCTCTATGCTCACTAGTAAAGAAGAAGGGTATGTCACCTTCGAAGACAACAAGGGTAAAATCATTGGCAAGGGAACCATAGGTAACAAATCAAGTTTTTCAATTGATGATGTATTACTAGTTGATGAATTAAAACATAATCTTTTGAGCATTAGTCAATTATGTGATAAAGGTTATATTGTTAGATTTGAATCTAATGCTTACATCATTGAAAAACCAAACAACAATATATCCATGATTACGTTAAAACAAAATAATGTTTACACCATTAACATTAAATAACTTAGTAATGAAATGTGCTTCTCCGTTCTAAATGATGATGCTTGGCTTTGGCATAGGAGATTAGGCCATGCAAGCATGAAACTAATATCTAAAATTTCTTCTAAAGAACTAGTACGAGGAATTCCAAATATCAAGTTTGTCAAGGACAAAGTATATGATGCATGTTAACTAGGAAA
Source organism: Musa troglodytarum (assembly GCA_023547065.1). NCBI lineage: Eukaryota > Viridiplantae > Streptophyta > Magnoliopsida > Zingiberales > Musaceae > Musa > Musa troglodytarum. The sequence goes on from CP097504.1 coordinate 26,788,563, forward strand.
ACAAATAAAAACTAGCTTCAAATCAAAGAATCCAATAAGCACCTCTAGACCATTACAATTGATCCATATGGATTTATTTGGACCAATCGATATAATAAGTCCATCTATATCCAGACCTTCTCTATCCATTCCATTGATAGTTAGCTGAGAAAAGAAGGGTTTTCTCTCTCTAGGTGAGAGCTTCTCTCTCTAGGTGAGAGCTTCTCTCTCTTGGCGATTCTCTTCTCTCTCTAGGGTGAGAAGAGGCGGTGTGGATCTACTTCTTCTCCCTTGGGTGGTGGTTCTTTCCTTCCTCCACGTGGTGTAGGAACTCGCTGCTGCTACACAGTTGTGAGATTGAACGCGTTGGGAGAAAGTGAAGCCACGGAGAAGGCTAGGGCGAGAAGAGGCGGCGGCTGCTGGGTGGCGGTTCTCCCATGTTCTGCGGTTGGAGAGCAGGAAGGCTACATCGGTGGATCTTCCCTTGGGCGATTTCACGATCGCTGCAGGAAGGCTGCATCGGTGGATCTGCTTCTCCCTTGGGCGATTTCATGGTCGCTGCTCTTCCCCTTGGGCGGACAAGGAGGGCGCCGCTTCTGCAATCCCTAGGGGGCGCTCCCTCCCTCGCCTCTCTCTACTACTGCACGAAGGGAAACAGATCTTCTTCTGAATGGAGGAGGAGAGGGCTGATCTTCCCTAGGGCGTGCTCCCTCCCTCGCCTCTCTCTGCTGCTGCATGAAGGGGAACGAAGGGCCTTTTCTGCTCTTCTTCTGAACGGTGGAGGAGAGGGCTACGAAGGAGGAGAGGGCTTGATTGGGGCTGTGGCCGGTGGCTTCTCCCTAGGGTGAGGGGTGCTGCTGCTGGGTGGCGGAGATAGGGCACTACATAGAGGGGCGGCGGCTGCTGTGAAAGGGGCGGTGGCTGCCTCATGCCCAAGGTCTACTCCCAAATCTCTACATCGCTCCCTTTCCTAGGGCAACTGAACAGAGGAGGGAGATTCTGAACTCCCCTGCTCTAATGCTGCAGGGGGGACAAGCGATGGTCCCTAGGGCTGGTGATGCTGGTAGCAAGGTAGCTCCGATGAGGCTCCCTGCCTCTCAAACTCCTTTGCTATCTTCCTCCCGTCGAGGTGCTCCATCGACAACGCTACATAGAGGCAGGTCACGTTCTAGATCGCAGCCTCCTGCTCTCATATCTAGCGATCCTCGGCCTTGGACAAGCCTCTTCAAGGCTCCGGTTGGAAGTTCAGATCTTAGCTTGGATTTCTTTACTCCAGAAATCCAAGCTGCTCAGAAGATTGCTGTGTATGAGGCTGCTGATTCTGAAGAGCTGATTGAGAGATGGTCCATGGCGCTTGTTGGTTATGTGGTCGGTCTCAAGACATCCTATTTTCCGTTATCATCATTCATCAAGACACGATGGGGAACATCAGCATTCGATCTTCATATGTTGGAGAATGGTTTTTTTGTATGCAAACTCAATTCTGAAGAGGATTTGTAGCGGATTCTTGAAGGGTCTTGGACCATTCGTGGCCATCCGATGATACTACGGTGCTAGTCCCCTGATGTCCGTTTGGAGTTAGACAGCCTCCAGTCGATTCCCTTATGGGTTTCCTTTCATGGTCTTCCCTTGCATCTTTGGAATCGACGTTTTATTACTAAGTTATACAGCACCTTGGGACAGTTATTGTATATTGACAAGGTAACAGCATCGTAGACGAGATTGGCTTTTGCACGAGCATGTGTTATGGTTTCTTCCGATGGAGATCTTCCTGATGAGGTTTATTATAGGGATCTTGAGGGGACCACTCGTAAGGTGCATGTTTCATATTCCAGGAAGCCACAGCAGTGTAAGATTTGTCACTCCTTCGGTCATGCACATGGAGCTTGTCAGCAAATGTAAAAAACAATCACTTAGGTTTACCGATAATGACAGACAACTCATCATGGAGTTGATGCTGCTATAACTACTGATGAACAAGGTGCGTCTCCCAAAGTAGTAGCATCGATGACGATGAAAGAGCATTCTGACTCGCTTGGGCAACAACACGGATAAAAGGATACATCTAAAAACTTTAATTCTTCCTATTATAGCCCCTTCCATAATAGCAATTTCCTAGGGTACCCAAGAACAAGAGGTGAAGTTGGGAACTTCATCTCTTCCTGCATCGACAGGAGGTACTGCAACGGGGATCCCACGTCCCATTCATCGTGCTAACCAGGATATTATACCTCCACCAATCCCAACAAACCTCGCCAGTCACGATATTCAGCCTCAACAACCTTCAACAAACACTGCCAACTTGGATAACTTGGGTATTTCAAAATTTAAGCATTTGCAAGCTGTGGATGAAGTGGCTAAAAATAGAAATAAAGACTTAAAAGATAAGGATATTATGCGGGAGGAAATTACAAAACCCAAGGATAAGAAGAAGGATGGTACTGGTAAGTTGCACATACTTCCGTCTACCTAGGAAGAGTCCTTTATTTCCTTTCCAACCTATTTTAATTCTGATGAAGATACTTTGTTGGAATGTTCATGGACTGAATAAATTTAAGAAATGTCGGGAGCTTAATAGAACATTAAGTCTGATGCTTATGATATTGTTATTCTTGTGGAAACAAAAATTAAACCATCTCGGATTTATGTTCAAAAAGATTTAATATGGCCAAAGGTAGAACTTTTTACCAACGATACTTGTGACACTTATGGTAGAATATGGGTATTATGGCATCCGAACTCTGTTAGTACTTACTTTATTTCTACTACAGAACAATTCATCCACCTTAAAGCCGAGGACAAAAGGAATGGTTGTCAATTCCATATTACTGGTGTATATGCTTCTAACAGTATGTAGGAAAGAAATATTCTATGGAATGATATGATTAACATTGCAAATGACTGTTTTACAGTGCCTTGGATTATTCTTGGTGACTTCAATACTATTCGGTACACACATGAAAAAGTGGGGGGTAAACCACTTTCAGAGAGGAAGCTCCATGGTTTTAACGATTACATAGATATTGCTGCATTATTTGATATGAAATCTGTAGGGGATTGGCTTTCATGGAGTAATCAAGGTGCTGCCCATAGGAAAATAATGGCTCGACTCGATAGGTGTCTGATTAATCGCGAATGGTTAACAGTTTATCCTGATTCACTTCTGGAGTATGGATCTCAATTATTCTCTGATCACTCTTTAATGTAAATACATGTAGACAAAGTAATACCCAAAGGCAAGAAACCATTTAAATTCTTTAACATGTTGAGTACCCATCCTCAATTCCTTGAGGTTATCAGATCAGCTTAGAATGTTAATGTGCATGGATCTCCCCCTTACATTTTATGCCAAAAGCTTAAAGCATGTAAAGCAGCACTAAAAGAGTGGAATATAAACACTTTTGGCAATATTATCACCCGAGTTCAGTTAATTAAAAAGAAACTAATGATGGTGCAATATGAGCTACATCTTCAGCCCTTTGACGAGAATCTTATTTGTAAAGAGGTAGAAGCTAGATCTCAATTCATGTAGGCCCTAAAGCAGGAAGAAAGTTTTGCAAAATAGAAGTCTCGACAGCATTGGCTTACTTTAGGGGATTCTAATACGAAGTTTTTCTATATAGCCATTGCTACTAGAAGGGCTGTTAACTGTATCAGGAGATGTAAAAGTCAAGATGGTACGCTTATTGCGAATTTGGATGAAGTTAAGGCACACACTGAATAATTTTTCTATTCTTTACTTAATCAAACAGAACAACCTAATAATGTTCATGTGGAGCCTACTAGAAAGCTTGATTTGGATGACATCATGATTCTTAATGCACCAATTACAGATGAAGAAGTTGTACGAGTTGTCTTCAAGTCACCAAAGCACAAAAGCCTTGGTCCAGATGGATTTCAAGCTGAATTTTACCAAATTACATGGTCGATCATTGGAAATGATGTAATTAAAGCTTGTCAGCATTTTTTCTCTTCAGGTCATATTCTTAAAGCGATAAATTGTACTTTTATTTCTTTGGTTCCTAAGAATGTAGTGGCTGATTCACTAGAGCACTACAGGCCTATTTCTCTATGTAACTTTATTTACAAGATCATCTCCAAGTTGCTTACAGATCGAATGCAAATGATTATCAATAAGATCATTAGTCCTACTCAAGCTGCTTTCATTAAAGGGAGAAGTATACATCACAATGTTCTTCTTGCTAACGACTTGGTCAAAGATTTGCACTCCAAATCAAGAGGGACGAAAATATATTTTAAAGCTGACTTACAAAAAGCATTTGATTCAGTTAATAGACAGTTTCTCTACAAGATGCTCCTCAGTATGAACTTCCCTCAACAATGGGTTAATTGGATTCAGTGCTGCTTGGAAACTTTAAAATTTTCAATTCTATTCAATGGTTCTCCCGTTGTCTTCTTTGGGAGTACGAATGACATCCAACAAGGAGATCCACTTTCTCCATATCTTTTTACAATTGTCATGGAAGGACTCAATTGTATGTTAGAAAAGACAGTCTCTGATGGCAACATTAAGGTACCCCATGCTGGTTCTATTCATATATCCCACATAACATTTGTAGATGATCTTATTATCTTTTTTCACAATGACACTAATTTAGTGAAGAATTTAGCTACTATTCTGAAAGATTTTGGTTTGGTTTCTGGCCTTCAACTAAATCATGCAAAAAGTAAAGTCTATATGGGTTCTTGCATTGAAGATAAAGACTTTATTATACAAACTCTAGGGGTTAGCGAGGGAAGTCTACCAGTTCCTTATCTGGGTCTCCCACTCATATCCACTGGCATTCACAAAATTCACTATCAGCCTATCCTGCAAAAAATAAAGAATAGAATTTCCTTCTGGAAAACCAGAATTCTTTCCAAAGCAGGACGACTTGAACTCATCTGATCTGTGTTGTTTTCTTACTCTATTTATTGGTCTAATGCATTTCTTCTACCTATTGGACTTCTTCAGGATATTGAACGACTATTGAAGAACTTTTTCTGGAATGGTACAGATGGTAAGGCAATGCATATGATAAATTGGGATAGCATCTGCAGACCGAAAGATGAGGGGGGGTTGAATTTACGAAATCTGAGAGATTGGAATGAAGCTTGTTTGGTACAAAAATTGTGTGATCTTTTGCAGAACAAATCCTTATGGTCAGAATGGGTTTCTGCTAGGTACCTATCTAAGGAATCAATCTGGAAAGTTTCAGCAGAAACATATCATTCTGCTGCTTGGAAAGGAATTTTGAAGGCAAGAAATTGGCTGACCAAACACATTTTTTATACAATCTCTTCTGGGATGAGAATTAATATGTGGTATGATCCTTGGGTGAATGGGAAGAGTATATTTCAATTATATGGTGATAGAGTACGAAGAGATCTTGGGGCCTCTAAAGATTGGAAGGTTTCTGAGTTCTTTGTTAACGACACCTGGTGTCTTCCTATTCCTATTTCTCCTGATATGCTATCACTTTGGCCGACTATTACAACTCTTCCAATCAAGAACAACTCCTCAGATATGCTTAATTAGCTTCATGACAATGGAAAATTTAGTGCTACATCTGCATGGAATCAAATCAGACAAAGGAACAATAAGTGGATTCCAAACAGTTGGACATGGGATAGACCGGGCTCACAGAGATATTCCTTATACACATAGTAGGCCTTTCTTGCTAAATTACCCATAATGGATAATATGAAGCGAAAAGGTATATATATTGTAAACCGATGCTCTCTTTGTATGCAACAGGAAGAAAATATTGATCATCTTTATTTTGCTTGCGACTACACTAATTGGATATGGGAGGAGATTCTGAAGAGATTTAAACTCTATAGGCTACCAATGCCAAACTTGCATCAAGAACTAGAACAGTTGCAGTAAAGCTTCTCAAGAAAAGGTCTTCTTATACAACTAGCAAAAATTATCTTCAGATGTGTTATTTAGTGGATTTGGAGGGAGAGGTGTAGCAGAATCTTTGAGGGCCACAACACACACAATACTCACCTATTTCTCGAGATACTTAGCGACTCAAGATCATGTATGGAGCAGGATCTGGAAATGAAGCATTTAACAAGTAGAGAAAATGATATCTTTATCAGATTCAATTTTATTATTCGTTAATACTTTTTAGAATGAGATTGCTGTATTGTGTGTTTCTATGTTTCAATAATGTGATGCATTCACAGGTCATTTAGGAATGGTTGGTTATTGCATTTTGCTATTTATTGACTATCGTAAGGCGTCATAATCTACAACATGTGTAGTCATGGCTACTTTTTTTGTTTAACTTCTCTTGGAGATGAGTTTGGTGGAGTGAGTCCATTCTACCTTTCTGAGGTGGGGTGCATTCTTCTAGTCTACAGCTTGTGTAGACAAAGCTACTTTGTACAAACTTTAAACTAAATACAATTATATTTACTTACCAAAAAAATAATTTGCATTCCATATGTATCATAGCACTTTAGCTATCGGGGTGTATGGTTGCTAAATTGATGATTTCCATCATTTGGTATCAGAGCTAAAGAGCTATGATACATATGGAATGCAAATTGACACCCTCCAACGAATTGAAATAAGGCGGATCGTTCAAGAATGAAGTAAGGGAAACTATTCTAATTACTTATCAATAAAAAATTAATAAAATAATTAGAATAGCACTTTGAATTCCCTTAAGACGCCACAAACTAACAAGTCTGATAAGTCAAAGGAAAAGCAAAGATTTGGTTTGAACGCCACAAGCAGAAAAGCCTGATAAGTTCTAAAGTTCATGTAATAACTTAAAAACAAAACACTCACCGGTGTTGAAGAATTGTTATACTTCCCAAATTGTCTGTCTTACATTGGGAGTCAGCCCCATTTATATAGTATGAGGATTAGTACAAAGGGAGTGAATGCATTAAATAACATTCATATTCCAAATTCATGATTTTTGGTAAATATGGCTGAATGGACTTTTATTCTTTAAGATGAGGTCTTCAAATTTGTCATTCTCTCTTCATGATCATGTTGACCATTTTAGGCTCTTCTTCCAACCATAGAATCTTGACTGAGTCTTGACTAGCTTGATCCTTCCAAATATTTTTCAATAAACAAGTTAAAGCTTCTTTCATCCTCTTAGCTTTAGCTCTTATCATTGGTCCTCCATGAATAGTTAAAGGGTATTTAATAGAATTATGATCAACTTGCTGGTTCATATCATTGTCATTGCATAACTTATTAGTAATCAAACAATGAGTATGAAACAGATTTTCACGTTGTATACCATGTTCATCATTTTTACTTTGCAAACTAAGTGTGCGTTGAATAACCAAAATTTTACCTTTAGCATACTCTACGTCACTAGTATCCTCTGGATGCTCTTGTCATTGGTCCTCCGTGAATAGTTAAAGGGTCTTTAATAGAATTATGATCAACTTACTGGTTCATATCATTATCATTGCACAACTTATTAGTAATCAAACAATAAGTATAAAATAGATTTTCACGTTGTTCACCATGTTCATCATTTTTACTTTGCAAACTAAGTGTGAAATGAATAACCAAAATTTTACCTTTAGCATACTCTACGTCACTAGTATCCTCTGGAATGTCATCATCATCCTCTCTTTCACTTTCAGTATCTATATTCTCATATCTTATAATCATAACTCTCTTATTAGGACATTCACGTGCTATATGTCCATGCCCAAGGCACTTAAAACACTTAATACCTCTACTTTGATTTGGTTGATTCTCACCTTTACCCTTGCTGCCAAATTCATTTTTGCCTTTAATTCCATCAATTTTAGGCTTAACATTGGGTTTATCATCCTTTTTACTCCAATTCAGTTTCCAAGATGAAGAAGAACCCGAATAAGATTTTGAATTATACCTTGTGCCTTTTCTTTTGAGTTGTTTCTCAATCTTCTTTGCCATATTCACCATATCCTCAATCTCCATATAATGCTGCAATTCCACAAGATCAGCAATGTTCTTGTTTAATCCACTCAGGAATCGAGCCATTGTAGCCTCACGGTCTTCCTCCACATTAGCCCTTATCATAGCTATCTCCATCTCCTTGTGATATTCATCAACACTCATGAAACCTTGTGTCAAAGTTTGCACTCGTTGATGCAAATCCCGATAGTAATGACTTGGGATGAATCTCATTCTAATGATTTGTTTCATCTCCAACCAAGTCTCTACAGGCCTTTCACCATTTCTACGCCTGTCTTTACATAATTGATCCCACCAAATTATAGCATAATCATAAAATTCAACAACGGCTAATTTTACCTTTTTCTCTTCAGAGTAGTTGTGACATTCAAAGATCAACTCCACTTTTCGTCCCTGCTCCAAATAAGCATCTGGATTATTCTTTCCTTGAAAAGGAGGAATTTTCATTTTGATGCTGCTTATGTTTTTGTCCATACCATCAAAACGTCCTCTTCTAGTTTGTCTCGTAGGATTAACATCTTGACCAATTAGAGTGACTTGGTCATCGTCAAGGTCATCTCCGCCATTATATTCATCGTGGATGAATGCTAGTTGTCTCCTACGCCGTGGTTCACCTTCCAAACTATTAATTGCATCATCATGCCTTTCTAGATTATCTCTTACATCTCCTATCACTTTGAACATATGTTCAAATTATTGTTGCATTTCTCGAAGCAAATGATCATTTGATGAAGAACTCCCGTCTTTTTCTTTAGACATGTTTGCAACCTAAAAAATAAAGTTAGAATAGCCTCACCAACACTCTCTCATATGTTTCACTCAAGATTTGATACACTCCACTCGTGTTTTCGCACAATATTTGGCTTTTCTCGATATTGATCTCACCACTCTTGCCTTTTACCTCTTGTTTTGTTCTTTGAGTTCTTAGATTAACTAAGAAACTTAAACAAACAATTCAGATTGTGGCAATTCAAGGGTATTAAAATTGGACATAAAAGCAAAAAAATATAAGCCAAGTTTGGCCTTTAAAATGTAAGCCAATTTAAAGGTGTATGTAATACACTTCAATAATAAGCAAAGATTAGAATTCAAGTATCAAATGAATAACGAAAATTTTCTGGAATGAGAATAAAAAAATCCAAACCTGTAACAAGAATTCAAAATTATGAAGATAGAATTCTGTAATTTTTAAGAAGTCCTTGAATTCATAATTTTTTTTTATAATTTCGATCTCTTTCTTTCTTTCTTTCTTTTTTTTTTGACCTTTGATCTTCTTCTCTCTTTTTTTTTCTTTGATCTTGATTTCCTCTCCTTTTTTTTTACTTTTGATTTTCCCTCTCTTTTTTTTAACTTTCTATTCTCTTTCTTTTTTTTTTTGACGATAAAGTGAGGGGAAAAAAATTAAAAACAAATAGTAATAGCACAAGAAACACAACAATAAGGAGGAAGGAAGAATAGCAATTATGAATATCGTGATAAAAGAAGAATAAGAGAACAGGGAAAACCTAAAAGATAATAAATAAATGGATAAATAAACCTCAAACTTGAGCCGTGCTCTGATACCAAATGATGGAAATCATCAATTTAGCAACCATACACCCCAATAGCTAAAGAGCTATGATACATATGGAATGCAAATTGACACCCTCCAACGAATGGAAACAAGGCGGATCGTTCAAGAATGAAGTAAGGGAAACTATTCTAATTACTTATCAATAGAAAATTGATGAAATAACTAGAATAATACTTTGAATTTCCTTAAGATGCCACAAACTAATAAGTTTGATAAGTCAAAGGAAAAGCAAAGATTTGGTTTAAACGTCACAAGCAGAAATTCCTGATAAGTTCTAAAGTTCATGCAAGAACTTAAAAACAAACACTCACCGGTGTTGAAGAATTATTAAACTTCCCAAATTGTCTGTCTTACATTGGGAGTCAGCCTTATTTATATAGTATGCGACTTAGTACAAAGGAAATGAATGCATTAAATAACATTCATATTCCAAATTTATGATTTTTGGTAAACATGACTGAATGGACTTTTATTCTTTAAGATGAGGTCTTCAAATTTGTCCTTCTCTTTTCATGATCATGTTGACCATTTTAGGCTCTTCTTCTAACCATAGAATTTTGACTGAGTCTTGACTAGCTTGATCCTTCCAAATGTTTTCCAATAAACAAGTTAAAGCTTCTTTCATCCTCTTAGCTTTAGCTCTTGTCATTGGTCCTCCATGAATAGTTAAAGGGTCTTTAATAGAATTATGATCAACTTGCTGGTTCATATCAGGACCACTCGTAAGGTGTATGTTTCATATTCCTGGAAGCCACAACGGTGTAAGATTTGTCACTCTTTCGGTCATGCACATAGAGCTTGTCAGCAAACACAAAAAACGATCACTCAGGTTTACCGACAACGTCAGACAACTCATCATGGAGTTGATGCTGCTATGACTACTTATGAACAAGGTGCATCTCCCGAAGCAGTAGCATCGATGACGACGAAAGAGCATTCTGACTTGCTTGGGCAACAACACGGACAAAAGGATACATCTGGAACTTTAATTCTTCCTATTATAGCCCCTTCCACAACAGCAATTTCCTAGGGTACCCAAGAACAAGAGGCGAAGTTGGGAACTTTATCTCTTCCTACATCGACAGGACTACTACAACGAGGATCCCACATCCCACTCATCATGCTAACCAGGATATTATATCTCAACCAATCCCAACAAACTCACCAGTCAGGATATTCAGCCTCAACAACCTTCAACAAACACTGCCAACCTGGATATCTTAGGTGATATGGGTAATAAAAGCGATGTGACACGAGCCCATGCCGCCCTCGTCAGGATGACGCCCCCCACTCCTCAGCCTGCCGACTATGGCCCGAGTTGACCCGCAGAGGTGATCCTAACCGTTCTCCCCAGGCTCCACGAGTCTCGAGACATGTCGCCATCCTGTAGGAACAGGACCGTACAGCCTCCTCAGACGCAACCATAGACGTAGCAGTCCCTTGGCATATATAAGCCCCAGAGAAGCCGAAGATAGGGTAACGACAACAAACGGCAACTACAGCCACTTCTACTCTGTGAAAGAGCACCCTCTCATCCCTCCCCAGGACTGACTTGAGCGTCGGAGGGGTCAGGCGGAGTTCGACCCGACCCGACCTTTGTGCAGGGGGCCCGGAGGTAGACAGTGGCAGCCGACGTCACCTTCTTCGACCTCTCGGAGTCTCAACCCTGTCCACGGGATCCTCTCGCATCCGGCTCGAACCACACCGCGACGATCCCGAGCTCCTGACGAGGAGATCATGTCTGTGGGATCACGGTAAAAAGTTGTTGACACTAACAGATTAGCGCTAGAAGGAGCGCCATGTTGAGAGATCACCCGACGGACCAGCGCTCGGGCAAGAGACTCCATCCTGAGGGAGCCTCGGTAGAAGCCTCCCTTCTCGGGTCGAGAATGGAGGACCCCGCCCCAACTGCAGAGCGTTATTGGTGCTTGTTCAATGACCCGGGACTACTCCCTCCTGAGGACGTCCCCAGCACTTCTTCCCCCGTTACGATGGAGGCCTTTCGCGACTCACTCACCAGGTGCGGGCCCTAGCAGGAATGATACAGGCCGTCGTCCCCTTCGCCTCCCGAGCAGCGGACGTACCGGCGCACCAGCCCCCTCAATAGCCTGAGTCTACCCCTCGAGCTCGTGCCGCGCCTTCCACGCTACCAGCTTCGCCCTCGGGACACCCAGTCTTGGGCAGAGACCGGGGCCCGAGAAACCCAATTGTTCGACCCGAGCCCGAGGCAGTATCCTCAGACTCGACAGACTCTTTCTGAGCCCAGCTTCGCTCCGTCAGCTAATGGCTGGACGAAATGCAAAGGAAAATCTGCAAGTCGAAGGAGGAACATGGGGAGGACCTCCATAAGGGGTCCCCGTTCGTAACCGAGATACAAGAACATCCTGTGCCCCCGAACTTTCGCCTCCCCGCCATCGACTCTTATGACGGCACCAGCAACCCCACCGATCATGTTGCCGCCTTCCGGGCCCAGATGGCGCCGTACAGGACCGCGGATGCCTTGATGTGCAGGGCATTCCCCACCACTTTGAGGGGTCCAGCCCTTGCATGGTATAGCGGCCTGAAGGCCGGGACGGTCGCCTCTTTCGAACAACTCGCCAAGGATTTCGAGCTCCACTTCCTAGTGTGCGCTCGCCTGAAGCCATCCATCACCCTTCTCCTCGGGCTGAACCAGAGGGAGGATGAACCTCTCTCCCATTTCGTGCATCGCTTTACTACAGAGATACGGAGACTACTAGATGCTCACCCTTCGCTGTTGATGCAGGTGTTCATGGTAGGGCTGTGCCCCTCGAGGTTTTTCTGGTCGCTTGTGGAGCGGCCCCCTGCCTCAGTCACGGATATGCTCCAATAGGTGAGCCAGTACATCTCGGCGGAGGCCTGGATGTCGGGGAGGAGGGAAGAACACAAGAGGGGACACCCAGAGCCCTCCCGTGGGCATCAGCCCGCTCAACCGAGGCATAGGGTAGATCACGTCGATCGTCCCACGCCGAAGCTCCCGACCTCCTCCCCGGGTATGTCTCGAACATAGATATTTCTCTAGATAAAGGAGAAGGGGTTGCTCAAGTCTCCCCACCCTATGAAAAATCTGCGCGCACTGGCGGATCGAACTCGATACTGTCGCTTCCATCGGCAAAATGGGCACGACATCGCGGAGTGTCGCGAGTTGAAGCGACAGATCGAAGAGCTAATCCGCAGAGGCCATTTGAGCCCCTACCTCTAGCAGGATCGAGAGACCTCCCCCCGTCCCGAAGGGCCCGTCGAGCGACGCATCGACGTAATTGCGGGCGGACCGGCATCCGGGGGAAGCAGCGCATCCGGGCGGAAGGCGTACGCCCGTGCCACTATGCCCGAGGGGCACGAACTGGCCCCCGAGCCAACAATTACATTCCCAACTGAGGTGACGAGACAACCCGAGCATGACGACGCGCTGGTGATATCGGTCAGAATCGCCAACGCGCAAGTGAAAAGGATCATGGTCGACACTGAGAGTTCGGCCGATATACTCTACCTCGACGCCTTTCGGAAGCTCGGGCTCCCTAATGGTGCTATGGAACCCATGCATTCAGCGCTCACGGGGTTCATTGGGAACTCGATTTCACCACTTGGAGCGATCACCCTCCCCTCGACCTTCGGGGATGCGCCGAAGACGAAGACCGTGATGATGACCTTCCTAGTGGTCGACCTCCCCACGGCGTACAACACCATCCTGGGGCGACCCACTCTCAACAGGATCAGGGCGGTCATCTCCACCTATCACCGAACCCTGAAGTTCCCAACCCGTGCCAGAGTCGGGGAAGTCCGAGGGAGCCCTCGCGAATCCAGGCAATGTTACCTGACGGCGGTCTCCCTGCACAAGAGGACAAGGCCGGAACAACCACTGGACGACCCCCGATAGGTCAAGTGGCCGACCCAGTGCCCCGAGCCAACGAAGCCTGCGCTAAATGTGCCCCTGCAAGGGAGCCGTCCCGACCGGACGGTTGGGGTCAGCTCCGAACTTGACGAGCAGGAACAGGCCCGGCTCGTTAGCCTCCTTCAGGAGAATTTGGACGTCTTCGCCTGGTCCCTAGCCGAAATGCCAAGCGTCGATCCGAAAGTAGCCCAGCACCACTTGCGCATCTCTCCGACTGTGTGCCCTGTAAAGCAAAGGCCACGGTTATTCGCTCCCGAGCGGCAACAAGCCGTTCGAGAGGAGGTAGAACGGCTCCTGGCGGCAGACTTCATCGAGGAAGTTAAGTACCCCCGATGGCTATCAAACGTAGTCCTCGTAAAGAAATCTAATGGTAGCTGGAGGATATGCATTGACTACACCGATCTCAACCATGCGTGTCCCAAGGACTGCTACCCTCTCCCGAGGATCGACCAGCTGGTCGACTCAACTGCCGGGCATGCCCGCTTCTCGTTCATGGATGCCTTCTCCGGCTATAATCAGATCAGGATGGCGCTCGAGGACCAAGAGCACATGGCCTTTCTTACAAACCAAGGGACCTACTTCTACAAGGTCATGCCGTTCGGACTGTAGAACGCTGGAGCCACCTACCAGAGGATTGTGAACCGGATGTTCACCCACCAGATAGGGTGAAACATGGAGGTTTATGTCGACGATATGATCGTGAAAAGCCGATCCGGGCCGGCTCATCTGGCCGACCTAGCCGAGACGTTTGCCATGTTGAGGAGGTACGAAATGCGTCTCAATCCTGCCAAGTGCGTTTTTGGTGTTACATCAGGCAGATTCCTCAGGTTCATCATACATGAGAGGGGAATCGATGCCAACCCCGAAAACGTACAGGCAACCATCGACATGCAAGCACTCCGATCGGTCAAGGAGCTCCAGCGCCTCAACGGGAGGCTCGCCGCCCTATCTTGGTTCCTATCCCGATCGGGGGACCGATGCCTCCCCTTTTTCCGAGCCTTGAAGAGCCCGAGAAACTTCTAGTGGACGACAGAGTGTGAAGTGGCCTTCGTGCACCTCAAGCAGCATCTGTCCTCGCTCCCTCATCTCACCTCGGTCTCCACCCAGGAAAAGCTGTACGTCTATTTGGCGGCCTCCCAACACGCGGTGAGTTCTGTACTGGTCAAGGAGGCCTCTAGGGAACAACTGCCAGTTTATTACACCAGCCACGTCCTGAGAGGGCCGGAAGAGCGTTATCCACCCCTCGAGAGGCTGGCCCTATCTCTCGTTCTCACGGCTCGGAAGCTACGCCCCTACTTCCAGGCTCACCCAATAGAGGTAATGACCGACCAACCACTTCGACAGGTTTTATCAAAGTTCGATGTAGCAGGTCGCCTCCTCAAGTGGTCGGTGGAGCTGTCCGAATTCGACTTACAGTACAGGCCGAGAACCGCCATCAAAGCACAAGCTGTGGCTGACTTCATTTCGGAGTTGACCCCTCCAGATGAGCGAGGCCCCGGACAGGACGAAACAGAGTGGGTTTACGGGTCGATGGCTCGTCAGGCTCGAGGGGCGCGGGAGCCGGGCTAGTGCTGGAGGCTCCCGACGGCCGTTCATTTGAGCGTTCCCTCTGCTTCGGCTTCAAAGCCACTAACAATGAAGCAGAATACGAGGTGCTCCTGGCGGGCCTCAGACTGGCAGCCGAGATGCAGGTGGACGCTCTGCGCGTCCTCACCGACTCACAGCTAGTCACCAAACAACTCAGCGGGGGATACGAAGCTCGGGATTCAGTCATGATGAAACACTTAGTCGAGGTAAGAGTCCTTGCTGCCAGTTTTTCTCGCTTCACCTTATCCAGAGTGCCCAGGAGCTAGAATGAGCGGGCGGACGCATTGGCGAAGTTAGCCTCGAGGTTGGCCTTCGGCGAGGGACCTGAGGTCGAGGAGCTCCCCCACCGAGCCATTGCCGCCATGGGGGTGGTCCAGCTTGCCGCCCCGACCACATGGGTACAAGAGATGTTGCAGTACAAGCGAGATGGTGTCCTGCCCCCCGACGGCGTCGCAGCCCGGCGCTTACGTCGGACCTAGGCGTGGTACTGCGAGATCGGCGACTGCCTCTATAGAAGGTCTTTCTCGCGCCCACTTTTACACTGTTTGGATCTCGACTAGGCCCGGTCGGTTCTCGCCGAGGTCCACGACGGGATTTGCGGAGAGCACATCGGCGATCGCGCCCTAGCATTCAAAGTACTCCGCCAGGGATACTATTGGCCCACGTTGCACCGGGACACAAGGGCCTACGTGCGCAGGTGCGATGCATGTCAACAGCACGCATGAGCCTCTCGGCACCCCTTTGGATTGTGCCTGGCCCTTCGCGTAGTGGGGAATGGACCTTCTCGGACCTTTCCCACCGGCGCTCGGGTAGCGGAGGTACATTATTGTGGGCGTTGACTACTTCACCAAGTGGGTGGAGGCGGAGAACCTGGCCACGATCACAGGGCGCCAGGTCGAGCGGTTTGTGTGGAGGAATATCGTGACACGGTTCGGCCTACCTAGAGCCATTATCATCGACAACGGGACTCAGTTCGCCAGCGCCCGATTTCGAGAGTTTTGCGCGGCTCACCGGATACAGTTAAGGTTCAGCTCGGTGGCCCACCCCCAGACCAACGGCCTGGCGGAAGTAACCAACCGATCGATCCTGGACGGACTTAGGAAGAGGACCCTCGCAGCCCGATCCAATTGGGTCGACGAACTACCGAGCATTCTGTGGTCCCTGTGAACCACTCCAAAGGCGGAATCTGGCGAGTCTCCCTATAGCCTGGCGTTCGGGACTGAGGCGGTCCTCCCCGTCGAGGTAGTCATTCTCACCCCTCGGGTGGAGGCTTTTCAGGAGGCAAGCTTGGCCGATGGGGTCCGAGCCGCGCTAGACCTACTCGAGGAACGCCGAGCCAACGCGCACCTTAGGATCCTCTCCCACAACAGAAGTGTCGCCAAAAGCTACAACAGAGGTGTGCGCCCCCGGCCCGTCGGGTTAGGGGACTTGGTCCTGCGCAAAGCCGAGATAAGCGACCCGGCCCGGGCACGAGGTAAGCTCGCCCCCAAGTGGGAAGGACCTTACCGTGTCGTAAAGGTCGTCCGAACGGGTACGTTCAAATTAGCAACGATGTCAGGACAATGCCTACCGAGAACATGGAACATCCAGAATGTTAGGAAATACTTTGTATAAAACCCACCATAGCGACAAGTATTGGCAAAAGGGAACCTTGATTAGCAAAGCTTTGGTTACAAGACTTGACCGACTTACAGACCGACCAGACCTAGGGAGAAGGTTGCGATGTAACGAGACATAGAAGGCCTCTTTTCAGGCCTTCGGCTGCTCTAAGCTATCATCGAAGGGGACCTCCTCGGGCATATTCACTTCCAGATCCTCGGGACAGGAGGTAAAAGGATCCTCCTCGACCCTCGTGTCTGGATGCCGCGCTCGAAAGTGGGCCAGGGTGATCCTGTACCCGTACTCATAGGACACCTGACCCGTCCGATTTAGCCCGAGTTGGAACCCCTCAGACTTCTTGTAAACCTCCACCGCCTCCTTCTCCCTCTCCGGATGGAGGCGCCTCTCTTCGGCCAGGGCCTCGGAGGCCGCCTTCACCTCGGCCTCCTTCTTCTCTAGCCGGGCAGCCAGCTCGGAGGCCTCTGTCTTCCGTAGGTGGAGCTCGGTCCGCTCCAACCTCAGCAGCTTCTGTAGCTCGTCATCCTTCCGACTCGCCGCTTGGAGCTCGGACGTCAGGCGGGCCACTTCGGCATCTAGGTCGGACACCCGTTTCTCCGCCGTCGCAACCGCCGCGAGGCCCGTGCCGGCCAGGACCTCGTCCAGTTCACGGTGCAATGTGGAGTTGCACTCGCACAGGCCCCCGATGACCCGATCGGCGTTGCAAACCCGGTCCATCAGCGCCGTAGTGTAGTGGAGACCCTACAAAGACAATAAAGTCAGAACGAATGTGAACACAAGGGTAGGAAGGAGCGGAAAAGTGACACTCACCCACGTCAGCGACTTGGCCGACTTCCCGAGGAGGGTCTCCAAGGGGAGGTTGTACAGGTCCTGGGCCATGACGGGGTGCAGCGCACCCCGCAGATACGTGGCCGAGAGATCTCCTCCGGCCCACACCTTGTCCCCTCGGGACAGTCCACCCCAACGAGCGACCAGAGGATCGCTCGCCTCTCCTGCAGGAAGCTCCCACATCGCCCGCGCCAGGAAGGGCTACCTTTCCTCCTTGCCCGGTGAAAGGCGGCAGAGATCCCTCACGACGGGAGTGTGCGGTCCCTTCTCGGTCACCTCCTGGCTAGGCCCAGCCTCGTCGAGTTGGGGAGGCCCGCCCGCTCGCCCGGCCTACTTCACGGCCGCACCTGCTGACCTTGGCGCGTCCCCCTCAGGCTCCTTCGTGGACCCAACCTTGGCCTTCTTCCTCGGACAACCGGCATCCACCTCCAGCGGGGAGTCCTTGGTGCCGACCCACGGACCCATCGCGGGGTGTGGAGAAGAGGGCGCCGAGGTCCGCCCGACACGGAGAGCCTGCAGGTTGACCATTTCTGCAGAAGACAGAAAGACGGTTAGAGTCCGATGACCAACAAAGACACTTAGGAAACGGCCGGCATGGACCTACCCAGCGAGGATGGGCTGAGTCCTGCCTCGACCAGCCATCGTTCCGTCATGTTCCGGATGGCCTGAGAGGAGGGGAGAATTTCCCTGAGCCTCTCTAGATCCCGACGCTCTTGAGTGCTCAAGCGCGGCACCGTGTTGTCGATGATCTTTGCGGACCATCGAACCCCGAAACCTCAGTCCTTCTCGCAACAGACAAAGAAGAATCGTCCCTTCCAACCTTTATTATTGGAAGGGGCCCCGTCGACTCGGAAGCCCTTTCGGGCAGACAGGAAGTACACCCCCGACCCTTTGAGGAGGCAGAAACAAGAAAGAAAGAGGTTTCGGGTCGGGGTTATATTGGCATGTTGGCATTCCCCCAGGAATGCCACCAGGTAACGCCAGGAGTTGGGCGCCACCTGCAACGGCGAGATTCGCCACCAGGAGATGCAAGAGACGATGACGGGGTGCAGGGGGAACCGCAACCCCGCCTTGAGGGCGTCTAGGGTTAGCGCGAAGCCCTTGGGGATCGGGTCGTAAGCCCGTTGCCCCAACTCTGGTGCCAGGAGGGCGTAATCCTCCGGGATGCAGTAACGCTCGTGGAGTGTCTCCAGCGACGTGCCACTCACCGACAAGTCTAGGTCATGCGGCCACATCAGGGCTTCAAGTGCCCGCGCCGCTCCCTCGTCGGAGGAAGAAGAGGAGGAAGAGAAGGTGGCAGAAGGGGAAGAAGAAGAGGAAGGAGAGACAATCCTTACTGACCTCCGAAACAGAAGGCGGCGAGGTCGACTCGAAGGAGATGAAGGATGCAGGAGGAAAGGAAGGCAGCTAGGAAAAGAGACGGCAAGACCTGGAGTGGAAAAATCGATTGACAAGAAGAGGGGAAGGGGGCGTGATGTGCGCTACTTAAAGGCGAGATCCCGCCAGAGCATGGCGCCCCCTCATCTTCCGAGGTGGGCGATAGCCCACTGTCGTATTCACCCACCAGCCACATCACATCGGGGAGCCCGAAAGATGACGTGCTATAAATGGGGAGCCACGTGGCGACCCCCAGGTGGGCGACTTGGTCGACACGCCAAGGGCGCTTCGGTTCCGGCGCCTGATACATACGACCAGCTTTTGGAGAGACGTGAAGGCTAACGAGTCCTTCGCGACCCACGTTAAAAGAGAGAGAATGGAGGATGTCCCTGAATGAGAAGGCACAACGACTGCCGGCTATCCGGGTGCGTCTCTATGCAGCCTGCTTGCTTGGATGCATACTTCGGCCATCGACCACCCGGGCATGTCCCTACGCGGCCCGCCTACCCGAGCACGTACCGCGGTCGCCGACCGTCCGAGCACGCTCAGAGCTCGCCGCTCGAGCACGCACGCCGACCGGCCACGCCCGAGCATGTTCTCCGCGCAGCTCGCCTACCGAGCACGACTCGGTCGCCGACACCTGCACGCTTCTTGCACACCGCTTGCTCGAGCACGCCTCGTGCCGCCGCCCAAGCGCTTTCTCCCCACGCCACCATCCTGAAACTGAGCAGCGCCGCAACCGAGCAGCCACATCAACATACGCCGGCCCGAAGCGCACAAGCTGCCCGAAAGCCGCAACCAAGCAAGCGCCACAAGCGAGCGCAACCAAGCCGCAACCCCAAATGCGCGCCACGACCAAGAGCAGGCGCTCGGAGCAACGCCGCAACCAAGCCCGAGCACCGAGCACCACTAAGCGAAAGACGGTGCCCGAAGCGGCTAAGCCGAGCGACGCTGGCACCAAAGCCCGCAGCGCACTGAGCAAAGGCTACCAAGCCCGAGCGACGCCTCGGCAACCAAGCCCGAGCAGCGCCTCGGCAACCGAGCAGCGCCTCGGCCACCAAGCCCGAGCGACGCCTCGGCAACCAAGCCCGAGTAGCGCCTCGGCAACCGAGCAGCGCCTCGGCCATCAAGCCCGAGCAGCGCCTCGGCCACCGAGCAACGCCTCGACAACCGAGCAGCATCTCGGCCCCTGAGCACCGAGCAATACCTTGGCAACCAAGCCCGAGCAACGCAACGACCACACGCTCCTGGACCCTCCAGCCTAGCGGCTACCCGAAGTCCTGCAAGCAAGCTCCAGGAGGAGCCTTTAGGGGAGAATGATATGGGCACAAAAGCGATGTGACACGAGCCCATGCCACCCATGCCGATGACGCCCACTCCCTCACCCCGACCGTGGGCCCGAGTTGACCCGCAGAGGTGATCCCAACCGTTCTCCCCAGGCTCCACGAGTCTCGAGACGTGTCACCATCCTACAGGAATAGGACCGTACAGCCTCCTCAGATGCAACCAGAGACGCAGCAGTCCCTCGACGTATATAAGCCCCGAAGAAGCCGAAGACAGGGTAACGACAACAAACAGCAACTACAGCCACTTCTACTCTGTGAAAGAGCACCCTCTCATCCCTCCCCAGGACTGACTTGAGCGTCGGAGGGGTCGGGCGGAGTTCGACCCGACCCGACCATTGTGCAGGTGGCCCGGAGGCAGACAGTGGCAGCCGACGTCACCTTCTTCGACCTCTCGGAGTCTCAACCATGTCCACGGGATTCTCTCGCATCCGGCTCGAACCACACTACGACGATCCCGAGCTCCCGACGAGGAGATCACGTCCGCGGGATCACGGTGAAAAGTTGTTGACACTAACATTGGGTATTTCAAAATTTAAGCATTTGCAAGTTATGAATGAAGTGGATAAAAATAGAAATAAAGGCTTAAAAGGTAAGGATATTATGCGGGAGGAAACTGCAAAACCCAAGGATAAGAAGAAGGATGGTACTGGTAAGTTGCACATACTTCCGTCTACCTAGGAATAGTCCTTTATTTCCTTTCCAACCTATTTTAATTCTAATGAAGATACTTTGTTGGAATGTTTGTGGACTGAATAAATTTGAGAAATGTCGGGAGCTTTATACAACAATCAAGTCTGATGCTTGTGATATTGTTATTCTTGTGGAAATAAAAATTAAACCATCTTGGGTTTGTGTTAAAAAAGATTTAATATGGCCGGAGGCAGAACTTCTTACCAACGATACTTTTTTTTTGGTAAGTAAATGTAATTGTATTTAGTATGAAGTTTGCACAAAGTAGCTTTGTCTACACAAGCCATAGACTATAGCCTGAGATCTCTTAGAGTAGTCTAGGAGAATGCACCCCACCTCAAAAATGTGGAATGGACTCACTCCACCAGACTCATCTCCAAGAGAAGATAAACAAAAAAAGCAACCATGACTACACATGTTGTAGACTATGACACCTTACGATATTCAATAAATAGCAAAATGCAATAACCAACCATTCCTAAATGACTTGTAAATACATAATATTGTTGAAACATAGAAACATACAATACAGCAACCTCATTCTAGAAAGCATTAATGAATAATAAAATTGAATCTGATAAAGATATCTTTTTCTCTACTTGTTAAATGCTTCATTTCCAGATCCTGCTCCATACATGATTTTGAGTAGCTAAGTCTCGAGCAATAGGTGAGTATTGTGTGTGTTGTGGTCCTCAAAGATTCTGCCACACCTCTCCCTCCAAATCCACCAAATAGCACATCTGAAGGTAATTTTTGCTAGTTGTGTAAGAAGCCCTTTTCTTGAGAAGCTTTGCTACAGCTGTTCGAGTTTCTAATGCAAGTTTGGCATTGGTAGCCTATGGAGTTCAAATCTCTTCAGAATCTCCTCCCATATCCAATTAGTGTAGTCATAAGCAAAATAAAGATGATCAATATCTGCTTCCTGGTGTATACAAAGAGAGCATCAGTTAACAATATATATACCTTTTCGCTTCATATTATCTATTGTGGGTAGTTTGGCAAGAAGGGCCTGCCATGTGCATAAGGAATGTCTCAGTGAGCCCGGTCTATCCCATGTCCAATTGCTTGGGAGCCACTTGTTGTTTCTTTGTCTGATTTGATTCCATGCAGATGTAGCACTAAATTTGCCATTGTCATGAAGCCAATTAAGCATATCGGAGGAGTTGTTCTTGATTGGAAGAGTTGTAATAGTCGGCCAAAGTGATAGCATATCAAGAGAAATAGGACTAGGAAGACACCAGGTGTCGTTAACAATGAACTCAGAAACCTTCTAATCTTTAGAGGTCCCAAGATCTCTTCGTACTCTATCGTCATACAAATGACATATACTTTTCCCATTCACCCAAGGATCATACCATATATTAATTCTTGTCCTAGAAGAGATTATATAAGAAATATGTTTGGTCAGCCAATTTCTTACCTTCAAAATTCCTTTTCAAGCAACAGAATAATATGTTTTTGCTGAAACTTCCCAAATTGATTCCTTAGATAGGTACCTAGCAGAAACCCATTGTGACCATAAGGATTTGTTTTGCAAAAGATCCCATAATTTCTGTACCAAACAAGCTTTATTTCAATCTCTCAGATTTTGCAGATTCAGCCCCCCTCATCTTTCTGTCTACAGATGCTATCCCAATTTACCATATGCATTGCCTTACCATCCGTACCATTCCAGAAAAAGTTCTTCAATAGCCGTTCAATATCCTAAAGAAGTCCAATAGGTTAAAAAAATGCATTAGACCAATAAATAGAGTAAGAGAACAGTACAGATCTGATGAGTTCCAATCGTCTTGCTCTGGAAAGAAGTCTAGTTTTCCAAGAGAAAATTTGATTCTTTATTTTTTGCAAGATAGGCTGACCATTAAGTTTTGTGAATGCCAGTGGATATGAGTGGGAGGCCCAGATAAGGAACTGGCAGACTTCCCTCGCTAATTCCCAAAGTTTGTATAATAAATTCTTTATTTTTTGCAAGATAGGTTGACAATGAGTTTTGTGAATGCTAGTGGACAAAAGTGGGAGACCCAGATAAGGAACTGGCAGACTTCCCTCGCTAACCCCCAAAGTTTGTATAATAAAGTCTTTATCTTCAATGCAAGGACCCATATAGACTTTACTTTTTGCATGATTTAATTGAAGGCCAGAAACCAAACCAAAATCTTTCATACTAGTAGCCAAATTCCTCACTGAAGTAGTGTCATTACGAAGAAATATAATAAGATCATCGGCAAATATTATATGGGATATATGAATAGAACCAACATGGGGTACCTAAATGCTGCCATCAGAGACTGTCTTTTCTAACATACAGCTAAGTCCTTCCATGACAATTGTAAAAAGATATAGAGAAAATGGATCTCCTTGTCGGATGCCATTCGTACTCCCAAAGAAGCCAATGGGTGAACCATTAAATAGAATAAAAAATTTTGGAGTTTCCAAGCAACACTGAATCCAATTAATCCATTGTTGATGGTAGTTCATACTAAGGAGCATCCTGTAGAGAAAGTGTCTATTAACTGAATCAAATGCTTTTCGTAAGTTAACATTAAAATATATTTTTGTCCCTCTTGATTTGGAATGCAGATCCTTGACCAAGTCGTTAGCAAGAAGAACATTGTGATGTATGCTTCTCCCTTTAATGAAAGCAGCTTGAGTAGGACTAATGATCTTGTGCATAATTATTTGCAGTTGATCTGCAAGCAACTTAGAGATGATCTTGTAAATAAAGTTGCATAATGAAATGGGCCTGTAGTGCTCTAGTGAATCAGCCCCTGCATTCTTAGGAACTAAAGAAATAAACATGCAATTTATCGCTTTAAGAATACGACCTGAAGAGAAAAAATGCTGACAAGCTTTAATCACATCATTTCCAATGATAGGCCATGCAATTTGGTAAAATTCAGCTAAAAATCTGTCTGGACCAGGGCTTTTATGCTTTAGTAACTTGAAGATAACTCTTACAATTTCCTCGTCTGTAATTGGTGCATTAAGAATCGTGATATCATCCGAATCAAGCTTTCTAGTAGGCTCCATATGAACATTATTAGGCTGCTTTATTTGATTGAGTAAAGAATAAAAAAATTATTCAATGTGTGCTTTAATCTCATCCAAATTCTCAATAAACATACCATCTTGGTCTTTACATTTCCTGATACAGTTAACAGCCCTTCTAGTAGTAATGGCCGTATAGAAAAACTTCGTATTGGAATCCCCTAGCATAAGCCAATGTTGTCTAGACTTCTGTTTTGTAAAACTTTCTTCCCGCTGTAAGGCCTGCATGAATTGATACCTAGCTTCTGCTTCTTTGCAAATAAGATTCTCGTCAAAGGGCTGAAGATGCAGCTCATGTTGCACCGCCATTAGTTCCTTCTTGCATAACTGGACCCGGGTGGTAATATCGCCAAAGATGTTTGTATTCCACTCATTTAGTGCTACTTTACATGCTTTAAGCTTTTGGCATAAGATGTAAGGGGGAGAACCTTGCATATTAACATTCCAACTTGATATGATAACCTCGAGGAATTAAGGATGGGTACTCCACATGTTAAAGAATCTAAATGGTTTCTTACCTCTGGGTATTACTTTGTCAGCATGTATATATATTGAAGAGTGATCAGAGAACAACTGAGCACCATACTCTAGAAGTGAAGCAGGGTAAACTATAAACCATTCTTGATTAATCAGACACCTATCGAGTCGAGCCATTATTTTCCTATGGGCAACACCTTGATTACTCCATGAAAGCCAATCCCCTACAGATTTCATATCAATCAATCCAGCAATATCTATTTAATCATTAAAACCTTTAAGCTTGCTCATTGAAAGTGGTTTACCCCCCACTTTTTCATATGTGTACCGAACAGTATTGAAGTCACCAAGAATAATCCAAGGCACTGTAAGACAGCCATTTGCAATGTTAATCAGATCAGTCCATAGAACGTTTCTTTCCTACATACTATTAGAAGCATATACACCAGTAATATGGAATTGACAACCATTCCTTTTATCCTCGGCCTTACGGTGGATGAATTGTTCTGTAGCAAAAATAAAGCAGACATTAACAGAGTTCGGATGCCATAATACCCATATTCTACCATAAGTGTCACAAGTATCGTTGGTAAGAAGTTCTGCCTCTGGCCATATTAAATTTTTTTGAACACAAACCCGAAATGGTTTAATTTTTGTTTCCACTAGAATAACAATATCACAAGCAGCAGACTTGATTATTTTTTTAAGCTCCCGACATTTCTCAAGTTTATTTAGTCCATGAACATTCCAACAATGTATCTTCATAAGAATTAAAACAGGTAGGAAAATAAAGGACTCTTCTTAAGTAGACGGAAGTATGTACGACTTACTAGTACCATCCTTTTTCTTATCCTTGGGTTTTGCAGTTTCCTCTTGCATAATATCCTTACCTTTTAAGCCTTTATTTCTATTTTTCTCCACTTCATCCATAGCTTGCAAATGCTTAAATTTTGAAGTACCCAAGATATCCAAGTTGGCAGTGTTTATTGAAAGTTGCATCTGTTGAGGCTGAATATCTTGGCTGACGAGGTTTGTTGGGATTGATTGAGATATAATATCCTGGTTAGCACGATGAGTGGGAAGTGAGATCCCCATTGTAGCAACTCCTGTCGATGTATAAAGAGATGAAGCCTGGGAAATTGCTGTTATGGAAGGGGCTATAATAAGAAGAATTAAAGTTCCTGATGTATCCTTTTGTTCATGTTGTTGCCCAAGCAAGTTAGAATGCTCTTTCATCGTCATCGGTGCTACTGCTTCGGGAGACGCACCTTGTTCATCAGTAGTCACAGCAGCATAAACTTGAGTTACCTGACGTTGTCGGTAAACCTGAGTGATCGTTCTTTGCGTTTGCTGACAAGCTCCATGTGTATGACTGAAAGAGTGACAAATTTTATACCGCTGTGGCTTCCAGGAATATGAAACATGCACCTTATGAGTGGTCCCCTCAAGATTCCTATAATAAACCTCATCCGAAAGATCTCTATCGGAAGAAACCATAACACATGCTCGTGCAAAAGCCAATCTCGTCTATGCTGCTGTTGCCTTATCAATATACAATGGCTGTCCAAAGGTACTGTATAACTTAGCAATAAAACATCGACTCCAAAGATGCAGGGGAAGACCATGAAAGGAAATCCATAATGGAATAGACTGGAGGCTGTCTAACTCCAAACGGACATCAGAGGACCAACGTCGTAGTATCATCGGATTACCACGAATAGTCCAAAACCCATCCAAAATCCATTGCAAATCCTCTTCAGAATAGAATTTGCACACAAAAAACCCGTTCTCTAGCATATGCAGATCAAATGCTGATGTTCCCCATCAAGTATTGATGAATGAGGATAACGGGAAATAGGATGTCTTTAGACCGACCACATAACCAACCAGCGCCATGAACCATTTCTTAATCAGCTCTTCAGAATCAGCAGTCTCGTACACAGCAATCTTATGATTAGCCTGGGTTTCTGGAGCAAGGAAGTTCAAGCTAAGATCTGAACTTCCAACCGAAGCCTTAAAGAGGCTTGTCCAAGGTCGAGGATCTCTAAAAATGAGAATAGGAGGTCGCGATCTAGAGCACAACCTACCTCTATGCTGTGGCATCAAAGGACCATCTCGTCGAGAAGAAGAAGCAACTTGAGCAAGAAGCCTCTTCGGATCGACCCTGCTGCCATCGTCACCAACCATTCTCGAGTTGCGCTGCCCCAACTCAAGAGAAAATGTTCAAAGGGTAGTGGGGAGAGGGCAGTGCAAATCTGCCCCCAATCGAGATGGGAGAAGCAACCGCAAGTGGGTGCTGCCCAACAGCCGCCGCTCAGATTGGCCGCACCTCATGCGTGCAGGGAGAAGGCAGCCCCTTGCGCGCAGAACCGCTGAAGAAGGGGGCGATGCAGGGGAGCTGCCTAGCAGCCTCACCTCCCCGCTCCTCCGCAGTAAGAGCCACCGCCGCCTCCGCTGCCGTCGTCTCCCTGCCGCTCGCCCTCCCATTGCTTGAAATGCAGGGGAATCTCCGTGCGTGCATGCCCCACCCAGCAAGCGGCCACGATCCCACCATAGAGAAAGCCCCTTGTGAGCAACCGAATGCTTTCGTGCAGCAACAAAGAGAGGCGAGGGAGGGAGTGCGCCCTAGGGAGAAGAAGCTCCTTTCAGGTGGAACCCTCTCCTCCTCTGTTCGCAGATCTCACCAGCCAAGTCATGGCAAGCCCCGATCTTGACGCCACCATCGTTGCCCCGATCGCAGCACTGCCCAACAGCCGCCCTTTGCAGAATGCTCTTCGTGCGTGCAGATTGCGTGCAGCCGGATGCAGCCCACATAACAGGGGAGCTGCTGCCCAGTAGCCGTCATCTCTTCTCGCCCTAGCCTTCTCCGTGACTTCACTTTCTCCCAATGCGTTCGCACGTGGAGGAAGGGAAGAACCACCACCCAAGGGAGAAGAAGCAGATCCACAACACTACCTCTTCTCACCCTAGAGAGAGAAAGAATCGCTTAGAGAGAGAAGCTCTGCTTCGCAAAGCAACTGTTCAGCAACCTTACCAACGATACTTGTGACACTTATGGTAGAATATGGGTATTATGGCATCCAAACTCTGTTAGTGTTTGCTTTATTTCTGCTATAGAACAATTCATCCACCTTAAAGCCAAGGATAAAAGGAATGGTTGTTAGTTCCATATTACTGGTGTATATTCTTCTAACTGTATGCAAGAAAGAAATGTTCTATGTAATGATCTGATTAACATTGCAAATGGCTGTCTTACAATCCCTTGGATTGTTCTTGGTGACTTCAATACTATTCATTTTACACATGAAAAAGTGGAGGGTAAACCACTTTCAGAGAGCAAGCTTCATGGTTTTAACGATTACATAGATATTGCTGCATTGATTGATATGAAATCTATAGGGGATTGGCTTTCATGGAGTAATCAAGGTGCTGCCCATAGAAAAATAATGGCTCGACTCGATAGGTGTCTGATTAATCGCGAATGGTTAACAGTTTACCCTGATTCACTTCTGGAGTATGGTGCTCAATTGTTCTTTGATCACTCTTTAATATATATACATGCAGACAAAGTAATACCCAAAGGCAAGAAACCATTTAGATTCTTTAACATGTGGAGTACTCATCCTCAGTTCCTTGAGGTTATCAGATCAACTTGGAATATTAATGTGCATGGATCTCCCCCTTACATCTTATGCCAAAAGCTTAAAGAATGTAAAGCAACACTAAAGGAGTGGAATACAAACACTTTTGACAATATTATCACCCGGGTTCAGTTAATCAAAAAGAAACTAATGGTGGTGCAACATAAGCTACTTCTTTAGCCCTTTGACGAAAATCTTATTTGCAAAGGGGTAGAAGCTAGGTCTCAATTCATGTAGGCCCTAAAGTAGGAAGAAAGTTTTGTAAAACAGAAGTCTCGACAGCATTGGCTTATTTTAGGAGATTCCAATACGAAGTTTTTCTATACAGCTATTGATACTAGAAGGGCTGTTAACTCTATCAGGAAATGTAAAGACCAAGATGGTACGCTTATTGAAAATTTGGATGAAGTTAAAACACACACTGAATAATTTTTCTATTCTTTTTACTCAATCAAACAGAACAACCTAATAATGTTCATGTGGAGCCTACTAGAAAGCTTGATTCGGATGACATCACGATTTTTAATGCTCCAATTACCGATGAAGAAATTGTACGAGTTGTCTTCAAGTCACCAAAGTACAAAAGCCCTGGTCCAAATGGATTTCCAACTGAATTACCAAATTGCATGGCTGATTATTGAAAATGATGTGATTAAAGCTTGTAAGCATTTTTTCTCTTCAGGTCGTATTCTTAAAGCGATAAATTGTACTTTTATTTCTTTGGTTCCTAAGAATGCAGGGACTGATTCACTAGAGTACTATAGGCCCATTGCTTTATGCAACTTTATTTATAAGATCATCTCTAAGTTGCTTGCAGATCGAATGCAAATGATTATGCATAAGATCATTAGTCCTACTCAGGCTGCTTTTATTAAATGGAGAAGTATAGATCACAATATTCTTCTTGCTAACGACTTGGTCAATGATTTGCACTCCAAATCAAGAGGCACGAAAATATGTTTTAAAGCTGACTTACGAAAAGCATTTGATTCAGTTAATAGACAGTTTCTCTATAAGATGCTCCTCCGTATGAACTTCCCTCAACAATGGGTTATAATTGGATTCAGTACTGCTTGGAAACTCCAAAATTTTCAGTTCTGTTCAATGGTTCCCCCGTTGGCTCCTTTGGGAGTACGAATGGCATCCGACAAGAAGATCCACTCTCTCCATATCTTTTTACAATTGTCATGGAAGGACTCAGCTGTATGTTAGAAAAGACAGTCTCTGATGGCAGCATTAAGGTACTCCATGCTGGTTCTATTCATATATCCCACATAACATTTGTAGATAATCTTATTATCTTTCTTCGCAATGACACTACTTCAGTGACGAGTTTAGCTACTATTCTGAAAGATTTTGGTTTGGTTTCTGGCCTTCAACTAAATCATGCAAAAAGTAAAGTCTATATGGTTTCTTGCGTTGAAAATAAATACTTTATTATACAAACTCTGGTGGTTAGCGAGGAAAGTCTGCCAGTTCCTTATCTGGGTCTCTCATATCCACTGGCATTCATAAAATTCACTGCCAGCCTATCCTGCAAAAAATAAAGAATAGAATTTTCTCCTGAAAAACTAGACTTCTTTTCAAAGCAGGACGACTTGAACTCATCCGATCTGTGTTATTTTCTTACTCTATTTATTGGTCTAATATATTTCTTCTACCTATTGAACTTCTTCAGGATATTGAATGGCTATTGAAGAACTTTTTCTAAAATGGTACGGATAGAAAGGTAATGCATATGGTCAATTGGGATAGCATTTGTAGACCAAAAGATGAGGGGGGACTGAATCTGCGAAATTTGAGAGATTGAAATAAAGCTTGTTTGGTACAGAAATTATGGGATTTTTTGCAAATAAATCTTTATGGTCATAATGGGTTTCTTCTAGGTATCTATCTAAGGAATCAATCTGGGAAGTTTCAATAAGAACATATCATTTTGCTTTTGAAAAGGAATTTTGAAGGTAAGAAATTGGCTGATCAATCACATTTCTTATGCAATCTCTTCTGGGACCAGAATTAATATGTGGTATGATCCTTGGGTGAATGGAAAAAGTATATTTCAATTATATAGTAATCAAGTATGAAGAGATCTTGGGGCCCCTAAAGATTGGAAGGTTTCTGAGTTCATTGTTAATGGCACCTGGTGCCTTCCTAATCCTATTTCTCCTGATATGCTATCACTTTGGCTGACTATTACAGCTCTTCCAATCAGGAATAACTCATTAGATATGCTTAATTGGCTTCATGATAATGGAAAGTTTAGTGCTACATCTGCATGGAATCAAATCAGACAAAAGAAATAACAAGTGGATCCCGAGCAGTTGGACATAGGATAGACCGGGCTCACAAAGACATTCCTTATGCACATGGTAGGCTCTTCTTGCCAAACTACCCACAATGGACAATATGAAGTGAAAAGGTATATATCTTGTTAACTGATGCTCTCTTTGTATGCAACAGGAAGAAAGTATATATCATCTCTATTTTTCTTGTGACTACACTAAATGGGTATGGATGGAGATTCTGAAAAGATTTGAAATACATAGGCTACTAATGCCTATGACCGTCAAGTTTTTGTTGAAACCCTCGATTTCAACAAAATCGAGGGCTTTCTCTCTCTAGGCGAGAGCTTCTCTCTCTAGGCGATTCTCTTCTCTCTCTAAAGTGAGAAGAGGCGGTGGCTGCAGGATGCTGTGGATCTACTTCTTCTCCCTTGGGTGGTGGTTCTTCCCTTCCTCCACGGGCGAATGTGTTGGGGGAAAGTGAAGCCACGGAGAAGGCTAGGGCGAGAAAAGGCGACGGTTGTTGGGTTCTCCCCTGTTCTGCGCATGGAGAGTAGGAAGGCTGCATCACACTGCGAGCAGGGTTCTTTGTGGTTCTTCGCGCAAGGAGAACAAAGGCTAAAAAGAGAACTTTAGTTTTCTCTCTCTAGGGTGATTTTCTCTCTCTAGGGCGATTCTCCTTCTCTCTCTAGGGTGAGAAGAGGCGGCGACGGCTACCCCTTCTGCGCTGTGATCAAAGAGCACGATCGGCCAGCGTGATTTGTGGAACAGAGGACCTATTGCGGCTTTCCCAGTTCTGCCAGGAATTGGGGCTGCGTCGATTAGGCACTGCCTCCCTCGCCTCTCTCTGACCTAGGAGCTGAGGGTTCCGTAGATTGGACTAGGCGACGGCTGCTTCTCTCTGACCAAAGAGGAGAGGGTTTCACAGATCACTTTCTCCCTATTCTGCGATTGAACAGAGGAGACAAGGCGGCGATCGTTGGGAGGTGTCTCTCCTGGCAGGAGCCTGCTTGCGAATGCGGCATCCTTCTGGAGATCTGCTGCTGTTTGACAGGGGGGTGGCGATCTGAGCAGTTCCCCTATTTTGCTTGATTGAGGGCATATCTGCATTGCCCTTTTTGAGTTAGGGCAGTGCAACTTGATGGCAGGTGACAGTGGCAGCAGGGGAGATCCGAAAATGAGGCTTCCTTCTCAAGTTGCTTCTTCTACCCAATGAGATGGTCCTTCGATGAAGGAGCATAGAGGAAGGTCACGCTCTAGATCACGGCCTCCTACTCTCATTTCTAAAGATCCTCGGCCTTGGACAAGCCTTTTCAAGGCTCCGGTTGGAAGCCCGGATCTTAGCTTAGATTTCTTTGCTCCAGAAACCCAGGTTGATCAGAAGATTGCTGTGTACGAGACTATTGATTCTGAGGAGCTGATTAAGACATGGTCCATGGCACTTGTTGGTTATGTGGTCAGACTTAAGACATCCTATTTTCCGTTATCCTCATTCATCAAGACTCGATGGGGAGCAACAACATTTGATCTTCATATGCTAGAGAACAGTTTCTTTGTATGCAAACTCTATTCTGAAGAGGATTTGCAATGGATTCTTGAAGGGTTTTGGACCATTCATAGTCATCCGATGATACTACGACGCTGGTCCCCTGATGTCCATTTGGAGTTAGACAGCCTCCAGTCTATTCCATTATGGGTTTCCTTTCATGGTCTTCCCCTGCATCTTTGGAGTCGACGTTTTATTGCTAAGTTATGCAGTACCTTGGGACAGCCATTGTATATTGATAAGGCAACAGCAGCGCAGACGAGATTGGCTTTTGCACGAGCATGTATTATGGTTTCTTCCGATGGAGATCTTCCGGATGAGGTTTATTATAGGGATCTTGAGGGGACCACTTGTAAGGTGCATGTTTCATATTCCTGGAAGCCACAGAGGTGTAAAATTTGTCACTCTTTCGGTCATACACATGGAGCTTATCAACAAACGCAAAAAACGATCACTCAGGTTTACCGACAATGTTAGGCAACTCAAGTTGATGCTGTTATGACTACTGATGAACAAGGTGCGTCTCCCGAAGCAGTAGCACCGATGACGATGAAAGAGCATTCTGACTCGCTTGGGCAACAACATGGACAAAAGGATACATCAGGAACTTTAATTCTTCCTATTATAGCCCCTTCCACAACAGCAATTTCCCAGGCTTCATCTCTTCCTACATCAACAGGAATTGCTACAACAAGGATCCCACGTCCCACTCATCGTGCTAACCAGGATAATGTATCTCAACCAATCCCAACAAACCTCGCCAGTCAGGATATTCAGCCTCAACAACCTTCAACAAACACTGCCAACCTGGATATCTTGGGTATTTCAAAATTTAAGCATTTGCAAGCTGTAGATGAAGTGGATAAAAATAGAAATAAAGGCTTAAAAGGTAAGGATATTATGCGGGAGGAAATTACAAAACCCAAGGATAAGAAGAAGGATGGTACTGGTAAGTTGCACATACTTTCGTCTACCTTGGAAGAGTCCTTTATTTCCTTTCCAACCTATTTTAATTCTGATGAAGATACTTTGTCAGAATGTTCGTGGACTAAATAAACTTGAGAAATGTCGGGACTTTAATAGAACAATCAAGTCTACTGCTTCTGATATTGTTATTCTAGTGGAAACAAAAGTTAAACCATTTCGGGTTTGTGTTCAAAAAAATTTAATATGGCCAGAGGCAGAATTTCTTACCAACGATACTTGTGACACTTATGGTAGAATATGGGTATTATGGCATCCAAACTCTATTAGTGCTTGCTTTATTTCTGCTACAGAAGAATTCATCCACCTTAAGGCCGAGGATAAAAGGAATGGATGTCAATTCCATATTATTGGTGTATATGCTTCTAACAGTATGCAGGAAAGAAATATTCTATGGAATGATTTGATTAACATTGCAAATGGCTGTCTTACAGTGCCTTGGATTATTTTTGGTGACTTTA
This sequence comes from Musa troglodytarum, assembly GCA_023547065.1. Taxonomy (NCBI): domain Eukaryota; kingdom Viridiplantae; phylum Streptophyta; class Magnoliopsida; order Zingiberales; family Musaceae; genus Musa; species Musa troglodytarum. Next base: position 26,821,854 of record CP097504.1, read on the forward strand.
ATAACGTTCGATACACACATGAAAGATTGGGGGGTAAACCACTTTCAGAGAGCAAGCTTCAAGGTTTTAACGATTACATAGATATTGCTGCATTAATTGATATGAAATCTGTAGGGGATTGGCTTTCATGGAGTAATCAAGGTGCTGCCCACAGAAAAATAATGGCTCGACTCGATAGGTGTCTGATTAATCAAGAATGGTTAACAGTTTACCCTGATTCATTTCTGGAGTATGGTGCTCAGTTGTTCTCTGATCACTCTTCAATGTATATACATGCAGACAAAGTAATACCCAGAGGCAAGAAACCATTTAGATTCTTTAACATGTGGAGTACCCATCATCAGTTCCTCGAGGTTATCAGATCAACTTGGAATGTTAATGTGCATGGTTCTCCCCCTTTCATCTTATGCCAAAAGTTTAAAGCATGTAAAGTAGCACTAAAGGAGTGGAATACAAACATCTTTGTTAATATTACCACCCGGGTCTAGTTAAGCAAGAAGGAACTAATGGCGGTGCAACATGAGCTGCATCTTCAGCCCTTTGACGAGAATCTTATTTGCAAAGAAGCAGAAGCTAGGTATCAATTCATGCAGGCCTTACAGCGGGAAGAAAGTTTTGCAAAACAGAAGTCTAGACAACATTGGCTTACGCTAGGGGATTCCAATACGAAGTTTTTCTATACAGCCATTGCTACTAGAAGGGCTGTTAACTGTATCAGGAAATGTAAAGACCAAGACGGTATGCTTATTGAGAATTTGGATGATATCAAAGCACACACTGAACAATTTTTTTATTCTTTACTCAATCAAACAGAGCAGCCTAATAATGTTCATGTGGAGCCTACTAAAAAGCTTGATTCGGATGGCATCATGATTCTTAATGCACCAATTACAAATGAAGAAATTGTAAGGGTTGTCTTCAAGTCACCAAAGCACAAAAGCCCTGGTCTAGATGGATTTCCAACTGAATTTTACCAAATTGCATGGCCGATCATTGGAAATGATGTGATTAAAGCTTGTCAGCATTTTTTCTCTTCAGGTCGTATTCTTAAAGCGATAAATTGCACATTTATTTCTTTAGTTCTTAAGAATGCAGGGGCTGATTTACTAGAGTACTATAGGCCAATTTCATTATACAACTTTATTTACAAGATCATCTCCAAGTTGCTTGCAGATCGAATGCAAATGATTATGCACAAGATCATTAGTCCTACTCAGGCTGCTTTCATTAAAGGGAGAAGCATACATCACAAAGTTCTTGCTAACGACTTGGTCAAGGATCTACATTCCAAATCAAGAGGGACAAAAATATGTTTTAAAACTGACTTACGAAAAGCATTTGATTCAATTAATAGACACTTTCTCTACAGGATGCTCCTTAGTATGAACTTCCCTCAACAATGGATTAATTGGATTCAGTGTTGCTTGGAAACTCCAAAATTTTCAGTTCTATTTAATGATTCACACATTGGCTTCTTTGGGAGTATGAATGGCATCCGACAAGGAGATACACTTTCTCCATATCTTTTTACAATTGTCATGGAAGGACTCAGCTGTATGTTAGAAAAGGCAGTCTCTGATGACAGTATTAAGGTACCCCATGCTAGTTCTATTCATATATCCCACATAATATTTGCAGATGATCTTATTATATTTCTTTGTAATGACACTACTTCAGTAAGGAATTTGGCTACTATTATGAAAGATTTTGGTTTAGTTTCTGGCCTTCAGTTAAATCATGCAAAAAGTAAAGTCTATATGGGTCCTTGCATTGAAGATAAAGACTTTATTATACAAACTTTGTGGGTTAGCGAGGAAAGTCTGCCAATTCCTTATCTGGGTCTCCCACTTTTGTCTACTGGCATTCACAAAACTCATTGTCAACCTATCTTGTAAAAAATAAAGAATCGAATTTCCTCTTGGAAAACTAGACTTCTTTCCAGAGCAGGACGACTAGAACTCATCCGATCTGTGCTGCTCTCTTACTCTATTTATTGGTCTAATGCATTTCTTCTACCTGTTAGACTTCTTCAGGATATTGAACGGCTATTGAAGTACTTTTTCTGGAATGGTACGGATGGTAAGGCAATGCATATGGTAAATTGGGATAGCATCTGCAGACCGAAAGATGAGGGGGGGCTGAATCTGTGAAATCTGAGAGATTGGAATAAAGCTTGTTTGGTACAGAAATTATGGGATCTTTTGCAAAACAAATCCTTATGGTCACAATGGGTTTCTGCTAGGTACCTATTAAGGAATCAATCTGGGAAGTTTCAACAAAAACATATCATTCTACTGCTTGGAAAGGAATTTTGAAGGCAAAAAATTGGCTGACCAAATATATTTCTTATACAATCTCTTCTGGGACGAGAATTCATATGTGGTATGATCCTTAGGTAAATGGAAAGAGTATATTTCAATTGTATGGCGATAGAGTACGAAGAGATCTTGGGGCCTCTAAAGATTGGATGGTTTCTGAGTTCATTGTTAACGGTACCTAGTGTCTTCCTAGTCCTATTTCTCCTGATATGTTATAATTTTGGCCCACTATTACAACTCTTCCAGTAAAAAATAACTCCTCAGATATGCTTAATTGGCTTCATGACAATGGAAAATTTAGTGCTACATCTACATAGAATCAAATCATACAAAGAAACAACAAGTGGATCCCAAGCAGTTGGACATGGGATGGACCGGCTCACATAGACATTCCTTATGCACATAGCAGGCCCTTCTTGCGAAACTACTCACAATGGATAATATGAAGCGAAAAGGTATATATATTGTTAACCGATGCTCTCTTTGTATACAACAGGAAGAAGATATTGATCATCTTTATTTTGCTTGCGACTACACTAATTGGATATGGGAGGAGATTCTGAAGAGATTTGAACTCCATAGGCTACCAATGCCAAACTTGCATCAGGAACTAGAACAGCTACAACAAAACTTCTCAAGAAAAGGGCTTCTTACATAACTAGCAAAAATTACCTTCAAATGTGCTATTTCGTGGATTTGGAGGGAGAGGTGTAGCAGAATCTTTGAGGGCCATAACACACACAATACTCACCTATTGCTCGAGATACTTAGCGACTCAAGATCATGTATGGAGCAGGATCTGGAAATGAAGCATTTAACAAGTAGAGAAAAAGATATCTTTATCAGATTCAATTTTATTATTCGTTAATGCTTTCTAGAATGAGATTGCTGTATTGTGTGTTTCTATGGTTCAACAATGTGATGTATTCACAGGTCGTTTAGGAATAATTGGTTATTACATTTTGATATTTATTGAATATCGTAAGGTGTCATAGTCTATAACATGTGTAGTCATGGCTACTTTTTTACTTATCTTCTCTTGGAGATGAGTCTGGTGGAGTGAGTGCATTCCACCTTTCTGAGGTAGGGTGCATTCTCCTAGACTACTCTAAGAGATCTCAGGCTTATAGTCTACAGCTTGTATAGACAAAGCTACTCTGTGCAAACTTCATACTAAATACAATTATATTTACTTACAAAAAAAAATAGGCTACTAATGCCAAACTTGCATCAAGAACTAGAATAGCTACAGCAAAACTTCTCAAGAAAAGGGCTTCTTACACAATTGGCAATGCTTATCTTCAAATATACTATTTGGTGGATTTGGAAGGAGAGGTGTAGTAGAATCTTTGAGGGTTACAACACACACAATACTCACATTCTGCTTGAGATACTTAGCGAATCACGATCATGTATGGAGCAGGATTTGAAAATGAGGCATTTAACAAGTAGAGAAAAAGTGATCTTCCTCAAATTTAATTTTATAATTCTTTAATGCTTACTTTGTATTGTCTGATTCCTTACTTCAAAATTGTGATATATTCACAGGTCGTCTAGGTATAGTTGGTTATTACATTTTGCTATTTGTTACGTATGGTATAACATCATAGTCTACAACATGTGTCGTCATGATTTTTGTTTAACTACTCTCGGAGATGAGTCTAGTGGAGTGAGACCATTCCACCTTTCTGAGGTGGGATGCATTCTCCTAGACTGTTCTAAGAGATCTCAAGCTTTAGTCTATGGCTTGTGTAGACAAAGCTAATTTATACCAACTTTTTACTAAATCTACTTACATTTACTTACCAAAAAAACTTGACGGTCATATATTTTACATAAAGTCGATGTTTGACCGGTTATATTTGGTACCATCTCGAAAATTCAAAATATTTACCATTCTGAACTTGTTAGGCCTAGGAAGTTGAATAAACTTTGTTTCACCAAAAAACTTGACGGTCATAAATTTTACACAAAGTCGATGTTTGACCGGTTATATTTGGTACCATCTCAAAAATTTAAAATATTTACCATTCCCAACTTATTAGGCCTAGGGAAGTTGTATAACCTTGGTTTCACCAAAAAAACAAGATTGAGGAAAGTTGAAGTTTGATCGATTTTTTGTGCACCGTCTCGAAAATTAAAATTATTGACTATTCGCAACTTATTAGGCCCAGGTAAGCTATATAACTTGGTTTTGCCAAAAACCGTGATGGGTATAAAGTTTTCGCAAAGTCAATATTTGATCCCTTTTTTTAGCGTCGTCTGAAAAATTCAAAATATTTACTATTCCTAACATATTAGGCCTAGGGAAGTGGAATAACATTGGTTTCACCAAAAAACGTGATGGTCATAAAGTTTGCATAAAGTCGATGTGCGATCGATTTTTTTCGCAATCTCAAATATTCAAAATATTGATCATTTCCAACTTATTAGACCTAGGAAAGTTGTATAACATTGGTTTTGCCAAAAAAATGTGATGGTCATAAAGTTTTTACAAAGTCGATGTTTGATCGATTTTTTATGTACCATCTCAAAAATTTAAAATATTGACCATTCCCAATATATTAGCTCATGCAAGTTGTATAACCTTCGTTACGTAAAAAAACGTGACGGTCAGTCAAGGATAGTCTTCTTCTCCCTTGGTAATTTCACGGCCACTGCTAGGAAATCAGAAAAGAGCCCCCTTTCCTCTACTCCTCTTCTTGAACAAAGCCCCAAGGGTGGTTCTGGGTGGAGGAGGGTTGCGAGGGCATGGAGGAAGGGTCAGCGCTCACTCCCTCGCCTCTCTCTGCTGCTGCGCACAGGGGAACAGAGGAGAGGGTTTGCACCCTTGCCTCCCTGAGGCCGGTGCTGCACAGAGGCAACTGTGCTATGGGCAACGGCTAGGTCCGACAGTTGCTGAGATTGGGGTGCAACGATCGGGGTGACTGGGCGACGGCGGCTCATCCCTTCCATGGACCAAGGAGGAGAGGGTTTGCACCCTGCTTCTTTGAAATCGCCTACTCTAGGGTGAGAAGAGGCGGTAATGGGAGAGGGCTGCCTTCTCATCTGCATTGAGCGACTGCTGGGCGACAGTAGTGCAGGAGTGATCGGGGCGACTAGATCTAGTTCCCTTCCTCCATGCGCGATTGGGGCTCGCAGCTGCTACACAACCGTGAGATCCACTTATGAAGGGAAAAGGGGTGCGGCTACTGTGATCGCACCCTTTCCCCTACATCGCCCCTTGATCACATAGGGGCGGAGGTCCTCTGCACCGCCCCCTTCCCCCCTGCATCCCCTACACTCGGTGCGTTAGCAGCCTACGGCTGCTTCTCCATTGAGTGGGAGCTGTGGCGGCAGCTAGTGGATGCTCCTCCCTAGCCAATAGAGGAGCTTCTCCCAGCGCTGCAGGGGCACACAACGATGGTCCCTGGGGCTGGTGATGCTGACAATAGTAGGGTAGCTCTGACGAGGCTTCCTGCCCTTACCTCAAGTTGCTCCTTCGCTATCTTCCTCCAGACGAGATCCTCCATTGATGATGCAGCATAGAGACAGGTTGTGCTCTAGATCGCGGCCTCCTACTCTCATTTCTAAAGATCCTTGGCCTTGGACTAGCCTCTTCAAGTCTTCAGTTGAAAGTTCGGATCTTCGCTTGGATTTCTTTACTCCAGAAATCCAAGCTGATCAGAAGATTGTTGTGTACAAGACTATTGATTCTGAAGAGCTAATTGAGACGTGGTCCAAGGCGCTTGTTGGTTATGTGATCGGTCTCAAGACATCTTATTTCCCATTATCCTCATTCATTAAGACACGATGGGGAATATCGACATTTGATCTTCATATACTAGAGAACGGTTTTTTTGTATGCAAACTCTATTTTGAAGAGGATTTACAATAAATCCTTGTAGGGTTTTGGACTATTCACGACCATCTGATGATTCTACGGCATTGGTCTCTTGATGTCCATTTAGAATTAAATAGCCTATAGTCTATTCCCTTATGGGTATCCTTTCATGGTCTTCTCCTGCATCTTTAGAGTCAACGTTTTATTACTAAGTTATATAGCATCTTGGGACAGCCATTGCATATCGACAAAGCAACAGCAGTGCAGATGAGATTGGCTTTTACACAAGCATGTGTAATGGTTTCTTCTAATGAGGATCTTCCAAATGAGGTTTTTTATTGTGATCTTGATGGGACCACCCGTAAGGTGCATGCTTCATATTCTTGGAAGCCACAACGTTGTAAGATTTACTACTCTTTTGGTCATGCACATGGAGCTTGTTAGCAAACTCATAAATAGATCATTCAGGTTTATCAGCAACATCAAGCGTCTCAGTATAAGGTTGATACTACTATTAAGACTACTGATGAATAAGGCGAGTCTCCTTCAGTGGTAGTAGTGCCGATGAAGATGAGCGAGTATTCTGACTCGCTTGGGCAGCACCATGACCAGAAAGATAAATCAGGAACTTTACCTCTTCCTTTTGTATCAAAGACTTTCACAATAACAGTTTCCTAAGATACTCACGAATAGGAGAAGGAGAAGTCAGGACCTTCATCTCTTCCTATATTGTTAGAGACTACCACAATAGGGATCCCACGTTCCACTCATCATGCCAACCAGGATATTATGTCTCAACCAGCTCATGCCCTTACACACCTCGCCAACCAAGACATTCTGAACCATGCTAACTAGGACTTCTTGGCTCAAGGTACTTTAAAATTTAAACATTTGCAAGCTGTGGATGAAGTGAAAAAATATAAGAATAAAGGCTTATTATTTACTACATGAGTAAAAATATCAGGAACTTTACCTCTTCCTAATATATCAGAGTCTATCACAACAACAGTTTCTCAGGTTACCCATGCACAGGAGAACGAGAAACCTTCATCTCTTTCTACATCGACAGGAACTACCGCAACGGGGATCCCACGTCCCATTCATCGTGCTAACCAGGATACCAGCCAGGACTTTCAGCCTCAACCTTCAACAAACACTACCAACCTGGATATCTTGGGTACTTCAAATTTTAAGCATTTGCAAGCTGTGGATGAAATGGATAAAAATAGAAATAAAAGCTTAAAAGGTAAGGATATTATGCGGGAGGAAACTACAAAACCCAAGGATAAGAAGAAGGATGGTACAATTAAGTCGCACATACTTTCGTCGACCTAGGAAAAGACCTTATTTCCTTTCCTACCTATTTTTATTTTTTTTTGGTAAGTAAATGTAATTGTATTTTATTTAAAGTTTGTACAAAATAGCTTTGTCTACACAAGCCGTAGACTATAGCCTGAGATCTCATAGAGCAGTCTAGGAGAATGCACCCCACCTTAGAAAGGTGGAATGGACTCACACCACCAGACTCATCTCCAAGAGAAGTTAAACAAAAAAAGTAGCCATGACTACACATGTTGTAGACTATGACGTCTTACGATAGTCAATAAATAGCAAAATGCAATAACCAACCATTCCTAAACGACCTATGAATACATCACATTGTTGAAACATAGAAATACACAATACAACAATCTCATTCTAGAAAGAATTAACGAATAATAAAATTGAATCTGATAAAGATATCTTTTTCTCTTCTTATTAAATGCTTCATTTTCAGATCCTACTCCATACATGATCTTGAGTCGCTAAGTATCTCGAGCAATAGGTGAGTATTGTGTGTGTTGTGGCACTCAAAGATTCTGCTACACCTCTCCCTTTAAATCCACCAAATAGCACATCTGAAGGTAATTTTTGCTAGTTATGTAAGAAGCCCTTTTCTTGAGAAGCTTTGCTACAGCTGTTCTAGTTCTTGCTGCAAGTTTGGCATTGGTAGCCTATGGAGTTCAAATCTCTTCAGAATCTCCTCCCATATCCAATTAGTGTAGTCGCAAGCAAAATAAAGATGATCAATATTTTCTTCTTGTTGCATATAAAGAGAGCATCGATTTACAATATATATACCTTTTCGCTTCATATTGTCCATTATGGGTAGTTTAGCAAGAAGGGCCAGCCATGTACATAAGGAATGTTTTTGTGAGCCCGGTCTATCCCATGTTCAACTGCTTGGAATCCACTTGTTGTTCTTTTGTCTGATTTGATTCCATTCAGATGTAGCACTAAATTTTCCATTGTCATGAAGCCAATTAAGCATATCTAAGGAGTTGTTCTTGATTGGAAGATTTGTAATAGTCGGCCAAAGTAATAACATATCAGGAGAAATAGGACTAGGAAGACACCAGGTGCCGTTAACAATGAACTCAGAAACTTTCCAATCTTTAGAGGCCCCAAGATCTCTTCGTACTCTATCGCCATATAATTGAAATATACTCTTCTCATTCACCCAAGGATCATACCACATATTAATTCTCATCCCAGAAGAGATTGTATAAGAAATGTATTTGGTCAGCCAATTTCTTACCTTCAAAATTCCTTTGCAAGCAACAGAATGATATGTTTTTGCTGAAACATCCCAGATTGATTCCTTAGATAGGTACCTAGCAGAAATCCATTGTGACCATAAGGATTTGTTCTGCAAAAGATCCCATAATTTCTGTACCAAACAAGCTTTATTCTAATCTCTCAGATTTCGTAGATTTAGCCCCTCTCATCTTTCGGTCTGCAGATGCTATCCCAATTTACCATATGTATTACCTTACCATCTGTATCATTCCAGAAAAAGTTCTTCAATAGCCATTCAATATCCTGAAGAAGTCCAACAAGTAGAAGAAATGCATTAGACCAATAAATAGAGTAGGAAAACAACACAGATCGGATGAGTTCAAGTCATCCTACTTTGGAAAGAAGCCTAGTTTTTCAGGAGGAAATTCTATTATTTATTTTTTGCAGGATAGGCTGATAGTGAATTCTAAGAATGCCAGTGGATATGAGTGGGAGACCCAGATAAGGAACTAGTAGACTTCCCTCGCTAACCCCTAGAGTTTGTATAATAAAGTCTTTATCTTCAACGCAAGAACCCATATAGACTTTACTTTTTGCATGATTTAGTTGAAGGCCAAAAATCAAACAAAAATCTTTCAGAATAGTAGCCAAATTCTTCACTGAAGTAGTGTCATTGCGAAGAAAGATAATAAGATCATCTGAAAATTACGCACGGAGAGCAGAAAGTCTGTACCGCACGTCGAGCAGGGTTCTCTGTGGTAGAACAGAGGGAAACATTGACTTTACTGGAGAGGGCCTCTCTCTGTTGCTACACGAGGTGAGGCTACTGGGCGGCATCCCTAGATCCACAGCCTGTTCTGCACGGAGGCTGTCTGTAGGCTAGCTGCTGGGCGGTGCTGCGATCGGGGACTGGGTGACGGCGGATCGGGGCTTGCCGTGACCAGGAACTTCGGGTAGGCGGTGAGCAACGGTCTTTCTTCAACCTAGGGCATGCCTTTACTCCTTAGAGAAGGGGGATAGGTGAAGGTTCCCCTATTCTACACACACAAAGAGGGCTTTCTGCTCTTCCGCATGCACGAGGGTGGTGTGGCGCCGTGGCCGCGGTGCAGCGACAGCGATGGTGCGTATGGCCGTGGTGGCCGCAAGGCCGCCGCGGCATGGCTGCAAGGGGCCATCGCTCCTCATCTCATTGCTGGCGTTTAGAGGAGAGTCGTCGGCGCCCTCGCCTCCCTACTGCCAACGCTGGGTTTTCTGCTATTTCCTGGCGGGCGAGGGTGCGGCTATAGCAAGGTCAGCAGATTGTGGAAAGGAAGTAAAGGGGCACGGCTGGCGGGCTCGAGCGCATCCTCATCGCGGTCCCCGGCGTAACTTGTCTCGCCGCTCGGTCGGAGCGTTGGGCAGCGCGGCGGTGTCCTGCTCGCATGTAAGGGAGGTGTGAACAATGCTACTCTTCTCCCTCGGGTGCGCTACCTCTCTCTGCTACTGCACGAAGACTCTCCGATAGGCAACGGCTGCTGGGCAACCCCAATTCTGCTCGATTGGGGGCAGATCTGCATTGCCCCCTCCCCTCCTCTTGTTGGGGTAGCGCAACTCGAGAATGGCTGGTGACGGTGGCAGCAGGGTTGATCCGAAGATGAGGCTTCCTTCTCAAGTTGCTTCTTCTTCCCGACGAGATGGTTCTTTGTTGACGCAGCATAGAGGTAGGTCGTACTCTAGATCGCGACCTCCTACCCTCATTTCTCGAGATCCTCGACCTTGGACAAGTCTTTTCAAGGCTCCAGTTGGAAGCTCGGATCTTAGCTTGGATTTCTTTGCTCCAGAAACCTAGGTTGATCAAAAGATTACTGTGTACGAGACTGTTGATTCTGAAGAACTGATTAAGACGTGGTCCATGACGCTTGTTGGTTATGTGGTTAGTTTAAAGACGTCATATTTTTCGTTATCCTCATTCATCAAGACTCGATGGGGAACATTGGCATTTGATCTGCATATGCTAGAGAATGGTTTTTTTGTATGCAAACTCTATTCTAAAGAGGATTTGCCATGAATCCTTGAAGGGTTTTGGACTATTCACGGCCATCCGATGATTCTATGACGTTCGTCTCCTGATATCCGTTTGGAGTTAGACAGTCTACAGTCTATTCCTTTATGGGTATCCTTTCATGGTCTTCCCTTGCATCTTTGGAGTCGACGTTTTATTGCTAAGTTATGTAGCACCTTGGGACAGCCATTGTATATTGACAAAGCAACAGCAGCGCAGACGAGATTGGCTTATGCATAAGCATGTGTAATGGTTTCTTCTGATGGTGATCTTCCAGATGAGGTTTTCTATCGTGATCTTGATGGGACCACTCGTAAGGTGCATGTTTCATATTCTTGGAAGCCACAGCGTTGTAAGATTTGCTACTCTTTCGGTCATGCACATGGAGCTTGTCAGGAAACTCAGAAACTGATCACTCAGGTTTACCGGCAACGCCAGGCATCTCAGCACAGAGTTAATACTACTATTATGACTACTGACGAACAAAGCGAGTCTCCTTCAGGGGCAGTAGTGCTGGTGAAGACGAGCGAGCATTCTGACTCACTTGGGCAGCATCATAATCAGAAAGACAAATCAGGAACTTTACCTCTTCCTAATATATCAGAGTCTGTTACAACAACAGTTTCTCAGGTTACCCATGCACAAGAGAATGAGAAATCTTCATCTCTTCCTACATCGACAGGAACTACCGCAACGGGGATCCCACGTCCCATTCATCGTGCTAACCAGGATACTAGCCAGGACTTTCAGCCTCAACCTTCAACAAACACTGCCAACCTGGATATCTTGGGTACTTCAAAATTTAAGCATTTGCAAGTTGTCGATGAAGTGGATAAAAATAGAAATAAAGGCTTAAAAGGTAAGGATATTATGCGGGAGGAAACTGCAAAACCCAAGGATAAGAAGAAGGATGGTATAATTAAGTCGCACATACTTCCTTCTACCTAGGAAAAGACCTTATTTCCTTTCCTACCTGTTTTTATTCCTAATGAAGATACTTTGTTGGAATGTTCGTGGACTGAATAAGCTTGAAAAATGTCGGGAGCTTAATAGAATAATCAAAACTACTGCTTGTGATATTGTTATTCTTGTGGAAACAAAAATTAAATCATCTCGGATTTGTGTTCAAAGAAATTTAATATGACAAGAGGCAGAACTTCTTACCAACGATACTTGTGACAATTATGGTAGAATATGGGTATTATGGCATTCGAACTATATTAGTGCTTGCTTTATTTCTGCTACAGAATAATTCATCCACTTTAAGGCTAAGGATAAAAAGAATGGTTGTCAATTCCATATTACTGGTGTATATGCTTCTAATAGTATGCAGGAAAGAAACGTTCTATGGAATGGTCTGATTAACATTGCAAATGGCTGTCTTACAGTGCCTTGGATTGTTCTTGGTGACTTCAATACGATTTGGTACACACATGAAAAAGTGGGAGGTAAACCACTTTCAGAGAGCAAGCTTCAAGGTTTTAATTATTATATAGATATTACTGCATTGATTGATATGAAATCTATAGGGGATTGGCTTTCATAGAGTAATCCAGGTGCTGCCCAGAGGAAAATAATGGCTCGACTCGATAGGTGTCTGATTAATCGTGAATGGTTAATAGTTTACCCTGACTCATTTCTGGAGTATGGTGCTCAGTTATTCTCTGATCACTCTTCAATGTATATACATGCAGATTAATACCTAGAGGCAAGAAACCATTTAGATTCTTTAACATGTGGAGTACCCATCCTCAGTTCTTTGAGGTTATCAGATCAGCTTGGAATGTTAATGTGCATGGATCTCCCCCTTATATCTTATGCCAAAATCTTAATGCATGTAAAGCAGCACTAAAGGAGTGGAATACAAACACTTTTGGCAATATTACCACCCGGGTCCAATTAAGCAAAAAGAAACTAATGGCGATGCAACATGAGCTGCATCTTCAGCCCTTTGATGAGAATCTTATTTGTAAAGAGGCAGAGGCTAGGTCTCAATTCATGCAGGCCCTAAAGCAGGAAGAAAGTTTTGCAAAACAGAAGTCTCGACAGCATTGGCTTACTTTAGGGGATTCCAATACGAAGTTTTTCTATACAGCCATTGCTACTAGAAGGGCGGTTAACTGGATCAGGAAATGTAAAGACCAAGACGGTATGCTTATTGAGAATTTAGATGAGGTTAAATCACACACTGAATAATTTTTTTATTCTTTACTCAATCAAACAGAGTAGCCTAATAATGTTCATGTGGAGCCTACTAGAAAGCTTGATTCGGATGACATCATGATTCTTCATGCACCAATTACAGATGAAGAAGTTATACGAGTTGTCTTCAAGTCACCAAAGCATAAAAGCCCTGGTCTAGATGGATTTCCAATTGAATTTTACCAAATTGCTTGGCCGATTATTGGAAATAATGTGATTAAATCTTGTAAGCATTTTTTCTCTTCAGGTCGTATTCTTCAAGTGATAAATTACACTTTTATTTCTTTGGTTCTTAAGAATACAGGGGCTGATTCACTAGAGCACTATAGGCCCATTTCTTTATGCAACTTTATACATGATCATCTCCATGTTGCTTGTAGATCAAATACAAATGATTATGCACAAGATCATTAGTCCTGCTCAGGCTGCTTTCATTAAAGGAAGAAGTATACATCACAATGTTCTTCTTGCTAACGACTTGGTCAAAGATTTGCACTCCCAATCAAGAGGGACGAAAATATGTTTTAAAGCTGACTTATGAAAAGCATTTGATTCAGTTAATAGACAATTTCTCTACAAGATGCTCCTCAGTATGAACTTCCCTCAACAATGGGTTAATTGGATTTAGTGCTGCTTGGAAACTTCAAAATTTTTAGTTCTGTTCAATGGTTCCCCCGTTGGCTTCTTTGGGAGTACGAATGACATTCGATAAGGAGATCCACTTTCTTCATATCTTTTTATAATTGTCATAGAAGGACTCAGCTGTATGTTAGAAAAGACAATCTCAGATGGCAGCATTAAGGTACCCCATGCTGGTTCTATTCATATATCCCACATAACATTTGCAGATGATCTGACACTACTTCAGTGAGGAATTTTGCTACAATTTTACAGTATTTTGGTTTGGTTTCTGGCCTTCAACTAAATCATGCAAAATGTAAAGTGTATATGGGTTCTTGTATTGAAGATAAAGACTTTATTATTCAAACTCTAGGGGTTAGCGAGGGAAGTCTACCAGTTCCTTATCTAGGCCTCCCACTCATATCCACTGGCATTCACAAAATTCACTATCAGCCTATCCTGTAAAAAATAAAGAATAGAATTTCCTCCTAGAAAACTAGACTTCTTTCCAAAGCAGGACGACTTGAACTCATCCGATCTGTGTTGTTTTCTTACTCTATTTATTGGTCTAATGCATTTCTTCTACCTGTTGGACTTCTTCAGGATATTGAACAGCTATTGAAGAACTTTTTTTGGAATGGTACAAATGGAAAGGTAATGCATATGGTCAATTGGGATAGCATTTGTAGACCAAAAGATGAGGGGGGGGCTGAATCTGCGAAATCTAAGAGATTGGAATAAAGCTTGTTTGGTACAGCAATTGTGGGATCTTTTGCAAATTAAATCCTTATGGTCACAATGGGTTTCTTCTAGGTACCTATCTAAGGAATCAATTTGTGAAGTTTCAACAAAAACATATCATTCTACTGCTTGGAAAGGAATTTTGAAGGCAAGAAACTAACTGATCAATCACATTTCTTATGCAATCTCTTCTGGGACCAGAATTAATATATGGTATGATCCTTAGGTGAATGGGAAAAGTATATTTCAATTATATGGTGATAGAGTACGAAGAGATTTAGGGCCCCTAAGGATTGGAAGGTTTCTGAGTTTATTGTTAACGACACATGGTGTCTTCCTAATCCTATTTCTCTTGATATGCTACTATTACAGGTCTTCCAATCAGGAATAACTCATCAGATATGCTTAATTGGCTTTATGACAATGAAAAGTTTAGTGCTACATCTGCATAGAATCAAATCAGACAAAGAAATAACAAGTGGATCCCGAGCAGTTGGACATGGGATAGACCGGGCTCACAGAGATATTCCAAATGCACATGGCAGGCCCTTCTTGCCAAACTACCTACAATGGACAATATGAAGCAAAAAGGTATATATCTTGTTAACCGATGTTCTCTTTGTATGCAACAGGAAGAAAGTATTGATCATCTCTATTATGCTTGCGACTACACTAATTGGGTATGGATGGAGAAAGTGGATCTCCTTGTCGGATGCCATTCGTACTCCCAAAGAAGCCAACGGGGGAACCATTGAACAGAACTAAAAATTTTCGACTTTCCAAGCAGCACTGAATCCAATTAACCCATTGTTGAGGGAAGTTCATTCTGAGGAGCATCTTGTAGAGAAACTGTCTATTAACTGAATCAAATGCTTTTTGTAAATCAGCTTTAAAACATATTTTCATCCCTCTTGACTTGGAGTGCAAATCTTTGACCAAGTCGTTAGGAAGAAGAATATTATGATGTATACTTCTTCCTTTAATGAAAGCAGCCTAAGTAGGACTAATGATTTTATACATAATCATTTGCATTTGATCTGCAAGCAACTTGGAGATGATCTTGTAAATAAAGTTGCATAATGAAATGGGCCTGTAATGCTCTAGTGAATCAGCCCCTGCATTCTTAGGAACCAAAGAAATAAAAGTACAATTTATCGCTTTAAGAATACGACCTAAAGAGAAAAAATGCTGAAAGCTTTAATCACATCATTTTCAATGATCGGCCATGCAATTTGGTAAAATTCAGCTGGAAATCCATCTAGACCAGGGCTTTTGTGCTTTGGTGACTTGAAGACAACTTGTACAACTTCTTCATCTGTAATTGGTGCATTAAGAATCATGATGTCATCCGAATCAAGCTTTCTAGTAGGCTCCATATGAACATTATTAGGCTGCTCTGTTTGATTGAGTAAAGAATAAAAAAATTATTTAGTGTGTGCTTTAACTTCATCCAAATTCGTAATAAGTGTACCATCTTGGTTTTTACATTTTCTCGATACGCTTAATGTACTCTCTAGTAGCAATGGTCAGATAGAAAATTTTCGTATTGGAATCCCCTAAAGTAAGCCAATGCTGTCGAGACTTCTGTTTTGTAAAACTTTCTTCCTGCGTTCGGGCCTGCATGAATTGAGATCTAGCTTCTGCCTCTTTGCAAATAAGATTCTCGTCAAAGGGCTGAAGATGTAGATCATGTTGCACCGCCATTAGTTTCTTTTTGATTAACTAAACCTAGGTGATAATATTGCCAAAAGTGTTTGTATTCCACTCCTTTAGTGTTGCTTTACATCCTTTAAGCTTTTGGCATAAAATGTAAGGGGGAGATCTATGCACATTACCATTCCAAGCAGATCTGATAACCTCAAGGAACTGAGGATGGGTACTCCACATGTTAAAAAATCTAAATGGTTTCTTGCCTCTGGGTATTACTTTGTTTGCACGTATATACATTAAAGAGTGATCAAAGAACAACTAAGATCCATACTCTAGAGGTGAATCAGGGTAAACTGTTAACCATTCGTGATTAATCAAACACCTATCGAGTCGAGCCATTATTTTCCTGTGGGCAGCACCTTGATTACTCCATGAAAGCCAATCCCCTACAGATTTCATATCAATCAATATAGTAATATCTATGTAATCGTTAAAACTTTGAAGCTTGCTCTTTGAAAGTGGTTTACCCCCTACTTTTTCATGT
The DNA here is from genome assembly GCA_023547065.1 of Musa troglodytarum. Classification (NCBI taxonomy): domain Eukaryota; kingdom Viridiplantae; phylum Streptophyta; class Magnoliopsida; order Zingiberales; family Musaceae; genus Musa; species Musa troglodytarum. The sequence continues at coordinate 26,838,353 of CP097504.1, forward strand.
GTGTACCGAATAGTATTGAAGTCACTAAGAACAATCCAAGGCACTGTAAGACAGCCATTTGCAATTTTAATCATATCATTCCATAGAACATTTCTTTCCTGTATACTGTTAGAAGCATATACACCAGTAATATGGAATTGACAACCATTCCTTTTGTCCTCGGCTTTAAGGTGGATGAATTGTTCTGTAGCAGAAATAAAGTAAGCACTAATAGAGTTCGGATGCCATAATACCCATATTCTACCATAAGTGTCACAAGTATCGTTGGTTAGAAGTTCTGCCTCTGGCCATATTAAATCTTTTTGAACACAAACCCGAGATGGTTTAATTTTTGTTTCCACAAGAATAACAATATCACAAGCATCAGACTTGATTGTTCTATTAAGCTCCTGACATTTCTCAAATTTATTCAGTCCACGAACATTCCAACAAAGTATCTTCATCAGAATTAAAATAGGTTGGAAAGGAAATAAAGGACTCTTCCTATGTAGACGGAAGTATGTGCAACTTACGAGTACCATCCTTCTTCTTATCCTTGGGTTTTGTAATTTTCTCTCGCATAATATCCTTACCTTTTAACCTTTTAAGCCTTTATTTCTATTTTTAACCACTTCATCCATAGCTTGCAAATGCTTAAATTTTGAAATACCTAAGATATCCTGGTTGGCAGTGTTTGCTGAAGGTTGTTGAGGCTGAATATCCTGACTGGTGTGGTTTATTGGGATTGGTTGAGATATAATATCCTGGTTAGCACGATGAGTGGGACGTGGGATCCCCTTTGCAGTACCTCCTATCGATGTAGGAAGAGATGAAGTTCCCAACTTCGCCTCTTGTTCTTGGGTACCCTGGGAAATTACTGTTGTGGAAGGGGCTATAATAGGAAGAATTAAAGTTTCAGATGTATCCTTTTGTCTGTGTTGTTGCCCAAGCAAGTCAGAATGCTCTTTCGTCATCATCGATGCTACTGCTTCGGGAGACATACCTTATTCATCAGTAGTCATAGCAGCATCAACTCCATGATGAGTTGTCGGCCGTTGTCGCTAAACCTGAGTGATCATTTTTTGCGTTTGCTGACAAGCTCCATGTGCATGACCGAAGGAGTGATAAATCTTACACCGTTGTGGATTCTAGGAATATGAAATATGCACCTTACGAGTGGTCCCCTCAAGATCCCTATAATAAACCTCATCAGGAAGATCTCTATTGGAAGAAACCATAACACATGCTCATGCAAAAGCCAATCTCGTCTGCGATGCTGTTGCCTTGTTAATATACAATGGCTGTCCCAAGGTGCTGCATAACTTAGCAATAAAATGTCGACTCCAAAGATGCAGAGGAAGACCATGAAATAAAACCCATAAGGGAATCGACTGGAGGCTGTCTAACTCGAAATGGACATCAGGGGACCAGCGCCGTAGTATCATCGGATGGCCACGAATGGTCCAAAACCCTTCAAGAATCCATTGCTATCCTCTTTAGAATAGAGTTTGCATACAAAAAAACCATTCTCCAACATATGAAGATCGAATGCTAATGTTCCCCATCATGTCTTGATGAATGATGATAATGGGAAATAGGATGTCTTGAGACCGACCACATAACCAACAAGTGCCATGGACCATCTCTCAATTAGCTCTTCAGAATCGGCATCCTCATACACAGCAATCTTTTGAGCAGCTTGGATTTTGGAGTAAAGAAATCCAAGCTAAGATCTGAACTTGCAACCGGAGCCTTGAAGAGGCTTGTCCATGGCTGAGGATCGCTAGATATGAGAGCAGGAGGCTGCGATCTAAAACGTGACCTGCCTCTATGCAGCATTGTCGATGGAGCACCTCAACGGGAGGAAGATAGCGAAGGAGCTTGGAGGCAGGGAGCCTCGTCGAAGCTACCTTGCTACCAGCATCACCAACCCCAGGGACCATCGCTTGTCCCCCCTGTAGCATTAGAAGAGGCTGCGAAGCCACAAGAGCAGGGGAGTTCAGAATCTCCCTCCTCTGTTCAGTCGCCCTAGGAAAGGGGGCGATGCAGAGATTTGGGAGTAGACCCTACGCACGAGGCAGCCATTGCCCCTTTCACAGCAGCTGCCGCCCCTCTATGTAGCGCCTTGTCTCCTCCGCCCAGCAGCAGTGCCCCTCACCCTAGGGAGAAGCCACCAGCCGCAGCCCCAATCAAGCCCTCTCTTCCTCCGTAGCCCTCGCCTCCACCGTTCAGAAGAAGAGCAAAAAAGGCCCTCTGTTCCCTTTCATGTAGCAGTAGAGAGAGGCGAGGGAGGGAGCGCGCCCTAGGGAAGAAGCAGCGACGTCGTCACCCAGTCACCCTGATCAGTCCTCTCCTCCGTTCATAAGAAGATCTGTTCCCCTTCATGCAACAGTAGAGAGAGGCGAGGGAGGGAGCGCCCCCTAGGAATTGCAGAAGCGGCGCCCTCCTTGTCCGCCCAAGGGGAAGAGCAGCGACCGTGAAATCGCCCAAGGGAGAAGCAGATCCACTGATGCAGCCTTCCTGCAGTGACCGTGAAATCGCCCAAGGGAAGATCCACTGATGTAGGCTTCCTGCTCTCCAAGCGTAGAACAGGAGAGAACCACCACCCAGCAGCCACCGCCTCTTCTCGCCCTAGCCTTCTCCGTGGCTTCACTTTCTCCTAACGCATTCACGTGGAGGAAGGGAAGAACCACCACCCAAGGGAGAAGAAGCAGATCCACACTGCCTCTTCTCACCCTAGAGAGAGAAGAGAATCACCTAGAGAGAGAAGCTCTCACCTAGAGAGAGAAACTGATGTTTCAAATCAGTAAAAATCAATTATAAATGCTTTATCTTGAATGAAAAGGATGTCGTGTTGTTGAACAGTTACTTTGCGAAGCAAAGCTTCTCTCTCTAGGTGATTCTTTCTCTCTCTAGGGTGAGAAGAGGTAGTACTATGGATCTGCTTCTTCTCCCTTGGGTGGTGGTTCTTCCCTTCCTCCACGTGCGAACGCGTTGGGAGAAAGTGAAGTCACGGAGAAGGCTAGGATGAGAAGAGATGATGGTTGCTGGGCAGTGGCTCCCCTGTTTTGTGGGCTGCATCCGGCTGCGCGCAATCTGCACGCACGAAGAGCGTTCTACACAGGGCGGCTGCTGGGTAGTGCTGCGATCGGGGCGACGACGGTGGCATCGAGATCGGGGCTCGCCATGACCAGGCTGGTGAGATCTGCGAATAGAGGAGGAGAGGGTTCCACCGGAAGGGAGCTTCTTCTCCCTAGGGTGCACTCCCTCCCTCGCCTCTCTTTGCTGCTGCACGAAAGCATTCGGATGCGCACAAGGGGCTTTCTCTACAGTGGGATCATGGCCGCTTGCTGGGTGGGGCACGCATGCATGGAGATTCCCCTGTATTTCAAGCAGGGGGAGGGCGAGCGACAGGGAGACGGTGGCAGCGGCGGCGGCTCTTCCTGCGGAGGAGTGGGGAGGCGAGGCTACTAGGCAGCTCCCCTGCATCGCCCCCTTCTTCAATGGTTCTGCACGCAAGGGGCTGCCTTCTCCCTGCACGCACGAGGCACGGCTAGTCTGAGCGGCGGCTGGGCGAGGTCAGGTGGCGGCTGCTGGGCAGCGCCCACTTGCAGCTGCTTCTCCCGTCTCGATTGGGGGCAGATTTGCACTGCCCTCTCCCCCCTGCCCTTTGAACATTTCCTCTTGATTTGGGGCAGTGCAACTCGAGAATGGTTAGTGACGATGGTAGCAGGGTCAATCCGAAGAGGCTTCCTGCTCAAGTTGCTTCTTCTTCCCGACGAGATGGTCCTTTGATGCCGCAGCATAGAGGTAGGTCGTGCTCTAGATCGCGACCTCCTATTCTCATTTCTAGAGATCCTCGGCCTTGGACAAGCCTCTTCAAGGCTCCGGTTGGAAGTTCAGATCTTAGCTTGGACTTCTTTGCTCCAGAAACCCAAGCTGATCATAAGATTGCTGTGTACGAGACTACTGATTCTGAAGAGCTGATTAAGACATGGTCCATGGCGCTAGTTGGTTATGTGGTCGGTCTAAAGACATCCTATTTCCCGTTATCCTTGTTTATCAAAACTCGATGGGAAACATCAGCATTTGATCTGCATATGCTAGAGAATGGTTTTTTTGTATGCAAACTCTATTCTGAAGAGGATTTGCAATAGATTCTAGAAGGGTTTTGGACTATTCGTGGTCATCCGATGATACTATGACGCTGGTCCCCTGATGTCCGTTTAGAGTTAGACAGCCTCCAGTCTATTCCATTATGGATTTCCTTTCATGGTCTTTCCCTGCATCTTTGGAGTCAACGTTTTATTGCTAAGTTATGTAGTACCTTGGGACAGCCATTGTATATTGACAAGGCAACAGTAGCGCAGACGAGATTGGCTTTTGCACGAGCATGTGTTATGGTTTCTTTTGATAGAGATCTTCCGGATGAGGTTTATTATAGGGATCTTGAGGGGACTACTCGTAAGGTGCATGTTTTATATTCCTGGAAGCCACGGCCGTGTAAAATTTGTCACTCTTTCGGTCATACACATAGAGCTTGTCAACAAACGCAAAGAACGATCACTCAGGTTTATCGACAACGTCAGGCAACTCAAGTTGATGCTGCTATGACTACTGATGAACAAGGTGCGTCTCCTAAATCAGTAGCACCGATGACAACATTTTGACTTGCTTGTGCAACAACATGGACAAAAGGATACATCAGGAACTTTAATTCTTCCTATTATAGCCCCTTCCACAATAGTAATTTCCTAGGCTTCATCTCTTCCTACATCGACAGGAGTTGCTACAACAGGGATCCCACGTCCCACTCATCGTGCTAACCAGGATATTATATCTCAATCAATACCAACAAACCTCATCAGCCAGGATATTCAGCCTCAACAGATGCAACTTTCAACAAACACTGCCAACCTGGATATCTTGGGTACTTCAAAATTTAATCATTTGCAAGCTGTGGATGAAGTGGAGAAAAATAGAAATAAAGGCTTAAAAGGTAAGGATATTATGCGGGAGGAAACTACAAAACCCAAGGATAAAAAAAAGGATGGTACTTGTAAGTCATACATACTTCCGTCTACCTAAGAAGAGTCCTTTATTTTCCTACCTGTTTTAATTCTTATGAAGATACATTATTGGAATGTTCATGGACTAAATAAACTTGAGAAATGTTGGGAGCTTAATAGAACAATCAAGTCTGCTGCTTGTGATTTTGTTATTCTAGTGGAAACAAAAATTAAACCATTTCGGGTTTGCGTTCAAAAAAATTTAATATGGCTAGAGGCAGAACTTCTTACCAACGATACTTATGACACTTATGGTAGAATATGGGTATTATGGCATCCGGACTCTATTAATGCCTGCTTTATTTCTGCTATAGAACAATTCATCCACCTTAAGGTCGAGGATAAAAGGAATGTATATACATGCAGACAAAGTAATACCTAGAGGCAAAAAACCATTTAGATTCTTTAACATGTGGAGTACCCATCCTCAATTCCTCGAGGTTATCAGATCAGCTTGGAATGTTAATGTGCAAGGTTCTCCCCTTTACATCTTATGCCAAAAGCTTAAAGCATGTAAAGTAGCATTAAAGGAGTGGAATACGAACATCTTTGGCGATATTACCACTCGGGTCCAGTTAAGCAAGAAGGAACTAATGGCAGTGCAACATGAGCAGCATCTTCAGCCCTTTGACGAGAATCTTATTTGCAAAGAAGCAGAAGCTAGGTATCAATTCATGCAGGCCTTACAGCGGGTAGAAAGTTTTGCAAAACAGAAGTCTAGACAACATTGGCTTACGCATGGGGATTCCAATACGAAGTTTTTCTATATAGCCATTGCTACTAGAAGGGATGTTAACTGTATCAGGAAATGTAAAGACTAAGATGGTACATTTATTAAGAATTTGGATGAGATTAAAGCACACACTAAATAATTTTTTTATTCTTTACTCAATCAAATAGAGCAACCTAATAATGTTCATGTGGAGCCTACTAGAAAGCTTGATTCGGATGACATCACGATTCTTAATGCACCAATTACAGACAAGGAAATTGTAAGAGTTGTCTTCAAGTCACCAAAGTACAAAAGCCCTGGTCCAGATGGATTTCCAGCTGAATTTTACCAAATTACATGGCTGATCATTGGAAATGACGTGATTAAAGCTTGTCGGCATTTTTTCTCTTCAAGTCGTATTCTTAAAGCGATAAATTGCATGTTTATTTCTTTAGTTCCTAAGAATGCAAGGGCTGATTCACTAGAGCACTACAGGCCCATTTCATTATACAACTTTATTTACAAGATCATCTCCAAGTTGCTTGCACATCGACTGCAAATGATTATGCACAAGATCATTAGTCCTACTCAGGCTACTTTCATTAAAGGGAGAAGCACTCATCACAATGTTCTTCTTGCTAACGACTTGGTCAAGGATCTGCATTCCAAATCAAGAGGGACAAAAATATGTTTTAAAGCTGACTTACGAAAAGCATTTGATTCAGTTAATAGACACTTTCTCTACAGGATGCTCCTCAGTATGAACTTCCCTCAACAATGGATTAATTAGATTCAGTGTTGCTTGGAAACTCTAAAATTTTTTGTTCTATTTAATGGTTCACCCATTGGCTTCTTTGGGAGTATGAATGACATCTAACAAGGAGATCCACTTTCTCCATATCTTTTTACAATTGTCATGGAAGGACTCAACTGTATGTTAGAAAAGGCTGTCTCTGATGGTAGCATTAAGGTACCCTATGCTGGTTCTATTCATATATCCCATATAATATTTGCCGATGATCTTATTATATTTCTTCGTAATGACACTACTTTAGTGAGGAATTTGGCTACTATTATGAAAGATTTTGGTTTGGTTTCTGGCCTTCAGTTAAATCATGCAAAAAGTAAAGTCTATATGGGTCCTTGCATTGATGAAAAAGAATTTATTATACAAACTTTGTGGGTTTGTGAGGGAAGTCTGCTAGTTCCTTATCTGGGTCTCCCACTCATATCCACTAGCATTCACAAAACTCATTGTCAGCCTATCTTGAAAAAAATAAAGAATCGAATTTCCTCTTGGAAAACTAGACTTCTTTCCAGAGCAGGACGATTGGAACTCATCAGATCTGTACTGTTCTCTTACTCTATTTATTGGTCTAATACATTTCTTCTACCTGTTGGACTTCTTCAGGATATTGAACAACTATTGAAGAACTTTTTTTGGAATGGTACGGATGGTAAGGCAATGCATATGGTAAATTGGGATAGCATCTGTAGACTGAAAGATGAGGGGGGACTGAATCTGCGAAATCTGAGATATTGGAATAAATCTTGTTTGGTACAGAAATTGTGGGATCTTTTGCAAAAAAAATCCTTATGGTCACAATGGGTTTCTGCTAGGTACCTATCTAAGGAATCAATCTGGGAAGTTTCAGCAAAAACATATCATTCTTTTGCTTGGAAAGGAATTTTGAAGGTAAGAAATTGGCTGACCAAACATATTTCTTATACAATCTCTTCTGGGATGAGAATTAATATATGGTATGATCCTTGGGTGAATGGGAAAAGTATATTTCATTTGTATAATGATACAGTACGAAGAGATCTTAGGGCCTCTAAAGATTGGAAGGTTTATGAGTTCATTGTGAACGGCACCTGGTGTCTTCCTAGTCCTATTTCTCCTGATATGCTATCACTTTGGCTGACTATTACAACTCTTCCAATAAAAAACAACTCCTTCGATATGCTTAATTGGCTTCATGACAATAGAAAATTTAGTGCTACATCTGCATTGAATCAAATCAGACAAAGAAACAACAAGTGGCTCCCAAGCAGTTGGACATGGGATAGACCGGGCTCATAGAGACATTCCTTATGCACATGGCAGGCCCTTCTTGCCAAACTACCCATAATGGATAATATGAAGTGAAAAGGTATATATATTGTTAACCGATGCTCTCTTTGTATGCACCAGGAAGAAGATATTAGTCATCTTTATTTTGCTTGTAACTACACTAATTGGATATGGGAGGAGATTCTGAAGAGATTTGAACTCCATAGGCTACCAATGCCAAACTTGCATTAGAAACTCGAACAGCTGTAGCAAAGCTTCTCAAGAAAAGGGCTTCTTACACAACTAGCAAAAATTACCTTCAGATGTGCTATTTGGTGGATTTGGAGGGAGAGGTGTGGCAGAATCTTTGAGGACCACAACACACACAATACTCACCTATTGCTCGAGACTTAGCTACTCAAAATCATGTATGGAGCAGGATCTGGAAATGAAGCATTTAACAAGTAGAGAAAAAGATATCTTTATCAGATTCAATTTTATTATTCATTAATGCTTTCTAGAATGAGGTTGCTGTATTGTATGTTTCTATGTTTCAACAATATTATGTATTTACAAGTCATTTAGGAATGGTTGGTTATTGCATTTTGCTATTTATTGAATATCGTAAGGTGTCATAGTCTACAACATGTGTAGTCATGGTTGCTTTTTTTGTTTATCTTCTCTTGGAGATGAGTCTGGTGGAGTGAGTCCATTCCACATTTTTGAGGTGGGGTGCATTCTCCTAGACTACTCTAAGAGATCTCAGGCTATAGTCTATGGCTTGTGTAGACAAAGCTACTTTGTGCAAACTTCATACTAAATACAATTACATTTACTTACCAAAAAAAATGAAAAGGATATCGTAGGAAAATTCGATGCTAAATTCGATGAAGGCATCTTTTTTGGTTACTCTTCCATTTCTAAAGCCTTTTGTGTTTTCAACAAAAGAACCTTGGTTATAAAAGAATCTATTCATATAATTTTTAATAAAGTTTCTGAAATTAAGAGAAATGATTTTGATGATGATCTTGGTTTTGATGGTTTAAATTTGAATGAACCCTCTTCTCAAAATAGTAACTTGGATACATCTTCTTCCTAAATTTTCTTACCTAAGGAATGGAAGTATGTAAATACCCATCCAAAGGAGCTAATAATAGGAGACACATCAAAAGGGGTTCAAACTTGTTCCTCTTTTAAGAATTTTTATACTAACGCTGCTTTCCTTTCTCAAATTGAACCTAAGTGCATTGACGAAGCCTTGAAAGATGATTCTTGGGTTATCGCAATGCAAGAGGAATTGAACCAATTTGAGAGGAATGAGGTATGAAAGCTTATTCCTAGACCAAGTGACCATTTAGTTATAGGTACTAAATGGGTATTTAGAAACAAGCAAGATGAATTTAGTATCATGGTTAGAAACAAGGCTAGATTAGTGGCCAAAGGTTTAAACCAAAAAGAAGGTATTGATTATAAAGAGACCTTTGCTCCTATGGCAAGATTAGAAGCCATTAGGATGCTCCTTGCCTATGCTAGTAGTAATAATTTTAAATTATTTTAAATGGATGTCAAAAGTGCTTTCTGCTAGTCATATATTCCCTGCATACTAATCACATAGGTGATGGCACTTGTGACTTGATATGCACTCTTTCTTTTTACTTATTATTATTAGACATTTTATCACTTTATCTTGCGTGTTGCATATATTGTGATGTCCTTAGATCTGTGCAATATTTTTTGGTAAGTAAATGTAATTATATTTAGTTTAAAGTTTGTATAAAGTAGCTTTGTCTACACAAGCCGTAGACTATAGCCTGAGATCTCTTAGAGCAGTCTAGGAGAATGCACCCCAACTCAGAAAGGTGGAAAGGATTCACTCCACCAGACTCATATCAAAAAGAAGTTAAACAAAAAAGTAGCCATGACTACACATGTTGTAGACTATGATGCCTTACGATAGTCAATAAATAGCAAAATGCAATAACCAACCATTCCTAAATGACCTATGAATACATCACATTGTTGAAACATAGAAACACACAATACAACAATCTCATTCTAGAAAGCATTAACGAATAATAAAATTAAATCTGGTAAAGATATCTTTTTCTCTACTTGTTAAATGCTTCATTTCCGGATCCTGCTCCATACATGATCTTGAGTCGCTAAGTATCTCGAGCAATAGGTGAGTATTGTGTGTATTGTGGTCCTCAAAGATTCTGCTACACCTCTCCCTCCAAATCCACAAAATAACACATCTGAAGGTAATTTTTGCTAGTTGGGTAAAAAGCCATTTTCTTGAGAAGCTTTGTTGCAGCTGTTCTAGTTCTTGATGCAAGTTTAGCATTAGTAGCCTATGGAGTTCAAATCTCTTTAGAATCTCCTCCCATATCCAATTAGTGTAGTCGTAAGTAAAATAAAAATGATCAATATTTTCTTCCTGTTGCATACAAAGAGAGCATCGGTTTATAATATATATACCTTTTCGCTTCATATTATCTATTGTGGGTAGTTTAGCAAGAAGGGCCTATCATATGCATAAGGAATGTCTCTGTGAGCCCGGTCTATCCCATATCCAACTGCTTGGAATCCACTTATTGTTCCTTTGTCTGATTTGATTCCATGCAGATGTAGCACTAAATTTTTCATTGTCATAAAGCCAATTAAGCATATCTGAGGAGTTGTTCTTGATTGGAAGAGTTGTAATAGTCGGCCAAAGTGATAGCATATCAGGAGAAATAGGACTAGGAAGACACCAGGTGCCGTTAACAATGAACTCAGAAACCTTCCAATCTTTAGAGGTCCCAAGATCTCTTCGTACTCTATCGCCATACAATTGAAATATACTCTTCCCATTCACCCAAAGATCATACCACATATTAATTCTTGTCCTAGAAGAGATTGTATAAGAAATGTGTTTGGTCAGCCAATTTCTTGCCTTCAAAATTCCTTTCCAAGCAGCAGAATGATATGTTTTTGCTAAAACCTCCCAGATTTATTCCTTAGATAGGTACCTAGCAGAAACCCATTGTGACCATAAGGATTTGTTCTACAAAAGATCCCACAATTTCTATACCAAACAAGCTTTATTCCAATCTTTCAGATTTCGCAGATTCAACACCCCCCCTCATCTTTCGGTTTGCAGATGCTATCCCAATTTACCATATGCATTACCTTACCATTTGTACCATTCCAGAAAATATTCTTCAATAGCCGTTCAATATCCTGAAGAAGTCCAACAGGTAGAAGAAATGCATTAGACCAATAAATAGAGTAAGAAAACAACACAGATCGAATGAGTTCAAGTCATCCTGCTTTAGAAAGAAATCTAGTTTTCCAGGAGGAAATTCTATTCTTTATTTTTTGTAGGATAGGCTGACAATGAATTTTATGAATGCTAGTGGATATGAGTAGGAGACCTAGATAAGGAACTGATAGACTTTCCTCGCTAACCCGTAGAGTTTGTATAATAAAGTCTTTATCTTCAACGCAAGAACACATATAGACTTTACTTTTTGCATGATTTAGTTGAAGGCCAGAAACTAAACCAAAATCTTTCAGAATAGTAGTCAAATTCTTCACTGAAGTAATGTCATTACGAAGAAAGATAATAAGATCATCTGCAAATGTTATGTGGGATATATGAATAGAACCAGCATGGGGTACCTTAATGCTGCCATCAGAGACTGCCTTTTCTATCATACAACTGAGTCCTTCCATGACAATTGTAAAAAGATATGGAGAAAGTGGATCTCCTTGTCGGATGCCATTCGTACTTCCAAAGAAGCCAATGGGGGAACCATTGAACAGAACTAAAAATTTTGGAGTTTCCAAGCAGCACTGAATCCAATTAACCCATTGTTGAGGGAAGTTCATACTGAGGAGCATCTTGTAGAGAAACTATCTATTAACTGAATCAAATGCTTTTCGTAAGTCAGCTTTAAAACATATTTTCGTCCCTCTTGACTTGGAGTGTAAATCTTTGACCAAGTCATTAGCAAGAAGAACATTGTGATGTATACTTCTCCCTTTAATGAAAGCAGCCTGAGTAGGACTAATGATCTTATACATAATCATTTGCATTCGATCTGCAAGCAACTTAGAGATGATCTTGTAAATAAAGTTGCATAAAGAAATGGGCCTATAGTGCTCTAGTGAATCAGCCCTTGCATTCTTAGGAACCAAAGAAATAAAAGTATAATTTATCACTTTAAGAATATGACCTGAAGAGAAAAAATGCTGACAAGTTTTAATCACATCATGTCCAATCATCGGCCATGCAATTTGGTAAAATTCAGTTGGAAATCCATCTGGACCAGGGCTTTTGTGCTTTGGTGACTTGAAGACAACTCGTACAACTTCTTCATCTGTAATTGGTGCATTAAGAATCGTGATGTCATCCGAATCAAGCTTTCTAGTAGGCTCCACATGAACATTATTAGGCTGCTCTATTTGATTGAGTAAAGAATAAAAAGATTGTTCAGTGTGTGCTTTAACTTCATCCAAATTCGCAATAAGTGTACCATCTTGGTTTTTACATCTCCTGATATAGTTAATAGCTCTTCTAGTAGCAATAGCTGTATAGAAAAACTTTGTATTGGAATCCCCTAAGGTAAGTCAATGCTGTCGAGACTTCTGTTTTGCAAACCTTTCTTCCTGCTTTAGGGCCTGCATGAATTGAGATCTAGCTTCTGCCTCTTTGTAAATGAGATTCTCGTCAATGGGCTGAAGATGTAGCTCATGTTGCACTGCCATTAGTTTCTTTTTTATTAACTGAACCCGGGTGATAATATTGCCAAAAGTGTTTGTATTCCACTCCTTTAGTGCTGCTTTACATCCTTTAAGCTTTTGGCATAAAATGTAAGGGGGAGATCCATGCACATTAACATTCCAAGCAGATCTAATAACCTTAAGGAACTGAGGAAGGGTACTCCATATGTTAAAGAATCTAAATGGTTTCTTGCCTCTGGGTATTACTTTGTCTGCATGTATATACATTAAAGAGTGATCAGAGAACAACTGAGATCCATACTCCAGAAGTGAATCAGGGTAAACTATTAACCATTCGCGATTAATCAGACACCTATCGAGTCGAGCCATTATTTTCCTGTGGGCAGCACCTTGATTACTCCATGAAAGCCAATCCCCTACAGATTTCATATCAATCAATACAGCAATATCTATGTAATCGTTAAAACCTTGAAGCTTGCTCTCCAAAAGTAGTTTACCCCTCACGTTTTCATATGTGTAGATTGAAGTCACCAAGAACAATCCAAGGCACTATAAGATAGCCATTTGCAATGTTAATCATATCATTCCATAGAACATTTCTTTCCTGCATACTATTAGAAGCATATACACCAGTAATATGTAATTGACAACCATTCCTTTGTCCTTGGCTTTAAGGTAGATAAATTATTCTGTAGCAGAAATAAAGTAAGCACTAACAGAGTTCGAATGCCATAATACCCATATTCTACCATAAGTGTCACAAGTATCGTTGGTAAAAAGTTCTGCCTCTCGCCAAATTAAATCTTTTTGAACACAAACCCGAGATGGTTTAAATTTTATTTTCACAAGAATAACAATATCACAAGCATCATACTTGATTGTTCTATTAAGCTCCCGACATTTCTCAAATTTATTCAGTCCATGAACATTCCAACAAAGTAACTTCATCAGAATTAAAATAGGTTGGAAAGGAAATAAAGGACTCTTCCTAGATAGACGGAAGTATGTGCAACTTACCAGTACCATCCTTCTTCTTATCCTTGGGTTTTGTAATTTCCTCCCGCATAATATCCTTACCTTTTAAGCCTTTATTTCTATTTTTATCCACTTCATCCATAGCTTGCAAATGCTTAATTTTTGAAATACCCAAGATATCCAGGTTGGTAGTGTTTGTTGAAGGTTGTTGAGGCTGAATATCCTGACTGGCAAGGTTTGTTGGGATTAGTTGAGATACAATATCCTAGTTAGCACGATGAGTAGGACGTGGGATCCCCGTTATAGTACCTCCTGTCGATGTAGGAAGAGATGAAGTTCCTAACTTTGCCTCTTGTTCTTGGGTACCCTGGGAAATTGCTGTTGTGGAAGGGGCTATAATAGGAAGAATTAAAGCTTCAAATGTATCCTTTTGTCCGTGTTGTTGCCCAAGCGAGTCAGAATGCTATTTCGTCATCATCGATGCTACTGCTTCGGGAGACGCACCTTATTCATCAGTAGTCATAGCAGCATCAACTCCATGATGAGTTGTCTGTCGTTGTTGGTAAACTTGAGTGATCGTTTTTTGCATTTGCTGACAAGCTCCTTGTGCATGACCGAAGGAGTGACAAATCTTACACCGCTGTGGCTTCCAGGAATATGAAACATGCACCTTACAAGTGGTCCCCTCAAGATCCCTCTAATAAACCTCATTAGGAAGATCTTCATAGGAAGAAACCATAACACATGCTCGTGCAAAAGCCAATCTCGTCTGCGATGCTGTTGCCTTGTCAATATACAATGGCTGTCCCAAGGTGCTGCATAACTTAGCAATAAAACATCGACTCCAAAGATGCAGGGGAAGACCATGAAAGGAAACCCATAAGGGAATCGACTGGAGGCTGTCTAACTCCAAACGGACATCAGGGAACCAGCGCCGTAGTATCATCGGATGGCCACGAATGGTCCAAAACCCTTCAAGAATCCGTTGTAAATCCTCTTCAGAATAGAGTTTGCATACAAAAAAACCATTCTTTTTTTTGGCAAGTATACAAAAAAACCATTCTCCAACATATGAAGATCAAATGCTGATGTTCCCCATCGTGTCTTGATGAAAGATGATAACGGGAAATAGGATGTCTTGAGACCGACCATATAACCAACAAGTGCCATATTTGCAGATGATCTTATTATATTTCTTCGTAATGATACTACTTCAGTGAAGAATTTGGCTACTATTATGAAAGATTTTGGTTTGCTTTCTGGCCTTTAATTAAATCATGCAAAAAGTAAAGTCTATATGGGTCCTTGCATTGAAGATAAAGACTTTATTATACAAACTTTGGGAGTTAGCGAGGGAAGTCTGCCAGTTCCTTATCTGGGTCTCCCACTCATATCCATTGGCTTTCATAAAACTCATTGTCAGCCTATCTTGCAAAAAATAAAAAATCGAATTTTCTCTTGGAAAACTAAACTTCTTTTCAGAGCAGGACGATTGGAACTCATCCGATCTATGCTGTTATCTTACTCTATTTATTGGTCTAATGAATTTCTTCTACCTGTTGGACTTCTTCAGGATATTGAACAGCTATTGAAGAACTTTTTCTGGAATGGTATGGATGGTAAGGCAATGCATATGCTAAATTGAGATAGCATTTGCAGACCGAAAGATGAGGGGGGGCAGAATCTGCGAAATCTGAGAGATTGGAATAAAGCTTGTTTGGTACAGAAATTGTGGGATCTTTTGCAAAACAAATCCTTATGGTCATAATGGGTTTCTGCTAGGTACCTACCTAAGAAATCACTCTGGGAAGTTTCCGCAAAAACATATCATTCTGCTGCTTGGAAAGGAATTTTGAAGGCAAAAAATTGGCTGACCAAACATATTTCTTATACAATCTCTTCTGGGACGAGAATTAATATGTGGTATGATCCTTGGGTGAATGGAAAGAGTATATTTCAATTGTATGATGATAGAGTACGAAGAGATCTTGGGGCCTCTAAAGATTGGACGGTTTCTGAGTTCATTGTTAATGGCACCTGGTGTCTTCCTAGTCCTATTTCTCCTGATATGCTATCACTTTGACCGACTATTACAACTCTTCCAATCAAGAACAACTCCTCCGATGTGCTTAATTGGCTTCATGATAATGGAAAATTTAGTGCTACATCTACATGTAATCAAATTAGACAAAGAAACAATAAGTGGCTCCCAAGCAGTTGGACATGGGATAGACCGGGCTTACAAAGACATTCCTTATGCACATGGCAGGCCCTTCTTGTCAAACTACCCACAATGTATAATATGAAGCGAAAAGGTATATATATTGTTAACTGATGCTCTCTTTGTATGCACTAGGAAGAAGATATTGATCATCTTTATTTTGCTTGTGACTACACTAATTGGATATGGGAGGAGATTCTGAAGAGATTTGAACTCCATAGGCTACCAATACCAAACTTGCATCAGGAACTAGAACAGCTGTAGCAAAGCTTCTCAAGAAAAGGGCTTCTTACACAACTAGCAAAAATTACCTTCAGATGTGCTATTTGGTGGATTTGGAGGGAGAGGTGTAGCAGAATCTTTGAGGGCCACAACACACGCAATACTCACCTATTGCTCGAGATACTTAGCAACTCAAGATCATGTATAGAGCAGGATTTGGAAATAAAGCATTTAACAAGTTTTATTATTCGTTAATGCTTTCTAGAATGAGATTGCTGTATTGTGTGTTTCTATGTTTCAACAATATGATGTATTCATAGGTCGTTTAGGAATGGTTGGTTATTGCATTTTGCTATTTATTGAATATCGTAAGGTGTCATAGTCTACAACATATGTAGTCATGGCTACTTTTTTGCTTATCTTCTCTTGGAGATGAGTCTGGTGGAGTGAGTCCATTCCACCTTTCTGAGGTGGGGTGCATTCTCCTAGATTGCTCTAAGAGATCTCAGGCTATAGTCTACGGCTTGTATAGACAAAGCTACTTTGTGCAAACTTCATATTAAATACAATTACATTTACTTACCAAAAAAAAAAAACCAACAAGCGCCATGGACCATCTCTCAATCAGCTTTTAAGAATCAACAACCTTATACACAGCAATCTTCTGAGCAGCTTGGATTTATGGAGTAAAGAAATCCAAGCTATGATATGAACTTCCAACCGGAGCCTTGAAGAGGCTTGTCCAAGGCCGAGGATCACTAGATATGAGAGCAGGAGGCCGCGATCTAGAACGTGACCTGCCTCTATGCAGCGTTGTCGATGGAGCACCTCGACGGGAGGAAGATAGCGAAGGAGCTTGAGAGGCAAGGAGCCTCATCGGAGCTACCTTGCTACCAAAGATCACCAGCCTGTGGACCATCGCTTGTCCACCCTACAGCATTGGAAGAGGCTGCGAAGCCACAAGAGCAGGGGAGTTCAGAATCTCCCTCCTCTGTTCAGTCGCCCTAGGAGGGGGCGATGTAGAGATTTGGGAGTAGACCCTGCGCACGAGGCAGCCACTGCCCCTTTCACTGTAGCCGCCGCCCCTCTATGTAGCACCCTGTCTCCCCGCCCAACAACAGCGCCCCTCACCCTAGGGAGAAGCCACTGGCCACAACCCCAATCAAGCCCTCTCCTCCTCCGTAGCCCTCTCCTCCACCATTCAAAAGAAGACCAGAAAAGGCCCTATGTTCCCCTTCATGCAGCAGCAGAGAGAGGCGAGAGGGAGCGCGCCCTAAGGAAGAAGCAACGACGCCGTCGCCCAGTCGCCCCCTAGGGATTGCAAGCGGCGCCCTCCTTGTCCGTCCAAGGGGAAGAGCAGCGACCGTGAAATCGCCCAAGGGAGAAGCAGATCACCCAAGGGAAGATCCACCGATGTAGCCTTCCTGCTCTTCAAGCACAAAACAGGGGAGAACTGTCGCCCAGCAGCCATGCAATGGGAATCGTATCGTGATGAGATCACGATAATGAGACCGATTCACCTTTAAACATAGACCCTAAGTAATCTTGGTCATAGGTTACTCGAAAGAGATTTCAAGATAACCGGATAGACTGATGTGCTGTATACCTGTCCATATGATGGAGGTGGTTGTTCTCATAGCTACTCGTGTGGAGACAATAAGGATACAGTATATGTGCTAATTGGAGAATGAGTTCACTAATTGATCCGCTTACAGAATGCTGGATGGTTATTGATACCTCACGTTAGACAACGATTCCATAGTCCTAGTAGTGTATATGGTCCTTAAACTTGAGACACCAAAGATTTCCTGTATAAGTACTCCACTCTTTGATACCGGACTTATAGGTTTGGAAGTTTCAAATCTAGTATAGCCGGTTATTGGGAGTGGTAACCAACTTACGATGGCTATTGATTGTCAATAGAGGATCATCCACTCTTGGTATCATAAAAGCAATATCCCATATATTCTTGCTCGAACAAATCCTTAGCCAAGGTTATTCGGATTGAGAGAGAAAGAGTTCTCCGGGAGAATCCGACTAGAGCAAGACTCGAGGAGAGACCGTATGAGACTGACAGCATCATGCCCGATATAGGATCTCTGAGATATTAGATGGATAAGGGACTATAGATATATTGTAATTAAGGACAGATAGGTCCAAAGGATTAGATTTCCTTGTATCGTCTAAGGACTACGGCGTAGTGGCCTAGTACTGTAATATCCCTCGTTTCTGGAATTTATGTAAGGATTTATTTTGAATCATTCATAAGGATCTATTTATAAAAGTTGAGGACTTATTTATCAAATTGGAGGACTTACTTATAAATATAGAAATTTCAGGGACTAAATTGCTAAGTTGAGAAAAAAAAATGGTAGTCTTATTCCACATGCCCCCCATGCACCTCTATTTCCCATGTGGTGTGTCGGGAAACAGAGGAGAGGTAGGTGTCTTGCCTAGGAGAAGAAGAGAAGAAAAGAAGAAGAAGAGAAGAGAAGAAGAAGAGGAGAGGAAAGGAGGGGAAAAGGCAAAGAAGGGAGCTACGCTCCTCTGCCTTCTACACAAGGAGGTGCATCGGTGGATGAGGGGACAGAGAGGAAGAAGGGAAGAAGAGAAGGGGAAGGAGAGAAGAGGAGGAAGGGAAGGGGAAAGAGGGCTGCGGCATGGCTGTGGCTGTGGCTGTCGCTGTAGTTGTGGCTGCGAAAGAAAGCAGAGGAAGGAAGAAGAAGAGGAGAAGAGGAGGAGGGAAGGAAGACAGTGGCTGCAGCTGTGGCAGCTGAGGCAGAGAAAGAAGAGGCTATGGCTGAGAGAGAAGAAGGAGAGGAAATAGCACAGTGGAAGAGGTTATGGGTGTGGCTATGACCACGGCTGCAGCTACGACTGTGGCAACTACGACTATGGCAGCTATGGTTGGGAAAAAGAAAAGGAAAGTAAGCGATTGCGACCTCCTATATTCTGCATGAGCTACAGCTATAGAGAAAGAAAGAAGATAGGTGAAGAAAATGACACATGGAGAGGAGAAGGAGGAAAGGTAGAAGGATTTGGGCTTACAATTTCATTGGATCAAAATCTTCGAAAGGCAAGTGTTCCACTCCTTTTTACTACAATTCCAATCTTTGCTTTTGCCTTGGATATGAGAAATTTGAATCGTTCTAGCCTTGAAATCTGATATCTCTATTGTTTGGAATGTAAATGTTATCTATTGTTTGAAATCTGATATCTCTATTGTTTGGAATGTAAATCTGATATTCCTACAAAAAATAAAGAATAGAATTTCCTCTTGGAAAACTAGACTTCTTTCCAAAGCAGGATGACTTGAACTCATCCGATCTGTGTTGTTTTCTTACTCTATTTATTGGTCTAATGAATTTCTTCTACCTGTTAGACTTCTTTAGGATATTGAACGGCTATTGAAGAACATTTTCTAGAATGGTACGGATGGAAAGGTAATGCATATGGTCAATTGGGATAGCATTTGTAGACCAAAAAATGAGGGGGGGGCTGAATCTGCGAAATCTGAGAGATTGGAATAAAGCTTGTTTGGTACAGAAATTGTGGGATCTTTTACAAAATAAATCCTTATGGTCACAATGGGTTTCTTCTAGGTACCTATCTAAGGAATCAATCTGGGAAGTTTCAACAAGAACATATCATTCTGCTGCTTGGAAAGGAATTTTGAAGGCAAGAAACTAGCTGATCAACCACATTTCTTATGCAATCTCTTCTGGGACCAGAATTAATATGTGGTATGATCCTTGGGTGAATGGGAAAAGTATATTTCAATTATATGGTGATAGAGTATGAAGAGATCTTAGGGCTCCTAAGGATTGGAAGGTTTCTGAGTTCATCGTTAACGGTACATGGTGTCTTCCTAATCCTATTTCTCCTGATATGTTATCACTTTGGCTGACTATTACAGCTCTTCCAATCAGGAATAACTCATCAGATATGCTTAATTGGCTTCATGACAATGTCAAGTTTAGTGCTACATCTGTATGGAATCAAATCAGACAAAGAAATCACAAGTGGATCCCGAGCAATTGGATATGGGATAGACCGAGCTCACAGAGACATTCCTTATACACATGGCAGGCCCTTCTTGCCAAACTACCTACAATGGACAATATGAAGCGAAAAGGTATATATCTTGTTAACCGATGTTTTCTTTGTATGCAACAGGAAGAAAGTATTGATCATCTCTATTATGCTTGTGACTACACTAATTAGGTTTGGATGGAGATTCTGAAGAGATTTGAACTACAGAGGCTAACAATGCCAAACTTGCATCAAGAATTAGAATAGCTGCAGCAAAGCTTCTCAAGAAAAGGGCTTCTTACATAACTAGCAAAAATTACCTTCAGATGTGCTATTTGGTGGATTTGGAAGGAGAAGTGTAGTAGAATCTTTAAGGGCCACAACACACACAATGCTCATCTTTTGCTCGAGATACTTAGTGACTCAAGATCATGTATGGAGTAGGATCTGGAAATGAAGCATTTAATAAGTAGAGAAAAAGAGATTTTTATCAGATTCAATTTTATAATTCGTTGATGCTTTATCGAATGTGATTGCTGTATTGTGTGTTTTATTTCTATAATATGATGTATTCATAGGTCGTCTAGGAATGGTTAGCATTTTGTTATTTGTTGCCTATTGTAATGCGTCATAGTCTACAACATGTGTAGTCATAACTACCTTTCTGTTTAACTTCTCTTGGAGATGAGCCTAGTGGAGTGAGGTCATTCCACCTTTCTGAGGTAGGGTACATTCTCCTAGACTACTTTAAGATATATCAGGATATAGTCTACGGCTTGTGTAGACAATGCTACTTTGTATAAACTTGATACTAAATATAATTACATTTGCTTACAAAAAAAAATGTTTGAATCTGGAAAATTATCAAGATTCTGACCCTTCTACATTGTTTTGGCTATAAATCTCTGTATAGAATTCCAATTTAGGTAATACTTATTTGATCTGAATATAGACTTATAAACCTTTCTTTTGACAGCTTACTTGTATGATTTGGAGTAAATTTTCCTATCCAAACATCAAATTGAATCAGCTCTAGATAATCTATAAATTAGAGACTACATGTTTTTGACCTTTCGATACTAAACTGCCTATAAATCTCTATTGGAAACTCTAATTTATATGAAACTTACTTTGTTAGAAACTAGACTTACCGATCTTTCTTTTTTTTTTGGTAAGTAAATATAATTATATTTAGTTTAAAGTTTGTACAAAGTAGTTTTATCTACACAAGCCGTAGACTATAGCCTGAGATCTCTTAGAGCAGTCTAGGAGAATGCACCCCACCATAGAAAGGTGGAATGGACTCACTCCACCAGACTCATCTCCAAGAGAAGATAAATAAAAAAAGTAGCCATGACTACACATGTTGTAGACTATGACGCCTTACGATAGTCAATAAATAGCAAAATGCAATAACCAACCATTCCTAAATGACCTGTGAATACATCACATTGTTGAAATATAGAAACACACAATACAGCAATCTCATTCTACAAAGCATTAACGAATAATAAAATTGAATCTAATAAAGATATCTTTTTCTCTACTTGTTAAATGCTTCATTTCCAGATCCTACTGCATACATGATCTTGAGTCGCTAAGTATCTCGAGCAATAGGTGAGTATTATGTGTGTTGTGGCCCTCAAAGATTTTGCTACACCTCTCCCTCCAAATCCACCAAATAGCACATCTAAAGGTAATTTTTGCTATTGTGTATGAAGCCCTTTTTTTGAGAAGTTTTGCTGCAGCTGTTCTAGTTCTTGATGCAAGTTTGACATTGGTAGCCTATGGAGTTCAAATCTCTTCAGAATCTCCTCCCATATCCAATTAGTGTAGTCACAAGTAAAATAAAGATGATCAATATTTTCTTCCTATTGCATACAAAGAGAGCATCGATTTACAATATATATACCTTTTCGCTTCATATTGTCCATTGTGAGTAGTTTAGCAAGAAGGGCCTGTCTGTGCATAAGGAATGTCTCTGTGAGCCCGGTTGATCCCATATCCAACTGCTTGGAATCCACTTGTTGTTCCTTTGTCTGATTTGATTCCATGCAGATGTAGCACTAAATTTTCCATTGTCATGAAGCCAATTAAACATATCTAAGGAGTTGTTCTTGATTGGAAGAGTTGCAATAGTCCGCCAAAGTGATAGCATATCAAGAGAAATAGGACTAGGAAGACACCAGGTGCCGTTAATAATGAACTTAGAAACCTTCCAATCTTTAGATACTTAGATTGAAATGTCTTGAGTCCAAATGACTGCTCAGAATTCTGTTGAATTCGACCATATAGTTTTTGCAAAATAGAGATTTTGTTCAGTGACTCTTGGTTACCGAATCATTTGTAACTCTTTGATTGAAAATCCTATTTGTATGAAACTTATTTTTTTTTGGTAAGTAAATATAATTATATTTAGTATGAAGTTTGCACAAAGTAGTTTTGTCTACACAAGCCGTAGACTATAGCCTGAGATCTCTTAGAGCAGTCTAGGAGAATACACCCCACCTCAGAAAGGTGGAATGGACTCACTCCACCAGACTCATCTCCAAGAGAAGATAAGCAAAAAAGTAGCCATGACTACACATGTTGTAGACTATGACGCCTTACGATATTCAATAAATAGCAAAATGTAATAACCAACCATTCCTCAACGACCTGTGAATACATCACATTGTTGAAATATTTTTTTTTGTAAGTAAATGTAATTGTATTTAGTATGAAGTTTACACAAAGTAGCTTTGTCTACACAAGCCGTAGACTATAAGCCTGAGATCTCTTAGAGTAGTTTAGGAGAATGCACCCCACCTCAGAAAGGTAGAATGGACTCACTCCACCAGACCCATCTCCAAGAGAAGATAAGCAAAAAAGTAGTCATGACTATACATGTTGTAGACTATGATGCCTTACGATATTCAATAAATATCAAAATGCAATAACCAATCATTCCTAAACGACCTGTGAATACATCACATTGTTGAACCATAGAAACACACAATACAACAATCTCATTCTAGAAAGCATTAACGAATAATAAAATTGAATCTGATAAAGATATCTTTTTCTCTACTTGTTAAATGCTTTATTTCCAGATCCTGCTCCATACATGATCTTGAGTCGCTAAGTATCTCGAGTAATAGGTGAGTATTGTGTGTGTTGTGGCCCTCAAAGATTCTGCTACACCTCTCCCTCCAAATCCACTAAATAGCACATCTGAAGGTAATTTTTGCTAGTTGTGTAAGAAGCCCTTTTCTTGAGAAGCTTTGCTGCAACTGTTCTAGTTCCTGATGCAAGTTTGGCATTGGTAGCCTATAAAGTTCAACTCTCTTTAGAATCTCCTCCCATATCCAATTAGTGTAGTCGTAAGCAAAATAAAGATGATCAATATTTTCTTCCTATTGCATACAAAGAGAGCATCGGTTAACAATATATATACCTTTTTGCTTCATATTATCCATTGTGGGTAGTTTGGCAAAAAGGGCCTGCCATATGCATAAGAAATATCTCTGTGAGCCTAGTCTATCCCATGTCCAATTGCTTGGGATCCACTTGTTTCTTTATCTGATTTGATTCCAAGCAGATGTAGCACTAAATTTTTCATTATCATGAAGCGAATTAAGCATATCTGAGGAGTTGTTCTTGATTGGAAGAGTTGTAATAGTCGGCCAAAGTGATAGCATATCAGGAGAAATAGGACTAGGAAGACACTAGGTGCCATTAACAATGAACTCAGAAATCGTCCAATCTTTAGAGGCCCCAAGATCTCTTCGTACTCTATCGCCATACAATTGAAATATACTCTTCCCATTCACCCATGGATCATACCATATATTAATTCTCATTCCAGAAGAGATTGTATAAGAAATATGTTTGGTCAACCAATTTCTTGCCTTCAAAATTTCTTTCCAAGCAGCAGAATGATATGTTTTTGCTGAAACTTCCCAGATTGATTCCTTAGATAGGTACCTAGCAGAAATATGAAACTTATTTTACCTGAAAGTAGATCATTTTATCTTTCCAATAATACCTTCCTTGTATAATTTAAAGTATAATTGATTGTCCAAATAATTCATACAATATACCTTTCAAATTCTGCTAGAATCAAGTTCTTTTGTTGATGTTATCTATTCATGATTCATCCTATTGGAAACTAATTCAACTAAATTCTTCTTCAGTTGAACTTTATAATAGTCCCTTGCAATTCTTGTATTGTTCATCCTAAAATTGTTTGTATACCTGAAATCTATTATGTAATGTTCATGTGGGCACTATCTTATTTCGTAAGGACATATGCATATTTTTGTTGTTCCGCATGTGCTTTCGATCTGTACCAATGTTATTGTTCATACTACCCTTTTATACTCTGGTGTCTTGTGGGATGATTTGCACCTTTGCCAAAAATGGTAAAGGGATAATTTGGACCTTTGCTAGAAATGATAAAGGGTATATGAGCCACCCCTGACCTTCACCGACTCACACCAAGTGCCCCGGGTCAACACTTTAGGGGTAGGCAGGATGGTCAGTCCGTGACGAGGAAGTCATGTGATTGAGTGGGGGAAAATGTAACACCCACCCGCAGGCCCTTAGGGTGATAGGTGGGATGCATTATTCCCACATCGAGGGAGAATGTCACGCCTAATGTCCTGATTACACTCTTGATCGGGTAGGCAGGGTGAGACTTATGTTTGGTGGTCATCCAGAAATGGATAAACCATGTTATGAATATGATCTCACAACGCCCTCTGTGTTTTTGATATGATATTCAAAGCCTTGCTTATATATTTATATGTGCGCTTTGGACGAGAATGAAATGAATGAATATCAGATATGACATTTGAGCTTCTATTTCTGATTTGTTCTTCTGATATGCTTTGAGATATCTCATATGCCATTGTTATCCTTTGAAATATGTTTTAAAACCATTTCATATGCTATTTGATATATTCAGAAATATTTTATCTGTTATTGATATACTCTGAAATATCCTATGTGCCATTGATATGCTTCGAAATGTCCTATGCACTATTGATATGCTCCAAAATGTTTCATATTGCCTTTGATATCCTCCGAAACCGTTTCATATGCCATTGCTTCGAAATGTTTCAAATGCCTTTGACATGCTTCGAAATATTTCATATGTCTTTGCTATGTCCGAAATGTTTCATTCACTCTTGATATGCTCCGAAACCATTTATACGTCAATGATATATTCCGAAATATTTCTTATGCTCTTAATATGCTTTGAAACCATTCAAGCATCATTGATATATTTGGAAATGTTTCATTTGCTCTTATTATGCTTCGAAACATTTTATACGTCTTTGCTATGCTCTGAAATATTTCCTTTGCTTTTAATATGCTTCGAAACATTTCGTACGCCCTTGTTATGTTTTGAAATATTTCCTTTGCCCTTGATATGCTTCAAAACATTTCATACATCTTTGCTATGTTCCAAAATGTTTCATTTGCACTTGATATGCTCTGAAACATTCCCTTCGACATTGATATGCTCCGAAATGTATTAAGTGCCATTGATATGCTTCGTAATGTCCTATGTGTCATTTGATATGCTTCGAAATACTTTTTACGTCATCGAATAAGTTCCAATTACTCTTACTCTATTTATTATGAACCAAATATGATTTGAATGAAATAACATTTGTGATTCTATATCTAATGAGCTTATATCCATGAATTCTTGTATCTTTACCTTACATTTAGATACCAAGTCTGTTTGAAGCTATTCTCCTCTTGTTTTGGATTTGTTTGCCACTTGCTGAGCTTTGTAGCTCACTCCATTGTTATATAACACTTTTTTTAGGTTAGCTTATCACACGCTAAAATGTTAGAATTGGGCTGAGGTAGTGAAAAGTTATTCATATTATGACAAGTCATTGTGGATGGTTATGTTATTTTTTATAAATGTATTTTATATGAAATGAGATGTTATCAACAAATTTGGATTGATGTATCATGTAAAAGCTTTAAAATATCTCGCACGATTGAAATTTTGGAATGTTGAGTTTAGTTTACGATGATATGAAATTATGGTAAATGGTTGAAATTTTGATTTGCATAATTCTTACGCTTGTGGAATTATAAATAAGGTTAATATTTTGTTAAGTTGGTCTGGGTTCTTATAAAGGTTTGTGTGATGTGATGTATGATTATAACTACACAAGTTTTATGGACATGATTGATATTTGAATGATCTATGTATCCTTAAATGTTAGTTTGGATCTTGGGATTGGATCGTTGAAAAATTTAATGTTATAGATTTTTAAGACAGGGTCACACCTCCTAAATGAGATTTAAAATTCGGGGGGTGTGACAAGTACATATACAGTCAATGAGTCGAGTAAATTATTATAGAGATAATAATTCACTAAGTCAGAAGGAGTTCTGACAAGTATAACTCACAACCAGCTCGATATTGGGCCTATAGGGTCACACACATATGGTAGATGTTGCGACGAGTAGAGGTTCGGATATGAGGTATTCGTCGGAGTCCCTAACTTATTGGATATCTGTTAAGCCCCTAAATTATTGGATCCTAAGATGAGATCCAATAAGATCTAATAAGAGATTATTGGGTAGAGACCCACTAATCCAAAAGGTTTGGATAATTGGATGGATATTCAATACCCAATAGGGCAAGATCCATTAGGGTTTACAGGGGGCCTCTATAATAGGAGGGAATCAAAGCTCCATAGGCTGGGAGTTCTCTTGATAGCCACCTTCTATTCTCCTCTCCTAAGAGAGGAGCATCATTGTAGTCCCTACCGTGTGGATACCGCTAGGGAGGAGGACGCTTGACCTTCTTCATTCTCTCCTGTAGATCTGTAGGGACTCCGGGATATATGATCTCCCTAGGTACTTTCTTTTACACATGTAATTTTTCACGAATTTGTTTTTGATGTACCGATCTACGCATAACGACAAACTTTCATGGGAATCCATGGGTTTTGTTTTACTGTTCTTCCGCTGCACATGAGATGTTGCCCCCTATGGATTTCCCAACACTTTCTTGAATGGTCTTATTTATGAAGAAGTGTTTGTTGAACAACCACCCGGTTTTGAAAACTCTCTTTTACCTAATCATGTATTTAAATTGACTAAGGGTTTCTACAAGTTAAAACAAGCCCCAAGGACTTAGTATGAGAGGTTTAGTTCTTTTCTTATTCAAATAATTTCACTAAAGGCAAGGTCGATACTACATTGTTTATTAAATATTTTAAAAATAATTTTCTTAATATTCAAATTTATGTTGATGATATTATTTTTGGTTCTACAAATGAATCGTTATATGAATCATTTACCAAGTGTATGAGCTAAGAGTTTGAAATGAGTCTAATGGGTGAACCAACCTTTTTTTTAGGATTACAAATTAAATAACTTAGTGATGGTATATTTCTTAGCCAAACCAAATATGCTTTAGAATTGTTAAAACAGTTTAATATGGATGGTTCAAAAGCCATCAACACTCATATGAGTACCTCCACTAAGTTAGATATGGATGAAAGTGGATAAAGTTTTGATCAGAAAACATATAGGGGAATGATAGGTAGTTTACTTTACCTCACCGCAACTAGACCAGATATCAAATAACTTTGATTTAATAGCTTATGCGGATGTCGATTTTGGCGGATGTAGAATAGATAAAAAAAACACATCCGAAACATGTCAATTTTTAGGACATGCACTTGTTTCTTGGTCTTCTAAGAAATAAAACTCGGTTGCACTATCTACGATCGAAGCTGAATACATAGCTGCAAGTGCATGTTGTGCACAAGTTATTTGAATGAAAAATATATTAGAAGATTATGAAATTTATTTAAAGAATATTCTCATAAAATGTGATAATACAAGTGCTATTTATCTAACCAAAAATTCTATCCAACACTCTAGAACTAAGTATATTGACATTAGCCATCACTTTATATGAAATCATATCAATAATAATGATGTTATTCTAAAATTTATTGATACAAAATATTAATTAATGGACATCTTCACAAAACCCATAAATGAAGAATAATTTGACTTCATTAGAAGAGAATTAGACATATTAAATTGTTCTAATGCACGAAGATGTTGTATGTTCCTTTTTCGAAAATTTTCAACCTTCGTTTACATAATCTCAAACATGATATTATTTTCAGATTTTGGAAGACATCATTTCGATATATCTATTCTTTTCTCTAGGCGAGAGCTTCTGCAATTCTCTTCTCTCTCTAGGGTGAGAAGAGGCTGAGCGATCTTGGTGCACAGAGGAGTAGGGGAATAGAGGAGAGGGCTTTCGCTCCCTCCCTCGCCTCTCTCTACTGCCGCACGTAGGGGAACAGAGGAGAGGCTCTTCCGCACGCACGAGGGCGGTGCGGCCTTTGGCGACGGTGCAGAAGCTTGCGGACGTCGCTGCGGTGGCTGGGCGAGGCTGCTGTGCGTGGCTGCAAGGGCCCATTGCTCCTATCTGTCATCGGCGCCCTCGCCTCCCTGCTGCCAGCGCTGGGTTCATCTGCGGTTGCTGTAACAGGTGGAGATTTGCACAGTTCTCCTTCAATCAAGATCAGGGAGGGCGACTATCGGCTATTTCCTAGCGGGCGAGGGTGCTGCTGCAGCGAGGCCAGCAGATTATGGAAAGGAAGGGTAAAGGGCCGCGGTTGGAGGGCTCAATTGCTGCTGTGCACAGATCCTCTCCCCTTTGCTCATCGCTCTTCAGATCGGGGCGATTGGGCGACGGTGAGCAACAGTCCCTGGCAACCTGTCTCGCTGCTTCTGCGTCGGAGCTGTTGGGTAGTGGCGGCGGCGTCCCTGTTCTACACAGAAAGGGAGGTGTGAACAGCGCTACTCTTCTCCCTCGGGCACGCTCCCTCCCTCGCCTCTCTCTGCTACTGCATGAAGACTCTCCGACAGGCAGCGGCTGTTGGGCATCCCCTGTTCTGCCCGATTGGGGGCAGATCTGCACTACCCCTCCCCTCCTCTTGTTGGAGCAGCGCATCTCGAGAATGGCTGGTGACGGTGGCATCAGGGTTGATCCGAAGATGAGGCTTCCTTCTCAAGTTGCTTTTTCTGCCCGACGAGATGGTTCTTTGTTGACGCAGCATAAAGGTAGGTCGCACTCTAGATCACGACATCCTCTCATTTCTCAAGATCCTCGACCTTGGATAAGTCTCTTCGAGGTTCCGGTTGAAAGCTCGGATCTTAGCTTGGATTTCTTTGCTCTAGAAACCCAGGCTAATCAGAAGATTGCTGTGTACGAGATTGTTGATTCTGAAGAGCTGATTAAGACGTGGTCCATGGCGCTTGTTGGTTATGTGATCGGTGGTTTAAAGATGTCATATTTTTCGTTATCCTCATTCATTAAGACTCGATGGGGAACATCGGTATTTGATCTGTATATGCTAGAGAATGGTTTTTTTTGTATGCAAACTCTATTCTGAAGAGGATTTGCAACGAATCCTTGAAGGGTTTTGGACTATTCGTGGCTATCCAATGATTCTACGGTGTTGGTCTCCTGATGTCCATTTGGAGTTAGATAGTCTACAGTCTATTCCTTTATGGGTATCCTTTCATGGTCTTCCCTTGCATCTTTGGAGTCGACGTTTTATTACTAAGTTATATAGCACCTTGGGACAGCCATTGTATATTGACAAAGCAATAGCAAAGACAGCGAGATTGGCTTATGCACGAGCATGTGTAATGGTTTCTTCTGATGGTGATCTTCCAGATGAGGTTTTCTATCGTGATCTTGATGGGACCACCCGTAAGGTGTATGTTTCATATTTTTGGAAGCCATAGCATTGTAAGATTTGCTACTCTTTCGGTCATGCATATGGAGCTTGTCAGTAAACTCAGAAACCAATCACTCAGGTTTACCGGCAACGCTAGGCATCTCAGCACGGAGTTGATACTACTATTATAACTACTGACGAACAAAGCGAGTCTCCTTCAGGGGCAGTAGTGCTTGTAAAGATGAGCGAGCATTCTGACTCACTTGGGCAGCATCATGATCAAAAAGATAAATTAGGAACTTTACCTCTTCCTAATATATCAGAGTTTGTCACAACAATAGTTTCTCAGGTTACCCATGCACAGGAGAACGAGAAACCTTCATCTCTTCCTACATCGACAGGAACTACCGCAACAGGGATCCCACGTCCCATTCATCGTGCTAACTAGGATACCAGCCAGGACTTTCAACCTCAACCTTCAACAAACATTGCCAACCTGGATATCTTGGGTACTTCAAAATTTAAGTATTTGCAAGCTATGGATGAAGTGGATAAAAATAGAAATAAAGACTTAAAAGGTAAGGATATTATGCGGGAGGAAACTATAAAACCCAAGGATAAGAAGAAGGATGGTACAATTAAGTCACACATACTTCCGTCTACCTAGGAAGAGACCTTATTTCCTTTCCTACCTATTTTATTCCAAATGAAGATACTTTGTTGGAATGTTTGTGGACTGAATACACTTAAGAAATGTCGGGAGCTTAATAGAATAATCAAAACTGCTGCTTGTGATATTGTTATTCTTGTGAAAATAAAAATTAAACCATCTCGGGTTTGTGTTCAAAGAAATTTAATATGGCCAGAGACAGAACTTCTTACCAACGATACTTGTGACAATTATAGTAGAATGGCATCCGAACTATATTAGTGCTTGCATTATTTTTGCTACAGAACAATTCATCCACTTTAAGGCCGAGGATAAAAAGAATGGTTGTCAATTCCATATTACTGGTGTATATGCTTCTAATAGTATGCAGGAATGAAACGTTCTATGGAATGGTCTGATTAATATTACAAATGGCTGTCTTACAGTGCCTTGGATTATTCTTGGTGACTTCAATACGGTTCGGTACACACATGAAAAAGTGGGAGGTAAACCACTTTCAGAGAGCAAGCTTCAAGGTTTTAACGATTACATAGATATTGCTGCATTGATTGATATGAAATCTATAGGGGATTGGCTTTCATGGAGTAATCAAGGTGCTGCCCACAGGAAAATAATGGCTCGACTCGATAGGTGTCTGATTAATCGTGAATGGTTAATAGTTTACCCTGATTCATTTCTAGAGTATGGTGCTCAGTTGTTCTCTGATCACTCTTCAATGTATATACATGCAGACAAAGTAATACCCAGAGGCAAGAAACCATTTAGATTCTTTAACATGTGGAGTACCCATCCTCAGTTCCTTGAGGTTATCAGATCAGCTTGGAATGTTAATGTGCATGGATCTCCCCCTTATATCTTATGCCAAAAACTTAAAGCATGTAAAGCAGCACTAAAGGAGTGGAATACAAACACTTTTGGCAATATTACCACACGGGTCCAGTTAAGCAAAAAGAAACTAATGGCGGTGCAACATGAGCAGCATCTTCAGCCCTTTGACGAGAATCTTATTTGCAAAGAGTCAGAAGCTAGGTCTCAATTCATGCAGGCCCTAAAGTAAGAAGAAAGTTTTACAAAACAGAAGTCTCGACAAAATTGGCTTACTTTAGGGGATTCCAA
The DNA here is from genome assembly GCA_023547065.1 of Musa troglodytarum. Taxonomy (NCBI): domain Eukaryota; kingdom Viridiplantae; phylum Streptophyta; class Magnoliopsida; order Zingiberales; family Musaceae; genus Musa; species Musa troglodytarum. Next base: position 26,869,861 of record CP097504.1, read on the forward strand.
TACGATGTTTTTCTATACAGCCATTGCTACTAGAAGGGCTATTAACTGTATCAGGAAATGTAAAGACCAAGACGATACGCTTATTGAGAATTTGGATGAGGTTAAATCACACACTGAATAATTTTTTTATTTTTTACTCAATCAAACAGAGCAACCTAATAATGTTCATGTGGAGCCTACTAGAAAGCTTGATTCGGATGACATCATGATTCTTAATGCACCAATTACAGATGAAGAAGTTGTACGAGTTGTCTTCAAGTCACCAAAGCACAAAGGCCCTGGTCCAGATGGATTTTCAACTGAATTTTACCAAATTGCATGGCCGATTATTGGAAATGATGTGATTAAAGCTTGTAAGCATTTTTTCTCTTCAGGTCGTATTCTTAAAGCGATAAATTGTACTTTTATTTCTTTGGTTCCTAAGAATGCAGGGGCTAATTCACTAGAGCACTACAGGCCCATTTCTTTATGCAACTTTATTTACAAGATCATCTCCAAGTTACTTGCATATCGAATGCAAATGATTATGCACAAGATCATTTGTCCTACTCAAGCGGCTTTCATTAAAGAAAGAAGTATATATCACAATATTCTTCTTGCTAATGACTTGGTCAAAGATTTACACTCCCAATCAAGAGGGATGAAAATATGTTTTAAAGCTGACTTACGAAAAGCATTTGATTCAGTTAATAGACAGCTTCTCTACAAGATGCTCCTCAGTATGAACTTCCCTCAACAATGGGTTAATTGGATTCAGTGCTGCTTGGAAACTCCAAAATTTTCAGTTTTGTTCAATGGTTCCCCCGTTAGCTTCTTTGGGAGAACGAATGGCATCCGACAAGGAGATCCACTTTCTCCATATCTTTTTATAATTATCATGGAAGGACTCAGCTGTATGTTAGAAAAGACAGTCTCTGATGGCAGCATTAAGGTACCCCATAGTGGTTCTATTCATATATCCCACATAACATTTGCAGATGATCTTATTATCTTTCTTCGCAATGACACTACTTCAGTGAGGAATTTGGCTACTATTCTGAAAGAATTTAGTTTGGTTTCTGGCCTTCACCTAAATCATGCAAAAAGTAAAGTCTATATGGGTTCTTGCATTGAAGATAAACTCTGGGGGTCAGCGAGGGAAGTGTACAAGTTCCTTATCTAGGTCTCCCACTCATATCCACTAGCATTCACAAAATTCACTATTAGTCTATCCTGCAAAAAATAAAGAATAGAATTTTCACCTAGAAAACTAGACTTCTTTCCAAAGCAAGACGACTTGAACTCATCCGATCTGTGTTGTTTTCTTACTCTATTTATTGGTCTAATGCATTTCTTCTACATGTTGGACTTTTTCAAGATATTGAACGGCTATTGAAGAACTTTTTCTGGAATGGTACGGATGGAAAGGCTATGCATATGGTCCATTGGGATAGCATTTGTAGACCAAAAGATGAGGGAGGGCTGAATCTACGAAATCTGAGAGATTGGAATAAAGCTTGTTTAGTATAGAAATTGTGGGATCTTTTACAAAATAAATCCTTATGGTCACAATGGGTTTCTTCTAGGTACCTATCTAAGGAATCAATCTGGGAAGTTTCAACAAGAACATATCATTCTGCTGCTTGGAAAGGAATTTTGAAGGCAAGAAACTGGCTGATCAATCACATTTCTTATGCAATCTTTTCTGAGACCAGAATTAATATGTGGTATGATCCTTGTTGAATCTCGGATTTTGATGATGAAACTAACTGAGTGTGATTTATTGTTTAACTGTGTTTTAAGTTACGTAGGTCTACTATCGATCAGGATTAGACAGTTGACGCTGGAGGAATTGACGTTGCGCCGGAGGTGATCACGTCAGTATATTGGATGTCGAGCCGGAGGTTCGGTCGACTATCGGCAGGAGACTTCGTACGTCGGGCATCAGGCCATGAAGTGCGGAGTTGCGCCATGGATATCGAGGTTGCGGAGGTCAATCGTCGATTGGGTAATAAGCTGCTAGAGAGGGTGATGTGCCGAAGGATCGGACGAAGCGCCAACCAAAGATGTGTCGGGCAACTGAATGTCAATTCGTGTTGTAATAACTGTCTAGATCGAAGTAGAGTGTTTGGTGTTTGTTTGTGCAGGAGTAACTACGAAAGGGATGAAGACGTAAAGCGAAATCAAGGGTCGAAGTCAAGTGCGATGGATCGTTGGGAGTTCGAGAGTTTGACGGAAGTATGAAGATTCATTGGGAGTGCTGTTGGAACTGGCAGAGAATGAGTAGGGAGCTTGCCGAAGGGTTTTCGGAAGTTCACCGAGAGGTTCGTCGGAAGTTCACGGAGCTTGCCAAGAAAGATCGGAGCTTGCCAAAGAAGCTCGGGGGAACTCGCCAAGATCATCGTGGAGTCCGAGAGCTTACCGGGAGTCCACAGGATGGTTTCCGAGGGATCGTCAGAAGACCGCCAAAAGTTCGCCGGAAGCTCGACGGAAGAAGACTTGACTTGCGGACTTTGTAATAGCTTATGAATGTCTTTAATTTCGTAGTTAGCATATTAATTTGGGTTAGGATTAGAGGTTAGAGGGGCCCACCAAAGTAGTTTGGCCCAAATAAACCAACAAGATACGCCAAACGGTACGTATAATGGTATCGTATGTAGCTGGCATCGTAGCCGCCATCAGAGTGCAGCGCGTAGCATTGGTTATCGTGGCGGGTGTAGAACCGCTGTGTCACCGCCAAGATCGACAAGACGAAAACTCAAAAGATTCAAATTTTTGGCTTCATGTTTGGGCTCTAAATTTGAATCACTTTGAGGCTTATAAATACCTTCCTTTTCAGCTGAAAAATATAACCCTTTTGAGAGTTAGAATCTTAGTTTTGAGCTTTTGAAAAGTCTTGAAAAGTCTTGTTCTTGCTAAGTGTTCACCTCCTTCTTCTCCTTGAGAAATCTTGTAAGAGTATGAACTACTTGTAAAGGGTTGTAAGAGGGGTATTTGATCCTTCCCTTTCAAAGGATTTGATAGTGGAAGAAGAGAGCCTCATCGGAGAAGGCTTCGGAAGTGGATGTAGGTCACTTTGACCGAACCACTATATATCGCTGCGTCTTGATTATGTGAGTGTTTAAATTTCTGTTTTACTTTGCTGCAAGCTTTTACTTTACTTGCTCCACTTCCTTTTTATCTTTGTACGCATGCTTTAAAGTTAGAACGCAAAAATCGGTTTCAAACGAAACGTTGCTTTCATCGTACGAAGTTTCCGAAGCTTGTTTTAAATCGCTGAAAAATCTATCGTTTTATCCGCTGCACTAATTCACCCCCCCCCCCTCTTAGTGCCGCTCGATCCCTAACAATTGGTATCAGAGCCACATTCTTTCTCTTTTGAATTTACACCCGTGAGAAATGGCTCTAAATGATTTTCAAGAGGGCTTTTCAGTTTTTCGTCCACCGTTTTTTAACGGTTCGGACTACACATATTGGAAAACTCAAATGAGAGTTTTCATGCTTTCAATGAACTTGGATTTGTGGAACATCATCGAAAATGGCTTTCAACCTTCCTCTAAACTGACGAACGAATGGTCAGATTTGTAGAAAAGGTTATTTTCTTTAAATGCAAAGGATATGAATGCCTTATTTTGCGCTTTAGACAAAAATGAGTTTAACCGGATTTCTACATGCGAAACAGCTTTTGACATTTGGCGAACTCTTGAAATCACGCACGAAGGAACGAGTAGAGTCAAAGACTCGAAAGTTAATATTTTGATGCACGATTTTGAGATTTTCCGAATGGCACCAAATGAGACTATCGATGACATGTTCTCCCATTTCTCGGATGTCATCAATAGTCTAAAAGCTCTTGATAAATATTTTTTGGACTTTGAACTCGTAAACAAGACTTTAAGATCTCTTCCAAAAAGATGGGATCCGATAATAACCGCAATACAAGAAACAAAAGATCAAAATAACTATCCTATTAATGAACTTATTGGGTCTTTAAAGACCTATGAAATGAGTTTCTTGGAACATTTAGAATATCTTGAACATGATGAACATTTGAATCACCTTCTAAAGAACAAGAAGGTTTTTGAATATCGAACAAATGGATGCCACTTGACTGATGACTCAAGTGATGGGGACAATGAGGACATTGAACACATAACAATGAATGTTAACAAGTTCATTAAACAAAAATTAAAAAACACAAATGAACTTGAACGGAGAAAGAGGCCAAAGAAGAAGAAGAAGGCTTGGAAAGAAGAATCAAGAAAAGAAGAAGCAAACTACGCTTTAATGGGCTTCGACAATGAGGTAAGTAACTTAACTTCCTTGAATTATTTTGAAATTACTTGATGATTTCCATGAATGCTTAACTTAGTTAGTAGGAATTTTTTTTATGCTTTTCTTATGTTTTTAGAAATTAAAAAAAAATTCGAAATTATACTATGCTTTTCTTTATAGTATTTTTGAAAAGTAAACATATGAATGATGCAAGATTTGTGATAATGCTTAGGATTAATCCATGCATGTATATCTTGATGGTTTACATTGTCTCCAAATATGATGCTTGATGATTTTATATCATGCATGAGCTTTTGAAGTAATAAAGTGTCATATTGTGATGATGAAACATATTTTTTGAATTTATAAATAGATGCATGATTTTGGCAAAAATTTGAACATGGCCTTTTAACATAAAAATTGAAAGTGTGCTATCATTTTTACATATTTGATCTTGACGATTTTATGACTAAGCTTGTGTTTTATTTTGATACATGTTTTCATAAAAAATTTGTATATGCTCACATCAAATTGCTTAAAATGAAAATGTATTTTTTTTCTCATTCTATTGAGATGAATGAATTTATGTTATGAGTCTTGTGAATCTCATAAAAATAAACATGATGAATATTTTAAAAAATATACCTCATGTTTTCGGTCTTAATGATTTCTCTTGAAACATGCTCTTTGGACCTATATGAAAATCATGAGTATAATCATATGAACGTCAATTCACTTGAAATGGAACACATAAAAAAAATGAGAAATTACACTATCATGATGCTTTACGTGTAATGCTTTTGATCTTAATGGGCTAAATGACAACTTGTATTTCAAATTTATACAATGATAGCTTCCGTATAAATATTTGAACATACATTATGAAATCATCATTGAAATGAAAATATTAGAAGTTTGTTATCATGCTTAATGACTTTGTGATATTATATCTTGATGACAAACTCATGTTTTAGTTTTAAAATTTGATACTCATCTTTTGAAACATGAAACATATTATCATGATAAATTGAATCTCATGTCTTGGAATAATATGTTGCATTTATGCCTTGACAATTTTTATGATAAAGTTTGATTTTCAATTTTTCAGGAAAGCCAAGTGATAAATTCATTTATGATATATTATAAATCATTAGAATTATGAATGAGATTTTAATGATACGGTAATGACTTTATTCATGTTATTAATCTCAAAAATAATAATTTAATTATGAGTCTTGAGTTGATAAATTGAGCTTGAATGATTTTTCTTTTAATGATTCTTGAATCTTCTAGAATTATGACTTGTTAAGACATATTTAATGCTTGAATCAAGTTCTAAAAGATTTCATTTTGCTATAAAGAAATTTTATTGAAATCATGATCTTGACAACTATGACTTAAAACTCTTTATAAATCAAGATCTTTTACCATGCTCCTTCCTTATCAAAAGAAAATTCTTTAAATGAAATGTAACTTGTCTTTTGATTTCTCGAATTTAATACTTGAATTTTTATGAATTCGTGTCGTGATTCTTATGAAATATGATCTTGGTAAAAATTCTTATGTATGAATCAAGATCTTGTGTTTGATCTCCTAAGACTTCCACTTGTTATTTCCTAAAAGGAGATTTGTCAAAATGATTCATGAACCTTTTGATTTATGACTTTTGGATTCATGACTCAAGATTGAAGATTGAAACATTATATGCTAAAATTGATTTTTTTTTTTTTAATACTTCCTCAAATGCCTTATGTAATGATTGAAAATTTGATAAAAAAAATTATGCTTAATATTTGAATCATTGATTTATTCTTTTATCATAGCTTAAAAATGAATGAAAAGAAAATATCTTGGCACTTGTAATCATGATTTGATCCTTAATATTAATATGCTTTTATATATCATGATTCTTGGTTGTATGACATTTATCTTGAATTAAAAATTGATAAATATGAATCTAGATCTTGCTAAAATGAAAAGTTATGAATCATGGATGATATCTTTTGGTTTTGATTCTTGTTGAATTTACATATTGATATCCTTCATGACATGATTTCTCATGTTTCAATACCGTCTTGCATCATGAAAAAATTGAAATATTGATTGATGCAAAATTATTGCATTGAAATATTATTCATCCCTTCTTTTCGATAGTGACAAAGGGGGAGTTAGCTTGCTAGCTTATGTATCACAAGTGAAAATGACAAACATAGCTAGCTAGAACTTACAAAAGGCAAAACTTGCACTTCTCAAAATGAGAAGAAAGAAATTGCAAAGTTGCATTATTTTTTAACTCATGTGTTTGCATGTTTAAAATGTTATAAATTTTACAAAAATTACTAGCTCATTGCAAACAAGAAGTTGATGACTTGCAAAAGGGAAACTTAGGTGCAAAAGAGAAAAATTGAAAGGGAGCTAGTTTGCGTATTGCAAAGTATACTAGCTTATCATTATTGCTTGCTTGCTTGTCATAAATTTCCCTCATACCATGATTTGTTTATGACTCCCTTGAATTCATGACTTGATATGTTAAAAATTCATGATGGAAATTTGTTATTTTGTAATGACTATTTGTACTCCATTTTTTTGACAAAAACAAAGGGGGAGAAGATTTATTGCTAGCTTATGTATCGTAAAGAAAAATTTTGCTAGCTAGAAACATGCAAAAGAAGCAAAAAGTTGCTATCTCAAGAGAGGCAAAAATCTTGCTCAATTTCACTTCTTCAAAATTGCTTATATTTTTTTTTGTTGCAAATTATTGTTGAATCTCATGCAAGATTATTTGAAATATTTGATCCTCCCTTTCTTTTTTATGCTAACAAAGGGGGAGAAAGTTTTTAGCTTAAACACTGCAAAAATTTACCATCTTGATTCCTATTTTGCAACTTCATGAGAAGCTAAGAATTGTTATATCAAAGGATGCAAATATTGCTATCATGAGAAACAAGGTGCCTACTTGCACATCTCAAGAAGCAAGTGAAAATTACCATCATTGCCCATGTTTGAAACTTGCTATGATTGAATGGTATTATTTGATGTTGTATTGTATGATGTGATAAATAGCTAGTATGTTGTAAAGATTTGTATATCTTTTAAACTAGTATGATGCTACTTCTCCTTTTGTTGATGACATAGGGGGAGAAGTAGATTGATGACTTCATGCATTGATTGAATATTTTATATATTTGCATGATGGTTTGATTTATTCTCATAATATTGTGATGAATGTTGCTTGGATTTGGGATAATCCAAGGGTTCTATCAATTGCATATTGATAGGGGGAGTTTGTGTTAAACTCCGGGGAGTTTTAGTTAACTCCGTTAGTCATCAATTAGTTGTTATCATAAAAAAGGGGGAGATTGTTGAATCTCAGATTTTGATGATGAAACTAATTGAGTGTGATTTGTTGTTTAACTGCGTTTTGAGTTACACAGGTCTATTATCGATCAGGATTAGACAATTGACGCTGGAGGAATTGACGTTGCGCCAGAGGTGATCACGCCAAGATATTGGATGTCGAGGAGGTTCGGTCGACTATCGGCAGGAGACTTCGTACGTCGGGCATCAGGCCAAGAAGTGCGGAGTTGCGTCATGGATATCGAGGTTACGGAGGTCAATCGTCGATTGGGCAACAAGCCGCTAGAGAGGGCGATGTGCCGAAGGATCGAACAAAGTGCCAACTAATGATGTGTCGGGCAACTGAATGTCAATTCGCGTTGTAATAACTGTCTAGATCGAAGTAGAGTGTTTGGTGTTTGTTTATGTAGGAGTAACTACGAAAGGGATGAAGACGTAAAGCGAAATCAAGAGTCGAAGTCAAGTGCGATGGATCGTTGGGAGTTCGAGAGTTTGACGGAAGTATGAAGATTCATTGGGAGTGCTACCGGAACTGGCCGAGAACGAGTAGGGAGCTTGCCGAAGGGTTTTCGAAAGTTCGCCGGGAGGTTCGTCGGAAGTTCACGGAGCTTGCCAAGAAAGATCGGAGCTTGCCAAAGAAGCTCGGGGGAACTCGCCAAGATCATCGTAGAGTCCGAGAGCTTGCCGGGAGTCCACAGGATGGTTTTCGAGGGATCATCGGAAGACCGCCGGAAGTTCGCCGGAAGCTCGATGGAAGAAGACATGACTTGCGGACTTTGTAATAGCTTAGGAATGTCTTTAATTTCATAGTTAGCACATTATTTAGGTTAGGATTAGAGGTTAATCCTTTAACCCGAAGTAGAGGCCATTGGGCCTTAGTTTAGGCCAAAGTTTTTGGCCCAAATAGCACCAACGCATGCTATGTGCATGCTACGTGCATGGTACTGTAGCATGGCACTACAAACACCGCCATCAGAGTTTATCGAGCAGCGTAGCACCGCTCAGCATCGTAGCAGCAGAGCATCGCCGTCGGTAGAATCACTGGTGTGTCACCGCCAAGACCGACAAAGACCAAAACTCAAAAGATTCAAATTTTTGGCTCCAAGTTTGGGCTCCAAATTTGAATCACTTTAAAGCTTATAAATACCCCTTCCTTTTCAGCTGAAAAATATAACCCTTTTGAGAGTTAGAATCTTAGTTTTGAGCTTTTGAAAAGTCTTGAAAAGTTTTATTCTTGCTAAGTGTTCACCTCCTTCTTCTCCTTGAGAAATCTTGTAAGAGTGTGAACCACTTATAAAGGGTTGTAAGTGGGGTATTTGATCCTTCCCTTTCAAAGGATTTGATAGTGGAAGAAGAGAGCCTCATCGGAGAAGGCTTCGGAAGTGGATGTAGGTCACTCTGACCGAACCACTATACATCGCTGCGTCTTGATTGTATGAGTGTTTAAATTTCTGTTTTACTTTGCTGCAAGCCTTTACTTTACTTGCTCTACTTCCTTTTTATCTTTGTACGCATGCTTTAAAGTTAGAACGCAAAAATCGGTTTCAAACGAAACGTTGCTTTCATCGTACAAAGTTTTCGAAGCTTGTTTTAAATCGCTGAAAAATCCATCAATTTATCCGCTGCACTAATTCACCCCCCCCCCCCCTCTCTTAGTACCGCTCAATCCCTAACAATCCTTGGGTGAATGAAAAAAGTATATTTCAATTATATCGTGATAGAGTACGAAGAGATCTTGGGGCCCCTAAAGATTGGAAGGTTTCTGAGTACATCGTTAACGGCACATGGTGTCTTCCTAATCCTATTTCTCCTAATATGTTATCACTTTGGCCAACTATTATAGCTCTTCCAATCAGGAATAACTCATTAGATATGCTTAATTGGCTTCATAACAATGGCAAGTTTAGTGCTACATCTGCATGGAATCAAATCAGACAAAGAAATAACAAGTAGATCCCGAGCAGTTGGACATGGGATAAACCGGGCTCACAGAGACATTCCTTATGCACATGGCAGGCCCTTCTTGCCAAACTACCTACATTGGACAATATGAAGCGAAAAGGTATATATCTTATTAACCGATATTCTCTTTGTATGCAATAGAAATAAAGTATTAATTATCTCTATTATGCTTGCAACTACACTAATTGGGTATGGATGGAGATTCAGAAGAGATTTGAACTACATAGGCTACTAATGCCAAACTTGCATCAAGAACTAGAACAGCTGCAGTAAAGCTTCTCAAGAAAAGGACTTCTTACACAACTGGCAAAGATTACCTTCAGATATGCTATTTGGTGGATTTGGAAGGAGAGGTGCAGTAGAATCTTTGAGGGCCACAACACACACAATGCTCATCTTTTGCTCGAGATACTTAGCGACTCAAGATCATCTATGGAGCACGATCTGGAAATGAAGCATTTAACAAGTAGAGAAAAAGAGATTTTTATCAAATTTAATTTTATAATTCGTTAATGCTTTATCGAATATGATTACTGTATTGTGTGTTTTGTTTCTATAATGTGATGTATTCACAGGTCGTCCAGGAATGGTTAGCATTTTGTTATTTGTTGTCGATAGTAATGCATCATAGTCTACAACATGTGTAGTCATGACTACCTTTCTGTTTAACTTGTCTTGAAGATGAGTCTGGTGGAGTGAGACCATTCCACCTTTCTGAGGTGGGGTGCATTCTCCTAGACTACCTTTAAGAGATATCAGGCTATAGTCTACGGCTTGTGTAGACAAAGCTACTTTGTATAAACTTCATACTAAAATATAATTACATTTACTTACAAAAAAAAACATCTTTTCGATATCATATTTTGTATGAAGCTCTCATTTTTATCCTTCGATCGTAACATTTTGATTCTCCTCCTTCGATTGATGAAGATCATGCCTTTTGATGAAGTATTAAAATTGGTTTTATACTCCTTCTGCCTCTATTGGAATGATAAAATGAATTTCATGATTTTTGTATCATTTGAAGCTTAATATCATGAAATTTTAGCATAATGATTAAGCTCTCAAGAGTTTATTATACTCTCTTCAAACTTTATTCTTAACTCTTGATCTTTTATGACTTGATTGTTTTTTTTCCTCCACCTCATGAGAATGCCAAGTTGAATCTCTCTTTATGAAACCGTTGATGTTGATGCACTGTACTTCACAAATGCCAAGTTGAACTTTTTCATGAATTTTATCATGATCTTTCTCTCACAAATTGTTTTTTACATGAGCTCTTATTAGTATATTTGACGAATGACTAAATGTTTGATGAATGGCTTCAATGATCAATATTTTCAATTTACAATTTTATGTTTGAATTTTCAAAATTGTATCTTGAACCTCTTTCATGTATGAATCCTTCATAACTTGATCATTTTTCTGATTTTATAGACATGAATAAAAATGATCAAATCATTTTTTGGATTTATTTATCTCAGATGACATATTTTGCATTATGTTCAACTCAATTTCTAAGCAAATATTAGCCTCAAGTATCATATATTTTTGATATGTTTGATAAATGATATGTATCATGATACCTTATGATGACTATTTTTTTTCATCTCCTTTTTGTTGATGACAAAGGGGGAGAAGTAAGTAATGATGAATGATTAAAAATCTTAATATTTTGGTATCATGTATGTTATACCTAAAGTGATGTTGATTTGTTGTGATTGTGCATATTGTACTTCGATGATTTGAAATTATGATGCATAATGTATGAAATCTTGATACAATATATTATATATGATCAAAATTATTTCACTTGAATTCAAAGGTTATTATTTTTTTTGAATTCAAGTTTATCTTATTTCGATACGGCATATAGATAGGGGGAATTGAGTTTAATTCCATCAATTGGTTGTCATCATCAAAATGGGGGAGATTGTTGAATCTCGAATTTTGATGATGAAATCAATTAATAAGTTTGTTATCTAATCTATACTTTGAGATAAGTGATGCAGGACTAACCTTGATTAAAAGAGGCAAAACAATTAAAGCAAGAAGAATCAAGTGTTGGGCCGGATTCAAAGTTTGGGCATCGGGTCGGAAGAATCGGACAATACGCCGAGAACAGATGTTGCAGAAGTCAACATGCTGGTAGATCGAGCACTACATCGAAAGTTCGGACGATATGTCGGAAGCTCACCGGAAGGTCACCGAAAATTCACTAGGAGAACCAATGACATGCCGGATAACTTAGATTCGTAGCTTGTAATTATTTATGTCTTAATGGTCGAAGGTCAGGTCAAAATTGAGTTGGTTTTGGGTAAAATCATACCAACTCAATTAGGGGCCAATTGGGCCCAAATTGGGACTGATTTGGGCTCATTAAGAGGTCCATTCAGTGGCCCAAACATTATTACAGGTAGTGGTACCTCCAAACTAGTGGTAGAACTGACTATGTGCTGAAAAAGTAAAAACATGCACTTTTACAAGCTATAAGCAGTGGTACCACCCAGTCTGGTGGTGGTATTGCTCTAGGCTGGTAGTAGTACTGCCAGAATCTGTTTTCAAGGTTCTATGGGTGGTGGCACCGCCCAATGCAGGCGGTAGCACCGCCCGTACCCGGAAGACCTAAAAATTTAAATTTTAGCTTCATTTTTTGGAGCCATTTGGGGCCTATAAATACCCCACCCATCCCTACAAGGATAAAAACAAGAAAAAGTAAGCTAAAACTCTGGTGAATCAAGTTATAATCTTGAAAAAGTCTTGAGTGTTCTCTCTCTCCTCTTGAAAAGTTTAGAAGTTTGTCTAAAGGAGGTGTGAGACTTGCAGAGGTTATCTCCTAAACCTTTAAAAATGAGAAAGAGTTGTAAAAGGGTGATTGATCTTCACCCATTGAAAGAAGATTATTAGTAAAAGTCGGTGACCTCAACGAAGGAGGAATCAGGAATGCATGTAGGTTGGAGGACTGAACCACAATAAAATTGATTTACGTTTTTTTTCTTGCAATTTATATTTATGCAAATCCTTTACCTTATTACAATCACTCGAATCCTTCTCTTTCACTTATGGATCTCTTTAAGTTAAAATGCAATTGAAGTTGGTTTTCATCGAAATGTGATTCTTCTCGAACGAAGTTTTCTGAAATTGCACAAATCAACATTTATAACTGATGCACTAATTCATCCCCCTCCTCTCTTAGTGCCACTCTAGATCCTAATAGTTATCACATTCAGGAGGTATGACCCTATCTTAAAATCTATAATATTAAAAATTTTAACAACAATCCAATCCCGGGATCTATATTGACATTTTTTTTTGTAAGTAAATGTAATTATATTTAGTTTAAAGTTTGTACAAAGTAGCTTTGTCTACACAAGCCGTAGACTATAGCCTGAGATCTCTTAGAGCAGTCTAGGAGAATGCATCACCCCTCAGAAAAGTGGAATGGACTCACTCCACCAGACTCATCTCAAAGAGAAGTTAAACAAAAAAAGTAGCTATGACTACATATGTTGTAGACTATGACGCCTTACGATAGTCAATAAATAACAAAAAGCAATAACCAACCATTCCTAAATGACCTATGAATACATCACATTGTTGAAACATAGAAACACACAATACAACAATCTCATTCTAGAAAGCATTAACGAATAATAAAATTGAATCTGATAAAGATATCTTTTTCTCTATGTGTTAAATGCTTCATTTCCAGATCCTGCTCAATGCATGATCTTGAGTCGCTAAGTATCTCGAGCAATAGGTGAGTATTGTGTGTATTTGTGGCCCTCAAAGATTCTGCTGCACCTCTCCCTCCAAATCCACCAAATAGCACCTCTGAAGGTAATTTTTGCTAGTTGTGTAAGAAGCCCTTTTCTTGAGAAGCTTTGCTGCAGTTGTTCTAATTCTTGATGCAAGTTTGGCATTGGTAGCCTATGGAGTTCAAATCTCTTCAGAATCTCCTCCCATATCCAATTAGTGTAGTTGCAAGCAAAATAAAGATGATCAATATTTTCTTCCAATTGCATACAAAGAGAGCATCGGTTTATAATATATATACCTTTTCGCTTCATATTATCCATTATGGGTAGTTTAGCAAGAAGGGCCTGCCATGTGCATAAGGAATGACTCTGTGAGCCCGGTCTATCCCATGTCCAACTGCTTGGAATCCACTTGTTGTTCCTTTGTCTGATTTGATTCCATGCAGATGTAGCACTAAATTTTCCATTATCATAAAGCTAATTAAGCATATCTGAGGAGTTGTTCTTGATTGGAAGAGTTGTAATAGTCGACCAAAGTGATAGCATATCAGGAGAAATAGGACTAGGAAGACACCAGGTACCGTTAATAATGAACTCAGAAACCTTCCAATCTTTAGAGGCCCCAAGATCTCTTCGTACTCTATCGCCATACTATTGAAATATACTTTTCCCATTCACCCAAGGATCATACCACATATTAATTCTCGTCCCAGAAGAGATTGTATAAGAAATGTATTTGGTCAGCCAATTTCTTGCCTTCAAAATTCCTTTCCAAGCAGCAGAATGATATGTTTTTGCTGAAACGTCCCAGATTGATTCCTTAGATAGGTACCTAACAGAAACCCATTGTGACCATAAGGATTTGTTCTGCAAAAGATTCCACAATTTCTGTACTAAACAAGCTTTATTCCAATCTCTCAAATTTCGCAGATTCAGCCCCCCCTCATCTTTCGGTCTGCAGATGCTATCTCAATTTACCATATGCATTGCCTTACCATCTGTACCATTCCAGAAAATATTCTTCAATAGCTGTTCAATATCCTGCAAAAGTTCAACATGTAGAAGAAATGCATTAGACCAATAAATAGAGTAAGAAAACAACACAGATCAGATGAGTTCAAGTTGTCTTGCTTTGGAAAGAAATCTAGTTTTCCAAAAGAAAATTCTATTCTCTATTTTTTGCAGGATAGGCTGACAGTGAATTTTATGAATGCTAGTAGATATGAGTGGTAGACCTAGATAAGGAACTGGTAGACTTCCCTCGCTAACCCCCAAAGTTTGTATAATAAAGTCTTTATCTTCAACGCAATAACCCATATAAACTTTACTTTTTGCATGATTTAGTTGAAGGTCAGAAACCAAACCAAAATCTTTCAGAATAGTAGTTAAATTCTTCATTGAAGTAGTGTTATTGTGAAAAAAGATAATAAAATCATCTGTAAATATTATGTGGGATATATGAATAGAACCAACGAGGGGATACCTTGCTGGGTGGTTGGTTTGCAAGGGAATAGTGGCTGGGTGGCTGGGTGACTGGGTGACGGCACTGTTCTGCACGCACGGTTGTTCTGCGCGCAGGAGACCAGAGGCTGTTGTTCCTCTGCACCGCCCCCTTTCCTCTATTCCTCTTCTGGAGAATAGAGGGAGAGGAGATCGAGGGCGGCGTTCTCACCTCGGCCAACTGTAGGAGTTGGGGCTGCGAACCCCCTGGGCGACGCGACTGGGCGACGGCGGGGGCTGTCTTCTAACCCTCGGCACGGTGTAGGAACGATCGGGGCTCGCTGCTGCAACGAGGACCGAGCCTCTGCTCCGCCCCCTTTATTCCTCTTTTGGAACAAAGAAGCGGCGACGAGCGGGCGCAGGCTGAGCACTGCTTGCTTGGGAGATCAAGGGTTGCGCTTCTCAATGGCGGGCGAGGGTGCTGCTGCAGCGATTCTGAGTGCAAGATTGGCCAGCTGGAGGGCTCGATTGCTGCTGTCCTCTGCTCCTTCGCCCATCGCTCCTCACCACAGCGGAGGAGCTGCGATCGGGGTGACTGGGCGACGGCGGTTGATCGGGTCACTGGCGGGCGATGAGCAGTGGTCCCTGGTAGATCTGCGAACAGAGGGTTCCACCTGCGGAGGGAATCTCGCTGCTTCTTCTCCCTAGGGCATCGGAGAGCTGTTGAGCAACGATGGCGGCATCCCTGTTCTGCACAGCAAGCAAGAAAGGGAGGTGTGCGCTGCTGCGCTCCCTCCCTTGCCTCTCTCTGCTGCTGCATGAAGAAGAACAGAGGAGGTGACGATCGCTGCTCCCTCTCTGCTGTCCTCCGCCAAGCGACGGCTGCTGGGTAGCCCCTGTTCTGCCCTCCTCTTGTCGGGGCAATGCGTAACTCGAGAATGGCTGGTGACGGTGGCAGCAGGGTTGATCCGAAGACGAGGCTTCCTTCTCAAGTTGCTTCTTCTTCCCGACGAGATGGTTCTTTGATGACACAACATAGAGGTAGGTCGCACTCTAGATCGTGACCTCCTACTCTCATTTCTCGAGATCCTTGATCTTGGACAAGCCTCTTCAAGGCTCCGGTTGGAAGCTCGGATCTTAGCTTAGATTTCTTTGCTCCAGAAACCCAGGCTGATCAGAAGATTACTATGTACAAGACTGTTGATTCTGAAGAGCTGATTAAGACATGATCCATGGGGCTTGTTGGTTATGTGGTCAGTTTAAAGACATCATATTTTTCATTATCCTCATTAATCAAGACTCGATGGGGAACATCGGCATTTGATCTGCATATGCTAGAGAATGGTTTTTTTATATGCAAACTCTATTCTGAAGAGGATTTGCAACGAATCCTTGAAGGGTTTTGGACTATTCGCGACCATCCGATGATTCTACGACGTTAGTCTCCTGATGTCCGTTTCGAGTTAGCATACCTACGCCTATTCCTTTACGGGTATCCTTTCATGGTCTTCCTCGCATTCGAGTCGACGCTTATTGCTAAGTTATATAGCACCTTGGGACCCATCATTGTATATCGACAAAGCAAATGCAGACGAGATTGGCTTATGCACGAGCATGTGTAATGGTTTCTTCTGATGGTGATCTTCCAGATGAGGTTTTTTATCGTGATCTTGATGGGACCACTCGTAAGGTGCATGTTTCATATTCTTGGAAGCCATAGCGTTGTAAGATTTGCTATCTTTCGGTCATGCACATGGAGCTTATCAGCAAACTCAAAAACCAATCACTCAGGTTTACCGGCAACGCCAGTCATCTCAGCACGGAGTTGATACTACTATTATGACTACTAACGAACAAAGCGAGTCTCCTTCAGGGGTAGTAGTGCTGGTGAAGACGAGCGAGCATTTTGACTCACTTGGGCAGCATCATGATTAGAAAGACAAATCGGGAACTTTACCTCTTCCTAATATATCAGATTCTGTCACAACAATAGTTTATCAGGTTACCCATGCATAGGAGAACGAAAAACCTTCGTCTCTTCCTACATCGATAAGAACTACCGCAACGGGATCCCACGTCCCACTCATCGTGCTAACTAAGATATTGTATCTCAACCAATCTCAACAAACCTCGCCAGTCAGGATATTCAGCCTCAACAACCTTCACCAAACATTGCCAACCTAGATATTTTAGGTATTTCAAAGTTTAAGCATTTGCAAGCTGTGGATGAAGTGGATAAAAGTAGAAATAAAGGTTTAAAAGGTAAAGATATTATGCGGGAGGACATTGCAAAACCCAAGGATAAGAAGAAGGATCGTACTGGTAAGTTGTACATACTTCCGTCTACCTAGGAAGAGTCCTTTATTTCCTTTCCAACCTGTTTTGATTCTGATGAAGATACTTTGTTGGAATGTTCGTGGACTGAATATATTTGAGAAATGTCGGGAGCTTAATAGAACAATCAAATCTGATGCTTGTGATATTGTTATTCTTGTGGAAACAAAAATTAAAACATCTCAGATTTGTGTTCAAAAAGATTTAATATGGCCAGAGGCATAACTTTTTACCAACGATACTTGTGACACTTATGGTAGAATATGGGTATTATGGCATCCGAACTCTATTAGTGCTTGCTTTATTTCTCGCATGTAACAATTCATTCACCTTAAAGCCGAGAATAAAAGGAGTAGTTGTCAATTCCATATTACTGGTGTATATATTTCTAACAGTATGCAGGAAAGAAATGTTCTATCGAATGATCTGATTAACATTGCAAATGGCTGTCTTACAGTTCCTTGGATTGTTCTTGGTGACTTCAATACTGTTCGGTACACACATGAAAGAGTGAGGGGTAAACCACTTTCAGAGAGCAAGCTTCAAGGTTTTAACGATTACATAAATATCACTGCATTGATTGATATGAAATCTGTAGGGGATTGGCTTTCATGGAGTAATCAAGGTGCTGCCTATAGGAAAATAATGGCTCGACTTGATAGGTGTCTGATTAATCGTGAATGGTTAACAGTTTACCTTGATTCACTTCTGTAGTATGGATCTCAGTTGTTCTCTGATCACTCTTTAATGTATATACATGCAGACAAAGTAATACCCAGAGGCAAGAAACCATTTAGATTCTTTAACATGTGGAGTACCCATCCTCAGTTCCTTGAGGTTATTAGATCAGCTTGGAATGTTAATGTGCATGGATCTCCCCCTTACATTTTATGCCAAAATTCTTAAAGCATGTAAAGCAGCACTAAAGTAGTGGAATATAAATACTTTTGGCAATATTATCAGCCTGGTTCAGTTAATCAAAAAGAAACTAATAACGGTGCAACATGAGCTACATCTTCAACCCTTTGACGAGAATCTTATTTGCAAAGAGACAGAAGCTAGGTCTCAATTCATGTAGGCCCGAAAGCAGGAAGAGAGTTTTGCAAAACAGAAGTCTCAACAGCATTGGCTTACTTTAGGGGATTCCAATATGAAGTTTTTCTATACAGCCATTGCTACTAGAAGGGCTGTTAACTGTATCAGGAAATGTAAAGACCAAGATAATACGCTTATTGAGAATTTGGATGAAGTTAAAGCATACACTGAGTAATTTTTTTATTCTTTACTCAATCAAACAGAGCAGCCTAATAATGTTCATGTGGAGCCTATTACAAAGCTTGATTCGGATGACATCACGATTCTTAATGCACCAATTATAGATGAAGAAGTTGTATGAGTTGTCTTCAAGTCACCAAAGCACAAAAGCCCTGGTCCAGATAGATTTCCAGTTGAATTTTATCAAATTGCATGGCCAATCATTGGAAATGATGTGATTAAAGCTTGTCAGCATTTTTTCTCTTCAGGTCATATTCTTAAAGCGATAAATTGTACTTTTATTTCTTTGGTTCCTAAGAATGTAGGGGCTGATTCACTAGAGCACTACAGGGCCATTTCTTTATGCAACTTTATTTATAAGATCATCTCGAAGTTGCTTGCAGATCGAATGCAAAAGATTATGCATAAGATCATTAGTCATACTCAGGCTGCTTTCATTAAAGGGAGAAGTATACATCACAATATTCTTCTTGCTAACGACTTGGTCAAAGATTTGTACTCCAAATCAAGAGGGACAAAAATATGTTTTAAAGTTGACTTACGAAAAGTATTTGATTCAGTTAATAGACAGTTTCTCTACAAGATGCTCCTCAGTTTAAACTTCCCTCAACAATGGGTTAATTGGATTCGCTTGAAACTCCAAAATTTTTAGTTCTGTTCAATGGTTCCCCCGTTGGCTTCTTTGGGAGTACGAATGGCATCCGATAAGGAGATCCACTTTGTCCATATCTTTTTACAATTGTCATGGAAGGACTCAGTTGTATGTTAGAAAAGGCAGTCTCTGATGGCAGCATTAAGGTACCCCATAGTGGTTCTATTCATATATCCCACATAACATTTGCAGATGATCTTATTATCTTTCTTCGCAATGACACTACATCAGTGAGGAATTTGGCTACTATTCTGAAAGATTTTAGTTTGGTTTCTGGCCTTCACCTAAATCATGCAAAAAATTTGAATCACTTTGAGGCTTATAAATACCCCTTCTTTCTCAACCGAAAGGATAACCCTTTTGAGAGTTAGAATCTTAGTTTTAAGTCTTTGAAAAGTCTTATTCTTGCTAAGTGTTCACCTCATTCTTCTTGTGAAATCTTGTAAGAGTGTGAACCACTTGTAAAGGGTTGTAAGAGGGGTATTTGTTCCTTCCCCTTCAAAGGATTTGGTAGTGGAAGAAGGGAGTCTCATCGGAGAAGGCTTCGGAAGTGGATGTAGGTCACTTTGACCGAACCACTATACATCGCTGCGTCTTGATTGTGTGAGTGTTTAAATTTCTATTTTATCTCTTTACTTTGCTGCAAGCCTTTACTTTACTTACTCCACTTCCTTTTCATCTTCGTATGCATGCTTTAAAGTTAAAACGTAATCTTTTCGGATTCAAACGAAACATTGCTTTCATCGTACGAAGTTTCCGAAGCTTGTTTTAAATCGCTGAAAAAAATCTATTATTTTATCCGCTGCACTAATTCACCCCCCCCCTCTTAGTACCACTTGATCCCTAACAATTGGTATCAGAGCCACGTTCTTTCTCTTTCGGATTTACACCCGTGAGAAATGGCTCTAAATGGTTTTCAAGAGGACTTCTCGGTTTTTCAGCCACCGTTCTTTAACGGTTCGGACTACACATATTGAAAAACTCGAATGAGAGTTTTCATGCTTTCAATGAATTTGGATTTATGGAACATTATCAAAAATGGCTTTCAACCTTCCTCTAAACCAACGAATGAATGGTCGGATTTAGAGAAAAGGTCTTTTTCTTTAAATGCAAAGGCTATGAATGCCTTATTTTGCGCTTTAGATAAGAACGAGTTCAATAGGATTTCAATGTGTGAAACGACTTTCGATATTTGGCAAACTCTTGAAATCATGTACGAAGGAACGAGTAGAGTCAAAGACTCGAAAGTTAATATTTTGATACATAATTTTGAGATTTTCCGAATGGCACCAAGTGAGACTATCAATGACATGTTCTCCCGTTTCTCGTATGTCATCAATAGTCTAAAAGCTCTTGGTAAATATTTTTTAGATTTTGAACTCGTAAACAAGATTTTATGATCTCTTCCAAAAAGATGGGATCAGATAATAACCGCAATACAAGAAATAAAAGATCTAAATAACTATCCTATTGATGAACTTATTGGGTCTTTAAAGACCTATGAAATGAGTTTCTTGGAACATTTAGAATATCATGAACATGATGAACATTTGAACCACCTTCTAAAGAACAAGAAGGTTTTTGAACATCGGACAATTGAATGCCACTTGAGTGATGACTCAAGTGATGAGGACAATGAGGACATTGAACACATAACAATGAATGTTAACAAGTTCATTAAATAAAAATCTAAAATGAACAATGAACTTGAACGGAGGATTATGCCAAAGAAGAAGAAGAAGACTTGCAAAGAAGAATCAAGTAAAGATGAGGTGAAATGGGCTTTGACGGTTTTCGACAATGAGGTAAGTAACTTAACTCCCTTGAGTTGTTATGAAATTACATGATGTTTTTTTCTTGAGTGCTTAACTTAGTTAGTAGGAAATAAAATTTCATTTTATGTTTTTTCTTTCTAGGATTTTTAAAAATAAAAATTATGAATGATATTTGCATGATTTGTGATATTGCCTAGAATTAATCCATGCATGTGTATCTTAATGTTTTTAATTGCTTTTCATGATGCTTGATGATTTTATATCATGCATGAGCTTTTAAAGTGTCATATTGTGATGATGAAACTTATTTTTCAAATTTATAAATAGATGCATGATTTTGTCAAAAATTTGAACATGGCCTTTTAACATAAAAATTGAAAGTGTGCTATCATTTTTATGTATTTGGTCTTGACGATTTTATGACTAAGCTTGTGTTTTATTTTGATACATGTTTTCATAAAATTTTTTGAATATGCTCACATCAAATTGCTTAAAATGAAAATATTTTTTATTGAGATGAATGAATTCATGCTATGAGTCTTGTGAATCTCATGAAAATAAACATGATGAATATTTTTAAAAAATGTGTTTCATGTTTTCCATCTTAATGATTTCTCTTGAAACTTGCTCTTTGGACCTATATGAAAAACATGAGTATTCATATGAACATCAAATCATTTGAAATGGAACACATAAAAAAAAAGAGAAATTGCACTATCATGATGCTTTACGTGTAATGCTTTTGATCTTAATGGGCTAAATGACAACTTGTATTTCAAATTTATACAATGATGGCTTCCGTATAAATATTTGAACATACATTATGAAATCATCATTGAAATGAAAATATTAGAAGTTTGTTATCATGCTTAATGACCTTGGGATATCATATCTTGATGACAAACTCATGTTTCGGTTTTAAAATTTGATACTCATCTTTTGAAATATGAGTACACTTACATGAAACAAATAACTTAAAATGAAACACATTATCATGATATATTGAAACTCATGTCTTGAAATAATATGTTACATTTTTATCTTGATAATACCTTATGAGATTTTGCCTTTACATCTTGAACTTTCATGCTTATCTTGGTATATAAAGACAAAGGCATATTTAGATTAAAAAAAAATTACTTGAAAAAGAATTTTCCAAATTAAATATAACTTATCTCTTGTTTCACGAAACTATGGTTTTGAATTACTTTTATGAGATCATCATCTTGATAACTTGAGTTTTTATCTCTATACTCTCTTATGTTTCTCCCATGTTATATGAAGAAAAATATAAATTATTTTCTCTTAACTTATTGATACTCAATTTGAGAAAATATGTTTTGATGATTGAAACATTGTATGTGCAATTTGAACTTTTCTCTCATGTTTCAATACCACTTTATATGCTTCATGACATGATAATTGAAATATTGTTGTAGACTTTTGATATATCACTTGTCATGATTAATGCATATAGCTAGCATTTTAAATCTCTAAAATGATTTTGATTATGAGTTTCGAGTTGACAAATTGAGCTTGAATGATTTTTCTTTTAACGATTCTTGAATCTTTTGGAATTATGACTTGTTAAGACATATTTAATGCTTGAATCAAGTTTTAAAAGATTTCATTTAGCTATAAAGAAATTTTATTGAAATCATGATCTTGACAACTATGATTTGAAACTCTTTATAAATCAAGATCTTTTACCATGCTCCTTCCGTCTTATCAAAAGAAAATTATTTAAATGAAATGTAACTTGTCTTTTAATTTCTCGGAATTTAATACTTGAATTTTTATGAATTCGTGTCGTGATTCTTATGAAATATGATCTTGGTAAAAAATTCTATGTATGAATGAAGATCTTGTGTTTGATCTCCTAAGACTTCCACTTGTTATTTCCTAAAAAGGAGATTTGTCAAAATGATTCATGAACCTTTTGATTTATGACTTTTGGATTCATGACTCAAGATTGAAGATTGAAACATTATATGCTAAAATTGATTTTTTTTATTATTGTTTTAATACTTCCTCAAATGCCTTATGTGATGATTGAAAATTTGATGAAAAGGAATTATGCTTAATATTGGAATCAATGATTTATTCTTTTATCATGGCTTAAAAATGAATGAAAAGAAAATATGTTAGCACTTGTAATCATGATTTGATTCTTAATATTGATATGCTTTCATATATCATGATTCTTGGTTGTATGACATTTATCTTGAATTAAAAATTGAGAAATATGAATCTAGATCTTGCTAAAATGAAAAGTTATGAATCATGGATGATATCTTTTGGTTTTGATTCTTCTTAAATTTACATATTGATATCCTTCATGACATGATTTCTCATGTTTCAATATCATCTTGTATGCATCATGTGATTATTGATATATTGATTGATGCAATTTTCTCATTGGTTCCTCCCTTCTTTTTGATATTGATAAAGGGGGAGAAAAATTGTTAACTTATGTATCAAAAGAGAAAAATTTGCTAGCTTAAACATTGAGAAGCAAAAAGTTGCTATCTCAAGAGAGGCAAAAATCTTGCTCAACTTAACTTTTTTCAACAAAATTGCTTGCATCTTTGTTATAAATTATTGTTGAATCTCATGCAAGATTATTTGTAGTATTAATCCTCCTTTTCTTTTTGATATTGATAAAGGGGGAGAAGGCTTTTACAAATGAATGCAAAAGTCCTAGCATGCAAAGAAAGCAAAACTTGCAAGCTTGCTCTTCTCAAAAGAGAAAAAAGAAATTATAAAATTGCACGCATATCACAAAAGAAGTCAAGAAAATACACATTTGCTTGTACTTCTCAAAGGAACATAGAAAAACTTGCCATCATCATGACAAGCACTATCTTGCTTATCATGATAAACATGCGATACCTAAATATTGAATGATGTGATTAATAGCTAGTATGTTTGTAATATTTGTATATCCTTGAAAACTAGCTATAATGTTACTACTCCTTTTTGTTGATGACATAGGAGGAGAAGTAGATTGATGACTTCATGCATTGAATGAATATTTTATATTTGCATGATGGTTTGTTGTTTTCTCACTACATAAATGATACATGTTATTTGGATTTGGGATAATCCAAGGATTCTATCAATGGCATATTGATAGGGGGAGTTTGTGTTAAACTCCAGGGAGTTTTGGTTAACTCCGTCAGTCATCAATTAGTTGTCATCATCAAAAAGGGGAAGATTGTTGAATCTCGAATTTTGATGATGAAACTAATTGAGTGTGATTTGTGGTCTAACTGCGTGTTGAGTTATGTAGGTCTACTATCGATCAGGATTAGATAGTTGACACTAGAGGAATTGACGTTGCACCGGAGGTGATCACGTTAGGATATTGGATGTCGAGCCGGAGGTTTGGTCGACTATCGACAGGAGGCTTTGTATGTCGATAGTCGACGTACAAAGTGAAGCCACGAAGAAGGCTAGGGCATGAAGAGGCGGTAGCTGTTAGCGACGGTTCTCCCCTGTTCTGCGCACGGAGAGTAGACAGTGGTGGTTCTTCCCTATTCTGCACGCACGGTGAGCAGGGTTCCCTACAGATCTGCGCGCAAGGAGAACAATCCTTTGTTCCTCTTCTCGAGCAGAGACCCCACCCTCTGCATTGCGATCGGTGAATAGACGAGGCATCCTCACCTCAGCCAGAACGGGGGCTGTGCTGTTCTCCCCTTGCGCACGGAGAGCAGACAGCGGTGGTTCTTCCCTGTTCTACACGCACGGTGAGCAGGGTTCCCTGCAGATCTGCGCGCAAGGAGAACAATCCTTTGTTCCTCTTCTCGAGCAGAGACCCCACCCTCTGCATTGCGATCGGTGAACAGAGGAGGCATCCTCACCTCAGCCAGATCGAGGGCTGCGCTATCCCTTGCATAGCCCTCTTCTGCTGGCGTGAGGCGGTGGCTGCTGGGCGGCTATTCTCCCATAGGAGGCGGTGGGCTAGGTGGCGTTTTCTCAGAGAAGGCGAGGGAGGCGTCCTCAGGGCGACGACGGCATGGCTGAATCTACTCCCCTGCATCGCCCCTTCTTCTGCATCTGCGGTTGCTTCTCTGGGAAGGGGCGATGGCTGCGATCCGGCGGAGGCACTGCGACTTGCAGAAGCCTACAGTTGCTTATTGGGGCTATAGCGATAGGCTACCTCGGTTGTTCTCCCCTAGGAGGCGGTGGGCTGGGTGGCGTTTTCTTCGCACGCACGGAGAAGGCGAGGGAGGCGTCCTCAAGACGACGGCACGGCTGAATCTACTCCCCTGCATCGCCCCTTCTTCTGCATCTGCGACTGCTTCTCTGGGAAGGGGTGACGGCTGCGATCCGGCTCAAGCAGGGTTTGCGTGAGAGAGTGCGGTGGGGGTGGCTTCCTCTCTTGCAGAAGCCTGCAGCTGCTTCTTCGCTGTTGGGGCTACGGTAGCAGTTTGCGGCTACTTCTCCGTTATTGGGGCTGTAGCGGCAGGCTACCTCTCCCTAGCTCACAGAGGAGCTTGCACCGCAGGAACACAGCTACCGGGTAGCGATGGTCCCTAAGGCTGGTGATACTGGCAGTAGGATAGCTCCGACGACGAGGTTCCCTACCCCTACGTCTCAACCTCTGCTATCTTCATCCCGACGAGATGCTTCTTCGATGCTGCAGTATAGAGGTAGGTCGCGCTCTAGATCGCGGCCTCCTACTCTTATTTTTAGAGATCCTTAATCTAGATTTCTTTGCTCCAGAAATTCAGGTAGACCAGAAGATTACTGTGTACGAGACTGCTGATTTTACAGAGCTGATTGAGATATGGTCCAGGGCGCTTGTTGGTTATGTGGTCGGTCTAAAGTCATCCTACTTTTCATTATCTTCATTCATCAAAACTCGATGGGGAATATCAACATTCGATCTTCATATGTTGGAGAACAATTTTTTTGTATGCAAACTTTATTCTGAAGAGGATTTACAACGGATTCTTGAAGGGTTTTAGACTATTCGTGGTCATCCGATGATACTACAGCGCTGGTCCCCTGATGTTCGTTTGGAGTTAGACAGCCTACAGTCTATTCCCTTATGGGTATCTTTTCATGGTCTTCCATTACATCTTTGGAGTAGATGTTTTATTGCTAAGTTATGCAGCACCCTAGGACAGCCATTGTATATCGATAAGGCAACAGCAGCGCAGACGAGATTGGCTTTTGCACGAGCATGTATTATGGTTTTTTCTGATGGTGATCTTCCTAATGAGGTTTTTTATCGTGATCTAGATGACACCACCCGTAAGGTACATATTTCATATTCTTGGAAACAACAATGATGTAATATTTGCTACTCTTTTGGTCATGCACATGGAGCTTGTCAGCAAATTCAGAAGCCAATTACTCAGGTTTATCGGCAACGTCAAACACCTCAACATGGGGTCGATGCTGCTATTATTGAACAAAGCGAGTCTCCTTCAGTGGCAGTTGAGACGGTAATGATGAGTGAGCATTCCGACTTGCTTAGGCAGCACCATGGCCAGGAGGATAAATCCGGAACTTTAACTCTTCCTATTATATCGGAGCCTTCTACAAAAGCAGTTTCTCATGGTACTCGCGAACAGGAGAATGAGAAGTTGGAAACTTCATCGCTTCATATATTGCCAGTGGCTACCACAACAGGGATTCCACATTCTACTCATCGTGCTAACCAGGATATAGTGTCACAACCAGCTCATGTCCCTACAACCAACTAGGACATTTTGAACACAGCTAACCCAGACTTCTTGGCTCAAGGTACATTAAAATTTAAACACTTGCAAGCTGTGGATGAAGTAGAAGAATATAGAAATAAAGGCTTGAAAGGTAAGGATATAGTGCGAGAGGAAAATGTCAAACCTAAGGAGAAGAAAATGGATATCCTTCCTAAGTCACACATCCTTCCTTCTACTTAGGAAGACTTACTCCATTTCCCATTCTTTTTGATGAAGATTATCTGTTGGAATGTTCGTGGACTTAATAAACCTGAGAAATGTCAGGAGCTCAATAGAGTAATCAGGTCTGCCGCTTGTGATATTATTATTCTCGTGGAAACAAAAATTAAACTATCTCGGGTTCGTGTTCAAAGGAATTTAATATGGCTAGAGGCAGAACTTCTTACCAACGATACTTGTGACACTTATGGTAGAATATGGGTATTATGGCATCTGAACTTTGTTAGTGCTTGCTTTATTTCTACTACAGAATAATTTATCCACCTTAAGGCCGAGGATAAATAGAATGGTTGTCAATTCTATATTACTGATGTATATGCTTCTAATAGTTTGCAAGAAAGAAATGGTCTATAGACTGATTTGATTAACATTGCAACTGGCTGTCTTATAGTGCCTTGGATTGTTCTTGGTGACTTCAATACTGTTCGGTACACACATGAAAAAGTGGGGGGTAAACCAATTCTAGAGAGCAAGCTTCAAGGTTTCAATGATTACATAGATATTGCTGCTTTGTTTGATATGAAATATGTAGGGGATTGAATTTCATGGAGTAATCAAGGTGCTGCTCATAGGAAAATAATGGCTCGACTCGATAGGTGTCTGATTAATCGAGAATGGTTAATAGTTTACCCTGATTCACTTCTGGAGTATGGTGCTCAGTTGTTCTCTAATCATTCTTCAATGTATATATATGCAGACAAAGTAATACCCAGAGGCAAGAAACCATTTAGATTCTTTCACATGTGGAGTACCCATCCTCAGTTCCTCGAGGTTATCAGATCAGCTTGGAATGTTAATGTGTATGGTTCTCCCCTTTACATCTTATGCCAAAAGCTTAAAGCATGTAAAGCAACACTAAAGGAGTGGAATACAAACACCTGTGGTAATATTACCACGGTCGATTAGCGAAGAAGGAACTAATGGCGGTGCAACATGAGTTGCATCTTCAACCCTTTGACGAGAATCTTATTTGCAAAGAGGCAGAAGCTAGGTATCAATTCATGTAGGCCTTAAAGCAAGAAGAAAGTTTTACAAAACAGAAGTCTAGACAGCATTGGCTAACTCTAGGGGATTCCAATACGAAGTTTTTTTATACAACCATTGCTACTAGACGGGCTGGTAACTGCACTAGGAAATGTAAAGACCAATACGGTACACTTATTGAGAATTTGGATGAGGTTAAAGCACACACTGAATAATTTTTTTTGCTCTTTACTTAATCAAATAGAGCAGCCTAATGATGTTCATGTGGAGCCTACTAGAAAGCTTGATTCGGATGACATCACGATTCTCAATGGCCCAATTACAGATGAAGAAATTGTAAGAGTTGTCTTTAAATCACCGAAGCACAAAAGCCCTGGTCCGGACGGATTTCCAACTGAATTTTATCAAATTGCATGGCTGATTATTGGAAATGATGTGATTAAAGCTTGTTAGCATTTTTTCTCTTCAGGTCATCTTCTTAAAGCAATAAATTGTACTTTTATTTCTTTAGTTCCTAAGAATGCAGGGGCTGATTCACTAGAGTACTACAGGCCCATTTCATTATGCAACTTTATTTACAAGATTATATCCAAGTTGCTTGCAGATCGAATGCAAATGATTATACATAAGATCATTAGTCCTACTCAGGCTACTTTCATTAAAGGAAGAAGTAT
The DNA here is from genome assembly GCA_023547065.1 of Musa troglodytarum. Taxonomy (NCBI): domain Eukaryota; kingdom Viridiplantae; phylum Streptophyta; class Magnoliopsida; order Zingiberales; family Musaceae; genus Musa; species Musa troglodytarum. The sequence goes on from CP097504.1 coordinate 26,898,280, forward strand.
ACATCACAATGTTCTTTTGGCTAACGACTTGGTCAAAGATCTGCACTCCAAATCAAGAGGGACAAAAATATGTTTTAAAGCTGACTTACGAAAAGCATTTGATTCAGTTAATAGACACTTTCTTTATAAGATGCTCCTCAGTATGAACTTCCCTTAACAATGGGTTAATTGGATTCAGTGTTTTTTAGAAACTCCAAAATTTTCGGTTCTCTTCAATGGTTCACCCATTGGCTTCTTTGGGAGTATGAATGGCATCCAACAAGAAGACCCACTTTCTCCATATCTTTTTACAATTGTCATGGAAGGATTCAGCTGTATGTTAGAAAAGACGGTCTTTGATGGGAGCATTAAGGTATCCCATGCTGGTTCTATTCATATATCCCACATAACATTTGCAGATGATCTTATTATATTTCTTCACAATGACACTACTTCAATGAGGAATTTGGCTACTATTCTAAAAGATTTTGGTTTGGTTTCTGGCCTTCAGCTAAATCATGCAAAAAGTAAAGTCTATATGGGTCCTTGCATTGAAGATAAAGACTTTATTATACAAACTTTGGGGGTTAGCGAGGGAAGTCTGCTAGTTCCTTATCTGGGTCTCCCACTTATATCCACAAGCATTCACAAAACCCACTATCAGCCTATCATAAAAAAAATAAAGAATAGAATTTTCTCCTGGAAAAATAGACTCCTTTCTAAAGCAGGACGACTTGAACTCATCCGATCTGTGCTGTTCTCTTACTCTATTTATTGGTCTAATGCATTTCTTCTACCTGTTAGACTTCTTCAAGATATTGAATGGCTATTGAAGAACTTTTTTTGGAATGGTACGGATGGTAAGGCAATGCATATGGTAAATTAGGATAGCATCTACAAACCGAAGGATGAGGGGGGGCTGAATCTACGAAATTTGAGAGACTGGAATAAAGCTTGTTTGGTACAGAAATTATGGGATCTTTTACAAAACAAATCCTTTTGGTCACAATGGGTTTCTGCTAGGTACCTATCTAAGGAATCAATCTGTAAAGTTTCAACAAGAACATATCATTCTGCTGCTTGGAAAGGAATTTTGAAGGCAAGAAATTGGCTGATCAAACACATTTCTTATGCAATCTCTTATGGGACCAAAATTAATATATGGTATGATCCTTGTGTTAGGATCTAAAAGGCACTAAGAGGGGGGGTGAATTAGTGCAGTGGATTAAAAATCGTACTCTTGAAACCGATTTTGCAAAAACACAAGTTCGTAGGAAGATTTCGATTTGGCGAAAGAGAACTTGAAAGTAATTGCTTACGTAAAGGAAATAACTATGAACTAAACAACTTGCAGCCAAGTAATGAAATGATTCAAGAATGTAAACACTCACACATTTATGGACACAATGATGTATAGTGGTTCGGTCAAATGACCTACATCCACTCTTGAAGCCTTTACGATGAGGCTCCGCTCTTCCACTAGCAAATCCTTTGAAGGAGAAGGACCAAATACCCCTTTTACAACCCTTTACAAGAAGTTCACCCTTGTACAAGATTTCTCAAGAGAAGAAGAAGGTGAACACTTAGCAAGAACAAGACTTTTCAACACTCTACAAAAGCTCAAGACAAAGAATTTTTGCTCAAAAGGGTTCCCTTTCAGCTGAGAAAGGGGGGGGGGGGTATTTATAGATCCAAAGTGGATTCAAAATTGGGCTCCAAATTTGAAATCAATTTGGAGTTCCAATGTTCTAGTGGTCAGAACATTGGAACTCCACGATGATTTTGGCGAGTTCCCCCGAGCTTCTTTGGCAAGCTTCGATCTTTCTTGTCAAGCTCCGCGAACTTCCGAAACCTCGGCTGAGCTTCAAACCCTTGGCAAGCTCCTACTCGTTCTCGGCGATTCGTGGCACTCCCAATGAATCTTCAAGCTTTCGTCAAACTCTCGAACTCCCAACGATCCATTGCACTTGACTTCGGCCCTTGATTTCGCTTTACGTCTTCATCCCTTTCGTAGTTACTCCTGCACAAACAAACACCAAACACTCTACTTCGATCTAGATGGTTATTACAACGCGAATTGACATTCGGTTGCCTGACACATCATTGGTTGGCGCTTCGTCCGATCCTTCGGCACATCGCCCTCTCTAGCGGCTTGTTGCCCAATCGATGGTTGACCTCCGCAACCTCGATATCCATGGCGCAACTCCACACTTCTTGGCCCGATGCCCGACGTACGAAGCCTCCTGCCGATAGTCGACCGAACCTCCGGCTCGACACCCAATATCCTGACGTGATCACCTCCGGCGCAACGTCAATTCCTCCAGCGTCAACTATCTAATCCTGATCGATAGTAGACCTACGTAACTCAACAGGTAGTTAGACAACAAATCATACTCAATTAGTTTCATCATCAAAATCCGAGATTCAACACCTTGGGTGAATGGGAAGAGTATATTTCAATTGTATGGTGATGGAGTACGAAGAGATCTTGGGGCCCCTAAAGATTGGAAGGTTTCTGAGTTTATTATTAACGGCACCTAGTGTCTTCCTAATCCTATTTCTCCTGATATGCTATCGCTTTGGCCGACTATTATAGCTCTTCCAATCAGGAACAACTCTTCAGATATGCTTAATTGGCTTCATGACAATGGAAAATTTAGTACTACATCTGCATGGAATCAAATCAGACAAAGAAACAACAAGTGGATCCCAAGCAGTTGGACATGGGATAGACTGTGCTCACAGAGACATTCCATGCACGTGACAATCCCTTCTTGCCAAACTACTTACAATGGATAATATGAAGCGAAAAAGTATATATCTTGTCAACCGATGTTCTCTTTGTATGCAACAGGAAGAAAGTATTGATCATCTCTATTATGCTTGCGACTACACTAATTAGGTATGGATGGAGATTCTGAAGAGATTTGAACTACATAGGCTATCAATGTCAAACTTGCATCAAGAACTGGAACAACTACCGTAAAGCATCTCAAGAAAAAGGCTTCTTACACAACTGGCAAAGATTACCTTCAGATGTGCTATTTGGTGGATTTGGAAGGAGAAGTGTAGTAGAATCTTTGAGGGCCATAACACACACAATGCTCATCTTTTGCTCAAGATACTTAGTGACTCAAGATCATGTATGGAGCAGGATCTGGAAATGAAGCATTTAACAAGTAGAGAAAAAAATATTTTTATCAGATTCAATTTTATAATTCGTTAATGCTTTATCGAATGTGATTGTTGTATCAGGTGCTTCTATGTTTCGATAATATGATGTATTCACAGGTTATCCAGGAATGGTTAGCATTTTGTTATTTGTTGCCTATAGTAATGCGTCATAGTCTACAACATGTGTAGTCATGACTACCTTTCTGTTTAACTTGTCTTGGAGATGAGTCTGGTGGAGTTAGACCATTCCACCTTTCTGAGGTGGGGTATATTCTCCTAGACTACTTTAAGAGATATCAGGCTATAGTCTACGACTTGTGTAGACAAAACTACTTTGTACAAACTTCATACTAAATATAATAACATTTACTTACAAAAAAAAAAAGTTATAGGCAATTTAGTATCTAAAGGTCAGAACTTATAGTCTCTATTTTATGGATTCTGTAGGGTTAATTCAATTTGATGTTTGGATAGGCAAATTTACTCTAAATCATATAAGCTGTCAAAAGAAAGGTTTACAAGTCTATATTTAGATCAAATAAGTTTTGCCTAAATTGAAAATCTATGCAGGGATTTATATCAAAACAAAGTAGAAGAGTCATAATGTTGATAATTTTCTAGATTCAAATCTTTACATTCCAAACAATCACAATATCATATTTCAATGCTAGAACAATTCAAAATTTTCATAACCAAGGCAAAAGCAAAGATTAGAATTGCAGTAGAAAGGATTGGAACACTTGTCTTTCGAAAATTTTGATCCAACGAAATTGTAAGCCCAAATCCTTCTACCTTTCCTCCATCTCCTCTCCGTGTGTTGTTTTCTTCCCCTATCTTCTTTCTTTCTTCGTAGCTGCAGCTCGTGCAGAACATTGGAGGTCGCAGTCACCTGCTTTCCCTTTCTTTTTTTTCCCAACCATAGCTGTCGTAGTCATAGCTGACGCTGCCACAACCACAGCCATGGCCGCGACCATAGCCATAGTCCCTTCCACTACACTATTTCCTCTCCTTCTCTCTCAGCCATGGCCTCTTCTTTCCTAGCCTCAACTGCCATAGCTATAGCCACAACCTTCCTTCCCTCCTCCTCTTCTCTTTTTCTTCTTCCTTCCTCTGCTTCTTTCCCAGCTATAGCTGCAACGACAGCCGCAGCCCTCTTTCCTCTTCCCTTCCTCCTCTTCTCTTCTTCTCTTCTCTCCTTCTTCCTCTTCTCTTCTCCTCTTCTTCCTCTCTGTCCCCTCATCCCCCGATGCACCTCCTTGTGTAGAAGGCAGAGGAGCGCAGCCCCCTTCTTTGCCTTTTTCCCCTCTTCTTCTCTTCTCTTCTTCTCCTTCTCTTCTTCTTCTTTTCTTCTCTTGTTCTTCTCCTTCTCTCCTTCTTTTCTTCTCTTCTTCTTTCCCAACAGTAGTTGCCACAGCCCTCCTTCCTCCCTCTTCTTCTTCCCTCTCTTCTCCCTCTTCTTCTCTTCTTCCCTTCTTCTCTTCTCTTCCCCGACGCACCACACCTTCCTCTCCTCTGTTTCCTAACGCACCACATGGGAAATGAAGGTGCATGGGAGGCGATGGGATAAGACTGCCATTTTTTCTCTTTTTTTTCTTCAACTTAACAATTTAGTCTTTGAAATTTCTATATTTACAAGTAGATCCTCCAATTTTACAAATAAGTCCTCGACTTTTATAAATAGGTCCTTATGAATGATTTAAAATAAATCCTTATATAAATTTCAGAAATGAGGGATATTACACCCTTCCCCCGTAAAAAAAAAATTTAGTCCTCTTTATTGGTTATATCTTAATCAACGAAAAGATGAAGATAAATTTTTTTTTTCTTCATTCCCTTCTTCCCTACTGTAGCTCTAAAATTGTTCCAGGATAATGCTTCCAAATCACTTTAATAAGAGGAATGATCCCTTCTTCTTTTTTTTTTCTCTCTCTCTCTCTCTCTCTCTCTCTCTTTCTCTTTTTTAATAACTAGATCATTAGGGATGCATATTCTATCCCCGAATCTCAATAGGCCATCCTCTGAAATTTAAAAATCCAACTTCAATCCTTTTTCTACTTCATTCCTCAATATACTAAATGTGGATTTTATCATTGTCCTCCTTCTTGATCTTCAATTGATAGTAACCCAATCTCAGATCAATCTTGGAAAATACTTGTCCACCTTGCAATTTTCCAAACAATCATCAATTCCAGGTAGAGGATACCTGTTTCTTTTTTTTTTCACCTGATTCAATTATCTATAATCAATACAAAACCTCAATATTTCATTCCTTCTCCTTAACTAATAACACCAGAGTACCTTATAGTAAAACACTAGGCCAAATAAAACCCTTATCTAACAGTCCTTGTAGTTGCTTCTTTATTTCCACTAAATCGAGTGGTGCCATTCTATACGGAGGCTTAGATATAAAGGATTGTCCCAAGGACCAAATCGAAAGTAAATTCACTCTCTTGATTTAGAGGTAATCTAAGCAAATTATCTTAGAATACATCAAAGAACTCTCTTACTATTGAAATTTCATCTAGATTAGTTTTTTGATCTGATTTGCTCCTTTACACATTCAGGATAACAAAAGTAGTCCTTCTGCATAAAACAAGGAGCTGAAGCTGATATCAAGCAAAGAGGTAAATCATGCCTAATACTCTTAAAATAAAAGATGAGCCGATCTCGTATGCAAAAAGTGATCATTTTGTATAACAATCTCTATTGGCATGATAAGAAGATAATTAATCCATGCCAAGTATAATATCAAAACTCCAAATCTCTTGGAGAACCAAATCAGTAAAAAGTTCATGTTCTCCAATGGAAATCAGACAAGATGACCAGATCAGGTTTGTTGTCCATGGATCCCTAACAATCATAGTGACATATAGCATATGATCCAGTGGTTTAGGTTGAATGCCCAATTAACAAGCAAAATATTACGAAGCAGAATAGATATTGGAACCATGGTCAAACAAAATTTTGGCATTCTATCAAAAATATGAATAATGCTTTCGACCACTGATTTAGAAGCTCTAAAATCATGTTCAGGAATAGCATGCACTCTAGCATGGGCTAATGATCTAGGAGGTAGTAGCTCTTTCTTCTTGTTCAAAATATAGTCTTTTGATTTATGATTCAACTTCCCATAAGCTAACAGACTCTAGTCACTCGAAAACACAAACTTGTTCCATGATTTAAACCACATTTTGCATATGATTAAGTCCTCTATAGTGCTTTCCCTTTCCAAATCTAGATGTATTAAACCTCTTATTATCACATTCTGATTCATTTCCTCTAATTTTTTTGTTGATAAACTTATCCTTGCTATTCTTGCTCCTGATCTCCAGAAATTCTTTTTATGGTTTTCTACTAGTACTTAGTCTCTCCTTTAAACATAGAAGTGGCAAAAGAAATCTTCAAATTTATGAGAATAATTTAGTACATCAAATATCTTCTCCCTTAGCATCATCAATCATTCTACCACCAATTGATTTGTTTCACCATAGAATAAAAGACTAAGCTCCTTAAATTATTCCATTCCTAGTTCAATCTAATTTGATGTCCCCAATCAACCCTTTCATTCTACTCAATTACTCAAAAGGAGATGAAGTAAAAGGACCAGATGTCCTCAACATCCTAGAATCCTGAAGACATCAAAGAAAAATTTCATCGATCTCGATATAATTTACTAAACCTCAATATATTTTACACATCAAACATATCAATATCTTTGTGAACCTCAAACTATGTTCTGATACCACATCTATCATGCCCCTACGAAGTTATCACATTTAGGAGGTGTGACCCTATCTTAAAATCTACAACATTAAAATTTTAACAATAATCCAATCCTAGGATCCATATTGACATTCGAGAACACTAACAATCATTCAAGTCGTAAATCACATCCAAGACTCACGATTCATAAAACATCACTCAATGATTCATAAAATCTAAAGCCAACTCAACTAAACAATATCCACATCATAAAATCCACAAGTGTGGAAATTCATACAATTATAAAACTAACATTTACCCCAAGTTCATATCATTATACAATTTAAACGTAACATCTAAAATCCTAACATGAGAGGTCATTTAATTTTTACAAAACATATAAGTTCAGATTTATCATAAATTCATATCATCGTAAACTAAACACAACATTCCAAAATTTTAATCATGCCAGGTCTTTTAAAGTTTTTATATGATACACTAATCCAAATCTATCGATAACATCTCATTTCATACAAAATACATTTATAAAATAATAACATAACAATCCACAATGACTTGTCATAATCTGAATAGTTTTTCACTACCTCAACCCAATTCTAACATTTTAGTGAGTGACAAGCTAACCTAAAAAAAGGTTATATAACAACGGAGTGAGCAATAAAGCTCAGCAAGTGGTAAACTGATGAAAATCATCAACTTAGCAACCATACACCCTGATAGTTAAAGATCTATGATACATATGGAATACAAATTGACACCCTCCAACGAATTGAAACAAGGCGGATTATTCAAGAATGAAGTAAGGGAAACTATTCTAATTACTTATCAATAAAAAATTGATGAAATAACTAGAATAATACTTTAAATTCCCTTAAGACGCCACAAACTAATAAGTTTAATAAATCAAAGGAAAAACAAAGATTTGGTTTGAACGCCACAAGCAGAAAAGCCTGATAAGTTCTAAAGTTCATGCAAGAACTTAAAAACAAAACACTCATCGGTGTCGAAGAATTGATAGAAATCATCAACTTAGCAACCATACACCCCGATAGCTAAAGAGCTATGATATATATGGAATGCAAATTGACACCCTCCAACGAATTGAAACAAGGCGGATCATTCAAGAATGAAGTAAGGAAAACTATTCTAATTACTTATCAATAGAAAATTGATGAAATAACTAGAATAATACTTTGAATTCTCTTAAGACGGCACAAACTAATAAGTTTGATAAGTCAAAGGAAAAGCAAAGATTTGGTTTGAACACCACAAGCAGAAAAGCCTGATAAGTTCTAAAGTTCATGCAAGAACTTAAAAACAAAACACTCACCAGTGTTGAAGAATTGTTATACTTCCCAAATTATCTGTCTTACATTGGGAGTCAGCCTCATTTATATAGTATGAGGCTTAGTACAAAGGGAATGAATATATTAAATAACATTCATATTCCAAATTCATGATTTTTGGTAAACATGGCTGAATGGACTTTTATTCTTTAAGATAAGGTCTTCAGATTTGTCCTTCTCTCTTCATGATTATGTTGACCATTTTAGCCTCTTCTTCCAACCATAGAATCTTGACTGAGTCTTGACTAGCTTGATCCTTCCAAATGTTTTCCAATAAATAAGTTAAAACTTCTTTCATCCTCTTAGCTTTAGCTCTTGTCATTGGTCCTCCATGAATAGTTAAAGGGTCTTTAATAGAATTATGATCAACTTGCTGGTTCATATCGTTCCCTCTTTCCTGGAAAGGATTCATCCTTGAATCATAGCCTCCATCACCTACATCAAACAAAGATAGATCAAAAACATTGAATGTTTCATTAATGTTGCCAAACTCACTTGGTAGTTCTAGCTTATATGCATTGTCATTGATTTTTTGAAGGACTTGAAATGGACCATCTCCTTTTTTTTTGTAAGTAAAATTAATTGTATTTAGTATGAAGTTTGCATAAAGTAGCTTTGTCTACACAAGCCGTAGACTATAGCCTAAGATCTCTTAGAGCAGTCTAGGAGAATGCACCCCACCTCAAAAAGGTGGAATGGACTCACTCCACCAGACTCATCTCCAAGAGAAGATAAACAAAAAAAGTAGCCATGACTACACATGTTGTAGACTATGACGCCTTACAATATTCAATAAATAGCAAAATGCAATAACCAACCATTCCTAAACGTCCTATAAATACATCACTTTGTTGTAACATAGAAACACACAATACAGCAACCTCATTCTAGAAAGCATTAACGAATAATAAAATTGAATCTGATAAAGATATATTTTTCTCTACTTGTTAAATGCTTCATTTCCAGATCCTGCTCCATACATGATCTTGAGTCGCTAAGTATCTCGAGCAATAGGTGAGTATTGTGTGTGTTGTGGCCCTCATAGATGCTGCTACACCTCTCCCTCTAAATCCACCATACAGCACACCTGAAGGTAATTGTTGCTAGTTGTGTAAGAAGCCCTTTTCTTGAGAAGCTTTGCTGCAGCTGTTCTAGTTCCTGATGCAAGTTTGGCATTGGTAGCCTATGGAGTTCAAATCTCTTCAGAATCTCCTCCCTAATCCAATTAGTGTAGTCATAAGCAAAATAAAGATGATCAATATCTTCTTCCTGGTGCATATAAAGAGAGCATCGGTTAACAATATATATACCTTTTCGCTTCATATTATCCATTGTGGGTAGTTTGACAAGAAGGGCCTACCATGTGCAGCTGTTCTAGTTCCTGATGCAAGTTTGGCATTGGTAGCCTATGGAGTTCAAATCTCTTCAGAATCTCCTCCCATATCTAATTAGTGTAGTCGCAAGCAAAATAAAGATGATCAATATTTTATTCCTGTTGCATACAAAGAGAGCATCGGTTAACAATATATATACCTTTTTGCTTCATATTATCCATTATGGGTAGTTTGGCAAGAAGGGCCTACCATGTGCATAAGGAATGTCTCTATGAGCCCGGTTTATCCCATGTCCAACTGCTTGGGAGCCACTTGTTATTTCTTTGTCTGATTTGATTCCATGCAGATGTAGCACTAAATTTTCCATTGTCATGAAGCCAATTAAGCATATCTGAGGAGTTGTTCTTGATTGGAAGAGTTGTAATAGTCGGCCAAAGTGATAGCATATCAGGAGAAATAGGACTAGGAAGACACCAGGTGCCGTTAACAATGAACTCAGAAACCTTCCAATCTTTAGAGGCCCCAAGATCTCTTCGTACTCTATCGCCATACAAATGAAATATACTTTTCCTATTCACCCAAGGATCATACCACATATTAATTCTCATCCTATAAGAGATTGTATAAGAAATATGTTTGGTCAGCCAATTTCTTACCTTCAAAATTCCTTTCCAAGTAGTAGAATGATATGTTTTTGCTGAAACTTCCCAGATTGATTCCTTAGATAGGTACCTAGCAGAAACCCATTGTGACCATAAGGATTTGTTTTGCAAAAGATCCCATAATTTCTATACCAAACAAGCTTTATTCCAATCTCTCAGATTTCATAGATTCAGCCCCCCCTCATCTTTCGGTTTGCAGATGCTATCCTAATTTACCATATGCATTGCCTTACCATCTGTACCATTCTAGAAATAGTTCTTCAATAGTCATTCAATATCCTGAAGAAGTCCAACAGGTAGAAGAAATGCATTAGACTAATAAATAGAATAAGAGAACAGTACAGATCTGATAAGTTCCAATCGTCCTGCTCTAGAAAGAAGTCTAGTTTTCCAAGAGAAAATTTGATTCTTTATTTTTTACAAGATAGGCTGACAATGAGTTTTGTGAATGCCAGTGGATATGAGTGGGAGACCCAGATAAGGAACTGGCAGATTTCCCTCGCTAACCCCCAAAGTTTGTATAATAAATTCTTTATCGTCAATGCAAGGACCCATATAGACTTTACTTTTTACATGATTTAACTGAAGGCCAGAAATCGAACCAAAATCTTTCATAATAGTAGCCAAATTCCTCACTAAAGTAGTGTCATTACAAAGAAATATAATAAGATCATCGGCAAATATTATATGGGATATATGAATAGAACTAGCATGTGGTACCTTAATGCTGCCATCAGAGATTGCCTTTTCTAATATACAGTTGAGTCCTTCCATGACAATTATAAAAAGATATAGAGAAAGTGAATATCTTTGTCGGATGTCATTCGTACTCCCAAAGAAGCCAATGGGTGAACCATTAAATAGAACCGAAAATTTTTGATTTTCCAAGCAACACTGAATCCAATTAATCCATTGTTGAGGGAAGTTCATACTGAGGAGCATCCTGTAGAGAAAGTGTCTATTAATTGAATCAAATGCTTTTCGTAAGTCAGCTTTAAAACATATTTTTGTCCCTCTTGATTTGGAATGCAGATCCTTGACCAAGTCGTTAGCAAGAAGAACATTGTGATGTATGCTTCTCCCTTTAATGAAAGCAGCCTGAGTAGGACTAATGATCTTGTGCATAATCATTTGCAGTCGATCTACAAGCAACTTGGAGATGATCTTGTAAATAAAGTTGCATAATGAAATGAGACTGTAGTGCTCTAGTGAATGAGCCCCTGCATTCTTAGGAACTAAAGAAATAAATGTACAATTTATCGCTTTAATCACATCATTTCCAATGATCGGCCATGCAATTTGATAAAATTCAGTTGGAAATCCATCTAGACTAGGGCTTTTATGCTTTGGTGACTGGAAGATAACTCTTACAATTTCCTTATCTGTAATTGGTGCATTAAGAATCGTAATGTCATCTGAATTAAGCTTTCTAGTAGGCTCCACATGAACATTATTAGGCTGCTCTGTTTGATTGAGTAAAGAATAAAAAAATTATTCAGTGTGTGCTTTAATCTCATCCAAATTCTCAATAAGCGTACTGTCTTAGTCTTTACATTTCCTAATACAGTTAACAGCCCTTCTAGTAGTAATGGCTGTATAGAAAAACTTTGTATTGGAATCCCCTAGCGTAAGCCAATGTTGTCTAGACTTCTGTTTTGCATAACTTTCTTCCTGCTGTAAGGCCTGCATGAATTGATACCTAGCTTCTGCTTCTTTGTAAATAAGATTCTCGTCAAAGGGCTGAAGATGCAGCTCATGTTGCACCGCCATTAGTTCCTTCTTGCTTAACTGGATCCAAGTGGTAATATCGCCAAAGATGTTTGTATTCCACTCCTTTAGTGCTGCTTTACATGCTTTAAGCTTTTGGCATAAGATGTAAGGGGGAGAACCTTACACATTAACATTCCAAGCTGATCTGATAACCTCGAGGAATTGAGGATGGGTACTCTACATGTTAAAGAATCTAAATGGTTTCTTGCCTCTGGGTATTACTTTGTCTGCATGTATATACATTAAAGAGTGATTAAAGAACAACTAAGCACGATACTCCAGAAGTGAAGTAGCGTAAACTGTTAACCATTCTCGATTAATCAGAGACCTATCGAGTCGAGCTATTATTTTCCTGTGGGCAGCACCTTGATTACTCCATGAAAGCCAATCCCCTATAGATTTCATATCAATCGATGCAGCAATATCTATGTAATCATTAAAACCTTTAAGCTTGCTCTCTGAAAGTGGTTTACCCCCCACTTTTTCATGTGTGTACCGAACAGTATTGAAGTCACCAAGAATAATCCAAGGCACTGTAAGACAGCCATTTGCAATGTTAATCAGATCAGTCCATAGAACGTTTCTTTCCTACATACTATTAGAAGCATATACACCAGTAATATGGAATTGACAACCATTCCTTTTATCCTCGGCCTTAAGGTGGATGAATTGTTCTGTAGTAGAAATAAAGCAGGCATTAATAGAGTTCGGATGCCATACTACCCATATTCTACCATAAGTGTCACAAGTATCGTTGGTAAAAAGTTTTGCCTCTGGCCATCTTAAATTTTTTTGAACACAAACCTAAAATGGTTTAATTTTTGTTTCCACTAGAATAACAATATCACAAGTAGCAGACTTGATTGTTCTATTAAGCTCCCGACATTTCTCAAGTTTATTTAGTCCACGAATATTCCAATAAAGTATCTTCATAAGAATTAAAATAGGTAGAAAAATAAAGGACTCTTCTTAGGTAGACGGAAGTATGTACGACTTACTAGTACCATCCTTTTTCTTATCCTTGGGTTTTGTAGTTTCCTCCCATATAATATCCTTACCTTTTAAGCCTTTATTTCTATTTTTCTCCACTTCATCCATAGCTTGCAAATGCTTAAATTTTGAAGTACCCAAGATATCCAGGTTGGTAGTGTTTGTTGAAAGTTGCATCTGTTGAGACTGAATATCCTGGCTGACAAGGTTTGTTGGGATTGATTGAGATATAATATCCTAGTTAGCACGATGAGTGGGACGTGGGATCCCCGTTGTAGCAACTCCTGTCGATGTAGGAAGAGATGAAGCTTGGGAAATTGCTGTTGTGGAAGGGGCTATAATAGGAAGAATTAAAGTTCCTGATGTATCCTTTTGTCCGTGTTGTTGCCCAAGCGAGTCAAAATGCTCTTTCGTCGTCATCGGTGCTACTGCTTCGAGAGACGCACCTTGTTCATCCGTAGTCATAGCAGCATCAACTTGAGTTGTCTAACGTTGTTGGTAAACCTGAGTGATCGTTCTTTGCGTTTGCTGACAAGCTCCATGTGCATGACCGAAAGAGTGATAAATTTTACACCGCTGTGGCTTCCAGGAATATGAAACATGCATCTTACGAGTGGTCCCCTCAAGATCCCTATAATAAACCTCATCCGGAAGATCTCCATCGGAAGAAACCATAATACATGCTCGTGCAAAAGCCAATCTCGTCTGCGCTGTTGTTGCCTTGTCAATATACAATGGTTGTCCCAAAGTACTGCATAACTTAGCAATAAAACGTCGACTCCAAAGATGCAGGGGAAGACCATGAAAAGAAACCCATAATGGAATAGACTGGAGGTTGTCTAACTCCAAACGAACATCAGGGGACCAGCGTCGTAGTATCATCGGATGACCACGAATGGTCCAAAACCCTTCCAGAATCCATTGCAAATCCTCTTCAGAATAGAGTTTGCATAGAAAAAAATCATTCTCTAGCATATGCAGATCAAATGCTGATGTTCCCCATCGAGTCTTGATGAACGAGGATAACAGGAAATAGGATGTCTTTAGACCGACCACATAACCAACAAGCACCATGGACCATGTCTTAATCAGCTCTTCAGAATCACTAGTCTCGTACACAACAATCTTATGATCAGCCTGGGTTTCTGGAGCAAAGAAGTCCAAGCTAAGATCTGAACTTCTAACTGGAGCCTTGAAGAGGCTTGTCCAATGCCGAGGTTCTCTAGAAATGAGAATAGGAGGTCACGATCTAGAGAGCGACCTACGTCTATGCTGCGGCATCAAAGGACCATCTCGTCGGGAAGAAGAAGCAACTTGAGCAGGAAGCCTCTTCGGATCGATCCTGCTACCATCGTCACCAACCATTCTCGAGTTGCACTGCCCCAACTCAAGAGGAAATGTTCAAAGGGCAAGGGGGAGAGGGCAGTGCAAATCTGCCCCCAATCGAGATGGGAGACACTGCCCAGCAGCCGCAAGTGGGCGCTGCCCAACAGCCGCCGCCTGGCCTCGCCCAGCCACCGCTCAGACTGGCCGCGCCTCGTGCGTGCAGGGAGAAGGCAGCCCCTTGCGCGCAGAACCGCTGAAGAAGGGGGCGATGCAGGGGAGCCGCTCAGCAGCCTCGCCTCCCCGCTCCTCCGCAGGAAGAGCCACCGCCGCTGCCGCTGTCTCCTTGCCGCTTGCCCTCCCCCTGCTTGAAATGCAAGGGAATCTCCGTGCGTGCGTGCCCCGCCTAGCAAGCGGCCACGATCCCACTGCAGAGAAAGCCCCTTGCGCGCAACCGAATGCTTTCGTGCAGCAGCAAAGAGAGGCGAGGGAGGGAGTGCGCCCTAGGGAGAAGAAGCTCCCTTCAGGTGGAACCCTCTCCTCCTCTGTTCACAGATCTCACCAGCCTGGTCACGGCGAGCCCCGATCTCGACGCCACCACCGTCGCCCCGATCGTAGCACTGCCTAGCAGCCGCCCTATGCAGAACGCTCTTTGTGTGTGCAGATTGCACGCAGCCAGATGCAGCCCACAGAACAGGGGAGCCGCTGCCCAGCAGCCGTCGTCTCTTCTTGCCCTAGCCTTCTCTGTGACGTCACTTTCTCCCAACGCGTCACACGTGGAAATGGACCATCTCTTGGCATTAGTTTAGACTTCCTATGACTAGAAAATTTTTTCTTCCTTAAGTGTACCCAAACCCAATTACCAAGTTCGAACACTACTTGTTTTCGACCTTTGTTGTGTTGTTTCTCATATTGTAGAGTTTTCTTTTCAATTTGTGTTCGGACTTTTTCATGCAATGCTTTGACAAAATCAGCTTTTTGCTTACCATCCAAATTAGCCTTTTCCAATGGTAAAGGTAACAAATCCATAGGAGTTAATGGATTGAACCCATACACAACTTCAAATGGGGAATGGTTTGTTGTAGCATGCACACTTCTATTATAAGCAAACTCCACATGTGGCAAACACTCTTCCCAATTTTTTAAATTTTTTTGAATTATGGCCCTCAAAAGTGTTGAGAAAGTTCGATTTACCACCTTCGTTTATCCATCTGTTTGTGGATGACAAGTGGTTAAATACAATAATCTTGTACCCAACTTACTCCAAAGTGTTTTCCAAAAGTGGCTAAGAAACTTCACATCTCTATCACTCACAATTGTCCTTGGGATACCATGTAACCTCACAATTTCTTTGAAAAATAGTCCCGCAACATGTGTTGCATCATCTGTTTTATGACAAGGAATGAAATGTGCCATCTTGCTAAACCTATCAACAACAACAAAAATAGAATCTCTCCCTCCTTTTGACCTAGGTAAACCTAAGACAAAGTCTATGGATATATCAACCCATGGTTCACTAGCTATAGGAAGGGGTGTATATAACCCATGAGGCATTACTTTAGATTTAGCTTGTTTACAAGTGATGCATTTCTCACACAATCTTTCAATATCCCTTTTCATGTGTGGCCAAAAGAAATGATCACTTAACACATCTAAAGTTTTTCTAACTCCAAAATGTCCCATTAAACCTCACTATGTGCTTCTCTCACAAGTAATTCTCTTATTGAACATTGAGGAACACACAATTTGTTTTCTTTGAAAAGAAAACCATCATGCCTAAAGAACTTATCAAAACCCCCTTTCTCACATGCCCCATAAACATTAGCAAAATCATGGTTAGAATTGTATAAATCATTAATGTATTCAAAACCTAATAATTTTGCATCAAGTTTAGAAATTAGAGCATACCTTCTAGAATGAGTATTGGCGACCACATTTTCTTTACCTTGTTTGTACTTGATGATGTATGGAAAGGATTCAATAAACTTCACCCATTTTGCATGCCTACAACTTAGCTTTCCTTGTCCTTTGAGATATTTCAAAGACTCATGATCGGTATGTATAATGAATTACTTGTGCCAAAGATAGTGCTGCCATATCTCTAACACTCTTACCAGAGCATAAAATTCTTTATCATATGTCGAGTAGTTAAGACTTGCTCCATTTAGCTTCTCACTAAAGAATGCAATGGGTCGACCCTCTTGCATTAAGACTCCTCCAATATCTACTCCACTCGCATCACACTCAATCTCAAAAGTTTTAGCAAAGTTAGGTAAAGCAAGCAAAGGTGCTGAATTGAGTTTGTCTTTAAGTAAGTTAAAAGCATCATCTTATTGTTTACCCCATCTGAATCCAATATTCTTTTTGATGCATTCAGTTAATGGTGTAGCAATGGTAGAAAAATCTTTAATAAATCTTCTATAAAAGCTAGCAAGACCATGAAAACTTCTAACATCACTAACACTAGTGGGTTTTGGCCACTCTCTAATTACTTTTACTTTTTCTTGATCAACATGTATTCCTTTATCGTTTACAACATATCTAAGAAAAGTAATTTCATTAGTGCAAAAAGTGCATTTATGTAGATTAGCATATAACTTTTCTTTTCTAAGCACATCAAAAATAGCTTTTAAATGTGTTACATGCTCATCTAAACTTTTGCTATACACAAGTATATCATCAAAATAAACCATTACAAACTTTCCAATGTAAGCACGCAAAATATGATTCATCAATCTCATAAAAGTGCTAGGTGCGTTAGTTAGGCCAAAAGGCATCACTAACCATTCATATAAACCATGTTTAGTTTTGAAAGTAGTTTTCCATTCATCACCCTCATGCATTCTCATTTGATGATATCCAGATTTCAAATCAATTTTTGAAAATAGACAAGAATCATGCAATTCATCTAACATGTCATCTAGCCTAGGAATAGGATGTCGATACTTTACCGTGATTTTGTTGATGGCTCTGCAATCAACACACATTCTCCAAGATCCATCCTTTTTAGGCATCAAAAGAATAGGAATTGCACATGGACTCATGCTTTCTCGCACATACCCCTTTTCCATAAGCTCACTAACTTGCTTTTGGATTTCCTTGGTCTCTTCTGGGTTGCATCTATATGCTGGCCTATTTAGTATGCTTGCACCTGGAATGAAATCAATTTGATGCTCAATTCCTCAAATTGGTGGCAAACCATTGGGAACTTCTTCGGGAAAGATATCCTCATTTTCCAGCAAAAGATCAACAATAACACTAGGCAAACTTTTGTCAATTTTGTTAGAAGAAATCAAAATATCCTTGTACATAAGTACAAGTAAGGGCTACCTCATGGTTAAGGCCTTTTTGACATCACTCATTTTGGCATAAATACTCATTTTTCTTTCATTCAAGCCTTTTTTGTTTTCTCTCCCCTTGTGTTTCCCAATACTCTCATTTTTATCACTCATCTCATCTCATCCTTTTCTTTTTTTTCTCTTTCTTGCTCCCTTCCCAAAGTTTGGATTAAAGAAGACTCAAGCTCCTTATATTGTTGTTTTATGCACATCTAGTCTTCAAGAATTATCTTCGGAGGCAAAGGTCCAAGCTGATATTTCTGTTCATCCATGATCAAGGAATAACGGTTCTTCAATCCATCATGTATTACCCTACGATCATATTACCATGGTCTCTCCAATAGCATGTGACCCGCATACATAGGTACCACATCACACCAAACTTCATCCTTACATCTACCAATTGAAAAAGGAACTAACACTTGCCGATTTACCTTTACTACACCACTATCATTCAACCATTACAACTTGTAAGATTTTGGATATTTGATAGTAGGCAATTTCAATTTCTCCACAAGCAAGGTACTTGCCACAATTGTACAACTTTCACTATCAACAATCACATTACATAATTTGTTAGCAATCAAACAATGAGTATGAAATAGATTTTCACGTTGTTCACCATGTTCATCATTTTTACTTTACAAACTAAGTGTGCATTGAATAACCAAAATTTCACCTTTAGCATACTCTATATCACTAGCATCCTCTGGAATGTCATCATCATCCTCTCTTTTACTTTCAGATTCTATATTCCCATCGCTTATAATCATAACTCTCTTATTAGGACATTCACGTGCTATATGTCCATGCCCAAGGCACTTAAAACACTTAATACCTCTACTTTGATTAGGTTGATTCTCACCTTTACCCTTGCTGTCAAATTCATTTTTGCCTTTAATTCCATCAATTTTAGGCATAACAATGGGTTTATCATCCTTGATGAAGAAGAACCCGAATAAGATTTTAAATCATACCTTGTGCCTTTTCTTTTGAGTTATCTCTCAATCTTCAAGGCCATATTCACCATATCCTTAATCTCCATATAATACTGCAACTCCACAAGATCAACAATGTTCTTGTTTAATCCACTCAGGAATCGAGCCATTGTAGCCTCACGGTCTTCCTCCACATTAGCCCTTATCATGGCTATCTCCATCTCCTTGTGATATTCATCAACACTCATGGAACCTTGTGTCAAAGTTTACAGTCATTGATGCAAATCCCGATAGTAATGACTTGGGAAGAATCTCCTCCTTATGATTTGTTTCATCTCCAACCAAGTCTCTATGGACCTTTCACCATTTCTACGCCTGTCTTTACATAATTGATCCCACCAAATTATAGCATAATAATAAAATTCAATAGCAGCTAATTTTACCTTTTTCTCTTCGGAGTAATTGTGACATTCAAAGATCAGCTCCACTTTTCGTTCCCACTCCAAATAAGTATCTAGATTATTCTTTCCTTGAAAAGAAGGAATTTTCATTTTGATCTTTGATCTTTGCCTATGTTTCTATCCACACCATCAAAACGTCCTCTCCTAGTTTGTCTCGTAGGATTAACATCTTGACCAATTAGAGTGACTTGGTCATCGTCGAGGTCATCTCCACCATTATATTCATCGTGGACGAATGCTGGTTGTCTCCTACGACGTGGTTCACCTTCCAATCTATTAATTGCATCATCATGCCTTTGCTGATGATCTCTTACATCTCCTATCACTTTGAACATACGTTCAAATTGTTGTTGCATTGCTTGAAGCAAAAGATCATTTAATACAAAACTCGCTTCTTTTTCTTTAGACATGTTTGCAACCTAAAAAAAAAAGTTAGAATAGCCTCACCAACACTCTCTCACGTGTTTCACTCAAGATTTGATTCACTCCACTCGTGTTTTCACACAATGTTTGGCTTTTCTCGATATTGATCTCACCACTCTTGTCTTTTACCTCTTGTTTTGTTCTTTGAGTTCTTAGATTAACTAAGAAATTTAAATAAACAATTCAGATTGTGGCAATTCAAGGGTATTGAAATTGAACATAAAAGCAAAAAAAATGTAAGCCAAATTTGGCCTTTAAAATGTAAGCCAATTTAAAGGTGTGTAATTTTCAATAATAAGCAAAGATTAGAATTCAAGTATCAAATGAATAAAGAAAATTTTCTGGAATGAGAAAAAAAAATTCCAAACCTGAAACAAGAATTCAAAATTATGAAGATAGAATTCTGTAATTTTCAAGAAGTCCCTAAATTCACAAATTTTTTTTTTATAATTTCGATCTCTTTCTTTCTTTCTTTTTTTTTGACCTTTGATCTTCTCCTCTCTCTTTTTTTTCTTTGATCTTGATTTCCTCTCCTTTTTTTTACTTTTGATTTTCTCTCTCTTTTTTTTAACTTTCTGCTCTCTTTCTTTTTTTGACGATAACTTGAGGGGAAAAAAATTGAAAACAAACAGTAATAGCACAAGAAACACAACAATAAGGAGGAAGGAAGAATAGCAATTATGAATATCGTGATAAAAGAAGAATAAGAGAATAGGGAAAAGCTAAAAGATAATAAATAAATAGATAAGCAAACCTCAAACATGAGCTGTGCTCTGAAACCAAATGATGGAAATCATCAATTTAGCAACCATACACCCCGATAGCTAAAGAGCTATGATACATATGGAATGCAAATTGATACCCTCCAACGAATTGAAACAAGGTGGATCGTTCAAGAATGAAGTAAGGAAAACTATTTTAATCACTTATCAATAGAAAATTGATGAAATAACTAGAATAGTACTTTGAATTCCCTTAAAATGCCACAAACTAACAAGTCTTATAAGTCAAAGGAAAAGCAAAGATTTGGTTTGAACGCCACAAGCAGAAAAGCCTGATAAGTTCTAAAGTTCATGCAAGAACTTAAAAATAAAATACTCACCGGTGTTGAAGAATTGTTATACTTCACAAATTGTCTGTCTTACACTAGGAGTCAGCCTCATTTATATAGTACGAGGCTTAGTACAAAGAGAATGAATGCATTAAATAACATTCATATTCCAAATTCATGATTTTTGGTAAACATGGTTGAATGGACTTTTATTCTTTAAGATGAGGTCTTCAAATTTGTCCTTCTCTCTTCATGATCATGTTGACCATTTTAGACTCTTCTTCCAACCATAGAATCTTGACTGAGTCTTGACTAGCTTTACCTTTCCAAATGGTTTCCAATAAACAAGTTAAAGTTTCTTTCATCCTCTTAGTTTTAGCTCTTGTCATTGGTCCTCCATGAATAGTTAAAGGGTCTTTAATAGAATTATGATCAACTTGCTGGTTCATATCACTTCTTCCCCTTCTCTTCTTCTCTTCTTCCTCTCTAACCCTCATCCACCGATGCACCTCCTTGTGCAGAAGGCAGAGGAGCTTAGACCCCTTCTTTGCCTTTTTCCCCTCGTCACCTTCTCTTCTTCCTCTCTATCTTCTCTTCTCTTGTTCTCATTCTCTTCTTCTTCTTCTTTTCTTCTCTTCTTCTTTCCCAATAGCAGCTGCCGCAATCATAGCCGCAGCCTCCTTCCTTCCTCTTCTTCTTTCCTCTCTTCTCCCTCTTCTTCTCTTCTTCCCTTCTTCTCTTCTTCTTCTCTTCTCTTCCTTGACGCACCACACCTTCCTCTCCTCTGTTTCCCGATGCACCACATGGGAAACAGAAGTGTGTGGAAGGTGGTGGGATAAGATTGTCATTTTTTTCTTTCTTTTTCTTCAATTTAACAATTTACCTCTTGAAATTTCTATATTTACAAGTAGGTCCTCTAATTTTACAAATAAGTCCGTAACTTTTACAAATAGTTCCTTATGAATGATTCAAAATAAATCCTTACATAAATTTCAGAAATGAGGGATATTACAACGTAGTTCTTCTATTGTCAATTTTTTTGATAGCGAAGGACGGTTGGGACCAGAAGGAGGTTTATATACCACAGGCCTAGGAGAGGTTCTCATCCTCTAAGCATCTTGGTTGAGCCATTCTTCTTGTATTCAAGCGAAAAAAATCACAACCGTCATGGTACGGGGCTACCATGCCTTAACCTCCCCTTTTATCTCTAGCTTGAGTCCTTCGATGAATGTTCCTAACAATTGACGGTCAGTCTAATCATAAGCAAGGTAGGATAGCTTCTCAAACCTAGTTTGTTACTCTTGAATCGTAGAGGTTTGTTGAATTTTTGCGAGTTGGCCATTGATATTTTTATACTCCGTAGGTCCGAAATGGTTCAATAATGCGTTCTTAAATTGATTCCACGTCGGAGCCCCATGATTGTATTCCAGCCAATTGTATAATTGACTAGCATCTCCTTTAAGGTGGATGACAATAATTTTTACCATAGCATCATTCGACATCGATAGTAGCGAAAGTAACATTCGATGCGCAAAATCCATCCCGCCGGGTCTCCTTCTTCCCATCGCGGGAAGTCCACCCTCATGCATGGTTAAAGCATGTCCATGGGCTGTCCCTCCTTCTCTGGATGCCTCTTTGAATTCTCTCCTTACAAAAATTTGGTTGGACTAGGTGGTTGTCCAATTCTGAATTCTGCAAACAAAGCGCGCAATTTATCCTCCAAGCGCAATTCAAGCCATGATTCAATCAGAGATTTAAATGCTTCAAATTTGACATCAATTAGATCTTGAGAAGCCATAGCATATGCCTCTAGATCAGAGATGTCCTTGTCATTTTTTTGTTGATGGGTTAATAGCATGGGGTGATGGAAGGTTCAGACAATAGATCGGTGATAGCAGGGTTCGACTATAATAGTTTACTATTTTGGGCTGTGGTTTTTAACACTATTAGGGATATGAAAATAGGTTATGACAGCTGTGTCTTAGGGCTAAAGGGATGCCCTAAAGATATCTTGGTTGGTGGCAGTAAGATGGCTAGGGTTTGGTAGGTTACGAATGAGAAAAAGGATAAAGGTGCAGCACTAGATTTTTCACTGAAAAAATTCCAGTAATAAGGATGTAATTTTTTCCAACAATTCTCAATAGAGATTCAAGTAAAACTCAAAGGAAATCTACTTGTAAGGGAGAGGTACTGATATGAACCAAATCAAGCTAGTCAAGACTCAATCAAGATTCTATGGTTGCAAGAAGAGCCTAAAATGGTCAACATGATCATAAAGAGAGAAGGACAAATTTAAAGACCAGTGATAGTCTTCTCGGTAAGTACCGGATTCCTCATCTTGAAGAATAAAAGTCCATTCAGCCATGTTTACCAAAATTCATGAATTAGGAATATGAATGTTATTTAATGCATTCATTCCCTTTGTACTATCCTCATACTATATAAATAAGGCTGACTCTCAGTATAAGACAGACAATTTGGGAAGTATAACAATTCTTCAATACCGGTGAGTGTTTTGTTTTTAAGTTCTTGCATGAACTTTAGAACTTATTAGGCTTTTCTGCTTATGGCGTTCAAACCAAATCTTTGCTTTTCCTTTGACTTATCCGACTTATTAGTTTGTGGCGTCTTAAGGGAATTCAAAGTGCTATTCTAGTTATTTTATCAATTTTCTATTGATAAGTAATTAGAATAGTTTCCCTTACTTCATTCTTGAACGATCCACCTTGTTTCAATTCTTTGGAGGGTGTCAATTTGCATTCCATATGTATTATAGCTCTTTAGCTATCGGGGTGTATGATTGCTAAGTTGATGATTTCCATTAGCTAATGCTGTTAAAAATTTCATAGAAGAAAACGATAGCAAGAGGTTTGGTAAAATTGAGGATCATGGAAAGGTATTGTAGTAGATTTTTATATCTAAAGTGTAGTAGGTTGGACTTGCGAAATCTGAGAGATTGGAATAAAGCTTGTTTGGTATAGAAATTATGGGATCTTTTGTAGAATAAATCCTTATTGTCACAATAGGTTTCTGCTAGGTACTTATCTAAGTAATCAATCTGGGAAGTTTCAGTAAAAACATATCATTCTGCTGCTTGGAAAGGAATTTTGAAGACAAGAAATTGGCTGACCAAACACATTTCTTATACAATCTCTTCTGGGATGAGAATTAATATGTGGTATGATCCTTGGGTGAATGGGAAGAGTATATTTCAATTGTATGGTGATAGAGTACGAAGAGATCTTGGGGCCTCTAAAGATTGGAAGGTTTCTGAGTTCATTGTTAACGGCACCTGGTGTCTTCCTAGTTCTATTTCTCCTGATATGCTATCATTTTGGTTGACTATTACAACTCTTCCAATCAAGAACAACTCTTCAGATATACTTAATTGGCTTCATGACAATGGAAAATTTAGTGCTATATCTGCATGGAATCAAATCAGACAAAGGAACAACAAGTGGATTCCAAGCAGTTGGACATGGGATAGACTGGGCTCAGAGAGATATTCCTTATGCACATGACAGGCCCTTCTTGCTAAACTACCCACAATGGACAATATGAAGCAAAAATGTATATATATGGTAAACCGATGCTCTCTTTGTATGCAACAAGAAGAAAATATTGATCATCTTTATTTTGCTTGCAACTACACTAATTGGATATGGGAGGAGATTCTGAAGAGATTTGAACTCCATAGGCTACCAATGCTAAACTTGCATCAAGAACTAGAACAGCTGCAGCAAAGCTTCTTAAGAAAAGGGCTTCTTACATAACTAGCAAAAATTACCTTCAGATGTGCTATTTGGTGGATTTGGAGGGAGAGGTGTAGCAGAATCTTTGAGGGCCACCACACACACAATACTCACCTACTGCTCGAGATACTTAGCGACTCAAGATCATGTATGGAGCAGATCCGAAATGAAGCATTTAATAAGTAGAGAAAAAGATATCTTTATCAGATTCAATTTTATTATTCGTTAATGCTTTCTAGAATGAGATTGCTATATTGTGTGTTTCTATGTTTCAACAATGTGATGTATTCACAGGTCGTTTAGGAATGGTTGGTTATTACATTTTGCTATTTATTGACTATCGTAAGGCATCATAGTCTACAACATGTGTAGTCATGGCTACTTTTTTTGTTTAACTTCTCTTGGAGATGAGTCTGGTGGAGTGAGTCCATTCCACCTTTCTGAGGTGGGGTGCATTCTCCTAGATTGCTCTAAGAGATCTCAAGCTATAGTCTATGGCTTGTGTAGACAAAGCTACTTTGTACAAACTTTTAAACTAAATACAATTACATTTAATTATAAAAAAAATATTGGACTTAAAAGATCAGTGGTTTATATGGAGAATTTGTTGATGAAACCAAAGGGGAATCTGCTGTTAGGAAGTGTCAAAGCTATCATAAAAATTTTGTAGAGATTTGGATAGAAAAAATGCAGTAGCAAAATAAAAAAATTAGTGCTAATGCGGTTGGAATTCTATAGTGTATCTTTCGTCGTAGAGATGAAAACTTTACAATTCCCTTATGGGTTTCCTTTCATGGTCTTCTCCTGCATCATTGGAGTCGACATTTTATTGCTAAGTTATACAGCACCTTGGGATAGCCATGGTATATTGACAAGGCAACAGCATCGCAAACGAGATTGGCTTTTGCACGAGCATGTATTATGGTTTCTTCCGATGGAGATCTTCCTGATAAGGTTTATTATAGGGATCTTGAGGGGACCACTCATAAGGTGCATGTTTCATATTCCTGGAAGCCACAGTAGTGTAAGATTTGTCACTCCTTCGGTCATGCACATGGAGCTTGTCAGTAAATGCAAAAATCGATCACGCAGGAATATCAACAACAGTAGACAACTCATCATGGAGTTGATGCTGCTATGACTACTGATGAACAAGGTGCATCTCCCGAAGCAGTAGCATCGATGACGATGAAAGAGTATTCTGACTCGCTTGGGCAACAACACGGACAAAAGGATACATCTAAAACTTTAATTCTTCCTATTATAGCCCCTTCCACAACAGTAATTTCCCAGGGTACCCAAGAACAAGAGGCGAAGTTGGGAACTTCATCTCTTCCTACATCGACAGGAGCTACTACAACGGGGATCCCACGTCCTACTCATCGTGCTAACCAGGATATTATATATCAACCAATCCCAACAAACCTCGCCAGTCAGGATATTCAGCCTCAACAACCTTCAACAAACACTGCCAACCTGGATATCTTGGGTATTTCAAAATCTAAGCATTTACAAGCTATGGATGAAGTGGATAAAAATAGAAATAAAGGCTTAAAAGGTAAGGATATTATGTGGGAGGAAATTACAAAACCCAAGGATAAGAAGAAGGATGGTACTGGTAAGTTGCACATACTTCCATCTACCTAGGACGAGTCCTTTATTTCCTTTCTAACTTATTTTAATTCCGATGAAGATACTTTGTTGGAATATTCGTGGACTGAATAAATTTGAGAAATGTCGGGAGCTTAATAGAACAATCAAGTCTGATGCTTGTGATATTGTTATTCTTATGGAAACAAAAATTAAACCATCTCCGGTTTGTGTTAAAAAAGATTTAAAATGGCTAGAGGCAGAACTTCTTACCAACGATACTTGTGACATATATCGGAGCCTTCTACAAAAGCAGTTTCTCATGGTACTCGCGAATAGGAGAAGGAGAAGTTGGAAACTTCATCTCTTCATATATTGCTAGTGGCTACCACAACAGGGATTCCACGTTCTACTCATCGTGCTAACCAGGATATAGTGTCACAACCAGCTCATGTCCCTACAACCAACTAGGACATTTTGAACACAGCTAACCCGGACTTCTTGGCTCAAGGTATATTAAAATTTAAACACTTGCAAGCTATGGATGAAGTAGAAAAATATAGAAATAAGGACTTGAAAGGTAAAGATATAGTGCGGGAGGAAAATGTCAAATTTAAGGAGAAGAAAAAGGATATCCTTCCTAAGTTACACATCCTTCCTTCTACTTAGGAAGAATTACTCCATTTCCCATATGTTTTATTTTTTATGAAGATTATCTATTAGAATGTTCGTGGACTTAATAAACCTAAGAAATGTCAGGAGCTCAATAGAGTAATCAGGTCTGCTGCTTGTGATATTGTTATTCTTGTGGAAACAAAAATTAAACTATCTCGGGTTCGTGTTCAAAGGAATTTAATATGGCTAGAGGCAGAACTTCTTACCAATGGTACTTGTGACACTTATGGTAGAATATGAGTATTATAGCATCCGAACTTTGTTAGTGCTTGCTTTATTTTCGCTACAGAACAATTTATCCACCTTAAGGCCGAGGATAAACAGAATGGTTGTCAATTCTATATTACTAGTGTATATGCTTTTAATAGTTTATAGGAAAGAAATGGTCTATGGACTGATTTGATTAACATTGCAACTGGCTGTCTTACAGTGCTTTGGATTGTTCTTGGTGACTTCAATACTGTTCGGTACACATATGAAAAAGTGGGGCGTAAACCAATTCCAGAGAGCAAGCTTCAAGGTTTCAACGATTATATAGATATTGCTGCTTTGTTTGATATGAAATCTATAGGGGATTGGCTTTCATAGAGTAATCAAGGTGCTATTCACAGGAAAATAATGGCTCGACTCGATAGGTGTTTGATTAATCGAGAATGGTTAACAGTTTACCCTGATTCACTTCTAGAGCATGGTGCTCAGTTGTTCTCTGATCATTCTTCAATGTATATACATGCAGACAAAGTAATACCCAGAGGCAAGAAACCATTTAGATTCTTTCACATGTGGAGTACCCATCCTCAGTTCCTCGAGGTTATCAGATCAGCTTGGAATGTTAATGTGTATGGTTCTCCCCCTTACATCTTATGCCAAAAGCTTAAAGCATGTAAAGCAGCACTAAAGGAGTGGAATACAAACACCTTTAGCAATATTACCACCGGGGTCCAGTTAAGCAGAAAGGAACTAATGGCGGTGCAACATGTGCTGCATCTTCAACCCTTTGACGAGAATCTTATTTGTAAAGAAGCAGAAGCTAGGTATCAATTCATGCAGGCCTTAAAGCATGAAGAAAGTTTTGCAAAACAGAAGTCTAGACAGCATTGGCTGACTCTAGGAGATTCCAATACTAAGTTTTTCTATACAGCCATTGCTACTAGACGGGCTGTTAACTACATTAGGAAATATAAAGACCAATAATTTAGATGAGGTTAAAGCACACATTGAACAATTTTTTTACTCTTTACTCAATCAAATAAAGCAGCCTAATAATGTTCATGTGGAGCCTACTAGAAAGCTTGATTCAGATGACATCACGATTCTCAATGGCCCAATTACAGATGAAGAAATTGTAAAAGTTGTCTTTAAATCACCGAAGCACAAAAGCCTTGGTCCGGACGGATTTCCAACTGAATTTTACCAAATTGCATGGCCGATTATTGGAAATGATGTGATTAAAGCTTGTCAGCATTTTTTCTCTTCGGGTTATCTTCTTAAAGCGATAAATTTTACTTTTATTTCTTTAGTTCCTAAGAATGCAGGGGCTGATTCACTAGAGCACTACAGGCCCATTTCATTATGTAATTTTATTTACAAGATTATATCCAAGTTGCTTGCAGATCGAATACAAATGATTATACATAAGATCATTAGTCCTACTCAGGCTGCTTTCATTAAAAGAAGAAGTATATATCACAATATTCTTCTGGCTAACGACTTGGTCAAAGATCTACACTCCAAATCAAGAGAGACAAAAATATGTTTTAAAGCTGACTTACGAAAAGTATTTGATTCAGTTAATAGACACTTTCTCTACAAGATGCTCCTCAGTATGAACTTCCCTCACCAATGGGTTAATTGGATTCAGTGCTGCTTAGAAACTCCAAAATTTTTGGTCCTCTTCAATGGCTCACCCATTGGCTTCTTTGGGAGTATGAATGGCATCCGACAAGCAGATCCACTTTCTTCATATCTTTTTACAATTGTCATGGAAGGACTCAGCTGTATGTTAGAAAAGGCAGTCTTTGATGGTAGCATTAAGGTACCCTATGTTGGTTCTATTCATATATCTCACATAACATTTGCAGATGATCTTATTCTTCGCAATGACACTACTTCAGTGAGGAATTTGGCTACTATTCTTAAAGATTTTGGTTTGGTTTCTGACCTTCAGCTAAATCATGCAAAAAATAAAGTTTATATGGGTCCTTGCATTGAAAATAAAGACTTTATTATACAAACTTTGGGGGTTAGCGAGGGAAGTCTACCAGTTCCTTATCTGGGTCTCCCACTTATATCCATTGGTATTCACAAAACCCACTGTCAGCCAATCTTGAAAAAAATAAAGAATAGAATTTCCTCCTAGAAAACTAGACTCCTTTCCAAAGTAGGACGACTTGAACTCATCCGATCTATGCTGTTCTCTTACTCTATTTATTGGTCTAATGCATTTCTTCTACCTGTTGGACTTCTTCAGGATATTGAACGGCTATTGAAGAACTTTTTCTGAATGGTACGGATGGTAAGGCAATGCATATGGTAAATTGGGATAGCATCTGCAAACCGAAGGATGAGGGGGGGCTGAATCTACAAAATCTGAGAGACTGGAATAAAGCTTATTTGGTATAAAAATTATGGGATCTTTTGCAAAATAAATCCTTATGGTCACAATGGGTTTCTGCTAGGTACATATCTAAGGAATGAATCGGGGAAGTTTCAATAAGAACTTATCATTCTGTTGTTTGGAAAGGAATTTTGAAGACAAGAAATTGGCTGATCAAACACATTTCTTATGCAATCTCTTCTGGGACCAAAGTTAATATATGGTATGATCCTTGGGTGAATGGGAAGAGTATATTTCAATTGTATGGTGATGAAGTACGAAGAGATCTTGAGGCCCCTAAAGATTGGAATGTTTCTGAGTTCATTGTTAACGACACCTGGTGTCTTCCTAATCCTATTTCTCCTGATATGCTATCGCTTTGGCTGACTATTACAGCTCTTCCAATCAGGAATAACTCTTCATATATGCTTAATTGGCTTCATGATAATGAAAAATTTAGTACTACATCTGCATGGAATCAAATCAGACAAAGAAACAACAAGTGGATCCGAAGCAGTTGGACATGGGATAGACCGGGCTCACAAAGACATTCCTTATGCACGTGGCAAGCCCTTCTTACCAAACTACCTACAATGGACAATATGAAGCGAAAAGGTATATATCTTGTTAACCGATGTTCTCTTTGTATGTAACAGAAAGAACTAGATTGGGTATGGATGGAGATTCTGAAAAGATTTGAACTACATAGGCTATACCAATGCCAAACTTGCATCAAGAACTAGAACAGCTATAGCAAAGCTTCTCAAGAAAAGGGCTTCTTACACAATTGGCAAAGATTACCTACAGATGTGCTATTTGGTAGATTTGGAAGGAGAGGTGTAGTAGAATCTTTGAGGGCCACAACACACACAATGCTCATCTTTTGCTCGAGATACTTAGCGACTCAAGATCATGTATGGAGCAGGATCTGGAAATAAAGCATTTAACAAGTAGAGAAAAAGAGATTTTTATTAGATTCAATTTTATAATTCGTTAATGCTTTATCGAATGTGATTGCTGTATTGGGTACTTCTATGTTTCTATAATGTGATGTATTCACAGGTTGTCCTGAAATAGTTAGCATTTTATATTTGTTGCCTATAGTAATGCGTTATAGTCTACAACATGTGTAGTCATGACTATCTTTCTGTTTAACTTCTCTTGGAGACGAGTCTGCTGGAGTGAGACCATTCCACCTTTCTGAGTTGGGGTGCATTCTCCTAGACTACTTTAAGAGATATCAGGCTATAGTCTACGGCTTGTATAGACAAAGCTACTTTGTATAAACTTCATACTAAATATAATTACATTTACTTACAAAAAAAACACTTATGGTAGAATATGGGTATTATGGCATCCGAACTCTGTTAGTGCTTGCTTTATTTCTGCTACAGAACAATTCATCCACCTTAAAGCCGAGGACAAAAGGAATGGTTATCAATTCCATATTACTGGTGTATATGCTTATAATAGTATGCAAGAAAGAAATGTTCTATGGAATGATATGATTAACATTACAAATGATTGTCTTACAGTGCCTTGGATTGTTCTTGGTGACTTCAATACTGTTCGGTACACACATAAAAAAGTGAGGGGTAAACCACTTTCAGAGAGCAAGCTTCAAGGTTTTAATGATTACATAGATATTGCTGCATTGATGGATATGAAATCTGTAGGGGATTGGCTTGCATGGATCTCCCCCTTACATTTTATGCCAAAAGCTTAAAGCATGTAAAGCAGCACTAAAGGAGTGGAATACAAACACTTTTGGCAATATTATCACCTGGGTTCAGTTAATCAAAAAGAAACTAATGGCGGTGTAACATGAGCTACATCTTCAACCCTTTGACGAGAATCTTATTTGCAAAGAGGCAGAAGAAGCTAGATCTCAATTCATGCAAGCCCTAAAGCAGGAAGAAAGTTTTGCAAAACAGAAGTCTCGACAGCATTGGCTTACTTTAGGGGATTCCAATACGAAGTTTTTCTATACAGCCATTGCTACCAGAAGGGCTGTTAACTGTATCAGGAGATGTAAAAACCAAGATGGTATGCTTATTGCAAATTTGGATGAAGTTAAAACACACACTGAATAATTTTTTTATTCTTTACTCAATCAAACAAAGCAGCCTAATAATGTTCATGTGGAGCCTACTAGAAAGCTTGATTCGGATGACATCACGATTCTTAATGCACCAATTACAGATAAAGAAGTTTTACGAGTTGTCTTCAAGTCACCAAAGCACAAAAGCCCTGGTCCAGATGGATTTCCAGTTGAATTTTACCAAATTGCATGGCTGATCATTGGAAATGATGTAATTAAAGCTTGTCAGTATTTTTTCTCTTCAGGTCGTATTCTTAAAGCGATAAATTGTACTTTTATTTCTTTGGTTCCTAAGAATGCAGGGGCTGATACACTAGAGCACTACAGGCCCATTTCATTATGCAATTTTATTTACAAGATTATCTCCAAGTTGCTTGCAGATCAAATGCAAATGATTATACATAAGATCATTAGTCCTACTCAGGCTACTTTCATTAAAGGGAGAATTATACATCACAATATTCTTCTTGCTAACGACTTGGTCAAAGATTTGCACTCCAAGTCAAGAGGGATGAAAATATGTTTTAAAGCTGATTTACGAAAAGCATTTGATTTAGTTAATAGACAGTTTCTCTACAAGATGCTCCTCAGTATGAACTTCCCTCAACAATGGGTTAATTGGATTCAGTGCTGCTTAGAAACTCCAAAATTTTCAGTTCTGTTCAATGGTTCCCCCATTAGCTTTTTTGGGAGTACGAATGACATCCAACAAGGAGATCCACTTTCTCCATATCTTTTTACAATTGTCATAGAAGGACTTAGCTGTATGTTAGAAAAGGCAGTCTCTGATGGCAACATTAAGGTACCCCATGCTGGTTCTATTCATATATCCCACATAACATTTACAGATGATCTTATTATCTTTCTTCGCAATGACACTACTTCAGTGAAGAATTTGGCTACTATTCTAAAAGATTTTGGTTTGATTTCTGACCTTCAACTAAATTATACAAAAAGTAAAGTCTATATGGGTTCTTGCGTTGAAAATAAAGACTTTATTCTACAAACTCTCGGGGTTAGCGAGTGAAGTCTACCAGTTCCTTATTTGGGTCTCCCACTCATATCCACTGGCATTCATAAAATTCACTGTCCGCCTATCCCGCAAAAAATAAAGAATAGAATTTCCTCCTGGAAAACTAGACTTCTTTCCAAAGCAGGTCGACATGAACTCATCCGATCTGTGTTGTTTTCTTACTCTATTTATTGGTCTAATGCATTTCTTCTACCTGTTAGACTTCTTCAGGATATTGAACCGCTATTGAAGAACCTTTTCTAGAATGATACAGATGGTAAGGCAATGCATATGGTAAATTGGAATAGCATCTACAGACCGAAAGATGAGGGGGGGCTGAATCTACGAAATCTGAGAGATTGGAATAAAGCTTGTTTGGTACAGAAATTGTGGGATCTTTTACAGAACAAATCCTTATGGTCACAATGGGTTTTTGCTAGGTACCTATCTAAGGAATCAATCTGGGAAGTTTCAGCAAAAACATATCATTTTGCTACTTGGAAAGGAATTTTGAAGGCAAGAAATTGACTGACCAAACACATTTCTTATACAATCTCTTCTGGGACGAGAATTAATATATGGTATAATCCTTGGGTGAATGGGAAGAGTATATTTCAATTGTATGGCGATAGAGTACGAAGAGATCTTGGGGCCTCTAAAGATTGGAAGGTTTCTGAGTTCATTGTTAACAGCACCTGGTGTCTTCCTAGTCCTATTTCTCCTGATATGCTATCACTTTGGCCGACTATTACAACTCTTCCAATCAAGAACAACTCCTCATATATGCTTAATTGGCTTCATGACAATGAAAAATTTAGTGCTACATCTACATGAAATCAAATCAGACAAAGGAACAACAAGTGGATTCCAAGCATTTGGACATGGGATAGACTGGGCTCACAGAGACATTCCTTATGCACATGGCAAGCCCTTCTTGCTAAACCACCTATAATGGACAATATGAAGCGAAAAGGTATATATATATTATAAACCATTGCTCTCTTTGTATGCAACAGGAAGAAAATATTGATCATATTTATTTTGCTTGTGACTACACTAATTGGATATGGGAGGAGATTCTGAAGAGATTTGAACTCCATAGGCTACCAATGCCAAACTTGCATCAAGAACTAGAACAGCTATAACAAAGGTTCTCAAGAAAAGGGTTTCTTATACAACTAGCAAAAATTACCTTCAGATATGCTATTTGGTAGATTTGGAGGGAGAGGTGTAGCAGAATCTTTGAGGGCCATAACATACATAATACTCACCTATTGCTCGAGATACTTAGCAACTCAAGATCATGTATGGAGCAGGATCTGGAAATGAAGCATTTAACAAGTAGAGAAAAAGATATCTTTATCAGATTCAATTTTATTATTCGTTAATGCTTTCTAGAATGAGATTACTGTATTGTGTGTTTCTATGTTTCAACAATGTGATATATTCACAGGTCGTTTAGGAATGGTTGGTTATTGCATTTTGCTATTTATTGACTATCGTAAGGCATCATAGTCTACAACATGTGTAGTCATGGCTACTTTTTTTATTTAACTTCTCTGGGAGATGAGTCTGGTGGAGTGAGTCCATTCCACCTTTTTGAGGTGGGGTGCATTCTCCTAGACTGCTATAAGAGATCTCAGGCTATAGTCTACGGCTTGTGTAGACAAAGCTACTTTGTACAAACTTTAAACTAAATACAATTACATTTACTTACAAAAAAAAACTTTACAATGAAAAGTTTACGCAACAATATAGGAATGATTTTTTTTGAATTTTTTGAATAAGGATAACTAAATTACAACAGAAGTAAGGTAGGAAACTAGAACTTGGTGCAATTTACAGGAAGATTAAAGGATGATCTGCGGTGGTGGAGATGATGGTGGAATTCTACGATGATCTTTTAAGCAATTGTGAGAATTGCTTTGGGCGGCTGTGGAGGGCTGATGGGTGGCTGTGAAAGTGCTGTGAGATGCAAGAATGCTGCTCTGATATCAAGTGTTAGAACCCTTGTGGATTCTAAGCTTGGGGTTGATCTCTTTAGGGGATCGGCCTCCTTAGAACTCTATAGGGGTTCCTTTCTCCAAGTTGCTACTCAAAGGCTGCTAAAAGGATGATCTATTCTTGATGAAAAAAGGGTGAATACATAACTATTTATAGGGCTTCTAAATCCCAACTCCTAATAGGACTTCTATTCAAGATTCCTACTTCTAATCAACTCCTACTTCTTATAGGACTCCTTCTCTAATAGGACCCCTACTTCTAATAGAACTCCTTCTCTAAGAAGCAACCTCCAAACTGATCTTAACCTAGCCGGCCTCTTCACCTCTTTAATAGGGGTTGGCTATATAGGATTTACATGAATGCCCTTTGGATTTACATGTTTGCCCCCTTCAATGAAACTGAATTAGGACTCTCCTACCTAGAGTCCTAACAGAAACCTTAGTGTCCCCACACGAGTAGCTATAAGACTAGCTATCTCCATCATATGAATGGGTATATAGCACACCAGTCTATCCGGTTATCTCGATGTCCTTCTTGAGTAACCTATGACCAGGATAATTTAGGGTCTGTGTTTAAAGGTGACTCGATTTCATTATCGTGATCTCATCACGATCCGATTCCCATTGCACAGATCCAAGGACATCACAATATATGCAACACGCAAGATAAAGTGATAAAATGCCTAATAATAAGGAAAGAGAAAAAATGTATATCAAGTCACAAGTGCCATCACTCATGTTATTGGCTTACAGGGCACATATGACTAGCAATCTCCCACTTGACCTAAAGCCAATCACCAATATGTCTGATCCTCATCAGACCTCTGTGACGCTCAAATACAATCTGAGTCAATGGCTTTATCAATGGATCTGCAATGTTATCTTTGGATGGAACTCTTTCCATTGCTATATCTTTTCTGGTGACAATCTCTCTTATCAAGTGGAACCTCCTTAGAACGTGTTTTGACTTCTGATGAGACCTAGGTTCCTTCGCTTGAGCAATTGCCCCATTGTTGTCGCAATATAAAGGAATCGACTTCTCGCTACTCGGGATGACTCCTAGATCCATGATGAACTTCCTCATCCAGACTCCCTCCTTTGCTGCCTCTACCGCAATAATGTATTTCGCCTCTGTGGTCGAGTCAGCAGTAGTGTCTTGCTTGTAACTCTTCCAGCATATGGCTCCTCCATTCAGGGTGAACACATACCCTGAATTAGACTTGCTATCATCGACATTGGACTGGAAGCTCGAGTCCGTGTAGCACTCAACCTTGAGGCTATTACCTCCATATACCAGTAAAAAATCCTTAGTCCTTCTCAAGTACTTAAGGATACTTTTTACTGCTTTTCAGTGCTCCAAGCCTGGATATGCCTGATATCTGCTCGTGACACTTAGAGCATGAGCTATATTAGGCCTGGTACATAACATAGCATACATGATAGAACCTATCGCTGATACATATGGTATCATATCCATGTGTGCCCTTTCTTTAGGAGTCTTTGGGGACATACTCCTAGAAAGTGATATTCCATGTCTCATTGGTATGAGACCTCTCTTGGAATTTTCCATGACAAACCTTTTGACAATGGTGTCTATGTACCTAGACTGGGACAAGCCAAGCATCTTCTTGGATCTATCTTTATAAATCCGTATCTCTAATATGTAGGATGCTTCCCGTAAGTCCATGGAGAAGTGCCTAGATAACCAAGTCTTTACTATGGAGAGCATTCCTACATCATTCCCAATGATCATGATGTCATCCACATATAATACCAAAAAGGTGATAGTGCTCCCACTTACTTTCCTTTACATACAAGGTTCATCTTCGTTCTTAACGAAGTCATAAGATCTGATCGCCTCATCAAATCTTATGTTCCAACCTTAGGAAGCTTGCTTCAATCCATAAATGAACCTAAGCAACCTGCACACCTTATCTGGGTTATCCCTAGACACGAATCCCTCATGCTATATCATCACCTCCTTCTTAAGGTTACCATTGAGGAATGCGATTTTGATGTACATCTATCAGATCTCATAGTCATAGTGTGCTGCAATAGCCAATAGAATTCGAATGGATTTTAGCATGGCTACAGGTGAGAAAGTTTTGTCATAGTCAACACCTTGCCTTTGACGATACCCTTTAGCCACTAGCCTTGCTTTACAGGTCTCTACCTTTTCATTTACTCCAATCTTCTTTTTGAAGATCCACTTACAGCCAATGGGTATAATACCCTCGGGTGCATTAACTAGGTTCCAAACCTTGTTGGAGTATATGGAATTCATTTCTGAATTCATGGCTTCTTGCCATTTCCTGAAGTCTATGCTCATAATAGTCTCCTCGTAGGTCTGAGGATCAATATCCTCAACATCCTCTCTTCTGATATGTCCCACATATCTCTCAAGAGGATGTGATACTCTATCGGACCTACGTAAAGTTGGAACTAGTATGTTAGGTATCTGAACAGACTCTGACTGTGGAATGGTGCTTGAGCTAGGTTCTCCAACCTCACTCAATTCTATCATGCTCCCACTGTCTCCACCAAGAATGTGTTCCTTCTCAAGGAACACAACTCTTTTGGCTACAAAGACCTTTTGGTCCTTAGGGTGATAAAAATAATACCCACAAGTTTCCTTGGGGTATCCCATAAACTTGTACCATTGCGTTCTTGATTCTAACTTATCAGAGTTGTGTCTCTTAATGTGGGTAGGGCAGCCCCAAATCTTAACAATCTTAAGATTAAGCATCTTCCCATTTCATATCTCATATGGAGTAGACATTACTGACTTGGTTGGAATTCTATTCAGAAAGTAAGCTGCGGTCTCTAGGGAATATCCCTAGAATGAGATGGGTAGGTCGGCGAAACACATCATGGAACGCATCATGTCTAATAGTGTACGATTTCTCCTTTCTGATACACCATTAAGCTGTGGTGTATAAGGAGGTATCCATTGGGATAAGATCCCATAGTCTTTGAGGAACTAAGTGAACTCTGTACTCAAGTACTCACCTCCTCGATCTGATCGAAGGGTTTTAATATTATTTCCTATTTGGTTCTCCACTTCATTTGTATATTCCCTGAATTTCTCAAAAGCTTCAGACTTGTACTTCATCAAGTACACATGTCCCTATCTTAAGAAATCATCAGTGAAAGTAATGAAGTAGGAGTAACCACCTATGGCATGAGTTGACATGGGACCACATATATCACTATGTATGAGTTCTAGTAACTCAGTGGCTCTCTCTCCCGTTCCACTAAATGGAGAGTTGGTCATTTTTTCCCACAGGCAAGGTTCACATGTCGCATATGACTCATAGTCAAATGGATCTAGATATCCATCTTTTAGTAACTTTTGAATCCTTCCCTCGTGGATGTGACCTAGCCTGCAATGCCAAAGATATGCATTGTTCATCTCTTCTTGTTTCCTCTTAAACTCACTTATATTCATGATATGTGGAGCTGTATCTAGCATAAATAAACCATTATGCAATGTTCCTCTCGTGATGATCTGATCATCTAATATTATTGAATAACCATTGTTCTCAAAAACTAATTTATATCCAATAACTGTCAAACACGAAATGGAAATAATATTTTTGATAATAAAAGGAACATAATAGCATGCATCTAATGCAATAATAGCTCTATCAAGCAAATGTAGGGTGACCTTGCTAACAGCCACTACAGCAACCTTTGCTCCATTGTCCATCTTAAGGTCCATCTCGCCTCTGTTCAATCTCCTAGGTCTTGCCAGAACCTGCAACGAATTACAAATATGATAAGCACTCCCGGTATCCAATACTCATGTGTTATCATAAGATTTTGACAAATGGAGACTGATCATGAATATACTTGAAACTTCTGCAAGCTTCTATTTCGCCCTCTCTGCAAAGTACTCTTTGCAGTTCCTCTTCCAATGCCCATCTTTGCCGTAGTGGAAGCACTAGCCTTTGTCCTTTGTTGGGTCTTTCTTGACAATCTTTGCCTTACCCATTTTGCCCTTGCCCTTGCCCTTCTTAAGGGTCTTCTCAACCTTCCTTTTCTTTCTGGTCTCACCAGCATAGAGAATTGGCTTCTCTTTCTTGATGGTGCTCTCTGCTTCTCTCAACATATTGAGAAGCTCTGGGAGGGTCACCTCAAGTTTGTTCATATTAAAATTCATTATGAACTGAGAAAAAGAATCTGGTAAGGACTGAAGCACAAGATCTACACACAAGTTATCCTCTAGGACCATTCCCAGACCTGTGAGTTTCTCGATCCACTCAATCATCTTAAGGACATGGTTCTGAACCGATGTCCCCTCAGTCATCCTGGCATGGAAAAGACTCTTTGATATCTCATATTGCTGAGTTCTTCCCTGCCCTCAAATAGTTTGCAGAGATGTAGGAGTATGGAATTAGCATCCATATTTTCATGCTGTCTCTGTAACTCAATAGTCATAGAGGCCAATATATAACACAAAGAAAGAGTGGAATCATCTAAGTACTTCACATAACGAGCGATCTCATCCTCGCTTGCCCCTTCGTCGGGCGCAAGGATCATTGTATCAAGGACATATACGATTTTCTCCATCGTGAGAATGATTCTTTGATTGTGAAGCCAATCCGTATAATTTGGACCAGTGAGGCGGTTGGCATCAAGTATGCCACATAAAGGATTTGAAAGCGACATTTTCTGAAATTAAAGATGTAGTAGAAATAAATAACATACAGACTTTGCAAAAATTAAACAGTTAAGATAAGGACTTCTATCTTAATATACTCCTACTAATTTTTCACGAGACACACAACACCCTCCGGTATGTGAATCGGAGACCCACGACAGATCTCTAGTGGGGATCGGGATCCAATCGACATCTTAAAGTAACCTCGAGGGACTCGACTAATCACGTTAAGCCCGTAAAGGTAGGCAACTCTTGTCAATCACAACTCCTTGTGATTCTCATCCTATTCGGCCTCTGAACCACCATGGCCTCGAGGGACTCAACCAACCATGATGTTCGATTAAGTCATCACCATTGTTACAAGATGAGTCTGATTCGGTGATATACTCTCGAGGGACTCAACCAAGCATACCATATCCTCAGGTCACCGATGACATCTCTATGTCGTAGATAAGATAGCGAGATGTGATATAGGTGAGTCTCGAGAGACTCGACCAACTCAACCTACACCGGGAATTGGTTCCTAGCTATAATGATGGAAGGCCACGTGGGTCAATCTAATTGCCTCACGTTTATCGACTTAATATTATTAATGGAGAGGTTTTTGATTTGGTCTCCTAACATAATGTGTCACACACATACGTATTTAATATATATATCTACATCACATGCAAATATATATATATACATATCTAGTAGGTGTATATCTAATCACACATCAGATGAGCAATCACACCAAATGATTATATACCACATCCTAATGTGATCAGGCCCGAGCCAATGGGCCCAATCACTCACATCAAGATCTATGTGTGCTTCAGCGCATCTCTATGCCCTGTGATCGTCCATCTCGCTTCGTCGGATCTATCGGCATCTCAATGCATCTCTATGCGTCGGATCGTCCGTCTCGGCCTCGTGAGTCACGCTACTGCTACGCCTTCTCATGTAATTACAACATAATTACAGGCACGCAGGCCCGATAATAAATGACAAAAGAAAAGAGGCTCGCAGGCCCCAATAATAATAATCACATGTACACACATCACATCACAGGTTCATGATCATCTGTCCACATCATACATCACATGTATATATTATTTTATAAGACTACTAGACAAAAATAATAGTTAATTAAACTATTTAATTAACATATTTAATTTTCTAAAATCAGGGACATAAAAGAAAATTTTGAATTCCCAAGGGTATTTCAGTAATTCGGCCAAAAGTGTATTTTGGTAATTCTATCAAAAGGGGACAGAATCTGAAATTTCTAAAATTCTGAGGGGTATTTTGGTAATTCTATCAAAAGGGGCAAAATCTGAAATTTCTAAAATTCCGAGGGGTAAAACCATCTTTTGCCCTAAAACCCTAACTCCTCACCCCTAGCTGCCTACGTTGCGGCTGCAGCCGTCGCCACCTAGTCGGCAGCGGCCCTTGCGCAGGGAGGTCGCCGGGGTGGCGGTGCCTGCCGTCCATGCGGGCAATGCCGCCGCTGCTTTGCGGGCGCAGCACCGGTGCCCTACGGCGCTATCCCGTGGGCGTAGTGCTCGCAGGCGCTGCCCCGCGGGCATGTGCCAATGCTGCCCTGCAGGTAGCCCGCCGATGCCCCTGCGGCTAGCGTCGGCGGTGGCGACTGTCGCGGCAACAGGGTAGCGACCTTGTAGCCACGAACACAACAAGGGTAGCAACAGTTGCTGCCCTTCCTGGCCCTTTTGCGCCAACGATTTTGGCGTCAAAAGCATATCCAAAACACAACACACGCAGTTTAAGATCCGATCTTCGCACGAACAACCTGGCTCTGATACCACTGTTGGAAAATCCGTCAGGGGAGCGACATCACATGCGTAGCGGAAGAACATAAAACAAAACCCCAGATTTCTCATAGAAAGTTTCTGTCGTCGTGGGAAGATCGGTGCATCAAAAAACAAATCCGTGAAAACTACATGTGTTAAAGAAAGTACCTAGGGAGATCGTATATCCCTGAATCCCTGCAGATCTATAGGAGAGAATGAAGGAGGTCAAGCGTCCTCCTCTCTAGCGATATCCACACGGTAGGAACTACGACAATGCACCTCTCTCTCTAGGGAGAGAAGAACAGGAGGTGGCTACCAAAAAAAACCCTCAGCCGATAGAGCTTTGATTCCCTCCTATTTATAGAGGCCCCCTAAAAACCCTAATGGATCTTTTGCCCTATTGGGTATTGGATCTCCATCCAATTACCCAAGCCTCTTGGATTAGTGGATCTCTACTCAATAATCTTTTATTAGCAATTATTGGATCTCATCTCAGGATCCAATAATTCAGGGGCTTAATAGATATCTAATAAGATAAGGGGTTTAGCGGATATCTCATATCTGAACCTCTACTCATCGCAACACCTACCATATGTGTGTGACCCTCTAGGCCCAATATTGAGCTGGCCGTGAGTCATACTTGTCAGAACTCCTTCTGACTTAGTGAATTATTATCTCTATAATAATTCACCCAACTCATCGACTGCGGACGTACCAGGCCACTACGCCGTGGCCCCTAGACGATATAGGGAAATCCAATCCTTTAGACCTATCTGTCCTCAGTTACCATGTATCTATAGTCCCTCATCCATCCAATATCCCGGAGACCCTATATCGGGCATGGTGCTATCAGGCCCATACGGTCTCTCCTCGAGTATTGCTCTCATCGGATTCTCCCAGAGAACTCTTTCTCTCTCAATCTGAATAACCTTGGCCAAAGATTTGTTCGAATAAGAACACATGGGATATTTCTTTCATGATACCGAGAGCGGATGATCCTCTATTGACACTCAATAGCCCTCGTAAGGTTGGCTACCACTCCCAATAACCGGTTGTACTAGATCTGAAACTTTCTAAACCTATAAGTCCGGTATCAAAGAGTGGAGTATTCATACAGGACATCCTTGGTGTCTCAAGTCTAAGGATCATATACACTACTAGGACTACGGAATCGCTGTCTGACGTGAGGTATCAATAACCATCCAGCATTCCATAGGTAGATCAATCAGTGAACTCATTCTCCAATGAGCACCTACATTGTAACCTTAGTGTCCCCACACGTGTAGCTATGAGGCCAACTACCTCCATCATATGAACGGGTATACAGCACACTAGTCTATCTAGTTATCTCGATGTCCTTCTCGAGTAACCTATGACTAGGATAATTTAAGGTCTGTGTTTAAAGGTGAATCGGTCTCATTATCGTGATCTCATCACGATCTGATTCCTATTGCACAGATCCAAGGACATCACAATATATGCAACACGCAAGATAAAGTGATAAAACGCTTAATAATAAGCAAAGAGAAAAAATGCATATCAAGTCACAAGTGTCATCACTCATGTGATTGGCTTGTAGGGCACATATGACTAGCATAAGTTTGGTTGTCAATGTCGAGCTACTACTCGAACTCAGCCATCCCAACCTTTATGTGCTATACAATTCTTCTTAGCTTGTTCGTCCTTATAGTGCCTCTTGCATGAAGGGTTGGCCATTCCTCTGAATGTTAGTCTCGGATGCCTGCTCCTCTAAGTGACTCCTTTCCCTGTAACTCCATGCCTGTTTCGCCTAAATGGTCATGCATGCTGGTTACCCTCACGCAACCCCACTAGATCTCCCACGTTTGCATGCTAAGTGTTTCTATATGTGCTTATCTCGCTCTAATACCATCTATCATGGACTTAGCTGGTTTTGCCTAAGTCGTACAGCACCATTGCGTGTTTATCTGCAAAGGTCAACTTCCCCGAAATCTCCTACAATCCCTTAGGACCTATAAAAGAGAAGATGTGATAGAGAAAGCGCTTCACATGGGATCCACAAGCAATCCTTTAAGCAAACACTTTATAGCCAATGTAAATTCCAACCATGGACATCACAAGCTTAGAATGGTTGTATAACAAAGGTATAAAATTGGTCCACTATAGACCAAAATCTATTACATGTTTCACATGGCGTAAACTTTATGTACAACCCTACAATGACCCCCAAACCCACTTAAATAGGTTGTTAAGCCTTTGGCCATTCCTTTACATGCTTTACAAAGCTAGAATA
Organism: Musa troglodytarum; assembly: GCA_023547065.1. Classification (NCBI taxonomy): domain Eukaryota; kingdom Viridiplantae; phylum Streptophyta; class Magnoliopsida; order Zingiberales; family Musaceae; genus Musa; species Musa troglodytarum. The sequence continues at coordinate 26,941,249 of CP097504.1, forward strand.
AACCGAAAAGACATAGACATGCATAAGAATTACACCGAACAAGCTATATACAATTTGTCTGTGACAAGGAGCTCATTAAGAGTTCATCGGGAGTTCACGAGAGTTCGTTAGGAGTTCACCGAGAGCTCAATGAGAAGTTCATCAGGAGTTCATCCAGAAGTTCATCGGGAGTTTGCCGAGAGCTCACTGAAAAGTTCATCGGGAGTTCGCTGAGAAGATCATCGAGAGTTCACCAAGAGCTTATCGAGAGTCTGCTAGAAGATTGCCGAGAGTTTACCGAAAGCCCACCAAAAGATCACCAAAAGTTTGTTAGGATTTTACCAGAAGAACAATCGACATACCGGACAAAGATTACTTAAGTTAATGCCTTAATTATCATAGTTAATGTTAGTTATAGGTACCATACAAGCCAATCACGTGAGTGATGATATTGCTACAGCTGCAGAAACTTGCATCAGGAACTAGAACAGCTGCAGCAAAGCTTCTCAAGAAAAAGGCTTCTTACACAACTAGCAAAAATTACCTTCAGATATGCTATTTGGTGGATTTGGAGGGAGAGGTGTAGCAGAATCTTTGGGGGCCACAACACACACAATACTCACCTATTGCTCGAGATACTTAGCAACTCAAGATCATATATGGAGCAAGATCTGGAAATGAAGCATTTAACAAGTAGAGAAAAAGATATCTTTATCAGATTTAATTTTATTATTCGTTAATGCTTTCTAGAATGAGATTACTGTATTGTGTGTTTCTATGGTTCAACAATGTGATGTATTCACAGGTCATTTAGGAATGATTGGTTATTGCACTTTGATATTTATTGAATATTGTAAGGCGTCATAGTCTACAACATGTGTAGTCATGGTTACTTTTTTGCTTATCTTCTCTTGGAGATAAGTATGGTGGAGTGAGTTCATTTCACCTTTCTGAGGTAGGGTGCATTCTCCTAGACTGCTCTAATAGATCTCAGGCTTATAGTCTACGGCTTGTGTAGACAAAGCTACTTTGTGCAAACTTCATACTAAATACAATTACATTTACTTACCAAAAAAAATCACGTGAGTGATGACACCTGTAACACGCTGCATCAATCTCTTTGTTTATGATTATTGGTATTTTCTCACTTTATCTAGATATATGTTGTGATGTCCTTTGATCTGTGTAATGGGAATCGAATCATGATGAGATCACGATAATGAGATCGATTCACCTTTAAACACAGATCTTAAATAATCCTGGTCATAAGTTACTCGAGAAGGACATCGAGATAATTGGATAGACTATTGTACTATATACCCATCCATATGATGGAGGTAGCCAGTCTCATAGCTACTCATGTGGGGACACTAAGGGTACAATACAAGTGCTCATTGGAGAATGAATTCACTGATTGATCTGCTTATGAAATGCTGGATGGTTATTGATACCTAATATCAAATAGCGATTCTATAGTCCCAATTGTATATCTGGTCTTTAGACTTGAGACACTAAAGATGCCTTGTATGAGTACTCCATTTTTTGACATCGAACTTATCGGTTTAGAAAGTTCCAAATCTGGTACAATCGATTCTTAGGAATGATAGCCAACCTTATGAAGGTAATTAAGTATTAATAGAGGATCTTCCGCTCTTGGTACCATGAGAGGAATATCCAATGTGTTCTTGCTCAAGCAAATTCCTAGCCAGGGTTATTCGGATTGAGAGAGAGATTTCTTTAAGAGAATCCGATTAGAACGAGACTCGATTGGAAACCGTATGGGACTGACAGCACCATGCCCAATATATGGTCTCTACAATATTAGATAGATGAGGGACTATAAGTACATGGTAACTAAGGACAGATAGGTACAAAAGATTAGATTCCCTTGTATCGGTTGGGGACTACGGCGTAGTGGCCTACTATGTCCATAGTTGATGAGTCGAGTGAATTATTATGGAGATAATAATTCACTGAGTCAGAAGGAGGTTTGATAGGTATGACTCATGGCTAGCTCGATATTGGGCCTAGAAAGTCACACAATATGGTAGGTATTACGATGAGTAGAGGTTCGGATATGAGATATTTGCTAGAGCCCCTATCTTATTGGATATCCAATAAGCTCCTATTATATTGGATCCCATGGATGAGATCCCATAAGAGCTAGATTATTAGGTAAAAACCCATTAATCTAAGAGGCTTGGATAATTGGATGGAGATCCAATACTCAATAGGGCAGGATCCATTGGGTTTACAGGGGGGCCTCTATAAATAGGAGGGAACTAAAGGTCCATAGGCTAGGATACTTTGGTGGCCACCTCCTATTCTCCTCTCCCAAAAGAGGACTATCTTTGTAGCTCTACTGTGTGGATCACCACTAGAGAGGAGGGCCCTTGACCTCCTTCATCCTCCCTCATGAATCTACAGGAATCTAAGAGATATACAATCTCCCTAGGTATTATCTTTCTAATATATATAGTTTTCAAATTTGTGGATTTTTTTTAGGTACTAATCTTCGCATGACGACGAAATCATTTCGTGAAAATCTAGGATTTTGTTTTTATGTTCTTTTGCTATGCATATGAAGTCACCCCTAGATTTTTCAACAGTGGTATTAGAGCCAAGTTGTTCGTGCGAAGATTGAATTTTAACTACGTGTTGTGATTTAGAATAGCTTTTGACATCAAAATTGTTGACACAATAGTAAGAAATGGGCAGCTACTATTGTTGCCCTCGCAGAACAACCAAAGGTTGCTTGTAGCTTTGGCCAACGTCGATGGTCTACATGTAGCCAACCGATGGGTTACGGGCCACAAGCAGGCAACGCCTGCAAGCTACCTGCCTAGGTGACCTGCCTGTAAGGGGTGGGAAATAGTCGCTTGTAGGCAGCTTGCCCACAAGGGTGGGCACCGCCCGCGGGGAGCAATGCCACCTGCGGTCACTACGCAGCAAGGGTGGCACCTGTGAGGTAGTGCCATAGGGGCGGCCCCTCAAAGTGATGGCGCCGCCTACGGTAGGGGCAGCGCTTGCCTGTTGTGGTGCTGCCGCTCGCAAGCATGGGCGGCGCCCCACCGCGCCCCCCCCCACCCCCCCCCCCCCCCTCGCGTAGAGGTTGCCGCCGGCATAGTGGTGACTAGAACACATTAAAGGAGGAAATTAGGGTTTTTTTAGTAAAAGATAGTTTTACCCTCTCGGAATTTTAAAAATTCTAGATTTTGTCCCTTTTGGCCGAATGACCAAAATACCCTTTATATTTCTAAAAATTTCTTATATATCCTTGATTTCAAAAAAATTTAGAATTAATTAATTAAATATTATTATTTATCTAGTAGTCCTACATGATGATGATGTGTACATATGATGTATGAAGTGGATAGATAATCATGGACCGTGTGATGTGTGTGTACGTGTGATATTATTGGAGCATACGAGCTTTTATTTTTCTTATTTATTATTGGGCTTCGTGCCTATAATTATATTATAATTACATGAAGAGGTGCAATGGGAGAATGAAAATGATAGTGGGACCCAAGAGACTGAGACGGACAATCACGAAACATGGAGATGCGCCGATATGTCGAGGAACCGACGAGGATGAGATGGACAATCACATGACATAAAAATGCGTCATTGCATACATAGATCTTGATGTGATTGATTATGTCCACTCCACTGGCTCAGGCTTGATCATATTAGGATATAGTCCATAATCATTCTGTGTGATTGCTCATGTGATGTGTAATTGATTATACACCTACTAGATATATATATATATATATATTTTTGCATGCGATGTAGATATATATTAGTGTATGTATGTGACACATCATATTAGGAGACTGAATAAAAAATCTTCTTTATTAATAATATTAAGTCGGTAAACGTGAGGTAATTAGATTGACCCATGTGGCTTTCCATCATTATAGGTAGGAATTGATTCCCAGTGTAGGTTGAGTTAGTCGAGTCCCTCAAGACTCACCTATATCATGATTTACTATCTTATCTATGACATAGAGATGTCACTGGTGACTTGAGGACATGGTATGCTTAGTCGAGTCCCTCGAGGGTATATCATCGAATCAGACTCATATTGTAACGATGGTGATGACTTAACCGAACATCATGGTTGGTCAAGTCCCTCGAGGCCATAGTGGGTCAGAGGTTGAAAAGGATGGGAATCACAAAGAGTTATGATCGACAATAGTTACCTACCTTTTGGGCTCAATGTGATTGGTTGAGTCCCTTGAGGTTACACTAAGATACTAATTAGATCTTGATCCTCGCTAGAAGTCTGTCGGAGACTTCCGTTTCATGTGCTGAGAGTGTCGCATGACTCGCTAGAAAAATAGTGGAAGTACATCAAGATAGAAGTCTATATCTTAATTATTTATATTTCTACAAAATTTACATATTATTTATTTCTACTACATCTTTATTTTTAGAAAATATCGCTATTAGACTCTCTATGTGGTATACTTGATACCAACCACCTCACTAGTCCAAACTATGCGAATTGGCTTTGTAACATGAGAATAGTTTTCACAACGGAGAAAATCACATATGTCCTTGATACAGTGATGCCTATGCCCAAGGAAGGGGCAAGCGAGGATGAGATTGCTCGCTACGTGAAGTATGTAGATGACTTCACTCTTACTCAGTATTACATGTTGGGCTCCATGACTCCCAAGTTACAGAGATAACATAAAACGATGGATGGTAGATCCATACTCTTGCATCTTCATAAATTGTTTGAGGAATAGGGAAGAACTCAACGATATGAGATATCAAAAAGTCTCTTACATGCCAAGATGACTGAGGGGACACCGGTTCAGAACCATGTCCTTAAAATAATTGAGTGGATAGAAAAACTCAGGACTATGAATGGTCCTAGAGGATAACCTATATATGGATCTTATGCTTCAGTCCCTACTAAATTATACTAGTCATATGTGCCCTGCAAGCCAATCACATTAGTGATGCACTTGTGACTTGATATGCACTCTTTCTTTTGCTTATTATTATCAGGCATTTTATCACTTTATCTTGCATATTGCATATATTGTGATGTCCTTGGATCTATACAATAGGAATCGGATCATGATGAGATCACGATAATGAGACCGATTCACCTTTAAACACAGACCCTAAATAATCCCGGTCATAGGTTACTCGAGAGGGACATCAAGATAATCGGATAGACTTGTGTACTGTATACCCTTTCATATGATGGAGGTAGCTGGTCTCATAGCTACTTGTGTGGGGACACTATGGGTACAATACAGGTGCTCATTGGGGAATGAGTTCACTGATTGATCTGCTTATGGAATGCTGGATAGTTATTGATATCTCATGTCAAATAGCGATTCCATAGTCCTAGTAGTGCATCTAGTCCTTAGACTTGAGACACCAAGGATGTCTTGTATGAGTACTCCACTCTTTAATATCGGACTTATAGGTTTAGAAGTTTCAAATCTAGTACATCCGGTTATTGGGAGTGGTAGCCAATCTTACGAGGGCTATTGAGTATCAATAGAGAATCATCCGCTCTTTGTATTATGAGAGGAATATCTAATGTATTCTTGCTCGAACAAATCCTTGGCCAAGGTTATTCGGATTTAGAGAGAAAGAGTTCTCCGAGAGAATCCGACTAGAGCAAGATTCGAGAAGAGACTGCATGGGCCTGACAGTACCATGCCCGGTATAAGGTCTCTAGGATATTAGATGGATGAGAGACTATAGATACATAGTAACTGAAGACAGATAGGTCCAAAGGATTGGATTCCCCTGTATCATCTGGGGACTACAGCGTAGTGGCCTAGTATGTCTGCAGTCGATGAGTCGGGTGAATTATTGTAGAGATAATAATTCACTAAGTCAAAATGAGTTCTAACAAGTATGACTCACGGCCAGCTCGATATTGGGCCTAGAGGGTCACACATATGGTAAGTGTTGTGACGAGTAGAGGTTCAAATATGAGATATCCGTTGGAGCCCCATCTTATTGGATATCCATTAAGCCCTTGAATTATTGGATCATCAGATGAGATCCAATAATTGCTAATAAGAGATTATTGGGTAGAGACCCACTAATCCAAGAGGCTTGGGTAATTGGATGGAGATCCAATACCCAATAGGGCAAGATTCATTAGGGTTTATAGGGGGCCTCTATAAATAGGAGGGAATCAAAACTCTATAGGCTGGGGGTTCTTTTGGTAACCACCTTATGTTCCCCTCTCCCTAGAGAGGTGCATCGTCGCAGTCCCTATCGTGTAGATACCGCTAGAGAGGAGGACGCTTGACCTTCTTCATCCTCTCTAACAAATCTACAAGGATTCAGGAATATACGATCTCCCTAGGTACTTTCTTTTACACATGTAGTTTTCACAAATTTGTTTTTGTCACACCGATCTTCGCACGACAATGGAACCTTTCGTGGAAATCCAAGGTTTTTATTTTTTTGGTCTTTCACTATGCATGAGATATCGCCCCCTATAGATTTCCCAACAGATTCCTTTTCATACTTCTCTATATTGGTAAGACCAGAAAGAAAAGGAAGAAAGAGAAGTCCTTTAAGAAGTGCAAGGGTAATAACAGATCGGGTAAAGCAAAGGTTGCTAAGAATGACTCAACAAAGGGCAAACACAAGTACTTCCACTATGGCAAACACGGGTATTAGAAAAGGAACTATAAGGAGTATCTTGCAGAAAAGGTGAAACAAAAGCTTGGAGAAGCTTCAAATACATTCATGATCACTCTCCATTTGTCAGACTCATATGATAACACATGAGTATTGGATACTAGCAGTGCTTATCACATCTGTGATTCATTACAGATTCTAATAAGACATAGGAAATTGATAAGAGACAAGATAGACCTTAAGATGGGCAATGGAGCAAGAGTTACTACTATTGTTATTGGCGAGGTCACCCTACATTTGCTTGGTAGAGTTTTTATTGCATTGGATGCATATTATTTTGTTCCTTCTATAATCAAAAATATTATTTCCATTTTATGTTTGGCATTGAATAGTTATAAAGTAGTTTTTGAGAACAATAGTTGTTCAATTATTCCTTTGAGATCATCATGAGAGGAACATTGTATAATGGTTTGATTATACTAAACACTACTCTACATATCATGAATGTAAGTGAGTCCAAGAGAAAATGAGATGAGATGAACAGTGCATATATATAGTATTGTAATCTAGGTCATATCCATGAAAGAAGGATTCAAAAGTTGTTGAAGAATAAATACCTATATCTATTTGATTATGAGTTGTATGCGACTTGCGAACCTTGCTTTTATGGAAAGATGACCAACTCTCTATTTAGTAGAATTAGAGAGAGAGCCACTGAGTTGTTGGATCTTATACATAGTGATGTATATCGTCTCATTTCAACTCAGGCCATAGGTGGTTATTCCTCCTTTATTACTTTTACTGACGATTTCTCCAAGTACGGACATATGTACTTGATGAAGTACAAGTCCGAGGCCTTTGAGAAATTCAGGGAATATAAGAATGAAGTAGAGAACCAGATTGGAAAGAGTATCAAAACTCTTCAATCAGATCGAGAAGGTGAGTACTTGAGTATAGAGTTCACCCAATTCCTTAAGGATCATGGAATTCTATCCCAATGCACACCTCCTTATATATCATAGCTCAATGGTGTATTCGAAAGGAGGAACCACACATTGTTGGACATAGTACAGTCCATGATGAGTTTCACTGACCTACTCGTATCATTCTTGGGATATGTGCCCTAGAGTCCATAGCTTACTTTCTGAATAGAGTTCCAACTAAATTGGTAATATCGATACCATATGAGATATGGAAAAAGAAGAAACCTGATCTTAAGGTTATTAAGATTTGGAGCTGCCCTGCCTATATTAAGAGATACAAGCTCGACAAGTTAGAATCCAAGACGGAATGGTGTAAGTTTATCGGATACCTAAAGAAAACTTGTGGGTATTATTTCTATCACCCCGAGGACCAAAAGATCTTTATAGCCATGAGACTAATGTTCCTTCAGAAGGAACACATTCTTAGTGGAGACAGTGGAAGCATAATAGAGGTGAATGAGGTTAGAGAACTTAGCTCAAGTACCATTCCATAGCTAGAGTTTGTTCAGGTACCTAGCACATAAGTTCCGACTTTATATAGATTTGATAGAGTATCCCACTCTCCTAAGAGATATGTGAGACATATCAAAGGAGAGGATGTTGAGGATATTGATCCTCAGACTTATGAGAAGGCTATTATGAGTATAGACTCCGAGAAGTGTCAAGAAGTCATAAATTCAAAGATGGATTCTATATACTCCAACAAGGTTTGGAACCTAGTTGATGCACTTGAGGGTATCGTACCCATTGGCTGCAAGTGGATCTTCAAGAAGAAGATCGGAGTATATGAAAATATAGAGACCTATAAATCAAGGCTAGTAGCTAAAAGATATCATCAAAGCTAAGGTGTTAATTATGACGAAACCTTCTCACCCATAGCCATGCTAAAATCCATCTGAATTCTATTAACTATTGTAGCATACCTTGATTACGAGATCTGGTCGATGGATGTGAAAAAAATTATATTCCAGTTAAGACCCTTTAGGGTTTTAATATAGAAAAGAGGAAGTAGTGAAAGAAAAGGGTTGATCACTTCGAGGGGATTGGCCTCCTAGATTTAGCCAAAAAAGACTGAATAATTTTTTATTACCTCGAAAGAAATAGTTACATCCCTATTTATAGAGCCCACTAGGACTCAGACACTTAACAATTAAATATTAAATAAATCATTATCCGAATCTCTACTGAACTAAATAACTCCATAAACATTATTCAAGCTTAGAAAATAAAAGAAATAAAAGGTTCCTAACAGTTCCACCCCCTTTAAATCAGCCTTGTCCTCAAGGTTGAGCAATAACAAATTCTGGAAACTTCTCTTGCAACACCTTGTAGGACTCCCAAGTGGCGTCTTCCTTTAGTAAATTGGCCCATTGCACCAGCACTTCTATCACAGGATGTCAGCGATATATTACAACTCGTCGATTGACTTGTGGTTGAGTTTGGACTTCCCTAGAAGTAGAGATATCCGATAAATGATGTTGCACTATTTCATCCTCACTCAATTTCTTCTTAAGGAAGGAAACATAAAAAACTGGATGTATCTTTGAGCTAGTAGGCAGATCCAAGCAGTATACAACTAGCCCAATCCGCTCCAATACTTTATAAGGCCCAAAAAATCGAGGAGATAGCTTCATAGAAGATCAGACCTTTATGGAAGCTTGCTTGTAGGGCTGAAGACGAAGGAAAACCCAATCACCCATAGTAAATTCTTGTTCACTTCGGTGTTTATCAACTTGCTGTTTCATTCTTACTTATGTAGTTGTGAGGTTATTCTTTAAAAGCTGAATAATCTTATCTCTATCAAGCAATTCCTTGTCCACTTGATCAACTTTAAAAGAACCGGGTACATATGTTGGAATTGAAGGTGGGGTCAACCATAAACTACTTCAAAGGGAGTCATTTTAATTAAAGAATGATAAGAGGTATTATACCACCATTCTACTCAACGAAGCCATTTAATCCATTCTTTCGGCTTATCACTAGTAAAGCATATGAGGTAATTTTCGAGACACTTATTTACCACTTCAGTTTGTCCATCTGTTTGTGAATGATAAGCAATGCTCATATTCAGTTAGGTACCCTGCAAATGGAAAAGCTATGTCCAAAAGGAGCTAGTACAAACCTTGTCTCTGTCACTAATAATAGAATGGGCACTCCCATGCAATTTAGCTATGTTCTCCACAAAGATACGGGCAACACCTGCGGTAGTATAAGGATGTCGTAAAGCACAAAAATGAGCATACTTTATAAGCCTATCCCCAACTACAAGTATAGTACTCTTCCCTTGTGATGATGGAAGTCCGTCAATGATGTCCATAGATATGTCAGTCCAAGCAACGTCAGGAATAGGGAGGGATTAAAGCAGCCCGGGGTGGCTACTATCTTACTCTTGTGGCGCTGGCAAAAATCACATTTAGCAATTAATTTTTTGATAAAAGTTTTCATACCTTTCAAGTAAAAAAGTTGTCGGACTCATCTATAGGTGCAAAGAAATCTAGAATGACCAAAATTGGTGACGAATAGAACTCTTTCAAAATTATCTCCCGGCAAGAAAAATGTAGGTCTACAACTATTCATCCTTTATAGCGCAAGTCCACTGAATCCCAACTATAATTTGAAATAGTATTTGGAGCTTTTTCTATTTTTTTAATAATATTTTGGATCTCGGGATCATTTGACCATTCCCTTCTGATAATTTTCAAAGTCTCACAATTGGGAATAGATATAGTTATTAGTTCAGCTTGTTCTAGAATAGATAATCTCATAATTGAATCCCAGTAGCTTTGTGACCTATTTCTGTTACTCCAAAGAAGAAATCTTTTGCTCTAGAAAATATTTAAGGCTTTTGTGATCAATGTGTATTTGGAACCATCGACCAATTAAGTATGGTCTCCACTTTGTGATTGCATGTACAATGACTAGCATCTCCTTATCATAAATAGAAAAACTTAAATAGGAGGGAGAGAGAGCCTTACTAGAATAAGTAATGGGTCGGCCTTCTTGCATTAGTACAGCTCTTATACTTGCTCTAGAAGCATCAGATTTAATTATAAATAACTTGTTAAAATCAGGTAGAGCAAGCATCGGGGTAGCAGTCATTGCAATCTTCAAGGAATTAAATGTATGGTTTGCCTCTTCTGACCATTTGCATACATCTTTCTTCAGAAGTGCTATCAAGGGGGCATTGATTTTGCCATAATTCTTTACAAACTTTCGGTAATAGCTTGTCAGTCCCAAGAATCTCCTTAAAGCATTGATTGACTTTGGAATCACTAGTCTTTCATTACTTGAATTTTGGAAGGATCAATTGCAATACCCCTTTAGGAGATGATATGTCCGAGATACTCGACCTTTGGTTGCCCAAAATTGCACTTGGATTTCTTGATAAAAAGATAATGCTCATGAAGAATATGAAAGCCAGTTCGCAAATATAATAAATAGCTATCTGAGGGACTGTATATCAAAATATCATCAAAGAAAACTAGAACAAACTTACGAAGATAAGCTCAAAATTTGTCATTCATTAAACTCTGAAAGATAGAGGGTGCATTGGTTAACCCGAAAGGTATGATTAGAAATTCATAGTGGTCGCTATATATCTTGAAGATAGTTTTCTGAATATCATCTTCATGTACTCAAATTTGATGATAGCCTGATCTTAGCTCCAATTTAGCGAATACCAAGGCTACTCCCAACTCATCCAACAGTTCGTTTACTATTGGAATAGGATATTTATCTTTCATCGTAATACTGTTGAATGCTCGATAGTCAACACACATCCGTCATGAGCCATCCTTCTTTCTGACGAGCAAAACTGGGGAGGAATAGGGGCTAATGCTAACTCTTATAACCCCTATTTCTAGCAACTCTTTGACAATCCTCTCTATTTCTTCCTTTTGAAAATGTGGATATTTATAGGGTCGAACATTCATTGGTACTTTCCTAGGTACTATTAGAATCCGATGATACATGATGTCAAAGAGGTGGGAGTCCTTGTGGTTTTGCAAATATATCTGCAAACTCTTTAAGCAATGATTCAATACTTTGGTTGAAATGTGCCCTGCTATTTCTTGTTCTATGCATTGCAATTATACCAGGAAACCAATGTGTATCTTTTGAAGAACCTTCTCCATCTGATGGCTAGTGATAGTTGTGATCTTACTTCCGCGTCATCCCTTTAGAATCACTTGCTTTCCATTAACAAAAAACTTCATTATTAGTTTAGAAAAGTTCTAGGAAATATCACCGTAGGTCGATAGCCATTTGATTTCAAGCACCACTTCATAGTCTTCTAAGGGTAGTAAAAAGAAATCCACGAGCAACTCTTGACCCTACATAGTGAGCTTTATCTTTGAGCACTTTCTATCACAGGTTAGAATCCATCCATCAGCAACATTTACTTCAAATTTATCATAGCCTTCAATGTGGTAGGATAATCGAGCGACGACCTTTCTATTCATAAAATTGTTAGTACTACCCATGTTAATCAAAATAGTGACAAGTTAATATTTCAAAGTTCCTTCAACTTTATCATTTGTGTGTTAGAGTAGCCGGCCAATGCATGCACTGTGTGTAATAGGTTCAATATCTTCATCAGTTTTCATACCTCCATGGTCGGAATCCAACTCTTCTGTTCTAGTTCCTCCTCAATTGGCTCAAACATCAGGAGTTTTCCTTATTTGCAATGGTGCTCCTTACTCCATTTTTCATCACAATACCAACACAACCCTTTTGTTGATCTTTCTTTGAGTTCTTCTCGAGTCAGTCTTCGGGTGTTAGGGTTTCGGTTGGGAGTAGATGGGGTGGATGGCTTGCTGATCACCTATTTGTTGACACCCCTGTTTTGATGATTTTCCATACTGATTTTTTCCTCATGTAAGCGTGCAAATGAAATTACAACTATCATAGTACATGGTTATCGAGCCTTAACTTCACATCTGATATCTAGATTAAGACCTTAAATAAAGGTACCCACTAGTTGTCATTCAGACTAATCTCTAGCTTGATTCGATAATCGCTCGAATCTGCCCTGATATTCTAATACTATAGAAATATGATAAAATTTTGCAAGCTATCCATCTATATTCTCGTACTCAGACGGTTCAAATCGAACAAGAAGCCCTCTCTTGAATTTCTCCCATGAAGGAACTCCATGATAAGTTTCATACAAATCATACTATTGAATTGCATCACCATCTAACTAGATTAAGGCTATTTCCACCTATGATTCCTCTAGAGTTCCATAAAAACATAAGAATTTCTCTGCCCTCAAAATCCAACTAGTCGGATCTCCATCTTTCTATCTTGGAAATTCCACCTTAATGTGTGGGTAGGCTGAGTCATATTCTTAGGGCCCCTTTCCCATATCTCTAGATCTATTCATCATAGAGCTTGAACTTCTATCTTGTTGCACTTTACTAAAATTCTCTAACATGCTTTTTTTTAATTTATTAAGGGTCTCATATAGTCGGTTTTCAATTCTTGTTTCTAATACTTCCATTTGGGCCTTTACTAAGTTGTCGATAGCCATTGCGTAAGGTTGTAGATCTGTAATTCCTAGTTCTTGCTTCTGATATCTAGTTAAGGGCATCAGCACTATAGGCATGAACTATGCAAGTGCAACATTAAGGCTTGCTGCGATCACTGTGAGGAGAAAAATTTCTATCACTGTGTGCTACGTTGCTACAAGTGCTACAATGCAAAGAGGCGATCGTCGAACAACCAGGGTTGAGATTACAGTTGTGCAGCTGGAAAAAAAAATTAGAAGGCGACGTTCGTGGTGTTAGGATCTAGAGCGGCACTAAGAGGGGGGGCGGGGGGGGGGGGGGGGTGAAGAATTAGTGCAGCGGTTAAAAATATTGATTTGTGTGACTTCGGAAAACTTCATTCGAGAAGAATCATGTTTCGATGAAAACCAACTTCGACTACATTTTAACTTAAAGAGATTCATAAGTAAAAGAGAAGGATTTGAGTGATTACAATAAGTAAAGGATTTGCAGAAATGTAAATTGCAAGAAAAGAAATGCAAACCGATTTTATAGTGGTTCGGTCCTCCGACCTACGTCCACTCCCGATTCCTCCTTCGTTGAGGTTACTGACTTTCACTAATAATCTTCTTTCAATGAGTGAAGAACAACCACCCTTTTACAACTCTTTCTCCTTTTCAAAGGTTTAGGAGATAATCTCCACAAGTCTCACACTTTCCTTAGACAAACTTCTAAACTTTTCAAAAGGAGGGAGAGAACACTCAAGAATTTTTTAAAATTACAACTTGATTCACTAGAGTTTTAGCTTACTTTTTCTTGTATAATCCTTGCAGGGATGAGTGGGGTATTTATAGGCCCCAAATGGCTCTAAAAATGAAGCTAAAATTTAAATTTCTAGGTCTTCCGGTTACGGGCGGTACTACCGCCTGCATTGGGCGGTGCCACCGTCGATAAAACCTCGAAAACAAAGGTTTAGGCAGTGCTACTGCCAGTCTGGAGTGGTACCAATGCTGCAACTTTAGTGTTGGGCGGTACCACTACCCAGACTGGGCGATACCACCACCAGCAGCCTGAAAAAGTGCGCTTTTTTACTTTTCCAACTCATAGGCTGTTCTACCACCAATTTGGCATTGCCGCCACCTGCAGCAATGTTTGGGCCACTGAATGGGCCTCTCAATGAACCTAAATCAGTCCTAATTTAGGCCCAATTAGCTCCTAATTGAGTTGGTATGATTTTACCCAAAACCAACTCAATTTTGACCTAACCGTCAACCATTAAGACATAAACAAGTACAAGCTATGAATCTAAGTTATCCGGCATGTCATTGGTTCTCCCGGTGAACTTTCGGTGACCTTTCAGTGATCTTCTGATGAACTTCCGATGCATTGTCCGAACCTTTGGTGTAGTGCCCAATCCACCGGCATGTTGTCTCCTATAACATCTGTTCTTAGTGCATTATTCGATTCTTCCGACCCGATGCCCGAACTTTGACTCCGGCCCAACACTTGATTCTTCTTGCTTTAATTGTTTTGCCTCTTTTGATCAAGGTTAGTCCTACATCACTTATTTAAAACATAGATTAGATAACAAACTTATCAATTGATTTCATCATCAAAATCCGAGATTCAACAATCTCTCTCTTTTTGATAATGACAACCAATTGATGGAGTTAAACTCAACTCCCCCTATCTATATGCCTTATCGAAATAAGATAAACTTGAATTCAAAAGAAATAATAACCTTTGAATTCAAGTGAAATAATTTTGATCATATATAACATATTGTATCTAGATTTCATACATTGTGCATCATAATTTCAAATCATCGAAGGACAATATGCATAATCACAACAAATCAACATCACTTTAGGTATAACATACATGATACCAAAACATTAAGATTTTCAATCATTCATCATTACTTACTTCTCTCCCTTTGTCATCAACAAAAAGGAGGTAAATTAAAAAAAATAACCATCTTAAGGTATCATGATGCAATAGCCATCATAAGGTATCATATCAAAACTATATGATACATAAGGCTAATATTTGCTTAGAAATCGAGTTGAACATAATGCAAAATATGTCATCCGAGATGGATAAATCTGAAAAATGATTTGATCATTTTTATTCATGTCTATGAAATCCGAAAAATGATTAAGATGGATTCATACATGAAAGAGATTTAAGATATAATTTTGAAAATTCAAACATAAAATTGTAAATTGGAAATATAGATTATTAAAGCCATTCATCAAACATTTAGTCATTTGTCAAATATACTAATAAGAGCTCATGAGAAAAAAAAAATTCGTGAGAGAAAGATCATGATAAAGTTCATGAAAAAGTTCAACTTGGCATTTATGAAGTGCAGCGGATCAACATTAAAAGTTTCATAGAGAGAGATTCAACTTGGCATTCTCATGAGGTGGAGGAAAAGAAAAAACAATCAAGTCATAAAAGATCAAGAGTTAAGAATAAAGTCCGAAGAGAATATAATAAACTCTTGAGAGCTTAATCATTATGCAAAAATTTCATGATATTAAGCTTCAAATGATACGAAAATCATAAAATTCATTTAATCATTCCAATAGAGGTACAAGGAGTATAAAACCAATTTTAATACTTCATCAAAAGGCATGATCATCATCAATTGAAGAAGGTGGAGAATCACAATGTTATGATCGAAGGATAAAAATGAGAGCTTCATTCAAAATATGATATTGAAAAGATGTCATCCAAAATCCGAAAATAATATCAAGTTGAGATTATGTAAATCGAGGTTAAAAAATTTCAAAAAAGGAACATACAACATCTTCATGCATTAAGACAATTTAGCATGCCTAATTCTCTTCTAATGAAGTCAAATTATTCTTCATTTAGGAGTTTTGTGAAGATATCTACTAATTGATATTTTATATCAATAAATTCTAGAATGACATCATTATTATTGACATAATCTCATATAAAGTGATGTCTAATGTCAATATGCTTAGTTCTAGAGTGTTGAATAGGATTTTTGGTTAGACAAATAGCACTTGCGTTATCACATTTTATGAAAATATTCTTTAAATAAATTTCATAATCTTCTAATATATTTTTCATCCAAATAACTTGTGCACAACATTGACTCGCAGCTATGCATTCGACTTCAGCCGTAGATAGTGCAACCGAGTTTTGTTTCTTGGAAGACCAAGAAACAAGTGCATGTCCTAAAAATTGACATGTTTCGAATGTGCTTTTTCTATCTATTCTACATCCACCAAAATCGGCATCCACATAAGTTATTAAATCAAAGTTATTAGATTTTGAATACCATAATCCTAGATTAGGAGTTCCTTTAAGATATCTAAGGATTCTTTTAATGGTTTTAAAATGAGATAACTTAGGATTAGCTTGAAATCTAGCACAAAGTCCTACACAAAATATGATATCTGGTCTAGTTGTGGTGAGGTAAAGTAAACTACCTATCATTCTCCTATATGTTTTTTGATCAAAACATTCTCCACTTCCGTCCATGTCTAACTTAGTGGATGTACTCATAGGAGTGTTGATGGCTTTTGAACCATCCATATTAAATCATTTTAATAATTCTAAAGTATATTTGGTTTGACTAAGAAATATACCATCACTAAGTTGTTTAATTTATAATCCTAAAAGGAAGGTTAGTTCACCCATTAGACTCATTTCAAACTCTTGGCTCATACACTTGGTAAATGATTCACATAACGATTCGTTTGTAGAACCAAAGATAATATCATCAACATAAATTTGAATAATAAAAAAATTATTTTTAAAATATTTAATAAACAATGTAGTATCAACCTTGCCTTTAGTGAAATTATTTAAAATAAGAAAAGAACTAAGCCTCTCATACCAAGCCCTTAGGGCTTGTTTTAACCCATAGAGAGCCTTAGTTAATTTAAACACATGATTAGGACAAAGTGAGTTTTCAAAATCGGGTGGTTGTTCAACAAACACTTCTTCAGAAATAAAACCATTTAAGAAAGCACTTTTGACATCCATTTGAAATAATTTAAAATTATTACTATTAGCATAAGCAAGGAGCATCCTAATAGCTTCTAATCTTGCCGCATCAGTAAAGGTCTCTTCGTAATCGATACCTTCTTCTTGTTTAAAACCTTTGACCACTAATTTAGCTTTGTTTCTAACCATAGTACCAAATTCATCTTGCTTATTTCTAAATACCCATTTAGTACATATAACTAAATGGTCACTTAGTCTAGGAACAAGCTTCCATACCTCATTCCTCTTACATTGGTTCAATTCCTCTTGCATTGCGATAACCCAAGAATCATTTTTCAAAGCTTCGTTAATGCACTTAGGTTCAATTTGAGAAAGGAAAGCAGTGTTGGCACAAAATTTTTTTAAAGAGAAACAAGTTTGAACCCCTTTTGATGTGTCTCCTATGACTGGCTTCTTTGGATGGGCATCTATATACTTCTATTCCTCAAGTAAGAAAATTTAGAAAGAAGATGCATCCAAGTTGCTATTTTGAGGAGAGGGTTCATTCAAATTCAAACCATCAAAATCAAGATCATAATCAAAATCATTTTTCTTAAATTCAAAAAATTCATTAAAAACTACATGAATAGACTCTTCTATAATCAAGGTTCTTTTGTTGAAAACACGAAAGGTCTTAGAAACTAAAGAGTAACCAAGAAAGATGCCTTCATCGGATTTAGCATTGAATTTTCCTAAGGCATCCTTTTCATTCAAGATAAAGTATTTGCAATCGAAAACTTTAAAATAAGAAACATTTGATTTTTATTATTCCATAATTCATAAGGGGTTTTGGATAGAGATGGACTTACTAGAACCCTATTAATAACATAGCAAGTCATGTTAATGGCTTCGGCCCAAAAGTATTTGGGTAAGCTATGTTTATTTAACATGGTTCTTGTCATTTCTTATAAATTTCTATTCTTTCTTTCTACTACTCCATTTTATTGAGGATTCCTCGGAGTAGAGAAGTTATGGTTATATCTATTAGATTCACAAAAATTTTAGAAGTCATGGTTTTGGAATTCACCACCATAATCACTCCGAATCGATGAAATCATGAAACCCTTTTCGTTTTGAACAAGTTTATAAAATTTAGAAAAATATTTAAAATAATAACTTTTGTGAGCCAAGAAATAGGTCCAAGTGTTTCTACTATAGTCATCTACAATGACAAATACATATTTGCTACCTCCTAAATTCGTTGTGTCAATTGGTCTAAATAAATCCATATGGATCAATTGTAATGGTCTAGAGGTGCTTATTTGATTCTTTGATTTGAAGCTAGTTTTTATTTGTTTTCCTAGTTGACAAGCATCACATACTTTGTCTTTAATGAACTTAACATTGTGAATGCCTCTTACAAGTCCTTTAGATGTAATTTGAGAAATTAGTTTCATGCTAGCATGACCTAATCTCCTATACCAAAGCGAAGCATCATCATTTAAAACCGAAAAACATATTTCATTACTAAGATCATCAATGTTTATGGTGTAGATATTATTTTGTTTTAGTGTAATTATAGATGTGTTGTTGTGTGGTTTTTCAATGATGCAGGCATTAGATTCAAATTTCACAATATATCCCTTATCACATAATTAACTAATGCTCAAAAGATTGTGCTTTAAACCATCTACCAATAACATATTATCAATTGAAAAACTTGATTTGTTACCTATAGTTCCCTTGCCAATGATTTTACCCTTGTTGTCTCCGAAGGTGACATACCCTTTGTCTTGGCTAGTGAGCTTAGAGAATTGAGATGGATTTCCGGTCATGTGCCTTGAGCATCCACTATCAAGATACCATCTCTTGCTCTGAGTTTGTGTGGGTAAATGTGTCTACAAAAGAGGATGATTTTTTGGTACCCATTTGAACTTAGGTGTCTCAAAAATTAATCTACTAAACGTGTCATTGTTCATTGAGTTCCTTATTGTTTCTTTAGGAACCCATATTAACCTTTGTAGGCTAAGTTTCTTATACGGATATTTATAGGCAATATGTCCGAATTTGCAACAAAAATTGTATTTGAAATGAGATGATACATGTAGTGTGGGTCCTTTAATGAAGGTGATTGGAGTTTGGTGAGATCCACTCACGAATCCAATATCACTTCTTTTTTCGACGTGACCCTTGTTTGCAAGGATCATGTTCAAGCTCTTGCTACCGACTTTAAACTTATTTAGAGTCTCTTTAAATAGTAAATTTCCATTTTTGATTGTCTCTAAGTATTCACACTTAGAGCATGGGGGTAAAAAGGGAATATTGAATTTAAAACTATTAAGCTTATCAAGCATATATAAAAAGGTGTGTGATCATACCAGCGCTAAAGCACCGGATCCCATCAGAACTCCGAAGTTAAGCGGATTTGGGAGGCTGGGTGGCTGGGCGACTAGGCGACGGCACTATTCTGCGTGCATGGTGGTTCTGCGCGCAAGGAGACGAGGCTATTGTTCCTCTGCACTGTCCCCTTTCCTCTATTCCTCTTATGGAGAACAGAGGGGGAGGAGATCGAGGGTGGCGTTCTCACCTTGGCCAATTGTAGGAGTTGGGGCTGCGGACCCCCTGGGCGACGGCGAGGGCTGTCTTCCAACCCTCGACACGGTGCAGGAACTATCGGGGCTCGCTGCTGCAACGAGGACCGAGCCTCTGCTCCGCCCCCTTGGTTCCTCTTCTGGAACAGAGAAGCGGCGACGGGCGGGCGCAGGCTGAGCACTGCTTGCTTGGTCCTGGCGGGCGAGGGTGCTACTGCAGCAGTGCAAGATTGGCCGGCTAGAGGGCTTGATTGCTGCTGTCCTCTGCCCCTTCGCCCAGCTGCGATCGGGGCGACTGGGCGACGGCGGTTGATCGGGTCGCTGGCAGGCGGTGAGCAGCGGTCCCTGGCAGATCTGCGAACAGAGGGTTCCACCTGCGGAGGGAATCTCACTGCTTCTTCTCCCTAGGGCATCGGAGAGCTGTTGGGCAGCGGCGGCGGCGTCCCTGTTCTGCACACGGCGAGCAAGAAAGGGAGGTGTGGTCTCGCTGCTGCGCTCCCTCCCTTGCCTCTCTCTGCTGCTGCACGAAGAAGAACAGAGGAGGCGACGATCGCTGCTCCCTCTCTGCTGTCCTCCGCCAGGCGGCGGCTGCTGGGCAGCCCCTGTTCTGCCCTCCTCTTGTTGGGGCAGCGCGCAACTCGAGAATGGCTGGTGATGGTGGTAGCACGGTTGATCCGAAGATGAGGCTTCCTTCTAAAATTGCTTCTTCCTCCCGACGAGATGGTTCTTTGATGATGCAGCATAGAGGTAGGTCGTACTCTAGATCGTGATCTCCTACTCTCATTTCTCGAGATCCTCGACCTTGGACAAGCCTCTTCAAGGCCCTGGTTGGAAGCTCGGATCTTAGCTTGGATTTCTTTGCTCTAGAAACCCAGGTTGATCAGAAGATTACTGTGTACGAGACTATTGATTCTGAAGAGCTAATTAAGACATGGTCCATGGCACTTGTTGATTATGTGGTCAGTTTAAAGATATTATATTTTTCGTTATCCTCATTTATCAAGACTCGATGGGGAACATCGGCATTTGATCTGCATATATTAGAGAATAGTTTTTTTGTATGCAAACTCTATTCTGAAGAGGATTTGCAATGAATCCGTGAAAGGTTTTGGACTATTCGCGACCATCCGATGATTCTACGACGTTGGTCTCCTGATATCCGTTTGGAGTTAGACAGTCTACTGTCTATTCCTTTATGGGTATCCTTTCATGGTCTTCCCTTGCATCTTTGGAGTCGACGTTTTATTGCTAAGTTATGTAGCACCTTGGGACAGCCATTGTATATTGACAAGGCAATAGTAGCACAAATGAGATTGGCTTTTGCATGAGCGTGTGTAATGGTTTCTTCTGATGGTGATCTTCCAAATAAGGTTTTTTATCATGATCTTGATGGGACCACTCGTAAGGTGCATGTTTCATATTCTTGGAAGCCACAGCGTTGTAAGATTTGCTACTCTTTCGGTCATGCACATGGAGCTTGTTAGCAAACTCAGAAACCGATCACTCAGGTTTACCGGCAACGCTAGTCATCTCAGCACGGAGTTGATACTACTATTATGACTACTGACGAACAAGGCGAGTCTCCTTCAGGGGCAGTAGTGCTGGTGTAGACGAGCGAGCATTCTGACTCACTTGGGCAGCATCATGATCAGAAAGACAAATCGGGAACTTTACCTCTTCCTAATATATCAGAGTCTGTCACAATAACAGTTTCTCAGGTTACCCATGCACAGGAGAAAGAGAAACCTTCGTCTCTTCCTACATCGATAGGAACTACCGCAACGGGGTTCCCACGTCCCACTCTTCGTGCTAACTAGGATATTGTATTTCAACCAATCCCAACAAATCTCGCCAGTCAAGACATTCAGCCTCAACAACCTACAACAAACACTACCAACCTAGATATTTTGGGTATTTCAAAGTTTAAGCATTTGCAAGCTATGGATGAAGTGGATAAAAATAGAAATAAAGGTTCAAAAGGTAAGGATATTATGCGGGAGGACATTGCAAAACCCAAGGATAAGAAGAAGGATGGTACTGGTAAGTTGCATATACTTCCGTCTACCTAGGAAGAGTCATTTATTTCCTTTCCAACCTGTTTTAATTCTGATGAAGATACTTTGTTGGAATGTTCGTGGACTGAATAAATTTGAGAAATGTTAGGAGCTTAATAGAACAATCAAGTCTGATGCTTGTGATATTGTTATTCTTGTGGAAACAAAAATTAAACCATCTTGGGTTTGTGTTCAAAAAGATTTAATATGGCCAGAGGCAAAACTTTTTACCAACGATGCTTATTAGTGCTTGCTTTATTTCTGCTATAGAACAATTCATCTACCATAAAGCCGAGGATAAAAGGAATAGTTGTCAATTCCATATTACTGGTGTATATGCTTCTAATAGTATACAGAAAAGAAATGTTCTATGGAATGATTTGATTAACATTACAAATGACTGTCTTACAGTGCCTTGGATTGTTCTTGGTGACTTCAATACTGTTCGGTACACATATGAAAAAGTGGGGGGTAAACCACTTTCAGAGAGCAAGCTTCAAGGTTTTAACGATTACATAGATATCATTTGCATTGATTTATATGAAATCAGAGGGATTGGCTTCATGGAGTAATCAAGTGCGCCCAGAAAATAATGGCTCGACTTGATAGGTGTCTGATTAATCGCGAATGGTTAATAGTTTACCCTGATTCACTTCTGAAGTATGGATCTCAATTGTTCTCTGATCACTCTTTAATGTATATACATGCAGACAAAGTAATACCTAGAGGCAATAAACCATTTAGATTCTTTAACATGTGGAGTACCCATCCTCAGTTCCTTGAGGTTATCAGATCAGCTTGGAATATTAATGTGCATTGATCTCCTCCTTACATTTTATGCCAAAAACTTAAAGCATGTAAAGCAGTACTAAAGGAGTGGAATACAAACACTTTTGGTAATATTATCACCCAGGTTCAGTTAATCAAAAAGAAACTAATAGCGGTGCAACATGAGCTACATCTTCAGCCCTTTGACGTGAATCTTATTTACAAAGAGGCAGAAACTAGGTCTCAATTCATGCAGGCCCTAAAGTAGGAAGAAAGTTTTGTAAAACAGAAGCCTCGACAGCATTGGCTTACTTTAGGGGATTCCAATACGAAGTTTTTCTATACAGCCAATGCTACTAGAAGGGCTGTTAATTGTATCAGGAAATGGAAAGACCAAGATGGTACGCTTGAGAATTTGGATGAAGTTAAAGCACACATTGAATAATTTTTTTATTCTTTACTCAATCAAATAGAGCAGCCTAATAATGTTCATGTGGAGCCTACTAGAAAGCTTGATTCGGATGACATCACGATTCTTAATGCACCAATTACAGATGAAGAAGTTGTACGAGTTGTCTTCAAGTCACCAAAGCACAAAAGCCTTGGTCCAGATGGATTTCCAACTGAATTTTACCAAATTGCATGGCCGATCATTGGAAATGATGTGATTAAAGTTTATCAGCATTTTTTCTCTTCAAGTGATAAATTATACTTTTATTTCTTTGGTTCCTAAGAATGCAGGGACTGATTCACTAGAGCACTACAGGCCCATTTCTTTATGCAACCTTATTTACAAGATCATCTGCCCATTTCTTCATGCAACCTTATTTACAAGATCATCTCCAAGTTGCTTGCAGATCGAATGCAAATGATTATGCATAAGATCATTAGTCACACTTAGGCTGCTTTCATTAAAGGGAGAAGTATACATCACAATATTTTTCTTGCTAACGACTTGGTCAAAGATTTGCACTCCAAATCAAGAGGAATGAAAATATGTTTTAAAGCTGACTTACGAAAAGTATTTGATTCAGTTAATAGACAGTTTCTCTACAAGATGCTCCTCAGTTTGAACTTCCCTCAACAATGGGTTAATTGGATTCAGTGCTGCTTGGAAACTCCAAAATTTTCAGTTCTGTTCAATGGTTCCCCCGTTGGCTTCTTTGGGAGTACGAATGGCATCCGACAAGGAGATCCACTTTCTCCATATCTTTTTACAATTGTCATGGAAGGACTCAGCTGTATGTTAGAAAAGGCAGTCTCTGATGGCAGCATTAAGGTACCCCATGCTGGTTCTATTCATATATCCCACATAATATTTGTAGATGATCTTATTATCTTTCTTCGCAATGACACTACTTCAGTGAAGAATTTGGCTACTATTCTGAAAGATTTTGATTTAGTTTATAGCCTTCAACTAAATCATGCAAAAAGTAAAGTCTATGTGGGTTCTTGCGTTGAAGATAAAAACTTTATTATACAAACTCTGGGGGTTAGCGAGGGAAGTCTACCAGTTCCTTATTTGGGTCTCCCACTCTTATCCACTAGCATTCATAAAATTCATTGTCAGCCTATCCGACAAAAAATAAAGAATAGAATTTCCTCTTGGAAAACTAGACTTCTTTCCAAAGCAGGACGACTTGAACTCATCCAATCTGTGTTATTTTCTTATTCTATTTATTGGTCTAATACATTTCTTCTACCTGTTGGACTTCTTCAGGATATTGAATGACTATTGAAGAATTTTTTCTAGAATGGTACGGATGGAAAGGCAATGCATATGGTCAATTGGGATAGCATTTGTAGACCAAAAGATGAGGGGGGGCTGAATCTACGAAATCTGAGAGATTGGAATAAAGCTTGTTTGGTACGAAAATTGTGGGATCTTTGGCAAAATAAATCCTTTTGGTCACAATGGGTTTCTTCTAGGTACCTATCTAAGGAATCAATATGGGAAGTTTCAACAAGAACATATCATTCTGCTGCATGGAAAGGAATTTTGAAGGCAAGAAACTGGTTAATCAACCACATTTCTTATGCAATCTCTTCTGGGACCAGAATTAATATGTGGTATAATCCTTGGGTGAATGAAAAAGTATATTTCAATTATATGGTGATCGAGTACGAAGAGATCTTGGGGCCCCTAAAGATTGGAAGGTTTCTGAGTTCATTGCTAACGACACCTGGTGTCTTCCTAATCCTATTTCTCTTGATATGCTATTACTTTGGCCGACTATTACAGCTCTTCCAATCAGGAATAACTCATCAGATATGCTTAATTGGTTTCATGACAATGGAAAGTTTAGTGCTAAATCTGCATGGAATCAAATCAGACAAAGAAATAACAAGTGGATCCCGAGCAGTTGGACATGGGATAGACCGGGCTCACAAAGATATTCCTTATGCACATGGCAGGCCCTTCTTGCCAAACTACCCACAATAGATAATATGAAGTGAAAAGGTATATATCTTTTTAACTGATGCTCTCTTTGTATGCAACAGGAAGAAAGTATAGATCATATCTATTTTGCTTGTGACTACACTAATTGGATATAGATCCTATCGCTGAGGCATATGGTATCATATCCATGTGTGCCCTTTCTTCAGGAATCTTTGGGGTCATACTTCTAGAAAGTGATATTCCATATCTCATTGGTATGAGACCTCTCTTGAAATTTTTCATACCAAACCTTTTGACAATGGTGTCTATGTACTTGGATTGGGACAAGCCAAGCATCCTCTTGGATCTATCTCTATAGATTTATATCCCCAATATGCAGGACGCTTGCCCAAGTCCTTCATGGAGAAGTGCCTAAATAGCCAAGTCTTTACTGTGGAGAGTATTCCTACATCATTCCCAATGATCAGGATGTCATCCACATATAATATCAAAAAGGTGATAGTACACCCGCTTACCTTCCTGTACACACAAGGCTCATCTTCGTTCTTAACGAAGTTATAAGATCTGATTGCCTCCTCAAATCGTATATTCCAACTTCGAAAAACTTGCTTCAGTCCATAAATGGACCTAAGTAACCTGCACACCTTATCTGGGTTATCCCTGGACACGAATCCCTCATGCTGTATCATATACACCTCCTCCTCGAGGTTGCCATTGAGAAATACGGTTTTGGCATCCATTTGTCATATCTTATAATCATAGTGTGCTGCAATAGTCAATAGAATTCGAATGGATTTTAGCATGGCTACAGGTGAGAAAGTTTCGTCATAGTCAACACCTTTAGCCACTAGCCTTACTTTATAGGTCTCTACCTTTCCATCTACTTCAATCTTCTTTTTGAAGATCCACTTGCAACTAATGGGTACAATACCCTTGGGTGCATCAAACAGGTTCCAAACCTTATTGGAGTACATGGAATCCATTTCTGAATTCATGGCTTCTTGCCATTTCCCAAAGTCTATGCTAATAATAGCCTCCTCGTAGGTTTGAGGATCAATATCCTCAACATTCTCTCCTCTTGATATGTCCCACATATCTCTCAGGAGGATGGAATATTTTACTGGACCTACGTAAAGTTGAAACTTGTGTGCTAGGTATCTGAACAGATTCTAGCTATGGAATGGTGCTTGAGCTAGGTTCTCCAACCTCACTCAATTCTATCATGCTCCCACTGTCTCCACTAATAATGTGTTCCTTCTCAAGGAACATTGCTCTCTTGGCTATAAAGACCTTTTGGTCTTTAGGGTGATAGAAATAATACCCATAAGTTTCCTTGGAGTATCCCACGAACTTGCACTGTTCCGTCCTAGATTCCAACTTATCGGGGTTGTGTCTCTTGACGTGGGCAGGGCAGCCTCAAATCTTAACAATCTTAAGATTGGACTTCTTCCCATTCCATATCTCATATGGAGTAGACATCACTGACTTAGTTGGAATTCTGTTCAAAAGGTAAGCTGCGGTCTCTAGGGCATATCCCTAGAATAAGATGGGTAGGTCGGTGAAAACATATCATGGAACGCACCATATCTAACAGTGTGCGATTCCTCCTTTCTGATACACTATTAAGCTATGGTATATAAGGAGGTGTCCATTGGAATAAAATCCTATAGTCTTTGAGGAACTAGGTGAACTCTATACTCAAGTTGCTTCTTCTACCCGACGAGATGGTCCTTCGATGATGCAGCATAGAGGAAGGTCGTGCTCTAGATTGTGGCCTCCTACTCTCATTTCTAAAGATCCTCGGCCTCAGACAAGCCTCTTCAAGGCTCCGGTTGGAAGCCCAGATCTTAGCTTGGATTTTTTTGCTCCAGAAACCCAGGTTGATCAGAAGATTGCTGTGTATGAGACTATTGATTCTGAGGAGCTGATTAAGACGTGGTCCATGGCATTTGTTAGTTATGTGGTCAGACTTAAGACATCCTATTTTCCGTTATCCTCATTCATCAAGACTCGATGGGGAGCATCAACATTTGATCTTCATATGCTGGAGAACAGTTTCTTTGTATGCAAACTCTATTCTGATGAAGATACTTTGTTGGAATGTTTGTGGACTATATAACTTAAGAAATGTTGGGAGCTTAATAGAATAATCAAGTCTACTACTTGTGATATTATTATTCTAGTGGAAACAAAAATTAAACCATTTCGGGTTTATGTTCAAAAAAATTTAATATGGCCAGAGGCAGAACTTCTTACCAACGATACTTGTGACACTTATGATAGAATTGATAGTAGATAAGATTTCCTCCAACTATATGAGGAAATCTCTCTAGTTATTGAGGGAAATCCTCCCTCTTAACCTGTATAAATAGACCTCCTATTGTATTGATCAAAAGACATCATATGTATTCTTATCTTTATAATTCACTTTATCATGGTATCAGAGCCCTTGCATTAAGCAAGAGCTTTTTCTTTCCGCTGTCCAGCGACAGCGTCGACACTCCTGGTCGCCTCCTCCTCTCGCTGCTACGGCGGAACATCCTCTCGCTCCTCCGCCTACTCCTCTGGTGCCTCTTATCGATCCGAGCCTCCACCAAGTAGAGGAACGCCTTGCCCACTACAGCGGACACGAAGATCCGCCAGCGCGTTGTGTTGAATGATCGATCTCCGTATCCAATCGTCGTCACCGACAGGTACACGGTGTTCATCTCGTCGAGATTCTCCAGCAGGCGGAGCACCATCGTCCCCACCCCGATAGAGAGCAAGACGGCCCCGACCACTAGCCCTACCTTCGTGCGGATTCGCATCCGCCGCATCTGTGAGATCGCCACCCAGCGACCGCAGCAAGCCCTCAGCGGTGTCATCTACCACCGCTGCCAGTCTCTTTCTCGGTAGAAGTAGAGCACTCTCTGCCTCAACAGCCACAGATAGCCTCGCCAACACCGCCCCAGCAGCTTCCACCAGCAGGTGAGGGGGCAGCATAGGCAGGCGGCTGTCCAGCATCCGGAGGATCCGCGGCCTCCTTCCCCCTCTCCACCGCTGTCGCTACTAGTGACCATTGACGCTGTCGCTTCTTCAAACTGCCGCAGCGAGCGTGCGGTGTGACACAAACAGGACAACGCCACTGATCTCCGCCTTGGCGCTCTCTTCTAACGAGAACGCTCTCTCCCATCGAACACCATCGAATGGTGCGATCTGCACCGGTTGAGTCTTTGACGCATCGTATCATCAAATGGCTTCATCATCTACTTCCAATACTCCAGTCATTGTCCCTGCAGGGAACAATAGCAGTTCTCAACCTCCAAGCCTCATCACTATCAATGCTGCGGCACTCATTCCTTTCAAGTTATCTAAAAGCGAAAATTATGCATCTTGGTGTGCCCAATTTTCTAATCTTCTATTTGGATATGACCTTATAGGTTACATCGACGACTCTCTCCATTGTCCGCCTGCAGTGCTCAACAGCCCAAGAGGATCTAGTCCAATACCAAATCCAGCTCACAAACTGTGGTTACGTCAAGACCGTCTCATCCTCCAAGCCATTCAAGCCTCCGTCGCTGGATCCATCGCCCCACTAATATCTTCATGTATGATTGCTGCAGAAGCATGGTCCAAGTTGCAAACGACATTGGCAAATCGCTCACGTACTCGCATGCTCGGACTCTTATCCAATCTGATGAAAGTGAAACAAGAGGGAAGTACTATTGCTGATTACTTACAAAATATCAAAGTGATCATCGATGACTTAACTTTGATAGGTCATTCCCTCAGTGAAGAAGAAGTCCTCGTTCATACCCTTAATGGCCTAGGGGATAAATATAAAGAATTGGCAGCCGCAATTCGAGCACGTGACTCTCCAATATCATTTGAAGAACTTTATGACAAGTTGACCGACTACGAGACATATTTGAAGCGCGACGATAGGCTGCCCCAACCAACTATCATAGCTCAAGTTAGTCATACATCCAAGAGGAAGAGCAACCAATACAATAAGCACGTCAATCACGGTCCGACAAAGCTGCCTCCTGACCTCAACGACCATCGCCGAATCATCTGTCAGTTGTGTGATAAGATCGGACACTCCGCGAAAGTCTATCGCTCTCGACCTCGACTTCCTGCTCCAACACAGTGGCCTCAAGCCAATCTCACAACTACTCTGACGACTAGTCAACCCAATTGGATTGTGGACTCTGGTGCATCACATCACCTCCGATCTTCAGAACTTGTCTATCCACAACAACTATGGCGGCGATGAGGATGTCATCATCGGTGATGGTAAAGGACTCTCTATCACTCATACTGGTTCCACAATGCTTAATTCACTCACCACAACATTCACACTTGATGATGTTTTGTGTGCACCCCACATCAAAAGAAACCTTATTTCTGTCTCTCAATTCTGCAAGCAAAATAATACCTCCATTGAATTTTTTCCTGACTCCTTTCTTATCAAGGATTTGAGCACGGGGACATCCTTAGTCCAAGGCCAGAACAAAGACAACATTTATGAGTGGCCATCCGCTTCCCAAACAATCCACCCCACTATTCACTCCTCAGTTGCTGCTCCAGTTGATGTGTGGCATCGACGTCTTGATCATCCCTCGTCTCTTATTCAGCAAAAGTTACTTTTCCATTATTCACTTCCTACCTCTACTAGCAATATTTTAACTTATTGTGATGCTTGTCGTAGCAATAAAAGTCATAAACTACACATCTTCTATATCTTGTTCTAAACCTTTTGAAATTATTTATACTGATGTTTGGGGTCCCGCCCACTCTTTTGACAAGTTTCATTTTATGTTATTTTGTTGACTATTTTACCAAGTACACATGGTTATACCCTCTCCACCATAAATTTGGAGTTTCAACAATCTTTACCAAATTTAAAAAGTTAGTCGAGAATTTCTTTCAATCTATAATTAAAACAGTTTACTCTGATGGCGGAGGTGAATATCAAATCCTCATATCTTGTCTCTCAGCTTGTGGTATACAACACCTCAAGTCACCTCCTCATACTCCTCAATTAGTTGGTTCTGCTGAGCGCAAACATCAACATATAGTTGAAACTGGACTCACACTTCTACATCAGGCCTCGTTACCATCACCTTTTTGGACAGCAGCCTTTCAAACCGCTGTTTATCTCATTAATCGTATGCTCACTCCAGTCTTACATTACAAGTCACCATTTGAGAAACTATTCCACAAGCCTCCAAACTTTCATAAACTCAAAGTCTTTGGTTGTCTATGTTATCCGTGGCTACGTCCATATGCCTCTCATAAACTTACACCACGATCTAAGCCCTGCATTTTTATTGGATACTCTCTTGAATATAATTCTTTTCGATGCTACGAGCCACAAACCCAAAAAGTCTTTCTGTCACGTCACGTTATTTTTGTGGAGTCTTCTTTTCCTTTTCAAAATCATGAGTACTCTACCATGCAAGCTACTCCGACAAATACACATCACTGGAGCATCTCCTCAACCCCATCACATAAACCTCCCACAATACCATCCAATCCTAACCCTCCTACTCAGTACACTCCTCCTGTTCAACACCTCCTCCCTACCCCTCCAATCCCTTCTTCACAAGTTTCTCCTATTAATGAAACAATACCCTTAGCTACATCATCAGGTGCTATTAAAGTCCAGCAGACTAGTCCACTTGATCTCGCTGACTCACCACCGACTATGCCAACAACCCAACCTACCATTTCTGTAGCTCCTAGCCATCATATGATAACACGCTCCAAAAGTGGTATTGTTAAACCACGTCAAGTTCTTGATCTATATGCCATCACAAACTCTTCCCTTGAAGCTAGTGAACCCACCACAATTAATCAAGCACAAAAATCACCACATTGGCGTAAAGCCATGTGTGAAGAATATGATGCTCTTCTTCATAACTCTACATGGACCCTAGTTCCCTCTTCTCACACACAAAATATCATCGGGTGTAAATGGGTCTTTCGAATTAAGCGGAACCCAGATGGATCTATTGCTCGATATAAAGCACGTCTAGTTGCCAAAGGATTTTATCAACGACCTAGTGTTGACTTCACAGAGACATTCAGCCCAGTTGTCAAACCAACAACAATACGGCTTATCTTGAGCTTGGCTATCTCAAAAGGCTGGCATATACGACAATTGGATGTTAACAATGCCTTTTTACAGGGGACTCTAACTGAAGATGTCTTCATGCAGCAACCCCCTGGCTTTGTGCATCCACAATATCCAAGGCATGTCTGCAAGCTACAAAAGGCTATTTATGGACTTCGTCAAGCTCCAAGAGCCTGGTATAATGAACTTGGCACATTTTAACATCCATGGGTTTTATCAACTCCAAGTCTGATACCTCGTTATTCTTACGACAACAAAATAGAACCACAATATATCTTCTCGTATATGTGGACGATATTATTGTTACAGGTAATGATCCCTTGGAGATTCGGACATTCCTAAAGCAATTGGCTGATCGATTCTCCCTCAAAGATCTTAGCACCTTAAGTTACTTTCTGGGAGTTGAAGCAACATTTACATCTTTAGGTCTCCTCCTATCACAAAGAAAGTATATTCAAGATCTATTATCCAAAACAAACATGCAGGATGCAAAGGAGGTTACAACTCCTGTCTCTACGAATGAATCACTCAAATTATGTGATGGAAGCCCTACTTCGGATGCTACTCAATATTGACAAGTACTTGGCTCCTTACAGTACTTAGCTCTCACCCGTCCAGATATCTCATTTGCAGTCAATAAATTATCCCAGTTCATGCACCAGCCATCTACTACGTATTGGTCTATGGTCAAACGAATTTTGCAGTATCTAAAAGTGACTCTTAATCATGACCTCTTTCTCTGCAAACACGTCTCACTTTATCTTTATGCCTTTGTTGATGTTGATTGGGCCAGGAACTTTGATGATTGAACATCTACGTCAGGGTATATTATCTTCCTTGGAGCTAATCCAATCAATTGGAGTTTTAAAAAGTAAAAAACAATCGCACGATCCACAACTGAAGCTGAGTACCGTGCCATCGCTACTGCTACTACTGAAATCAATTGGGTCACAAATCTCCTTCAGGAACTCAATGTCAACTCTACCCTTCCTCCTACAATATATTGTGATAATATTGGAGTTACCTACTTATGTGCCAATCCAGTGTTCCACTCACGCATGAAACACATCGCCATTGACTTTCACTTCGTGCGAGATCAAGTTGTCAGAAATCAACTACGTGTCTCTCATGTACATACAACTGATCAACTAGCAGATTCACTCACGAAGCCTCTTGCCCGTAAGTTATTTTCATTACATCGATCCAAGATTAGCATCCTTGACAAGAGTACCATCTTGCGAGGGCATGATAGTAGATAAGATTTCCTCCAACTATATGAGGAAATCTCTCTAGTTGTTGAGGGAAATCCTCCCTCTTAACCTGTATAAATAAACCTCCTATTGTATTGATCAAAAGACACATCATATGTATTCTTATCTTTACAATTCACTTTATCAAGAATATGGGTATTATGTCATCCAAACTCTGTTAGTGCTTGCTTTATTTCTGCTACAGAACAATTCATCCACCTTAAGGCCGAGGATAAAAGGAATGGTTGTCAATTCCATATTACTGGTGTATATGCTTCTAATAGTATGCAGGAAAGAAACGTTCTATGGACTGATCTGATTAACATTGCAAATGGCTGTCTTACAGTGCCTTGGATTATTCTTGGTGACTTCAATACTGTTCGGTACACACATGAAAAAGTGGGGGGTAAACCACTTTCAGAGAGCAAGCTTAAAGGTTTTAATGATTACATAGATTTTGTAGCATTGATTGATATGAAATCTGTAGGGGATTGGCTTTCATGGAGTAATCAAGGTGCTGCCCACAGGAAAATAATGGCTCGACTTGATAGGTGTCTAATTAATCGAGAATGGTTAACAGTTTACCCTGATTCACTTCTGGAGTATAGTGCTCAGTTGTTCTCTGATCACTCTTTAATGTATATATATGTAGACAAAGTAATACCCAGAGGCAAGAAACCATTTAGATTCTTTAACATATGGAGTACCCATCCTCAGTTCCTCGAGGTTATCAGATAAGCATGGAATGTTAATGTGCATGGTTCTCCCCCTTTCATCTTATGCCAAAAGCTTAAAGCATGCAATGTAGCATTAAAGGAGTGGAATACAAACATTTTGGCGATATTACTACCCGGGTCCAGTTAAGCAAGAAGGAACTAATGGTAGTGCAACATGAGCTGCATCTTCAGCCCTTTGACGAGAATCTTATTTGCAAAGAAGCAGAAGCTAGGTATCAATTCATGCAGGCCTTACAGTGGGAAGAAAGTTTTGCAAAACAGAAGTCTAGACAATATTGGCTTACGTTAGGGGATTCCAATACGAAGTTTTTCTATACAGCCATTGCTACTAGAAGGGCTATTAACTGTATCAGGAAATGTAAAGACCAAGACAGTATGCTTATTGAGAATATAGATGAGATAAAAGCACACACTGAATAATTTTTTTATTCTTTACTCAATCAAACAGAGCAGCCTAATAATGTTCATGTGGAGCCTACTAGAAAGCTTGATTCGGACGATATCATGATTCTTAATACACCAATTACAGACGAAGAAATTGTAAGAGTTGTCTTCAAGTCACCAAAGCACAAAAGCCCTGGTCCAGATGGATTTCCAACTGAATTTTACCAAATTGCATGGACGATCATTGGAAATGGTGTGATTAAAACTTGTTAGTATTTTTTCTCTTCAGGTCATATTCTTAAAGCGATAAATTACACGTTTATTTATTTAGTTCCTAAGAATGCAGCGGCTGATTCACTAGAGCACTACAGGCCCATTTCATTATGCAACTTTATTTACAAGATCATCTCCAAGTTGCTTACAGATCGAATGCAAATGATTATGCACAAGATCATTAGTCCTACTCGGGATGCTTTCATTAAAGGGAGAAGCATACATCACAATGTTCTTCTTGCTAACGACTTGGTCAAAGGATCTGCATTCCAAATCAAGAGGGACAAAAATATGTTTTAAAGCTGACTTATGAAAAGCATTTGATTCAGTTAATAGACACTTTCTCTACAGGATGCTCCTCAGTATGAACTTCCCTCAACAATGGATTAATTGGATTCAGTGTTGCTTGGAAACTCCAAAATTTTCGGTTCTATTTAATGGTTCACCCATTGGCTTCTTTGGGAGTACAAATGACATCCGACAAGGAGATCCACTTTCTCTATATCTTTTTACAATTATCATGGAAGAACTCAGCTGTATGTTAGAAAAGGCAATTTCTGATGGCAGCATTAAGGTACCCCATGCTAGTTCTATTCATATATCCCACATAATATTTGCAGATGATCTTATTATATTTCTTCGTAATGACACTACTTCAATAAGAAATTTGGCTACTATTATGAAAGATTTTGGTTTGGTTTCTGGCCTTCAATTAAATCATGCAAAAAGTAAAGTCTATATGGCTCCTTGTATTGAAGATAAAGACTTTATTATACAAACTTTGGGGGTTAGCAAGGAAAGTCTGCCAGTTCCTTATCTGGGTCTCCCACTCATATCCACTGGCATTCACAAAACTCATTATCAGCCTATCTTGCAAAAAATAAAGAATCGAATTTCCTCTTAGAAAACTAGACTTCTTTCCAAAGCAGGACGACTGGAACTCATCCGATGTGTGCTATTCTCTTACTCTATTTATTGGTCTAATGCATTTCTTCTACTTGTTGGACTTCTTCAGGATATTGAAGAACTTTTTCTAGAATGGTACGGATGGTAAGGCAATGCATATGATAAATTGGGATAGCATCTGCAGACCGAAAGATGAGGGGGGGCTGAATCTACGAAATCTGAGAGATTGGAATAAAGCTTGTTTGGTACAAAAATTATGGGATCTTTTGCAAAATAAATTCTTATGGTCACAATAGGTTTCTGCTAGGTACCTATCTAAGGAATCAATCTGGAAAGTTTCATAAAAAACATATCATTCTGCTGCTTGGAAAGGAATTTTGAAGGCAAGAAATTGGCTGACCAAACATATTTCTTATACAATCTCTTCTGGGATGAGAATTAATATGTGGTATGATCCTTGGGTGAATGGGAAGAGTATATTTCAATTATATGGCGATAGAGTATGAAAAGATCTTGGGGCCTCTAAAGATTGGACGGTTTCTGAGTTCATTGTTAACGGCACCTAGTGTCTTTCTAGTCCGATTTCTCCTGATATGCTATCACTTTGGCCGACTATTACAACTCTTCCAATCAAGAACAACTCCTCAAATATGCTTAATTGGCTTCATAACAATGGAAAATTTAGTGCTACATCTGCATGGAATCAAATCAAACAAAGAAACAAGTGGATCCCAAGCGGTTGGACATGGGATAGACCGAGCTCACAGAGACATTCCTTATGCACATGGTAGGCCCTTCTTGCCAAACTACCCATAATAGATAATATGAAGCGAAAAGGTATATATATTGTTAACCGATGCTCTCTTTGTATGCAACAGGAAGAAGATATTGATCATCTTTATTTTGCTTGCGACTACACTAATTGGATATGGGATGAGATTCTGAAGAGATTTGAACTCCATGGGCTAACAATGCCAAACTTGCATCAGGAACTAGAACAGCTACAACAAAGCTTCTCAAGAAAAGGGCTTCTTACACAACTAGCAAAATTACCTTCAGATGTGCTATTTGGTGGATTTGGAGGGAGAGGTGTAGCAGAATCTTTGAGGGCCACAACACACACAATACTCACCTATTGCTCGAGATACTAGCGACTCAAGATCATGTATGGAGCAGGATCTAGAAATGAAGCATTTAACAAGTAGAGAAAAAGATATCTTTATCAGATTCAATTTTATTATTCGTTAATGCTTTCTAGAATGAGATTGCTGTATTATGTGTTTCTATGTTTCAACAATGTGATGTATTCACAGGTCATTTAGGAATGATTGGTTATTGCATTTTGCTATTTATTGAATATCGTAAGGCGTCGTAGTCTACAACATGTGTAGTCATGGCTACATTTTTGCTTATCTTCTCTTGGAGATAAGTCTGGTGGAGTGAGTCCATTCCACCTTTCTGAGGTGGGGTGCATTCTCCTAGACTGCTCTAATAGATCTCAGGCTATAGTCTACGGCTTTTGTAGACAAAGCTACTTTGTGCAAACTTTATACTAAATACAATTACATTTACTTACAAAAAAAAAACCTTTACCTTACCCATTTTGCCCTTGCCCTTGCCCTTCTTAAGAGAATTCTCAGCCTTCCTTTTCTTTCTAGTCTCACCAGCATAGAGAATCGGCTTCTCTTTCTTGATGGTGCTCTTTGCTTCTCTCAACATATTAAGGAGCTCTGGGAGGGCCACCTCAAGTTTGTTCATATTAAAATTCATTATGAATTGAGAAAAGGAATCTGGTAGGGACTGAAGCACAAGATCCACACACAGGTTATCCTCTAGGATCATTCCTAGACCTATGAGTTTCTCGATCCACTCAATCATCTTAAGGACATGGTTCTGAACCGGTATCCCCTTAGTCATCCTGGCATGAAAAAGACTCTTTGATATCTCATATCACTAAATTCTTCCCTATTCCTCAAACAGTTTATGGAGATGCAGGAGTATGGAATTAGCATCCATATTTTCATGTTGCCTCTGTAACTCAGTAGTCATAGAGGCTAACATATAACATTGAGCAAGAGCAGAATCATCTATGTACTTCACATAACGAGCGATCTCATCCTCGCTTGCCCCTTCATCGGGCGTAGGGATCACTATATCAAGGACGTACATGATTTTCTCCATCGTGAGAATGATTCTCAGATTACAAAGCTAATCCGTATCATTTGGACCAGTGAGGTGGCTGGCATCAAGTATGCCATGTAAAGGATTTGAAAGCAACATTTTTTGAAATTAAAGATGTAGCAGAAATAAATAACATACAGACTTTTCAAAAATTAAACAATTAAGATAAGGACTTCTATCTTAATGTACTCCCACTAATTTTTTGCGAGACACATAACACCCTCTGATATGTAAATCGGAGACCCCCGGCAGATCTCTAATGGGGATCGGGATCCAATCGATGTCTTAACGTAACCTCGAGGGACTCGACTAATCACATTAAGCCTGTAAAGGTAGGCAACTCTTGCCAATCACAACTCTTTGTGATTCCCGTTTTGTTCGGCCTCCAAACCACCATAGCCTCGAGGGACTTGACCAACCATGATGTTAGGTTAATTCATTACCATCGTTACAAGATGAGTCTAATTCGGTGATATACTCTCGAGGGACTTGACCAATCATATCATGTCCTCAAGTCACCGGTGACATCTCCATGTTGTAGATAAGATAACGAAACGTGATATAGGTAAGTCTCGAAGGACTCGACCAACTCAACCTATACCGGGAATCGGTTCCTAGCTATAACGATGGAAGGCCACGTGAGTCAATCTAAGTACCTAACGTTTACTGACTTAATATTATTAATAGAGAGAATTTTGATTTGATCTCCTAACATAATGTGTCACACACATATATATATTTAATATATATATATATATATATATATATATATATATATATATATATGTATATATATATATATATATATATATATATATATATATATATATATATATATATATATATATATATATATCTAGTAGGTGTATAACCAATCACACATCACATGAGCAATCACACCAGATAATCATAGACCACATCCTAATGTGATCAGGCCCAAGCCAGTGGACCCAATCACTCACATCAAGATCTGTGTGCTTCGGCGTATCTCCATGCCCTGTGATCGCCCTTCTCGCTTCGTTGGTTCCGTCGGCATCTCAACACATCTTCATGCATTGGATCGTTCGTCTTGACCTCGTGGGTCCCGCTACCACTACGCCTCCTTATATAATTATAACATAATTACAAGCACACAGGCCCGATAATAAATGAGAAAAATAGAGGCTCGTAGGCCCCAATAATAATAATCATATGTACACACATCACAGGTCCATGATTATCTGTCCACATTATACATCACATGTACATGTTATTTTATAAGACTACTAAATAAAAAATAATAGTTAATTAAACCATTTAATTAACATATATTTTTCTGAAATCAGAGACATAGAAGGAATTTTCTGAATTCCCAAGGGCATTCTGGTCATTCGGCCATAAGAGACAAAATTAGAATTTCAAAATTTTCTAGGGGTATTTTGGTCATTCTATCAAAGGGGATAGAAATCAGAATTTCTAAAATTCTGAGAGGCAAAACTATCTTTTTCCCAAAAACCCTAATACTTTTCCCTTCTACAGAGTTGCGGCCGCCACCACCCACGGCGCGCCATCGCGCGGCGCTACGCTCGCTGCAAGCGCAACACCACAAGCGCCATCCCAGCGCTGCCCTTGTGGGTGCAGCGCCTGCTAGCGCCCCTACCCATGCGGGCACTTCTGCCTGCTATCGTAGTGCCCGCATGTGACGCCGATTCCTATGGGCAAGCCGTCAACGCAGGCAGCCTGCAGGTGCTACCTACTAGCGGTCCACAGCCCACCGACCGACTGCTGCCTGTGTAGGCAGTAAGGCTGCAAGCAGCCTTGCGGTTGCTACACGAGCAGGCGGTAACAGTTGCTGCCCTTTCTCGCCCTTCGTGCCAATGATTTTGGCATCAAAAGCAGATCTAAAACACAACACACGCAGTTTAAGATCCGATCTTCACACGAACAACCTGACTCTGATACCACTGTTGGAAAATCCTTCTGGGAGTGACATCTCATGTGCAGCGGAATAACAAAAACAAAGATCGGTGCGTCATCATGCGAAGATCGGTGCGTCAAAACAAATCCATGAAAACTACATGTGTAAAAGAAAATACCTAGGGAGATCGTATATCCCTAAATCCCTGCAGATCTATAGGAGAGAATGAAGAAGGTCAAGCGTCCTCCTCTCTAGCGGTATCCACATGGTAGGAATTGCGACGATGCACTTCTATGGAGAGAAGAGAACAGGAGGTGGCTACTAAGAGAACTCAGCCTATAGAGGTTTGGTTCCCTCCTATTTATAGAGGCCCCCTGTAAACCCTAATGGATCTTGCCCTATTGGTTATTGGATCTTCATCCAATTACCCAAGCCTCTTGGATTAGTGGGTCTCTACCCAATAATTCAGGGGCTTAATGGATATCCAATAAGTTAGGAGGGTCACACACCTACCATATGTGTGTGACCCTCTAGGCCCAATATCGAGCTGGCCGTGAGTCATACTTGTCAGAACTCATTCTGACTTAGTGAATTATTATCTCTATAATAATTCACCCAACTCATCGACTACGGACGTACTATGCCACTATGCTGCAACCCCTAGACGATATAGGGGAATCCAATCCTTTGGACCTATCTGTCTTCAGTTACCATGTATCTATAGTCCCTCATCCATCTAATATCCCAGAGACCCTATACCAGGCATGGTGCTGTCAGGCCCATACGGTCTCTCCTCGAGTCTTGCTCTTGTTGGATTCTCCTAGAGAACTCTTTCTCTCTCAATCTGGATAACCTTGGTCAAAGATTTGTTCGAGCAAGAGCACATAGAATTTTCCTCTCATGATACCGAGAGCGGATGATCCTCTATTGACACTCAATAGCCCTCGTAAGGTTGGCTACCACTCCCAATAATCGGTTGTACTAGATCTAGAACTTTCCAAACCTATAACTCCGGTATCAAAGAGTGGAGTACTCATATAGGACATCCTTGGTGTCTCAAGTCTAAGGACCAGATACACTACTGGAACTACAGAATCGTTGTCTGACGTGAGGTATCAATAATCATCCAGCATTCCCTAGGCGGATCAATCAGTAAACTCATTCCCCAATGAGCACCTGCACTGTACCCTTAGTGTCCCCACACGAGTAGCTATGAGACCAGCCACCTCCATCATATGGACGGGTATACAGCGCACCAGTCTATCCGGTTATCTCGATGTCCTTCTCGAGTAACCTATGACCAGGATAATTTAGGGTCTATGTTTAAAGGTGAATCGGTCTCATTATCGTGATCTCATCACGATCCGATATCCATTGCATAGATCCAAGGACATCACAATATATGCAATACGCAAGATAAAGTGATAAAATGCCTAAAATACGCAAAGAGAAAAAGTGCATATCAAGTCATAAGTGTCATCACTCATGTGATTAGCTTGCAGGGCACATATGACTAGCATTAAAGACATGGAGGAGGAGGTCCAAGAGCATGTGGAAGAGGTCACGGATGAAGAACTATAGCCGGTTGATATTACAATGCATGCCCTTGCCGATTACGCGAACTTGCATATGATGAAAGTGGGAGGACTTCTGAAGCAACGGTCGATCACCATTCATATTGACACCGGGAGCACTAATAATTTTATGAACAGCAAGGTTGCTGTCTGAACAGCAAGGTTACCTAATAAGAATTGTAGCAAGTTTGATGTTAAGGTCATCGACGTATGAATTTTAAAGTGTGATCGTAGGTGCCCACGGGTGAAACTATTACTGCAGAACCAAGAG